>CM074725.1:15890771-16097799 GCA_037306005.1 Rhinophrynus dorsalis
TAAACTGAGTTTTTTATCCTTTCCTATAGCATAATATTACCTCTCCACCTCCCTGTTCCTGTCTAACAGGTATCCCGCCAGTCTTGCATGCTAGAATGCATTTCCTGCTGCATTGTTGTCCATGTGCAGTTTCCGCTAGTCTTGGGGGCATCCATTCGTTCTGGGTTTTTTTTTCTAAAGTCTTAATTTATTTTTTCTTGCAGTCACTCTTAATGCATTTCCTGTAACCACTTAAAATTTACAGTGTTATCTCACAATAGTTTCCTGTGATTTCTTTCTACATTTTTGCACACTGTTGTCCACCACAGTCTCCTAAATTGCTGCCAATGTTCACTTCAAGTCACCTTGACTTCCTATGCTGCCCCATCATACCTACTGTGATCACGTACCCCGAATTGCCCAGGATAGTCCCAGATTTTAAATGGGCGTCCCAAGTCCCAGGCAGCTCCCTTCAGGGACAAAACAAAGTCCCAGAATGAAGACTCTAGATTACACCATTCTGAACTCAAGAAGAACACAAACACACACAAAAGGGGCGCTCTTATGAGAATCCATTTCCAATATATATGAAACTATTAGAATTACTCACAGTTTTGTGACCACCGATTGTAGTACATACAACCGGTGTAAAGCGTCAGGGGATAGATCAGCCTGCCTCTGTACAGGTATCAACACATATTCTCTGATAATCCTGTTATATCACTAAAACTCGTAGCCTGCGATTCCAACGGTTAAAACTGTAGTTTATTCACAATAGTTTAAAAGTACATAAAAACTCAAAATATCAATACACCAACGCGTTTCTGAACCATTAGGTCCTTTCATCAGGGTGCTGAGAATCTATAGTGAGCCGACCTACTGTGATCATGTATCCCGGATTGCCCAGGATAGTCCCAGATTATGAAAGGGAGTCCCAAGTCCCAGGCAGCTCCCTTCAGGGACAATACAAAGTCCCAGAATGAAGATTCTAGATTACACCATTCTGAACTGAAGAAGAGCTGCCAACTGCCACTCCTGTGCTGGGCTACAAGAAAATGGCCTCTGCACAAAGTTTAAAACCCTAGAGCAGTACTTCTCAATGCATGCCCTCAGTGGTCACTAACAGGCCAGGATTTGAAGATTTCCTTGCTAGAGCACAGTTTGAATGAGTCTCTGATCAACATATCTGTGCTCTAGCAGGGAGAGTCTTAAAGGAGCAGTAAACTTTTTTTATGAAAAAAAATATATTGTAGGGATTTTCCTGTTGAGTAAAATAAGGGTACTCCATCTGCAGAGAGATTTATATTTCCAGAGTTATTACAGTTTAAACCCATGTTTTTTACATTAGCAGTGCCCTCTAGTGGTCAAATTCTAATTAGATTTCCTGTTAGATTTTAATGGAGAGGAAAGTCAGAAAAGTCAGAGATATACAGTTCTCCATAGAATGTGATAGAAACTGCTGAGTCACTTCCTGTCAGTTAGAACTATCAGGAAGTAAACAGAGCAAATTCGCTTCCTGTCAGTTAGAACTATCAGGAAGTAAACGCAGTAAATTCACTTCCTGATTATTTAAACTCCTATATTTTTTAATAAAACATCTGACAGCAGTGGGAGTGAACTTGTTTTATTCAGCAGGAAAAGCTCTATAAAATATGTGTTCTCATAAAAAAAGTTTACTGCTCCTTTAAGTCCTGTCCTGTTGGTGGTCACTTAAGGCAAGGATTGAGAACCACTGCATTAGACGTAGAACAGAGCCCTACTGACATCCAATAGGAACTGCAGCACCATTTTCTTGTCCTGTAAAACTACAATACGTTTTGGGGCTTGATGTACATTTTCTTGTAGATAAAAACATGCACAGCTTTATGTCACAGCAGTCAGCTGCCACTTATCCCTCTAGGATATGTTGCTACTGATGAAGCTCAGATTATGCCGTGATATCTAGTGACGTCATGTGATCCCACCTACATAACTGCACTAGAGATGTGAAGAACTCTGCGGCTATCATATTGGCAGTGCCCCTGAATGGCAGAAAGGAAAAATGGTCACCCTAATCTCACCATGTCTTCCTGAATCCCTTTAACTAAACAGTTCCTGTACAATATCACTCTATAGTCTGTTCATTTCCTGTTTCGCCCCACTCTCATTAACAGGAAGTGAATTCCTGTCTGCTACTTATTCCTAGGGTAAAGTTCCCCTTCACTTCCTGTCTGGCCCACCTTCTACACACTTCCTTGCAGGGATGGGCAACCTGATGACCTCTAGGTGTTGAGGTCAACAGTTCCCATCAGCATACTTCAGATCTCTCCTGATCTTTCCTGGAGCCCTTGTTTCTTACAGTTAATTACCAAGTCTCTGGGAACAGAAGCTGATGATTTTCTGGCTTTAGAAACTCAGCCTGCGACTAGTCCATTTCACCGACATCCCACCCTGTTCTGCCAATTTCCTGCCCATTCTTAGGTCAAACCCCACCCTTTATCCTCTCAATCCCACCCACCCAATTTAGCACCACCCAGTTTACGTTTCTCATGATTTAGACATGTCCATTCCAAGCCCATGAGCCCTTTCAGGGGGCTCCAAAGAAGAAAGTATCCAGGTATGCCCATCAGCCAGCCAACAGCTGATGGGAGTTGAAGTCCACAACAGATTACGTTCTTCAGACTGTCCACCCTTACCTTATACTGTTCACTTCAACTCGCTATGAGTTCTTCCTCTGTTCCAGCTCTTGACAAATTCCTGAATTCCTTTAACTAAAAATGTCCTGTTCATTAGAATTACATGCTCGTGACATTTCCTTTTTTATTTCACACTCATTAAATTGCACTTCCTGTCTGACACCTAACAGGCTTCTGTCCCTTTAAATTGCACTTCCTGTCTGACACCTAACTGGCTTGTGTCCCTTTAAATTGCACTTCCTGTCTGACACATGTACCTAGTGTTCCTTTAAATTGCACTTCCTGTCTGACATTTCTACTTAGTTTCCCTATAAACTGCACTTTCCTTCCAACAGTCCTCTACCTACTTCCTTCCACCCCAGGAACTTCTAGCTGTTGAGCACTATAATTCCCATCATCCCTAGCCATCCAAAAGTAGTTGTAGTCCACAATAGCGACAAGGCCTCAGACTAACCACCCTGCCTTAAAGCATTCTGCATGATCTATCTTCCCTGTATATATTTACTCACTCACTTGTGCAACCCACTATTTTATTCACTGAAAATACATGATATTTTGGGGTTATTTTGCACAGCAGAGAGCTGTGTGACATCCTTAGAGTTTAGCAACTTCATGTGTGTGTGTCAAACTGCACTGTATATCAGTGTTCATATGCTGTGCCGAATACATCATATGCTTATTTGTGCTGTGCTGAGCCTTGTGGATTATAGAAAGATACTTTATATTTCTTTCTAAGAACAGCAAGCATGCATGCAATTACCCTGTGTTGGAAGCTAAAAATAAAAATTAATAACAATAGTCTGATGACTAGCGCTGGAAACAAATTTAACCCTTTGAGTGCCAGAGGGGTACGCAACGCATTGCTTTGCAATGCGTTGAGTACCCCTCTGGCACTCAAAGGGTTAAATTGTGTAAAAAAAAAAAAAAAAAAAGTGGTCACTATATAACTACCCATAAATTTGATTCGGAAATAAATCTAGGTGCCTAGGAGTGACATACCTAGGAATTCTCAGCGCTTAGACCATATACCAGGGTGAAAGGCCAGAT
Source organism: Rhinophrynus dorsalis (assembly GCA_037306005.1). Lineage (NCBI taxonomy): Eukaryota > Metazoa > Chordata > Amphibia > Anura > Rhinophrynidae > Rhinophrynus > Rhinophrynus dorsalis. The sequence continues at coordinate 15,894,473 of CM074725.1, forward strand.
TTTCAGTCGAGTGTTTCCAACTACAGGATCTGTACCATTTATCTCCTTCTTTTGTCTCTGAATTGCTGTAATTTCTATGACAAAAGCAGCCATAGAAGTCCCGTTTGTCCTGTGTGTGTGTATATAAGCAGTGAGCTCTTTGTTGTACAGAAAGGCAGACGGAGTTTCAGCTTGTAATGTGCTTGTTCAAAGCAGTAAGATCTCTGCATTGTAGCATGTTAACCCTTCGAGAGCCCAACGCATTGCAAACCAATGCTTGTCGCACCACTCTAGCATTCAACGTGTTAAGGCTTTTTTGTGTACTGGTTTGAGCAGTTTGGGGTTACAGCAAGGTCAGACAGGGACATGCCACCTAGAATCTACATTCTAGGGAATTTAAGGGTTAATATTTCAAGTATCTCAGGGTCATTTCTTTTTTAAAGGTCCCAAGTATGAAGAATGATGAGGCAAAATGTAGATTAGAAAAAGGGACATTGCTGTCAATTAGAGTTTCAGTGGAAAATTGTTCAGCATTTGTTTATTTATCTACTTGGAGTAGTAGACAAGCTTTAGGTATTATGGGAAAAAGTAGTGTACATGGGCCAAGGTCCGGATAATGTTAACCCTTTGAGTGCGAGCGGGGTACGCAAAGTATTGCTTTGCAATGTGTTGGGTACCCCTCTGGTACTCAAAGGGTTAAGCAGTGGCTACCTCGCTGCTCCATGCGATGCAGTCTTGCGTCGCATCACTCATACGATGCAATCATGCGCAGTAAAGACTGCCCGAATGTGCTCAGTCTCTACTACGCATGACGGCTTCTGACAAACATCCTAGAGAATTATTATATAGGCTATTATATAGGATATGTTTCTTTGGCTGATGTGAGGTCAGATCTGCATGAAAGGGGCTAGTGTGACTGAAGGATGGAATAATCTGAGCCTAACGCTATTTGACCTCGGTATCTAGCAAAGCATTGCATGATGGGAAAATAAGAGGTAAGAACGAACATGCAGAATCGAAGATTTTTTTATGATTAGTTTTGTTTTAATCTTTTGTGTGCCTGTGGCATGCAAATGGTTAATTTTACAGTTAACAAAGTTAAGGCACATTTGTTCAAGCACAAGAGAAACATGTGTACAAATCCCATAATATATACAGTCAACCTTAAAATAAGTTATATCCGGTTGCAATCATCCACATTAGCAGTTTTTCTGTAATCTCAGAGGTAGGCAACCTGCCCCGATTCCAGATATTGCTGTTTTAATTTTAGATACGTGTTCCTTGACATATTACTAGAAACCTTCTTAGTGACTAAGTAGCTTGATGACGTGACAACGTGATTTAACCTTTTGCATTATTTGGGACTGTTACTGCACTGTACAAGGACAAGCTATCAGTGCGTAATTATTAAAGGGATAGTAAAGTCCCATAAAAAGTATGTCCTAAATCGTAGCTGCAGTAAAAAAAAAACATTCAATGTGCTTACTCCTTTGTCTCAAGCTGTTATGGTTTGAGAGAAATAAGAAAATAAAGGTCTCCGCTCCCTCCCCTTTCTGCCTGACGAGCTGTAAAGCTGTCAGAGGCAGAATCCGGTCGCCCGACTGTAGGCGGCTCTTCAGGAGTGCTAACTTCGGGATATCTAACTATAATTACTTCATCGGTATGGTCTACAATGTGTGCCTGGCTTGCAAGCACACGTTGTAGACCATTCCGATGAAGTAATTATACTTAGACTAGTTGAACAGCCCGTTACACGGGCCACAGTGCCTCTGGCAGCCGGTCGCGGGGCAGTCACGCGCAGTGGAGACTGCCCGCGCCACTGCTGATACAGAGCTGGACGCTCCTTCGGAGCGCCCAGCTCTGTATCAGCCGCGGCGCAGGCAGTCTCTACTGCACATGACTGCCGCACACGCAGCAGTGTCTACTGCGCATGTCGGGCGTTACACACTATTTAGCGAATTATTATATAGGATATCTTGATGACAGCGCTCCTGAAGAGCCGCCGTCTGGTCCCGGATGCAGGATTTCATGACGTACAGCGGACGCATGAGAAGGGGGAGGGAGCGGAGGTCTTTATTTTATTATTTCTCTCAAACCATAACGGCTTGAGAGAAAGGAGTAAGCACATTGAATGTTTTTTTACTGCAGCTACGATTTAGGACATACTTTTTATGCGACTATACTATCGCTTTAAAGTGGTCTTGTTACCTAAGACAAGTTTAGTTTTGTTTTAAAATGAATTGCAATTGTCCTATATGTTGTACTTGCCATACCCCTGTAAACTGAATAGTGTTTGAGAAATTAACCTTTATGTATTGGTGGCACAATGTGGCATTTTATGCTAATTCCCTACACATATGCTAATTAGATATATTTCACTCCAAACTTGCCTTTCCCTCTGCTTTTAGAAATGTCCCCAGTGTGTGGGCTCTGTCTAAATTCATTCATAGCACGGTATGTGATAATACTGGCCCAGCACAGAGACTAATTAGCATAAAACGCCAGACTGTTCCACCAATATATACCACATCGTAAATTAGGTTGTAAAAAGACACAAGTCCATCAAGTTCAACCTTTGCCTCATAGCCCAGTTAAATGAGAATTGTATAATCTTTCCTGCCACCAAATGAGTATTAGTCTGTGTACTAGAACGTCCTATTTTACCTATAATATATACTATAGCCCTGTATGCTCCCGCTTTAAAGAAAGGCATCTATTCTACTCTTAAAGGGTAGTAATACTTAAAATGTAAAAAAAATATATGTTGTAGGGTTTATTCCCCTGAGTAAATCAAGTGTACTCCCATTGCTGAGAGATATTTTATTAAAAAATTATATCAGCTCAAACTTGAATTTCACTGTCGTCCAATACAGGTCACTGGTACCATGGGATGTGTAGTCCCCTTTAATAGGCAGGAACAATTATGCAAATAATCTGCAAGGGGCGGAGCCTCCCCTCTTACTTAAGCCACCTTCTGGCCAGAGCCACTCATATTGATTTGTTCCTGGTGTGCTTGCACACCAGGCAGAGAACAGCTATGCTTCTTAGAGTTTTATTATTTTTTCTTCAAATATGGAATACCACCATTAGGAGGGTGACCATGGCTGTGAATGCCCTCACCCGAAGTGGCTAGTGCAGCTTCCAGGGATTTCTGTGGACCTATACCTGAAGAGGGGACAGCTTGTGTTAAGCAGCTCCCCTGTTGGGGAATTTACCTCTGGTTCTTTCCCTACCTATCATGGTCACCTGAAGACAGAAGTCAGCGAGAAAGGTGAGTCACCCATTGAGTGCTGAAGGTCCACTTGTCCCCACAGTGTCCCTTTGCCGGGCTTGTATTTGGGAGTTTGTAATTCACTCCAGCACTCATAGGGTGTTTTTATTGCATTATCTCTAAAAAGTTTATGCAATTTCTGTGTTATTCTCTGAGTTTTGGAGCATTGGGTATTCATTTATTTATGATTCTCATGTGTTTCATGCTTGTTTGGGCACTTTTTAATGTTTTACTGAACTTTATTAAAAATTGTGTACTGCGCCTTTAAGCGCAGCGTTCCCGCTCAAACGCATGGCTCCTTTACTCTCTATGGGAAATCACAGTGTGGGACATATCTCTGAAACCGCTTGTCACAGCAACTTCAGAGAGGGCTCATTTTAATGCTAGGCTCCTGCTCTATCATCCGGTTGGTGTTTTATTAATATTGGGGGTTCAGGGGGGCTTCGGGCACTGTTTAGGTACTTGTATTGGGAAAGACTACATTTCCCATGAGCGCTTGCTTCGCGCCCGTTTTTGATTGGCAGCCATGACGGCAGCCATTTTATTGCACTTTTCCTATGCGAGTACACTACGCAGGGACCGAGCCTTCTCTCTCCTCAACAGATTAACCCTTCGCTGGCCAGATAAGTCCGTTTTTAGACATTTTTCTGGGGTGAAACTTTAATCTTTAACACCTTTCTGGGTGATAGTGTTCTTGGTGGGGTATATTGACGCTGTGAGCATGTCTACTTCACTGGAGCTGGGGGCTAGACCCAAGACTAAGGAGGATGGGGGGTCCGCTACCCCCATGGCGTTTTGCTCCTCTTGCCACATTGGGCTGGATAGCGATAATGTGGGGGATCTATGCCCTGTTTGTACTTGTCAAAATAGCAACCCTGGGCCTTCCAGCCATGCTATTGAGCCATCTTGGGTGAGGGAGTTCAAAGCTGCCACTAGGGATCTCAGATCCACGCTTCAACTCTTTCCCTCTCAGGTACAGGGGGCTCTCCAGGTTTGGCAGACCCCCTCTACTATCAGGACCTCCCTGCCTAAGCCACAGGGAGCTCCTGATATCACTGATTCTTCTGAAGAAGAACTTTTACAGGATTCTGATGCTGAGGAACGTACTGTTATTGAATCTAACAGGTCCGTTGGGGACCCCTATGAGTGTGACCCTGAAGTTTCGGCTGAGGGTCTGATCAGAGCGGTTCTAAATACGCTCAACCTTCCTCTGACTCAGGAATCCACTTATGATCCTACTGATGTTTTTCAGAAAAAGCCATCTAAACCAGTTGTTTGTTTTCCAACTAACCCTACTCTTGCCCGTCTGGTCTCTGAGGCATGGAGGAATCCAGATAGATCTTCCTCTGTCTCCAAAAAGTTTGCCAAGCTTTACCCTTTTCCTGAGGCGGAGTTGGCAAAATGGGTTCATCCTCCCAAAGTGGATGCTCCCGTGTCTAGACTATCCAAATCTACTGCTTTGGCTGTCTCAGATGCCTCTGCCTTGCAGGACTGGACGGATAAGAAATTAGAGCTATCTCTTAAGTCTATTTTTGCTTCTATTGGCACTGCCATGCGCCCCACCTTTGCTGTGGCATGGGTTAATAGAGCTATTGCAGCCTGGACTGAACGACTGACTGAAGCGGTTCGCCAGGATGCGCCTGTGTCTGAACAGTTGCAGCTTCTTGCTAATATCACTGAAGCTCAGAACTATATTGCTGACGCTGCCTTTGATGCTGTGCGCATGATGGCGAGGGCCTCCACTTCTTCTGTGGTGGCCAGACGCGCTCTTTGGCTGAAAATTTGGTTTGCTGATACAGCCTCTAAGAAAGCTTTGCTTTCTTTGCCCTTTCAGGGAAATTTGCTTTTTGGGTCTGAACTCAAAGAAATGATCAGTGAGGCTACTGGAGGTAAAAGTACTCTTCTACCCTCAGTCTTTAAGAAAAAGTTTCCAGCCAAACGCAATCGGTCCTTTCGTTCCTTTCAGACTGAGACACGTTCCTCGGCCCAAACGGGTCCTCCCACTACGCGCTCCTCCTCCAAGCCCAAACAGTCCTGGAAGCCCAAAGTTGCCCCCAAGGCCAAGACCTCCAAGACTGATTCGGCATGACTCGCCGAACCCGGGTCCGCATCCGGCTGTAGGCGGTCGTCTCCGCATCTTTCGCCGGATTTGGGAGGAGTCAGTGGCGGACCCATGGGTTCTTCAGGTGGTGTCAGAGGGATTCAGGATCCCTTTCTCTTCCCTTCCTCCTTTTCGGTTCCGTTTTACTCGTCCTTCTCAGGAACCCACAAAATGGCGTCTGTTAGACGACGCTATTCAGGATCTCTTGGACAAAGAGGTTCTGGAGGCGGTTCCTCAGGGGGACACAGGTTCAGGATATTTCTCCAACCTGTTTGTGGTAGCCAAAAGGGACGGAGGAGCCCGTCCTATCTTGGATCTCAAAGATCTCAATGCTTATGTGGTGACTTCCCACTTCCGCCAGGAATCCCTGCGTTCTGTGATTGCAGCAATGTCTCCAGGGGAGTTTCTTGCCTCCCTGGACCTCCAGGATGCTTATCTTCACATCCCTATTCATCCAGAGAGCAGGCGGTATCTCAGGATTGCCTGTCACAGGGGACACTTTCAGTTTGCAGCGCTCCCCTTTGGGCTGACTTCAGCCCCTCAGGTCTTCCAGAGGGTGTTGGGCTCATTGATAGCGGTGCTCCATCAGGATGGGATCAGAGTGACCCCCTACATGGACGATCTCCTTCTGAAGGCCTCCTCAGCGGAGCTTCTCCTTCAGCAATTACAGATGTGCATGCACACCCTGAACCGTCATGGCTGGATCCTGAATCTGGACAAGTCGGAATTGTTTCCATCTCAGAGGCTTCTGTTCCTGGGTCTCCTGTTCGACACTCGCCAATGCATGGTGTTTCTTCCAGAGGACGTGGCTCACCAGATAGCTGTCTGAGTGGCTGGACTTCTGGACCTGGACGTGTTTCCAGTTCCGAATTTGTCGTCCTTAGTGGGGAAGTTCATTTCCACAATCGAAGCAGTACCATTTGCCATGGCCCACTCCAGGGATCTTCAGAGATTCGCGATCCAGACGTGCGAGAATCATCCAGATCATCAACATCTGTCTGTTTCTCTTCCTCCTCATGTCGAGTCGAGTCTGCACTGGTGGTTAGATCTCTCTCATCTCCTGAAAGGGAAATCCTTTCTAGTTCCTCCTTGGACCACAGTCACTACGGATGCCAGCCTTCGGGGCTGGGGTGCAGTCTGGGGTCGCTTCAGTGCTCAGGGGAAATGGGGTCTGAAGGAATCCATGCTCTCCATCAATGTTCTGGAACTTCGAGCTGTCCGGCTGGCCCTGAGGCACTGGGAGTCTCAATTGACCGGTCTTCCAGTCAGAGTGGAGTCAGACAACGCCACGGCTGTGGCTTACATCAACAGGCAAGGCGGCACAAGAAGCGGTTCCGCCTGGTGGGAGGTCAAGGATATTTTGTCTTGGGCAGAAGATCACGTGCCTGTCATCTCTGCGGTTCATTTTCCAGGCGTGGACAACGTCATGGCAGACTTCCTCAGTCGTCATACCGTCGACAGCGGAGAATGGGCTCTGCACCCAGAGGTGTTTCACATGCTCACTCACCGGTGGGGAATGCCTGTGGTGGATCTGACGGCTGCCAGACACAACAGGAAGGTTCCGGTGTTTTGCTCCCGGCTGAGGGACTCCCTTGCTCTAGCAGTGGATGCCTTGTCGATCCCTTGGGACTTCTCCCTGGCTTACATCTTCCCTCCTCTTCCTCTATTGATCAGAGTCATTCAGAAGTTGAAGAGAGAACGTTGTCCTGTCTTCCTGATTGCTCCAAACTGGCCTCGCCAGTCCTGGTTTCCGGAATTGATGGCCATGTCTGTGAAGGATCCAATCCCACTTCCTGCCCGTCCGGACCTGCTTCTCCAGGAGTATCTGTGGAAAGAGGATGTTCACTCTCTCCGTTTGATGGCATGGCGGTTGAATCCTCGATTCTAGCTAAGAAAGGCTTTTCTCCTTCTGTGGTATCGACGATGCTCAGTGCTCGTAAGCCTGTGTCTTCCAAGATCTATCATCGCATATGGTCAACTTTCGTGACATGGTGCTCTGACAAGAATTTGCCTCTTGACTTCCATCTTCCCACTGTCCTGGCATTCTTGCAGGACGGTGTGGATAAGGGGCTCAGTCTGAGTTCCCTCAAAGTTCAGACTTCTGCCTTGTCTGTGTTTTTCCAGGAAAGGATTGCTATCCTTCCTGATGTGAAAGTTTTCTTCCAAGGTGTGACTCATGTTCGACCTGCCTTCAAGAGTCCTGCTCCCCAGTGGGACCTCAACTTGGTGCTGGGAGTTCTCCAGCGACCACCGTTTGAATCCTTGGCTTCCATTCCATTACGTCTCTTGACTTGGAAGATGGCCTTCCTTTTGGCTATTGTTTCAGTTCGCCGGGTAGCAGAGTTACAAGCTCTGTCTTGTAAACCTCCTTACCTGGTGTTCCACAAGGATAAGGCTGTGCTTCGCACTACCAAGGAATTCTTACCAAAGGTTGTGTCCGAATTTCACATCAATCAAGAGATTGTGGTTCCCTCTTTCTGCCCTAATCCTTCATCTGACAAGGAACGGGATCTCCATTTGTTGGATGTGGTGCGTTGCCTCAAGTTTTATGTTCATCGCACCGAGTCTCTCAGGAAGTCTGACGCTCTATTCGTCATTCCTGAGGGGCCTAGGGCAGGGAGACCGGCCTCCAAAGTTCCCATTGCTTCTTGGATTAAGGCTACCATCCGTGAAGCCTATAAGTTGAGGAATAAGCATGTTCCCTTCCGGGTAACTGCCCATTCCACCAGATCTATTGGGGCCTCTTGGGCCTACAAGAATCAAGCTTCTGCTGATCAACTGTGCAGAGCGGCCACTTGGTCCTCTGTGCACACATTTTCTAAGCACTATCGAGTTGATGTACTGGCTTCGGCTGATGCCAGTTTTGGAAGGAAGGTCCTGGAGGCAGTCTTGCCTGTGTAGGTCTTCCGCTCTGTGATCCTTAGTGCTTCTTTACTGTTGAGCCCTGTTGGCTCTAGTTCCGTGTGCTGTGCTAGTTCAAGGTTTGTTTCCTTGGTTGGTGTCCGTTGACACTTACAGTTTGGGCTGGGTTTCAACTGGTTATCAGTTCTAGTGACTTGGGCCTCGCGCCTGGTCCTTGCCTTACTTCCCGCCTCTGGATCAGCTCAATGTTTGTACATCCCATGGTACCAGTGACCTGTATTGGACGACAGTGAAAATAGGATTTTAGTCTTACCTGTTAAATCCTTTTCACTTAGTCCATACAGGTCACTGGTCTCCCACCCTGTCAAGGGACCAGTCTTGGCTCTCCTGTGGCATTCAGTGGGAGACCGTTCGGGCATGCTCACAGGAGTCTTTCTTTTTGCTTACCTGAGGTCAGTTCTTGGGGTCTCAAATCAATATGAGTGGCTCTGGCCAGAAGGTGGCTTAAGTAAGAGGGGAGGCTCCGCCCCTTGCAGATTATTTGCATAATTGTTCCTGCCTATTAAAGGGGACTACACATCCCATGGTACCAGTGACCTGTATGGACTAAGTGAAAAGGATTTAACAGGTAAGACTAAAATCCTATTTTTTTAGGTGCAATATCACAGTTGCCTGAAAATTTACAGTGGAGCTGTTGCTACACCATCCTATGGACTGCTCTGGTCTGTAGACCATAAAGCTCCATAGGATGGTGTAGCAACAGTGCCACTGTAATTTTTCAGGCCACTGTGATATTGCACCTGAAAAATTCAAGTTTGAGCTGTTATCATTTTTTAATAAAATATCTCTCAGCGGTGGGAGTACCTTGTTATATTCGGGGACATAAACTCCACAACATATATTTTTATTTACATCTTAAGTATTACTATCCCTTTAAATGTATCCATTGTGTCTGCCATTACCACACAATTTAACAGACCTTACTGTAAAAAAGTACCCTTCCTCTGCTGTAGTTGAAATCTCCTTTCCTCTAATCTCAAGGAGTGTCCTCTGGTCACCTGATCAGGCCTTGGAATAAATAGCTCACCACAGAGATCCTTGTATTGACCTCTCATATATTTGTACATTGTGATAAGATCTCCTTTCAGTCGTCTTTTCTCTAGAGTAAATAAACCAGGTTTGTCTAGTCATTCCTCATACGTCAAGTCTTCCATTCCCTTAATTAGTTTTGTTGCTCTTCGCTGTACCCTCTCTAGTTCTAGTATATCCTTTTTCAGAACCAGTGCCCAAAACCGCACGGCATACTCAAGGTGAGGTCTTACCAATGATTTGTATAATGGCAAAATAATGTTATCCACTCTTGCTTCAATACCTCTTTTTATGCAAGACACGACTTTGCTTTTGCTACTGCTGTTTGACACTGGTCACTGTCTCCAAGTCTGTAGTGTACAAGGATGCCCAGGTCTTTCTCAAAGCTATCGATATTGCAAACAAGTATAAGGTATAAATTAAGCCTGTTATACCATGTAGGTCTAATTGTGTCTTTTCTCTCTCTCTCCACAGAAAAAATGCAGTAAAGGGAATTCAACTTTTTACTTAAGATATCAGATCTCAGCCCAACACCCCCCTTTTCACTTTTCTTTCTCATTTTTCTCTCTCCTAAAACCCAACCTAAACTTTTATCACATCACTGCCAAGCCTATCCCCCCTCTACACCAGTGCCTTCAGGTCCTGGGATTTCCCAGGATGCATTGTAAGGGCTATGGAATTTTTGGGCTGTTTTTTTTTTTCTGTGTCCAAGTGCCTTATAAGTCGTGCTTCCAATCTTACCCCATTTTTATAGTGCTTCCCTCTTTACATTACCCCCCATTTTTTCTGCCTTTGAATAAGCGAACCGATACAATTGGAACATTTCAGAGCTAAAAGGAAATTCCCTCCATCTTTTCTTCCCAATGAAAAAAAACACAAGGTCGGTGTTTTGTAAAATGCAGCGCCACGTTACCCTGTCCCCAGCCCTCCGAGGGCGTTTCAGCTTGTAGCAAAAAATTTTAAAAAAAAGGAAGCGGAAAAAAACAAATGGAAAACTGTTATAGCTATTTATTAAAATTAAAGTATAAGAAACTCTGAGCTGTCCTGTGTTTGATTTATTGAGGCCTGGGTCACACATAGACACAGAGGCCGAGGTTCTAAGCACCGTAGGGGGTTCTGGAACAAACAAACTGCACCAGTTAAGACAAATAAATGCTAAATGTTGAGTCAAATGGTATTTTTAACCCCTTGAATGCTAGAGAGGTCTCCAATGCATTCAGGGGTTAAAGGGATAGTAACACTTCATTTTATCTTCATTTTATTTTGTAGGCATTAAAAAAACATGAAGAACGATATAAGTCTTATCTCTCAAACCTTTATGGTTTGAGAGGTATTCACAAGCAACGTTTCCCCTCCCGCCCCTTTTACCTAGTGTAAGCCATCTCTTCTCAGATGTGGAATCCAGTCCATAGACCAGACAGATAACAGCAGGGGACAATCTTCTTCCTATGAGAACAATGAAAGCCCTGCCCCCCTTGACAAGTTTTTCAGGTTTTTCCCTTATCGTAAGTGAAGATTGTCCCTCTCTGCAATCTACCTGGGCACCTCCCTTCTGATCTGGCTGAGCAGTGTTACATCAGTAAAAGGGGCGGGAGGGGGATACTTTGTCATTGAATTACTCTTGAACTACAACTCTGACAGAATTGAAATAACACTCTCCAAAGTCCCAATACTATGATGATTAATTAGAGCTGCTTTTATTATGAAACATAACCAGGGCTTATAATTTTAAGTCCTTTGCTACTAGCCAGATCTGAAAAGTTACTCGCCACTGCAAGCCAAAACATACCCACCAGGACTGAATTTCTACTCGCCAGGGCTAAATTTTCACTCCCCATTCGCTAGTGGCACGTGAAATTTTGAGCCCTGACATTACTATCCCTTTAAAGGGATAGTAACACTTCGTTTTAACTTTATTTTATTTTGTAGGCATTAGAAAAACATGAAGAATGATATAAGTCTTATCTCTCAAACCTTTATGGTTTATGAGATATTCACAAGCAAAGTTCCCCTCCCCGCCCCTTTTTCCTAGTGTAAGCCATCTCTTCTCAGATGTGAGTCTGGTTGTATGACAGTACAGATAACAGAAGGGGACAATCTTCTTCCTATGAGAACAATGATATCCCTGCCCCCCTTGAAAAGTTTTTCAGCTTTTTCCATTATCTTAATTGAAGATTGTCCCTCTCTGCAGTCTACCTGGGCATCTCCCTTCTTATCTGGTTGAACAGGGGGGGGGAAACTTTGTTTGTGAATATCTCTTAAACCATAAAGGTTTCAGAGATAAGACTTATATCATTCTTCATGTTTTTTTAATGCCTACAAAATAAAATAAAGTTAAAATGAAGTATTACTATCCCTTTAAAGCGGAACTAACACCGCTAACAAACGTTGTCTGTAATAATTCTCTATCTGGCGACTAGCTGCTTAGTAGCGCTAGTCGCCAGAATTATTACGTCTTCATGAAGAAATATGAAGTGATCACCGGCTGACAGGCAGGACGGGGCGCGGACATCTTGCCCTAGTGACGTCCGCGCGCCTGCGCTGTCAGTCCCAGAAGGCTGTAGGAGGCGTTGCTAGGAGCCATTCGGCTCCGGAAGGGACTGACAGCGCAGGAGCGCGGACGTCACTAGGGCAAGATGTCCGCGCTCCGTCCTGCCTGTCAGCCGAGGATCACTTCAAATTTCTTCATGAAGAGGTAATAATTCTGGCGACTAGCGCTACTAAGCAGCTAGTCGCCACATAGGAAATTATTACAGCCAACGTTTGTTAGCGGTGTTAGTTCCGCTTTAAAAGCCCCATATAAATCATTGGCTAAACAGGGACTTCTATTTTGTCTGCTGAGATGCCATTGGTTGGACCCAGATTTTCTCCTGGAGTGACTGAGTGTGTCATGTGCACAAAGCCAGACTTGGAGAAATGTGTAGGAAAACAACTGCACAATATTTATAAAATTAGCCCGTTGCAAGCTAGACAACAGTGGGTTCATTATCAGTGCATAGGGACTCAGTATCATTATACAAGCAGTGTGATCGGTATATGTGTAGATGCTCATTATCATTTCATAGAACGTTGTGATCATTAGCATTGTATAGAGTACAGTGTGATCATTTGACACTCAAAGCCATAATACAAAACAGTGTAATCATTATCAGTATATAGACACTCAATGTCATTATACAAAACAGTTTAATCATTATCAGTGTATAGATACTAAATGTCATCATACAGAGCAGTGTGATTAGTATCAGTGTATAAATACTCAATACAGTTATACAGAGGAGTGTGATAAATCTTAATGTATAAATACTCAGTACCATTATACAGAGCTGTGTGATCATTATCAGTGTGTAGATATCAGTACCATTATACACAGCGGTGTGATCAGTATCAGTGTGTAGATATCAGTACCATTATACAGAGCAGTGTGATCAGTATCAGTGTGTAGATACTCAGTACCATTATACAGAGCGGTGTGATCAGTATCAGTGTGTAGATATCAGTACCATTATACAGAGCGGTGTGATCAGTATCAGTGTGTAGATACTCAGTACCATTATACAGAGCGGTGTGATCAGTATCAGTGTGTAGATACTCAGTACCATTATACAGAGCTGTGTGATCATTATCAGTGTGTAGATATCAGTACCATTATACAGAGCGGTGTGATCAGTATCAGTGTATAGATACTCAGTACCATTATACAGAGCTGTGTGATCATTATCAGTGTGTAGATATCAGTACCATTATACACAGCGGTGTGATCAGTATCAGTGTGTAGATATCAGTACCATTATACAGAGCAGTGTGATCAGTATCAGTGTGTAGATACTCAGTACCATTATACAGAGCGGTGTGATCAGTATCAGTGTGTAGATATCAGTACCATTATACAGAGCGGTGTGATCAGTATCAGGGTGTAGATATCAGTACCATTATACAGAGCGGTGTGATCGGTATCAGTGTGTAGATACTCAGTACCATTATACAGAGCGATGTGATCGGTATCAGTGTGTAGATACTCAGTAATATTATACAGAGCGATGTGATCAGTATCAGTGTGTAGATATCAGTACCATTATACAGAGCGGTGTGATCAGTATCAGTATGGAGATACTCAGTACTATTATACAGAGCAATGTGATCGGTATCAGTGTGTAGATATCAGTACCATTATACAGAGCGGTGTGATCAGTATCAGTGTGTAGATACTCAGTACCATTATACAGAGCTGTGTGATCATTATCAGTGTGTAGATATCAGTACCATTATACAGAGCGGTGTGATCAGTATCAGTGTATAGATACTCAGTACCATTATACAGATCAGTGTGATCAGTATCAGTGTGTAGATATCAGTACCATTATACAGAGCGGTGTGATCAGTATCAGTGTGTAGATATCAGTACCATTATACAGAGCAGTGTGATCAGTATCAGTGTGTAGATACTCAGTACCATTATACAGAGCGGTGTGATCAGTATCAGTGTGTAGATACTCAGTACCATTATACAGAGCGGTGTGATCAGTATCAGGGTGTAGATATCAGTACCATTATACAGAGCGGTGTGATCAGTATCAGAGTGTAGATACTCAGTACCATTATACAGAGCGGTGTGATCAGTATCAGTATGTAGATACTCAGTAATATTATACAGAGCGATGTGATCGGTATCAGTGTGTAGATATCAGTACCATTATACAGAGCGGTGTGATCAGTATCAGGGTGTAGATATCAGTACCATTATACAGAGCGGTGTGATCAGTATCAGTGTGTAGATATCAGTACCATTATACAGAGCGGTGTGATCAGTATCAGTGTATAGATACTCAATACCATTATACAGAGCGGTGTGATCAGTATCAGTGTGTAGATACTCAGTACCATTATACAGTGCAGTGTGATCAGTATCAGTGTGTAGATATCAGTACCATTATACAGAGCGGTGTGATCAGTATCAGTGTATAGATACTCAATACCATTATACAGAGCGGTGTGATCAGTATCAGTGTGTAGATACTCAGTACCATTATACAGAGCGGTGTGATCAGTATCAGTGTGTAGATATCAGTACCATTATACAGAGCGGTGTGATCAGTATCAGTGTGTAGATATCAGTACCATTATACAGAGCGGTGTGATCAGTATCAGTGTGTAGATACTCAATACCATTATACAGAGCGGTGTGATCAGTATCAGTGTGTAGATACTCAGTACCATTATACAGAGCGATGTGATCGGTATCAGTGTGTAGATACTCAGTAATATTATACAGAGCGATGTGATCAGTATCAGTGTGTAGATATCAGTACCATTATACAGAGCGGTGTGATCAGTATCAGTATGGAGATACTCAGTACTATTATACAGAGCAATGTGATCGGTATCAGTGTGTAGATATCAGTACCATTATACAGAGCGGTGTGATCAGTATCAGTGTGTAGATACTCAGTACCATTATACAGAGCTGTGTGATCATTATCAGTGTGTAGATATCAGTACCATTATACAAAGCAGTGTGATCATTATCAGTGTGTAGATATCAGTACCATTATACAGAGCGGTGTGATCAGTATCAGTGTATAGATACTCAGTACCATTATACAGATCAGTGTGATCAGTATCAGTGTGTAGATATCAGTACCATTATACAGAGCGGTGTGATCAGTATCAGTGTGTAGATATCAGTACCATTATACAGAGCAGTGTGATCAGTATCAGTGTGTAGATACTCAGTACCATTATACAGAGCGGTGTGATCAGTATCAGTGTGTAGATACTCAGTACCATTATACAGAGCGGTGTGATCAGTATCAGGGTGTAGATATCAGTACCATTATACAGAGCGGTGTGATCAGTATCAGAGTGTAGATACTCAGTACCATTATACAGAGCGGTGTGATCAGTATCAGTATGTAGATACTCAGTAATATTATACAGAGCGATGTGATCGGTATCAGTGTGTAGATATCAGTACCATTATACAGAGCGGTGTGATCAGTATCAGGGTGTAGATATCAGTACCATTATACAGAGCGGTGTGATCAGTAGTGTATAGATACTCAATACCATTATACAGAGCGGTGTGATCAGTATCAGTGTGTAGATATCAGTACCATTATACAGAGCAGTGTGATCAGTATCAGTGTGTAGATATCAGTACCATTATACAGAGCGGTGTGATCAGTATCAGGGTGTAGATATCAGTACCATTATACAGAGCGGTGTGATCAGTAGTGTATAGATACTCAATACCATTATACAGAGCGGTGTGATCAGTATCAGTGTGTAGATATCAGTACCATTATACAGAGCAGTGTGATCAGTATCAGTGTGTAGATACTCAGTACCATTATACAGAGCGGTGTGATCAGTATCAGTGTGTAGATACTCAGTACCATTATACAGAGCGGTGTGATCAGTATCAGGGTGTAGATATCAGTACCATTATACAGAGCGGTGTGATCAGTATCAGAGTGTAGATACTCAGTACCATTATACAGAGCGGTGTGATCAGTATCAGTATGTAGATACTCAGTAATATTATATAGAGCGATGTGATCAGTATCAGTGTGTAGATATCAGTACCATTATACAGAGCGGTGTGATCAGTATCAGGGTGTAGATATCAGTACCATTATACAGAGCGGTGTGATCAGTATCAGTGTGTAGATATCAGTACCATTATACAGAGCGGTGTGATCAGTATCAGTGTATAGATACTCAATACCATTATACAGAGCGGTGTGATCAGTATCAGTGTGTAGATACTCAGTACCATTATACAGTGCAGTGTGATCAGTATCAGTGTGTAGATATCAGTACCATTATACAGAGCGGTGTGATCAGTATCAGTGTATAGATACTCAATACCATTATACAGAGCGGTGTGATCAGTATCAGTGTGTAGATACTCAGTACCATTATACAGAGCGGTGTGATCAGTATCAGTGTGTAGATATCAGTACCATTATACAGAGCAGTGTGATCAGTATCAGTGTGTAGATATCAGTACCATTATACAGAGCGGTGTGATCAGTATCAGTGTGTAGATACTCAATACCATTATACAGAGCGGTGTGATCAGTATCAGTGTGTAGATACTCATTACCATTATACAGAGCGGTGTGATCAGTATCAGTGTGTAGATATCAGTACCATTATGCAGTGCAGTGTGATCAGTATCAGTGTATAGTATTAGTTACCCAGCATAATAATAAAATCTGAATTTTTATTATCAGCTTATAGATATCCAGCATCATTACACACAATTACACAATAACATACACTTAGAGATGCATACAGACTCACAGCTACACATAGATGACTGGTTACATTAAACTATACAACATATAAGAAAGATGAGTTCAATCGTTTTCATTGTGTTACTGTGGAGCAATGTGATACACTTATATGCACACCACATAGTCTGATTTCCTAAATAACAGTGCCCTCTAGTGTCCAGATTTCAGTTTGTTGTTCTGTTGCATTCTGTGTGAGAGGGGAGTCACTGACAACATTTAGAACCTTCAGGGTGGGAGACTGAGTGAGACAGCGTCCCACCTGCCCAGACTTATGACCGGCCACGGGGGCAATTGCCCTCCAGGCCAGCTCTCCTTTGCTAGGGGAGTTTGGGGTGGTCCCTCCCTCTACATCTTGGTTAATGTCATAGACTAAACAGGGTGTAGACAAAGTGGTATAATTATGGCAGTTTCCTGTGTGTGGTATGGGGCTGATGTACAGGAAATGCTGACATTAGAATCCTAACCTGGTGAAGTGTGTGCACCGGTATACCCAACAGTGATCATACACACACTAGTGGCCAACCCGAGATCCTGCACCTGTTTAGGACTGCAATTCCCAGCATCATAATGGGAACTCTAGTCCTGAACAGCTGAAAGCCTCAAGTTGCCCATCCCTGCTGTAATGCATACACTTGATTAGAATCTGCTTCAAATCACATTTAAAAAGACATTGTTGAACTGGAAAAAGTGCAGAGACGTGCAACAAAACTGATAAAGGGATTGGCGGATAAAGAGAGACTGGGTTTGTTTACATTAGAGAAGAGACAGACACCTCACATCGCTAAGTCACATTAACTTATACATTCATTTTACAAATAAAAATTAAAGGGATAGTAATACTTAAAATGTAAAAAAAAATATGTTGTAGGGTTTATCCACCTGAGTAAAACAAGAGCACTCCCACTGCTGTAAGGTGTTTCATTCAAAAGTTATTAATTTTCAAAGTTGAATTTTTTAGGTGCAATATCACAATGGCCTGAAATTGTACAGTGGCGCTGTTGCTACACCATCCTATGGACAGCTCTGGTCCCGGGACCATAAATCTCCATAGGATGGTGTAGCAACAGCGCCACTGTACAATTTCAGGCCACTGTGATATTGCACCTAAAAAATTCAACTTTGAAAATTAATAACTTTTGAATGAAACACCTTTCAGCAGTGGGAGTACTCTTGTTTTACTCAGGGGGATAAACCCTACAACATTTTTTTTTTTACATTTTAAGTATTACTACCCCTTTAAGAACCCAAGTGAATAAATATGAATAGCAGCAAGAAGTGTGGGAGTTCCCCAGGCTCCCCAAGATTAGGCAAAAGCCCAAAGAAAAAAACCCAAAACCAAAATGATTGTATGAAAAGTTAGGTACTCGCCTGATATTGGGGTGCCTTGAGGCGGCAGGTGGGCTTAGACATACTTTGGCCAATCTATGCAACGGAGACCCCAAAATTTATTAAAGTGGTATGATATATGCTTCACACAGGGTTCTCATTTCGACAGTTTATATGGAGGAGCGCAGATTTGTTTTGATTAGAGAAGAGACGTCTAAGGGGTGATATGATTATCATTTACACATATATTCAAGGTCAATACAAAGAACTATCCAATGAATTATTTACACAAAGAGCTGAGCTAAGAAAGAGAGTCATCCATTAAGACTAGAGGAAAGGCGCTTTCGACTAAAACAAAGGCAGGGGTTCTTTACAGTAAGGGCGGTAATGCTATGGAATTCTTTGCCTCGGGATGTTGTACTTGCAGATAATGTAACTGCTTTCAAATAAAGCAATGTATGCCTATCTAGCACAGAACAATATTGAGAATTATGACAGTTGGCAGTGGTGTAACAACAGGGGTCGCAGCGGTCGCATCTGCGACCGGGCCCGTCACTCCAGGGGCCCGGCCTCCCCCTGTGACCCCCTCGCCCACATCAGCAGCTCAGCAGATCTCCCATTCGGCGCGCCGCTCTAGTAATACAGAGCGCTGGGAGATGACATCATCTAGTAATACAGAGCACTGGGAGATGACATCATCTCCCAGCCTCTGCATTACTAGAACGGCGCCCGGGAGCTTCAGCTCTAGAGATCTGTGCCGAAGGAGGAATAGATCTGTCAAGCCACGCCGCTAGACCACCAGGGACTGGAGGTAGGGGCAATGTGGAGATAAAGGGGAAATGTGGAGATAAAGGGGCAATGTGGAAGGGGAAATATGGAGATGGGGCATTGTGAAAGGGGCATTGTGGAGATGATGGGGGCATTGTGGAGATGAAGGGGGCATTGTGGAAGGGGCAATGTGGAGATGAAGGGGGCATTGTGGAAGGGGCAATGTGGAGATGAAGGGGGGGCATTGTGGAGATGAAGGGGGCATTGTGGAAGGGGCATTGTGGAGATGAAGGGGGGCATTGTGGAGATGAAGGGGGCATTGTGGAAGGGGCAATGTGGAGATGAAGGGGGCATTGTGGAGATGAAGGGGGGCATTGTGGAAGGGGCAATGTGGAGATGAAGGGGGGGCATTGTGGAAGGGGCAATGTATAGATGAAGGGGGGCATTGTGGTAGGGGCAATGTGGAGATGAAGGGGGGGCATTATGGAGATGAAGGGGGGCATTGTGGAAGGGGCAATGTGGAGATGAAGGGGGGCATTGTGGAAGGGGCAATGTGGAGATGAAGGGGAGCATTGTGGAGATGAAGGCGGCATTGTGGAAGGGGCAATGTGGAGATGAAGGCGGCATTGTGGAAGGGACAATGTGGAGATGAAGGAGGCATTGGGGAAGGGGCAATGTGGAGATGATGGGGGTATTGTGGAAGGGGCATTGTGGAGATGATGGGGGTATTGTGGAAGGGGCATTGTGGAGATGAAGGGGGCATTGTGGAAGGGGCATTGTGGAGATGATGGGGGTATTGTGGAAGGGGCATTGTGGAAGGGGCATTGTGGAGATGAAGGGGGCATTGTGGAAGGGGCTATGTGGAGATGAAGGCGGCATTGTGGAAGGGGCAATGTGGAGATGAAGGGGGCATTGTGGAAGGGGCTATGTGGAGATGAAGGGGGCCAATGTGGTCGGGGGGGGCCATGGCAATTCTTGCACCACGGTCCGGTGGCTTCTAGTTACGCCTCTGACAGTTGGCTTCCATGCAGATATGTTGTTGATCCAGGGAAATATCTGTCATTTTGAGTCAGGAAGGAATTTGTTTTACCCACTTGGGGCTAAATTAGAAATGGCTATAGGTTTTTTGTTTTTTTTTTGTCTTCCTCTGGATCAACAGGAGTGTTTCTGGCATGGGCTGGAGTTGATGAACGCATGTCTTTTTTCAGCAACATCAACTACGCTATGATCAGATTTGGGGAAATAAATATGGATAGAAGCATATTTAAACACATTTTTGGATGCCTGTTAGCAGATTTCTCCAATCATTGTTTATCGTATTCCACATCTTTCAGTATCACTTGTTGCAAATCCCTCCACAAGGAACTTCTGTTTTATCGTCCTTTGCCGTTTCCTCTATATCAGGGCTTAAAACCTGAAGTCCTTTGCTACTAGCCAGACCTGAAAAGTTACTCACCACTGCAAGCCATAGCATACCACCAGGGCTGAATTTCTACTCACCAGGGCTGAATTTTCACTCGCCATTGGCTAGTGGAGAGTGGAAATTTTGAGCCCTGCTCTACATTATATACTATACTAGTTGAAGAGCCCGTTTCAAGGGCCACAGTGCCACTGCCAGCCGGTCGCGGGGCAGTCATGCGCAGTAGAGACTGTCCGCTCTGCAGCTGATACAGAGCTGGACGCTCTGTATCAGCCACGTCCCGGGCAGTGTCTACTGCGGATGACTGTGTCATTACACACGTTTTAGCAAATTATTATATAGGATAGTGGGCAGGAAGTTGGAGGAACATGGTGATGAAGAGGTGACATGGGCAGAAAGTGGGAGGAACAGGGAGGAAAGGAGGAGAAGTGGGGGGAAGTGGGTGCTACAGGGTGGTAAGGTAGAGAAGTGGGCAGGAAGTGGGAGGAACAGGGTGAAAAGGAGGTGACATGGGCAGAAAGTGGGAGGAACAGGGAGGAAAGGAGGAGAAGTGGGTGGGAATTAGGCAGAACAGGGTGAGGAGTAGGTGGAAAGTGGGTAGAACAGGGTGGAAAGGAGGAAAAGTGGGCAGGAAGTTAGAGGGACAGGGTGGGAAGGAGGAGAAGTGGGTAAGAAGTGGGAGGAACAAGGTAGGGAAGAGAAGTGGGTGGGAAATGGGAGGAAAAGGGTGCGATGGAGGTGAAGTGGGTGGGAAGTGAGTGGAACACGGTGAGGAAGAGAAGAAGTGGGTGGAACAGGATGAAGAGAAGGAGGAGGAACAGAAATGCATGGGAAGTGGGTTAAACAGTTTGGGAAGGAGAAGTGGGCGGGAAGTGGGTGGTATAGGGTGGTAAGGTGGAGAAGTGGGCAGGAAGTGGGAGGAACAGAGTGAAGAGGAGGTGACATGGGCAGAAAGTGGGTGGAACAAGGTGGGAAGGAGGAGAGGTGGGCGGGAAAGTTGAGGAACAGGGTGGGAAAGAGGAGAGGTGGGAAGAGTTTCAAAAGAAACTCGCCACCGCCAGAGAATTAGCCTCTGTCCCTGGACACCCAGTAATTAAAGGGATAGTAATACTTCGTTTTAACTTTATTTTATTTTGTAGGCATTAAAAAAACATGAAGAATGATATAAGTCTTATCTCTCAAACCTTTATGGTTTATGAGATATTCACAAGCAAAGTTCCCCTCCCCGTCCCTTTTACCTAGTGTAATCAATCTCTTCTCAAATGTGAGTCTGGTTGTATGACAGGACAGATAACAGAAGGGGACAATTTTCTTTGTATGAAAACAATGAAAACCCTTCCCCCTTGACAAGTTTTTCAGCTTTTTCCCTTATCTTAATTGAAGATTGTCCCTCTCTGCAGTCTATCTGGGCATCTCCCTTCTGATCTGGTTAAACAGGGAAGGGATACTTTGTTTGTGAATATCTCTTAAACCATAAAGGTTTCAGAGATAAGACTTATATCATTCTTCATGTTTTTTTAATGCCTACAAAATAAAATAAAGTTAAAACGAAGTATTACTATCCCTTTAACTCTAAAAAATGAGTCTCTGGGTCAGATCCGGAGAGTTCCCAGGTGTAAATAACTGTCTCTATCTTCTGTATTTCTCTGTTTGCCTTTACTCCCCGGGGACCTTGGACTCCCACACTGTTCCTCCGAGATATCCTAAGTCGCAGGCCTGGGGATAAGAAATGACTACACGCAGACGCGAATCTTGTGCTATAACTTCTTATCCAATTTATTAAGCGAAATTCACCAGTTTATATAATGCAAAATCAGTGGGTGGTAGGCATGTTAATTAGGGGGAGAGATTTCCCCTCCCAGGATACATGAACAGATATGGACATTGTCCGTCATTTAACCAATGGGAAGACAGAGGGAGATCACTAGTTAAAAGGCTTCGGACATACTACACCTGCAAATTACTTCATCATTTGGCAGAATGCCCCTTACCGCAGTAAGACAAAACAAGTTATAAAAAGAATTGTTCTGGACATGTTGTTCACAAATTTCAATGTCACAAAGTTGATATCATTTACTTAATTAGCTCTTATCAAACTATACCTGTTAGAGCAAACCATAGCTAGAAATATTATATTTTAGCAGAGCATAGCCAACGTGCATCTGTAGGCCTTACAGAAGCAAAAGATTTTCCCTTTCACCAGGTATGGTTGTTCCATGTACTGTATTTGTTACATTCCAGCGCCAACACACCTGATACAAAGAAATGCTGTACTGATTAGCTGAAGCTGGGGGTGGGATGGAACAAACACAGTATATGGATGGAATGGAGGGGTTGCCCCAGCCAGAGGACTGGAAATGACTAAGTGGTGTCCACAAGGCAATCTTTATTTTATAATGCACTCTATGGGTCATAGTCCTTTGAATCTCCATTGTAAGTGATAGGAATAGCCCCATCTGATGACCACAGTAGAAAATGACAGCGTAATAAAAAGTTTAAGTTGTAATAAGTATCGACCAAAAAACCTTCCAGGAGTGAAAATAAAATAAAGGGAAATAATGAAACTATATACATTCATTAAAAATTGTTTACTTCTCCTTTAAAGTCCCATTTAAAGTGATAGTAATGTTTCATAATAAAAGCAGCTCTAATTAATCATCATAGTATTTGGACTTTGTAGAGTGTTATTTCAATTCTGTCAGAGTTGTAGTTCAAGAGTAATTCAATGACAAAGTATCCCCCTCCCGCCCCTTTTACTGATGTAACACTGCTCAGCCAGATCAGAAGGGAGGTGCCCAGGTAGACTGCAGAGAGGGACAATCTTCAATTAAGAGAAGGGAAAAACCTGAAAAGCTTGTCAAGGAGGGCAGGGATTTCATTGTTCTCATAGGAAGAAGATTGTCCCCTGCTGTTATCTGTCTGGTCTATGGACTGCATTCCACATCTGAGAAGAGATGGCTTACACTAGGTAAAAGGGGCGGGAGGGCTTTCATTGTTCTCATAGGAAGAAGATTGTCCCCTGCTGTTATCTGTCTGGTCTATGGACTGGATTCCACATCTGAGAAGAGATGGCTTACACTAGGTAAAAGGGGCGGGAGGGGAAACTTTGCTTGTGAATATCTCTCAAACCATAAAGGTTTGAGAGATAAGACTTATATCGTTCTTCATGTTTTTTTAATGTCTACAAAATAAAATAAAGATAAAATGAAGTATTACTATCCCTTTAAAGCAACAGAGGTGTTACTTGTTCCCTGGGGTGCATAAATAGGCCCCACTTTATCTGGCAATATCCATATATTCAGGTATCAGAATTAGGAGAGATGGCGGCTACCTCCTGCTCCCTCTTCATCTCGTCTCTTGTTTCCCTTCTCACCCTCTCTCGTTCTAACTCCAGCTCCAATCTCATCTGCTCTCTGGCCTGCCTCCTGTGACCCTCTTCCCTACCCAGCCTCTGTCTCTTCCTAATGCCCCTGTCAGCTTCATTAATGCACAGAGTCAGGAATCGCAGGATTTCATCATCGGTCTCAGCATCCCGCGCGGGTTGCTCCATCTTGAAGCTCTGCAGGGCAATGACGTTGCTAACCCCAAGCAAGTGAAAGTTATTGCGGATCTTCTCCAGGCTGTCCCCACTCTCAGTGAGCAGAACGATGGGGAATATTCCTGCAGGAAAAGAGGGAATGTTAGTGCATAAGGAAGCCATCGATAGGAAGCGCTTCACTGGCTTACAGGGTAGTACAGAGAGGCGTACGTATAATGACAAAATTATATTTACAAAAGATGGCGCTATAAAAGTGGGGGGTTAAAGAGAGTAAGGTATAAACAGCTGTCCAAAATTTAAGTCCTTCTACCCACAGACTTAATCCCTCAAGGACGAGTGACGTGTCAGGGCTGTCACGCCTCTCTGGACATTAAGGACCGGTGACGGTCCTGACCAGGGCCGGATTTACATCTCAGGAGTCTGTAGGCACAGAAATCTGAAGCAACCCCCCCCAATTGGCCATCTCCAGTGGACACCTCCACAATGCTCCTAATCTCCACATTGCCCCCATCAGCTCCATAGTGCCCCCATCATCTCCATACTGCCCCCATCATCTCCATATACAATATTGCCCACATATTGCTCCCCATCAACCCAATATTGCCCCCATCAGCTCCATATTGCCCTCACATTACCCCCCCATCAGCCTTCATATTGCCCCTCATCAGCTCCATATTGCACATTGCCCCCCCCAGTGTCTGTTTCCTACCTCTTCCTTGGTGGTCCATCAGCAGAAAAGGTCTGTGCCTCCTCCTTCTGCACAGACCTGTAGTTGCTGGAGCTCCCGCGCGGTCTAATCTTCAGTAATGCAGAGCGCTGGGAGATGATGTCATGATGATGTCATCTCCCAGCTTCTTTATTACTTAAGAGCTGATGAAGGAGCTCAGTAGCTACAGGTCTGTGCCGAAGAAGGCACAGACCTGTCTTCACCATGTTGTGGGGGAGGTGTATACAATAAAATAAAAAACCCACGATCCCGATGACAGACGCCCCTCTGTGGGGTGCGGCTGTAGGCAGATGCCTACTCTGCCTAATTATAAATCCAGCCCTGGTCCTGACACGTCATGGAAGTTTGTGATCGCACCAAACACTCAGATGAAGGGGGAAAAAAGTGCCGTGGTCTTCTAGAGTGCCCGCCCCAGACCGAGTTAAAACCAAACTATTGTGCAAAAAAATATAGAAATATAGAAAGTGAAACTGAACACTAATACATACACCACAATTCAAACCAAATTATTAAGAATTTATTAAAAAAAATAACATCTACCAGACAAGACATAGGCAGTCAAAAGAACTATATCACCTTCAGGACTATAACCATACCTCCCAACATTTCAAATTGCCAAAGAGGGACACTTGTGTTTTAGGGGGTGTTGCAGGAGGCGTGGCTAGTAGGCGGGGCATTACCGAGAATTTTTAGGCTATTTCATGACCAATTGACACCTCCTTGTATAACCTAATAAATGACTTATAACAAGACCAAAGTATTTTATTTACACAGACTAATTTATAAACACATATACTGATGTTTAAACAAACAATAATGTGAGTTTTATTGCTGTAGAGCAGTACAATACACTTATATATACACATCACCAGTCTGATCTCCTAAAAAGAGGGACATCAGGGTGGGAAAGAGGGACAGAGGGATTTGGGTCTAAAAGAGGGACTGTCCCTCCTAAAGAGGGACACTTGGGAGGTATGCTATAACAGCTACTACAACCCTCAGTTCTATTATACATGTTTGTCAAAATACACTCCCACACTGGAACTTGATAATGTTAAGGCAGTAGATGTAGTATATCTAGATTTTGCAAAGGCATCATATACATTGCCCCAAAGAAAGCTGTGGTATAAAATAAGGAAATCGGGGCTAGGAGATAACCTTTGCAATTGGATACAAAACTGGTTGAAGGATAGGGAACAGTGTGTGGTCGTAAATGGACAATTCTCCAATACAGTTAAAGTGGAGAGTGGAGTACCTCAGGGTTCAGTATTAGGTCCACTGCTTTTTAACATGTTTCTAAATTACCTGCTAATAGATATAGAAAGAAAAATATCAATATTTGCAGATGACACCAAATTATGCAGGGTAATTAATTCAGAACAGTATACTTTCTCTATACAGAGGGATTTATATAAAATGGCAGATTGGGCAAATAATGGAATATGAAGTTTAATGTGGGGAAGTGTAAAGTCATACATTTGGGAGGAAATAATCCCAAGGCTACTTATGAACTTAATGGAATCATTCTAGGGGACTCGTTGCTAGAGAAAGACCTGGAAAGACTTGGAAGCAGTGACCAGTGTCAAACAGCAGTAGCAAACGCAAACAAAATCCTGTCTTGCATAAAAAGAGGTATCGAAGCAAGAGTGGATAACATTATTTTGCCATTATACAAATCATTGGTAAGACCTCACCTCGAGTATGCAGTGCAGTTTTGGGCACCAGTTCTGAAAAAGGAGATATTACAACTAGAGAGGGTACAGCGAACAGCAACAAAATTAATTAAGGGAATGGAGGACTTGACGTATGAGGAACAACTAGACAAACTTGGTTTATTTACTCTAGAGAAACGACGACTAAGAGGAGACCTTATCACATTGTACAAGTATATGAGAGGTCAATACAAGGATCTCTGTGGTGAGCTATTTATTCCAAGGCCTGAACAGGTGACCAGGGGACACCCCTTGAGATTAGAGGAAAGGAGGTTTAGACTTCAGCAGAGGAAGGGGTTTTTTACTGTAAGGTCTGTTAAATTGTGGAATTCTTTGCCCAAGGAGATGGTTATGGCAGATACAATGGATACATTTAAGAGAAGATTAGATACATTTCTTTCCAAAGAGAACATACAGAGTTATACTGTTTATTAGTAGGCTGATCAGGAGGGTCTGATAGAGACTGACTTGTTTGGTAGTGGGAAAGCTATAAAATTCTCATTCACTGGGGTATGGGGCAGGGGTTGAACTTGATGGACTTGTGTCTTTATTCAACCTAATTTGCTGTGTTACTATGGAACGTACACCTGATAATAAATGTGCCGTATCACCCAATTGCCTGGGACAGTAATAAACAATTGAGTGACATTGCACATTTATTATCAGGCGTACGTTGTGGTATGGGACTATATCGGGACAAACACATGTAACAGAACTGAGGTTTGAATTTGTTTTTATAGTCCTGAAGGTGATATAGTTCTCTTGACTGTCTATGCAGTATGTGGTATATGTTTTTTAATAAATTCTTAATCGATTTGCTTGGATTGTGGCGTATGTATTAACGCTCACTATCACTTTCTAGAACTACAAAAGTGTCGCTATTGTGGGGCAATACAACTGCCCCAAATGTAACAGATAAAAGCTCCCATAACAGTAATGTTTTATTATGAAGAATAAGATGACAAAGACAACATTACTTCCAGTGTTTGGAGAGGCTTTATTCAAAAGTTATTACAGTCAAAACTGCACCATAGGGGACAAATAAAAATACTTATTAAACTGGGCTTTTTAAATTTGTATTTCTCCCCTATGGTGCGTATGGTTTCCTCTGGAATTCCTTTAATTCTTCTTAGTACATCAGCCTCACCGAGTGGGATTTTTATCCAGGGCTGTGCTGATGTCAGTCAGACCCGACAGACCTCTCACCTGTAATGTCAAATGTCTTTAATATAAAAGTTTTCATATTAAGAACTTCTTCTGTGCTCAGATTAAATGTCCCCCTGCAAGAGAAAACATCACTTAGTACTGAACTGTAATCTGCTGTTTTTAGGACCTTACACACCAAAATGCAATAATCAAACATTCTATTCTACTGTAGCATATTGTCCTTTGGGGATTATTTATAGGTACAGGGACCTGTAATGTTATCCGTCTTATTCATGGGGTCTACCCCTGGGTACAGACATGTTAACAAGTCCGGATTTCACAATAGGCAGAGTAGGCAACTGCTTAGAGCTCCAGGGGCTGTGCTTCAGGTGTCCTGGCCACACCCACCTTCTAAATTGTGGGTGTGGCCAAAGCAATCTCAATATCTCTGCACCAGTTTTATACACCTTTACAGGGTATTTGTCTGTGCTTGTTATAAGCCAAAGGTTTTTTTCTGAGCCAGGAAATAGTGGATGGGTCTGGAGGCAGGGTCATGTGAGGAGTGGGGTGTGGTCAGGGGCGGAGCTAATGTCACCTAGAGTGCCTCTTGGAATGTAAATCCAGCCCTGTGCACGTTTCCCGTTTGTCCCCAGGTAAAGCTGGGATCTGGTTAGTTTACGGTAGTGCTTCTTGAACTTTTTGGCTCGCTGCACCCCTAACATGCAGAGCGGAATTCCTGGGGCTCACCAAATTTTTTTATAGGTCTGTCGTCAAGGGCATAATGAAGGATATATATGATATATACAGAAAAATGTATAGTTCTTCTTAGGGCTCACAATCAAAATGGCAAAAATGTGAATATTGTCCATAACACGTTCTGCAAACATACATTTCAAACTCATGATTCCTTTTTTTGCTCAAAGTATTTAACCCTTTGAGTGCCAGAGGGGTATGCCTTGCAATGCGTTGCATAACCCTCCAGCACTCAAAGTGTTAAAGGAAACCCGTGGCAGATCACAGTGCCACGGCACCCTGGTTGAGAACCACTGGTTTACAGTGAAGCTCACTGGGCTCTTCCCATCCCTGACGTGGATTCCAAAGTACACATTGCTGTGAGCTGGGTGTCCTAGGAGGCTGGTACCTGTACACAATCACGGGCACTATGAACTCTGTGGGCGCGGTGTTATATTTTTCCAGAAGGAGCTCCAACTTCTCCTCCATGCTCCGGTCCCATTGTACAGCTTCTTCCACGAACCGCAGAGACCCTGCAAAGGACCGATACAGAGGGGTACAACGCAGTGCCAGGCAACCAGATGCACACGTGACACTCAAGTTTACCAAAGGGCCGCACATTAGTCTCCATGGCATTGCTAACACATTACCAAATAATCATTCTTTATTTTAACTTTACATATAGTATGTAACACAACACGTTAAGTAAAATTTCCTGTACTTTCTATTTGTATTTATGTTTTATACTAACAGTGAACACAGTCTAGACCCGTTTCCAAAGATCTTTGTGTCAGGGACTGTGACAATGTAAAAAAAGGACTCATACAGAGCACTCACTACTGCAGGGATAGTGATACAATGTAAAAACATGCAATGTAAAAAAGATAGCATACAGAGCACTCACTACTGCAGGGATAGTGATACAATGTAAAAACATGCAATGTAAAAAAGATAGCGTACAGAGCACTCACTACTGCAGGGATAGCGATACAATAGAAAAAGATACAATGTAAAAAAGATAGCGTACAGAGCACTCACTACTGCAGGGAAAGCGATACAATAGAAAAAGATACAATGTAAAAAAGATAGCGTACAGAGCACTCACTACTGCACGGATAGCGATACAACAGAAAAAGATACAATGTAAAAAAGATAGCGTACAGAGCACTCACTACTGCACGGATAGCGATACAACAGAAAAAGATACAATGTAAAAAAGATAGCGTACAGAGCACTCACTACTGCAGGGATAGCGATACAACAGAAAAAGATACAATGTAAAAAAGATAGCATACAGAGCACTCACTACTGCAGGGATAGCGATACAACAGAAAAAGATACAATGTAAAAAAGACAGCGTACAGAGCACTCACTACTGCAGGGATAGCGATACAACAGAAAAAGATACAATGTAAAAAAGACAGCGTACAGAGCACTCACTACTGCAGGGATAGCGATACAACAGAAAAAGATACAATGTAAAAAAGACAGCGTACAGAGCACTCACTACTACAGAGCACTCACTACTGCAGGGATAGCGATACAACAGAAAAAGATACAACGTAAAAAACATAGCGTACAGAGCACTCACTACTGCAGGGATAGCGATACAACAGAAAAAGATACAATGTAAAAAACATAGCGTACAGAGCACTCACTACTGCAGGGATAGCGATACAAAAGAAAAAGATACAATGTAAAAAAGATAGCGTACAGAGCACTCATTACTGCAGGGATAGCGATACAATAGAAAAAGATACAATGTAAAAAAGATAGCGTACAGAGCACTCACTACTGCAGGGATAGCGATACAATAGAAAAAGATACAATGTAAAAAAGATAGCGTACAGAGCACTCACTACTGCAGGGATAGCGATACAATAGAAAAAGATACAATGTAAAAAAGATAGCGTACAGAGCACTCACTACTGCACGGATAGCGATACAACAGAAAAAGATACAATGTAAAAAAGATAGCGTACAGAGCACTCACTACTGAACGGATAGCGATACAACAGAAAAAGATACAATGTAAAAAAGATAGCGTACAGAGCACTCACTACTGCACGGATAGCGATACAACAGAAAAAGATACAATGTAAAAAAGATAGCGTACAGAGCACTCACTACTGCACGGATAGCGATACAACAGAAAAAGATACAATGTAAAAAAGATAGCGTACAGAGCACTCACTACTGCACGGATAGCGATACAACAGAAAAAGATACAATGTAAAAAAGACAGCGTACAGAGCACTCACTACTGCACGGATAGCGATACAACAGAAAAAGATACAATGTAAAAAAGACAGCGTACAGAGCACTCACTACTGCAGGGATAGCGATACAACAGAAAAAGATACAATGTAAAAAAGACAGCGTACAGAGCACTCACTACTGCAGGGATAGCGATACAACAGAAAAAGATACAATGTAAAAAAGACAGCGTACAGAGCACTCACTACTGCAGGGATAGCGATACAACAGAAAAAGATACAATGTAAAAAAGACAGCGTACAGAGCACTCACTACTGCAGGGATAGCGATACAACAGAAAAAGATACAATGTAAAAAAGACAGCGTACAGAGCACTCACTACTGCAGGGATAGCGATACAACAGAAAAAGATACAATGTAAAAAAGATAGCGTGCAGAGCACTCATTACTGCAGGGATAGCGATACAATAGAAAAAGATACAATGTAAAAAAGACAGCGTACAGAGCACTCACTACTGCAGGGATAGCGATACAACAGAAAAAGATACAATGTAAAAAAGACAGCGTACAGAGCACTCACTACTGCAGGGATAGCGATACAACAGAAAAAGATACAATGTAAAAAAGACAGCGTACAGAGCACTCACTACTGCAGGGATAGCGATACAATAGAAAAAGATACAATGTAAAAAAGATAGCGTACAGAGCACTCACTACTGCAGGGATAGCGATACGATAGAAAAAGATACAATGTAAAAAAGATAGCGTACAGAGCACTAATTACTGCAGGGATAGCGATACGATAGAAAAAGATACAATGTAAAAAAGACAGCGTACAGAGCACTCACTACTGCAGGGATAGCGATACAATAGAAAAAGATACAATGTAAAAAAGATAGCGTGCAGAGCACTCATTACTGCAGGGATAGCGATACAATAGAAAAAGATACAATGTAAAAAAGACAGCGTGCAGAGCACTCATTACTGCAGGGATAGCGATACAATAGAAAAAGATACAATGTAAAAAAGACAGCGTACAGAGCACTCATTACTGCAGGGATAGCGATACAATAGAAAAAGATACAATGTAAAAAAGACAGCGTACAGAGCACTCACTACTGCAGGGATAGCGATACAACAGAAAAAGATACAATGTAAAAAAGACAGCGTACAGAGCACTCACTACTGCAGGGATAGCGATACAACAGAAAAAGATACAATGTAAAAAAGACAGCGTACAGAGCACTCACTACTGCAGGGATAGCGATACAACAGAAAAAGATACAATGTAAAAAAGACAGCGTACAGAGCACTCACTACTGCAGGGATAGCGATACAACAGAAAAAGATACAATGTAAAAAAGACAGCGTACAGAGCACTCATTACTGCAGGGATAGCGATACAACAGAAAAAGATACAATGTAAAAAAGATAGCGTACAGAGCACTCATTACTGCAGGGATAGCGATACAACAGAAAAAGATACAATGTAAAAAAGATAGCGTACAGAGCACTCATTACTGCAGGGATAGCGATACGATAGAAAAAGATACAATGTAAAAAAGATAGCGTACAGAGCACTCATTACTGCAGGGATAATGACCAATCCCAAGGATAATTTGCATATGTAAAGTGGAAGTCAGAGATGCTCAACTAGTAACGAGCCTGCAATACAAAGTCGCAGGCTCTCTAGGAGTGATGTCCTACCCAGGGTGCAGTCTCATTTAGCCCAATAGTGACTTTCTAACAGGGTAATCCAGACGTGGACCCCTTGCTCACAGTGCCTAGAGAGATCAGCTACACCTCACTGACGAGGCCCAACAAGGCTGAAACGTACATCTGGGGTTGGCTGCTTCTCTCGTCCAGAGAGGAATTGCCTGGCAAGTCGTGGCTGGACTGCTGGTTTTTTCAGGATTGTAAATCATTAGAAATTCTGTTTTCCTCCAAATTAAAGAGATAGAAATGTCACATTATAAATGGATCTCAAATTATTCTTTATACTTTTTAACCCTTAAGGACCCATCATGTACCAGGACCACCAAGGGAAAACTTCTGTTAAAGGGATAGTAATACTTCATTTTAACTTTATTTTATTTTGTAGGCATTAAAAAAACATGAAGAATGATATAAGTCTTATCTCTCAAACCTTTATGGTTTAAGAGATATTCACAAACAAAGTACCCCCCCCCCCCCCCCGTTCAACCAGATCAGAAGGGAGGTGCCCAGGTAGACTGCAGAGAGGGACAATCTTCAATTAAGATAAAGGAAAAAGCTGAAAAACTTGTCAAGGGGGGCAGGGCTTTCATTGTTTTCATACAAAGAAAATTGTCCCCTTCTGTTATCTGTCTGGTCTATGGACTGGATTCCACATCTGAGAAGAGATAGCTTACACTAGGTAAAAGGGGTGGGAGGGGAACTTTGCTTGTGAATATCTCTCAAACCATAAAGGTTTGAGAGATAAGACTTATATCGTTCTTCATGTTTTTTTAATGCCTACAAAATAAAATAAAGTTAAAATGAAGTATTACTATCCCTTTAAGGACCCATGACGGTTCTGTATGTCATGGGGTTCAGGGTGTGGCAGCTCACCGTTGTGGGACCCCTGAATCCACTGGAGCAAAAAAAAAAAAAAAAAAAAATAGTGTCACCAGGAAAAGGGGAGGGGGGGGGCAAACTTTAAAATATAATTACAATTAAACTACATGGATATGGACAGTGTGGAAGGTACAGAGCATTATTAAAATTGTAAAGAATAATCAGAGATTCATTTATAATGTGACATTAATATCTATTTAACCCTTTCAGAGCAACGCATTGCGCACCCCTCTGGCACTGAACGAGTTAATGGAAAACTCAGCCCACTGCAGTAATGACATCTTCGGTGGCGCATGCAATCTCCTGCTTCATTTTGAATGAATGTATAAATAAACAAATAAGGCCCAATGGGAGGAGTCTGTGGTCCTGGAGTTCTGCCAGGAGTCATCACCACTTTCATATACTTGATATCCAAGACCGATGTCCCCTCTTGCATACAGAAGCTGATATTGACGGCAGATAACCGATAAGCCTAGGGAACAAAACAAGGCCAACAAACATATCATTGAATTAAATGGGGCCTTTAACCCTATGAAGGCTAGAGAGATCTCACAGTGAGTTGGCAACCTCTCTAGCTTTCAAGTGGTTAAAAGCCCCCTTTTATCCAACAGGAATGTATACTTGCTCCCTACAATGTGGTTGGATTGCTCCAGTTTGGTCTTTGAACATGTGGCCCGCTGATTCTGACTTACTGAGTTGAGCAGACGCCTCGGTGAGCTCCTCTTGGTCCATTTTAATAAACCCTCTGTTGTCATTGATATATAAGGTGTTGGTCAGACGGTGCTCCCTCCTCTCCCGGATCACTGAGCCGTCGGACCACCCCACACCTGCATGGTCCTCGTACGGCTTGTTCTGCACAACGCTCATGCACAAGTTAATGATGGTGGTTTTTCCATGTCCAAAACGCCCATACAACTGCAGAGAAACCCGTTGAAATCCATGCCCACCAATGCCCAGGAGATTGCCTGGGGTATACTGGGAAACCTTATTCCTCATCTCATCAGTTTTGGAAGTCATAATAGGGGTAGAAGGGACTGGAGGTCAGGTACCTATAAAAGAAATCAGTAATGCACAGAAAATAGATGGGAAATACCTGAGGTCATTCACTTGGAGAAGTTACAGGGAAGTAAATGGGTGGGGGAGGAGGAGACTGCTTATGAGTACAGTCAGAGAGCAAAGAGGAGGAGACGATACATTACAGTAGAGGGATGGGTAGAGAGAGAAGTGAAAGTGATCCCATTAATGACCAGAAGGGTGCGCAACACACTGCAAAGCCTCCTCTGATCCTTAAAGGGATAGTAATACTTTGTTTTATCTTTATTTTATTTTGTAGGCATTAAAAAAAATGAAGAAGGATATAAGTCTTATCTCTCAAACCTTTATGGTTTGAGAGATATTCACAAGCAAAGTTTCCCCTCCCGCCCCTTTTACCTAGTGTAAGCCATCTCTTCTCAGATGTGGAATCCAGTCCATAGACCAGACAGATAACAGAAGGGGACAATTTTCTTCCTGTGAGAACAATGAAATCCCTGCCCCCTTGACAAGTTTTTCAGGTTTTTCCCTTATCTTAACTGAAGATTGTCCCTCTCTGTAGTCTACCTGGGCACCTCCCTTCTGCCCTGGCTGAGCACTGTTTGTTGTACACAAGTGTCTATACCCATTATTTAGGTACTTTGTTGGTAAAATTTGAGTTATTAATGATGAGTATTATAGTTAATTTTCACTTTATTAGGAATTTTTTATATTATTTAGATCACTTATTGATATTTTACTGATAATATTTACAAGTATTATTCATAAATACCTTTTTTTTATATACACACCAGTGTTTAGACCCATTGTTTAGGTACCCTGTTGGTATATATTTAGGTCACTTATCACCAATGAGTTTTATGACTGGTAGTAATATGCACTTTATTAATAAATAGATATATATCAAAATTGTTGAGGGAGCACTCGCAGTTCAAGATGAAATGCCTGGGTGCAGTCATTAATGCCAAAAACATTTGTAGTAGTATGTTAAAGCAGCACTCATAGGACTTCTTAATTAAAAGGTTAATTTATTTGTCAACGTTTCGGCCACTTAGCGTCTTGAGAAAGGCCACGCTAAGTGGCCGAAACATTGACAAATAAATTAACCTTTTAATTAAGAAGTCCTGTGAGTGCTGCTTTAACATACTACTACATATATATATAAAAATAAATAAAAGAAGACTTTTTGCCTGGCAAAACACACCCAGGGGAGGCAGTAAGAAGGAGTTACTGCTCCCACTGGGTGATTCAATGGGTGTGTGTGATTTTCTCTCTCTCCCTGTCTCCAAAATCTCTCTCTCTCTCTCCCCTTTTCCATCATCTCTCTCTGTCCCCTTCTCCATCATCTCTCTCTCACTCTCCCCCCTTCTCCAACATCTCTCTCGCTCTTTCTCCAACATCTCTCCTTCTCCATCTCTCCCCGTCTCCAGCATCTCTCTCTCTCCCCTTCTCCAACATCTCTCTCCTCCCATCTCCAACATCTCTCTCTCTCTCTGTCCCCTTCTCCAAAATCTCTCTCCCCTCCTTCTCCTTCTTCAACATCTCTCTCTCCTTCTCCAATATCTCTCCCCCCCACTTCTCCAGCATCTCTCTTTCTCTCTCCCCTTCTCCAACATACCTCTCTCGCTCCATCTCTCTCTCCCGTGATCTATCTCCCGTGGCATCACCTGCTTTCCCCGCTTGTGACTCGGCAGCAGCATGTCTGGTTTCTACCTGGCTATGGACTTCCTGTTTGTATACTCACGTCACTACAGAACGCTCGCTATTTTGTAGACATAGCATAATTGGCCGATTTATGTCCCACCTCTCCGGTAGGCCTTATATGTGGCCTTCAGACCTAGCTTCAGTGCCCTTTCTTGGTGTATCTGATCATTGCTTGTATTCCTCTTTTCCTTGTGATCCATTCTTGGCTGCTGTGTATGACCCTTGGCTCCGTCTGACTAGCCGATTTGTGTCTGAACCTCTGGCCTTGTCTGACTACCAGATTTGTGTTAGATCCCTGGCTCTGTCTGACTACCCGATCTGTGTATGACCCCTGGCCTGGCTGACTACCCACTCCGTGCTAGTACTGTGGCTCCGTTTGACTACCCAATATGTTTATGACCTTGGCTTTGTCTGACTCCGCTTGTGTTGCACTTGGACCTGGCTCGCTCTCCGTGCAGGTCTCTGGGCCTGGTCTCTGCTACCATACTGCTCCGGGTTTGTCTCTACCTATAGTCCTTGTAGCGCTCTGGTCTTACCAAGTATCCTTGCTTGGACCCTAGCATTCTAGGGTGTTGTGTCAGACTGCTGTGGACCCTAGCGTTCTAGGGTATTGCGTCACTATAGACCCTAGCATACTAGGGCATCGTGTCTCTGGTGACCCTAGCATTCTAGGGTACAGATCTGCTGCTTGTCATCCTTCTCCATCTAAGGTGGCTCTCAGAACCATAGGCTAGGTTCTCTTCCTTGCTCCTGGTATCAGTATTTCGGGCTAAGTTCAGTGTCGGCTATTGGGTAGTGGACTGTAGCACTGTTTTCATGCCTGATCCCGGGAAAGGTTGGGGAAGTGCTTATTTGCTATTCTATGTATTATATTTTTTAATAAAGTGGTGTTGATCTTAACTGTACCTGTCAGAGTCTTTGTCTAAGCTACCATGATAATACGAAAGGGCCATAAATACTGAAGGTACAGGCAACCCACAGGTGCCTATCATTCTGGCCAGAATAGACTACAAGATCAACATATTGATCAGCTTCCCTTGGCTATGCAGACCCTCCTTAATCGCACAGCGCACCTCAAACAGGGCTGCACGACAACTGGTGGCCTCCTCTGACCCGGCACCGGTGGTGGTTACAAATTCAGAGATTGGTACGTTCCGAGGGCTGTCCGGATCCGCTCCACTCCCTCAACGCTATGATGGGGAACCTACACTCTGTCGTGGGTTCATCAACCAGTTGGGCATTTTTCTGGAATTGGTGCCGAATGCTTTTCCGAGTGAACGAAGCAAAATTGGCTTTGTGATTTCTCCCCTGTCAGGTACAGCACTGGCTTGGGCCAACCTGTTATGGGAAACAGAGAAACCCATAATTTCGAATTTCATAGAATTTGTGACATTATTCCACAGAGTCTTTGATGTTCCAGCCCGGGCAATGTTTGCTGTGAAACCACTCATGACTATCTGCCACGGCGCACGCACGGTAGCTGAGTACGCAATCGAATTTCCTACTCTGGTGACGGAGGTGGGCTCTAGTAGCCGCTTTCTTGCAAGAGCTAAAGGACTCGATCAAAGATGAGACGGCAACCCGTGAGCTTCCGGAGGATCTACATGAACTCATCACCTTTTCGTTTCTGATTGATACTAGGATCAGAGAAAGATCTTTGTTCAAAGAACGGACGCGTAAGTCTTCCTCCACCTAATTTTACGCTCCCACCCTATCCTCCCTTGCCTCCTAGTGCTGAGACCGTCAGGACTGAACCTATGCAACTGGGGTTCACTCGTCTTTCGGAGGAGGAGAGGGCCTTCCATCGAAGAGAAGGCCTTTGCCTTTACTGTGGTAAGGCAGGTCACTTGTTGTGGTCTTGTCCCATGCAGCCGGAAAATGCCCATACCTAGGGTTGTGTTGGGGACAGACCCTGGGTGGAGTTTCACAGTCCCCTGACCAGATGCAAGGCAAACCCATCCTTGAGGTGATTATATCTTGGGCTGCATCTTCGGTCATGGCTCCGGCATTGATAGACTCCGGAGCCGCAGGGTATTTCATGGATGCAGAGTTCTCTACCAAACATGCTATTCCGTTGGTACCTCGTTCTTCTCCTCTCGCCACTGAGGCCATTGACGGGAGACCGTTGCAACCGTCACATGTGACACATGAGACTTGTCCACTGTCTCTAAGGGTGGAGGCTCTCCACATGGAGACCCCACAATTCCAGGTCATAAAGTCTCCTCACTATGTTATCATTCTGGGGTTTCCTTGGCTACAGACACACAACCCCAGAATAAATTGGCAAATGTGCAACATTCTTTCTTGGTCATCCTATTGTGCTGAGTCTTGTCTTCAGCAGCCTACAAAGATCCTTTGTACCTCTGCCTCATTACCCTCAGAGTATCAGTCTTTCAGTGAGGTATTCAATAAGGTAGAAGCCAGTACATTGCCAATGCACAGGGCATATGACTCTACTATTAATGTGATATCAGGTGCCACACCTCCAAAAGGGCGCACATATTCTCTATCGGTGGAGGAGAATCAAGCTATGGAGGAGTATGTGGCCGATGCCCTAGTCAGAGGGATTATTTGTAAGTCATCCTCACCTGCAGGTGCAGGATTCTTTTTCATAAAGAAAAAGGATTGGGGAGCTAAGACCCTGCATTAAGTACAGAGGACTGAATAAACTTATGGTCGAGAATGCTTACCCCTTTGATTACTGAGTTGTTCAACCGAATTAAGGGCTCCACGGTGTTCACCAATCTTGACCTAAGGGCAGCCTATAACCTTGTAAGAATCAAGAAGGGAGACGAGTGGAAATTTGCATTTAATACTCACAGCGGACACTACGAATATTTCATTATACCATTTGGTTTATGTAATGCTCTGGCGGTCTTCCAAGAATTCATTAACGATGTACTAAGATATTTGCTACAAAGATTTGTAGTAGTCTATTTGGATGATATCCTAATCCATTCCCCGAACCTAGCGGCACATCAGGAAGATGTTGCATCAGTTTTGCAACTTTTGAGGGAGAACAAGCTGTTCTGTAAGTTGGAAAAGTCTGAATTCCATAAAACTCAAGTGACTTTCTTAGGTTTTGTAATTTCCTCATCCGCTCTAGCAATGGACCCACAAAAACTCTTGGCTGTACTGCAACGGCCCCACCCTGTGGAGTTAAAAGCCATACAGAGATTTTTGGGTTTCACTAACTATTATAGGAAATTTATAAGGAACTTTTCCACAGTGATTAAACCACTCACTGACATGACAACACAAGGGGGCGAACCCGTTTGAATGGTCCCCCAGTGCTCTTTCGCAAGGGCTCCCATCTTGTCTCATCCCAACCCCGCCCTACCCTTTACTCTGGAGGTCGATGCATCTGAGTCAGGAATAGGCGCCCTCCTGTCCCAGCGATCAGGGCCTGGTAAAACACAAAAAAATTGTCTAAAGCTCAGAAACTGTACAACATTGGGGATCGTGAGCTCCTGGCCATTATCCTCGCTCTCAGAGAATGGCGTTACCTACTTGAGGGGACGAGTTCCCCAATCCTGATTCTCACTAATCATAAGAATCTGACATTTCTGTCTGAAGCTAAGAGGCTGTCTCCAATACAGGCCAGGTAGGCGTTATTTCTGTCCAGATTCAACTATGTGGTCTCATATCTTCCTGGCACCAAGAATGTTAGAGTAGATGCTCTGTTCAGGCAGAATGGGCCTGACCCTGAGAATACGCCAGTACCTATCATTCCGTCTAATCGTATTTTGGCTACTATATGCACTAGTATCACCTCTCCCCTGGGAGAGGAGATTTTGGCCTCCCATGCCTCTGCTCCTGCGGGCAAACCCAGCGGTAAATGATTTGTACCTGAGTCCCTCTGTACCAGATTGCTGGAGACGTATCACTCCCCAAAGGCAGCTGGACATATTGGCTGTGACCAATTGATCTGTCTCCTGGCTCTTTTGGTGGCTCAGTCTGAGAGTAGATTGCTTAGCCTTCGTAGCAGCATGTTCCAATTGTGCTTGTGCTAAGACCCCGAGACACCTTCCGGTGGGCCTAATTCAAACAGTTCCCAATGGCAAGCGTCTTTGGTCTCACTTGTCCGTAGACTTTATGGTGGAACTGCCGGCGTCCAAGGGTTACACGGTTATTCTGATGATAGTTGACCGGTTTTCCAAAATGGCCCACTTTGTCCCTCTGAAGAGACTTCCTTCCTCCAGGGCACTGGCCGAGGTCTTCGTAAAAGAGGTGTTTCACCTCCACGGAGTGGCCAAGGTGTTGGTCTTGGATCAAGGAAGCCAGTTTGTGTCCCGTTTCTGGAGGTCTTTCTGTAATCACATGGGTATCCAACTCTCGTTCTCCTCTGCCTACAACCCCCAGTCGAATGGTGCTGCTGAGAGATCCAACCAAAGGTTGGAACAGTTTCTATGCTGCTTCATTTCGGACCATCACGATAACTGGGCGACCTTGTTAACATGGGCTGAGTTTGCCAGAAATTGTGCCGTGAACTCTTCCTCTCAGAATTCTCCTTTTCAGATCAACTGTGGTTTCCAGGCATCATTGCTTCCTGACTCCTTTAGGGCACAAGGCATTCCAGCTCTGGATGAGCATTTTAGGCAACTCTGCTCCACTTGAGTACGGGTCCAGGGAGCCTTACAAATGTCCACACAGCGCTATCAGAGATATGCAGACCATAGGAGACTCCCGGCTCCAGTTTTTCAAGTAGGGGAGAGGGTATGGTTATCTTACCATAATCTGAACCTCCAAGTGCCTTGTAAGAAACTGTCCCCTCGTTCTATAGGTTCATACTGGGTGCTTCAAAGAGTCAACCCTGTCATGTATGCCCTGGACCTTCCTGCTTGTATGCACATTCACAATGTGTTTCATGTATCTTTACTTAAGCCATTGATCTGAAACCGCTACACTTCTGTGCCTGTCCAACCTGGGCCAATACAGGTGGAGGATCATGAGGAGTATGAAATACAAAGCATTCTAGACTCTCGTAGAGTCAGAGGTCACCTACAATATCTTGTACACTGGAAGGGTTATGGTCCAGAAGAATGTTCCTGGGTGTTCAGTAGCAATGTTAATGCTCCTGCTCTGCAAGTTACATTCCCGGTTTCCATCTAAACCTGGTCCTCTTCTGCGGGGGAGAGGTCATTGAGGGGTGGGTACTATCACGGTGCCCATGATCTATCTCCCGTGGCATCACCCGCTTTCCCCGCTTGTGACTCGGCAGCAGCATGTCTGGTCGCCACCTGGCTCTGGACTTCCTGTTTGCATACGCACATCACTACAGCACGCTCGCTATTTTGTGCTATTCTATGTATTATATCTTTTAATAAAGTGGTGTTGATCTTAACTGTGCCTGTCAGAGTCTTTGTCTAAGCTACCGTGACACCGACATCTCTCTCTCTGTCCCCTTCTCCAAAATGTCACTCTCTCCTCTTCTCAATCATCTCTCTCTTTCCCCTTCTCCAACACGTCTCTCTCTCCCCTTCTGTCCCAAATATTTGTTCCCTTCATGTTCTTACGACATCAGCCTCTGTCTGTGTGTGTATGTCTCTCTACGGGCAATGTCGTATCATGTTTGCTAGTATATACTATAAATCAGTGCACTGACTAGAAGTCAACTTGAATGAAAGCCCATTGTAAGAAGTGCAGAGCTGCCTTACGGAGGGAAGGATGATCGTGCCGGTTAACCCTTTGCATGCCAGTTCAGATGGAAGGAGAGATAATCGTGCCAGTTAATCCTTTATATGTCAATTCAGATCTCTCATCCCTCTGTCTTCTCATAGTCTGCTGTGTTCAACCGGCACGATTATTGAACCTTCCATCTAAACTATCATACAAAGTGTTCACTGGCGCAATCATCATTTCCCTCCGTAAGGCAGCTCGGCACGAATTTGGAAGTATCTATTTCCTCTGCTTCTTACAATGGGCTTTCATTCAAGCGGACTTCTAGCAAGTGCCCTGATTTATAGTATATATCTACAAAAATACACTTGCTTTTAGATCATTTCTTTTTTCTATATACCCTACGAATTATGCCCTTGTGTCTTTGTCTAAGAGATAACATCTACAATCCGTGCTGAATGTCATGTTCATGGAAGAGGACATGACAGTTGGCAGCTTGACAACATGGCCTCAATCTTTGCTCATTTCAATGCTTGGCGCACCCCCACACACCCCAGGTCCCTAAAGGGTTAAGGTAACCATGTGCAGTGGGTGGGGTTTCTGTCCTGTGGTCCTGCCAGCAACTGTCATGTCCACCTCCGTGAATATGATATCCAGCACTGATTGAAGATCTTATATTTTGAACAAAGGCAAAAAGTAAAATTCATATGGAGCCATAAGGATTTTCTGGCCATAATAAGATAAGTGAGAGGTTATTATTACAAGGTGTTCGTTCTCATTTAAGACAATAAAGCAATGTTCACTATCAAATACTCATATGGTATAAAATATAATTTTAATGAAATGTAACATCATGTATTAGTCAAGTAATCATTAGTATGAGAATTCGATTACACATCGTTTCTGGGCTTCATGAGAGTCATATTTCCAGAGCTTCTCTCAGTAATGAAGTCTCACAATCCCATATTACACCACACTCCCCAGTGTAACATCCTTACAGGCTACTCACTGAGACTGAGCTCTCAGATCCCTAGTGTTACATCCTTACAGGCTACTCACTGAGACTGAGCTCTCAGATCCCTAGTGTTACATCCTTACAGGCTACTCACTGACACTGAGCTCTCAGATCCCTAGTGTTACATCCTTACAGGCTACTCACTGACACTGAGCTCTCAGATCCCTAGTGTTACATCCTTACAGGCTACTCACTGAGACTGAGCTCTCAGATCCCTAGTGTTACATCCTTACAGGCTACTCACTGACACTGAGCTCTCAGATCCCTAGTGTTACATCCTTACAGGCTACTCACTGAGACTGAGCTCTCAGATCCCTAGTGTTACATCCTTACAGGCTACTCACTGACACTGAGCTCTCAGATCCCTAGTGTTACATCCTTACAGGCTACTCACTGAGACTGAGCTCTCAGATCCCTAGTGTTACATCCTTATAGGCTACTCACTGACACTGAGCTCTCAGATCCCTAGTGTTACATCCTTATAGGCTATTCACTGACACTGAGCTCTCAGATCCTTAGTGTTACATCCTTACAGGCTACTCACTGACACTGAGCTCTCAGATCCCTAGTGTTACATCCTTATAGGCTACTCACTGACACTGAGCTCTCAGATCCTTAGTGTTACATCCTTACAGGCTACTCACTGATACTGAGCTCTCAGATCCCTAGTGTTACATCCTTACAGGATACTCACTGACACTGAGCTCTCATATCCCTAGTGTTACATCCTTACAGGCTACTCACTGACACTGAGCTCTCATATCCCTAGTGTTACATCCTTACAGGATACTCATTGGTACGAAGCTCTCAGATCTCTAGTGTTAAATCCTTACAGGCTACTCACTGACACTGAGCTCTCATATCAATAGTGTTACATCCTTACAGGCTATTCACTGACACTGAGCTCTCAGATCCCTAGTGTTACATCCTTACAGGATACTCACTGACACTGAGCTCTCATATCCCTAGTGTTACATCCTTACAGGCTACTCACTGAGACTGAGCTCTCAGATCCCTAGTGTTACATCCTTATAGGCTACTCACTGACACTGAGCTCTCAGATCCCTAGTGTTACATCCTTATAGGCTATTCACTGACACTGAGCTCTCAGATCCTTAGTGTTACATCCTTACAGGCTACTCACTGACACTGAGCTCTCAGATCCCTAGTGTTACATCCTTATAGGCTACTCACTGACACTGAGCTCTCAGATCCTTAGTGTTACATCCTTACAGGCTACTCACTGATACTGAGCTCTCAGATCCCTAGTGTTACATCCTTACAGGATACTCACTGACACTGAGCTCTCATATCCCTAGTGTTACATCCTTACAGGCTACTCACTGACACTGAGCTCTCATATCCCTAGTGTTACATCCTTACAGGCTACTCACTGAGACTGAGCTCTCAGATCCCTAGTGTTACATCCTTACAGGCTACTCACTGAGACTGAGCTCTCAGATCCCTAGTGTTACATCCTTACAGGCTACTCACTGAGACTGAGCTCTCAGATCCCTAGTGTTACATCCTTACAGGCTATTCACTAACACTGAGCTCTCATATCCCTAGTGTTACATCCTTATAGGATACTCACTGGTACGAAGCTCTCAGATCTCTAGTGTTAAATCCTTACAGGCTACTCACTGACACTGAGCTCTCAGATCCCTAGTGTTACATCCTTACAGGCTCCTCACTGGTACGAAGCTCTCAGATCTCTAGCGTTACATCCTTACAGGCTACTCAATGACACTGAGCTCTCAGATCCTCA
This sequence comes from Rhinophrynus dorsalis, assembly GCA_037306005.1. Lineage (NCBI taxonomy): Eukaryota > Metazoa > Chordata > Amphibia > Anura > Rhinophrynidae > Rhinophrynus > Rhinophrynus dorsalis. The sequence continues at coordinate 15,938,395 of CM074725.1, forward strand.
ATGTTACATCCTCATATTCTCTATACTATCACTGACCTCTCAGTTCCCCAGTGTTACATCCTGACAAGCACCGCACCGAGACTGAGCTCTCAGATCTCCATTGTTACATTTTTATAAACTCCTTGTTAACATGGCACTCTCAGCTTCCTAGTGTTACACTCTTACAGGCTACACTGACACTGAACTTTTGGATTCCCAATGTTATATCCTCACAGTTTCCTTACATATACCAAGCTCTCAGATCCCCAGTGTTATATTGTTACAAGTTACTCACTGCCACAGTGCACTCAGATCCTCAATGATACATCCTTGCAGGCTCCTCACGTACGCTGAGCTCTCAGATACCCAGTGTTACATTGTTACAGGCTAGTGTCTGACGCTGAGCACTCAGATCCTCAATGTTACAGCCTCAATACCTCCTCAGATACACTGAGCTCTGAGATCCCCACTGTTACATTGTTACAGGCTAGTCTCTGACACTGAGGACTCAGATCCTCAATGTTACAGCCTCAACACCTCCTCAGATACACTGAGCTCTGAGATCCCCAGGTGTTACATTGTTACAGGCTGCTCACTGATAATGAGCACTCAGAACTTCTAGGTTATAGCTTCACAGGCTGCTCACATACACTGAGCTCTCAGATCCCCAGTGTTACATTGTTACAGGTTACTCACTGACACTGAGCACTCATATCCTCAATGTTATAACCTCAAAGGCTCCTCAGATACACTGAGCACTCAAATTCCCGGTGTTACAGGCTACTCACTGACACTGAGCACTCAGATCCTCAATGTTACATCCTCACATACATCGAGCTTTCAGATTCCCAGTGTTACATTTTCACAGGAGCCACATTGACTGATCTTTTGGTTCTCCAATGTTATATCCTCTGAAGCTCCTTACGGACACAAAGATCTCCAGTGTAATTTCTATCCACGTTCCCCACTTGGACCGAGCCCTGAGAACACCCTGGGTTACATCCAGACAGGATCCTCACTGACACCAAGCATTGAGCTCTGCCTTTTATATATACTCACTGGCTACTCAGTGAGCTTTCCACTACCACATTTTCACTTGATCCCATTCCTAAATCAAGGCGGTATTTGTTAGCACCACGGTATTTTTTAGGTCAGTCTTAGCGTTATATTTTCCATAATGTATGTACACAGTATACAGCAGTATTTCGGCAGCATGAGGTCTTCACAGAGACGTTTGGTGCAGAAGAGCTACTTGACAATTAGGTGTCCCGCAGCTGGTTGACATCTGATAACTGAGTCCCTTCCAAAATGTCCTGAACGGCTTTCAGAGAATCGGCTTGCCTTATCTTCTCCAAGCTGACCTGAAACAGAGGGATTAAATTATGGAACAGTGCACATACCTGGCAACCTTTTTTTTTTTTTTTTTTTTTTTTTTTTTACCCCAGCCGTCAAAATACAAGTGCAGGCTGGAGTGGGAGTGTCCAAATGTTAATTACATCATAATGTGGGCAGGGCTTAATTGGGTGGTTAGGATTATCAAGGAGAGAAGGTATGGTTTCCCCTAGAATCCCAGGCAGGCGGACAGTACAGGGCAGGAAGTAGGCAGGGGCTATTGAGAAACTCCCAAAGCGGAAGAAATATCTTCTGACCCCAGAGACCCAGTAATTAGCGGTGAAATACAGAATCTCCAGACAGGAACAGAATCAAATGAATTACTGACGAATGAATAGGAAACATTTAGTAAGTAGGTTAGAAGTTGAATGTTATCAAAATTAACCCTTTAAGGACCAGAGGGGTGTGCAATGCATATAGTTATGTAGGTTTCAGACTATGAGGGGGTCCATGAAGTGATGTAAGGGTAGTAAAACACAAAACATTAATAAGGTTTGTTTTTGTGAAACATTTTTTCTTCTTTTTTTAAAGGAGCAGTAAACTTTTTTTTATGAAAAAATATATATTGTAGGGATTTTCCAACTGAGTAAAATAAGGGTACTCCCACTGCTGAGAGATTTATATTTCCAGAGTTATTACAGTTTAAACCCATGTTTTTTTATATTAGCAGTGCCCTCTAGTGGTCAAATTCTAATTAGCTTTCCTGTTAGATTCTAATGGAGAGGAAAGTCAGAAAAGTCAGAGACATACAGTTCCCCATAGAATGTGATAGAAACTGCTGAGTCACTTCCTGTCAGTTAGAACTATCAGGAAGTAAACACAGTAAATTCACTTCCTGTCAGTTAGAACTATCAGGAACGTTCTACCTCCCACCCTGCACCACTGCACCTCTCTTATAGTCTTATCTATGGAACGTTCCACCTCCCACCCTGCACCACTGCACCTCTCTTATAGTCTTATCTATGGAATGTTCTACCTCCCTCACTGCACCACTGCACCTCTCTTATAGTCTTATCTATGGAATGTTCTACCTCCCACCCTGCACCACTGCACCTCTCTTATAGTCTTATCTATGGAATGTTCTACCTCCCACCCTGCACCACTGCACCTCTCTTATAGTCTTATCTATGGAACGTTATACCTCCCTCACTGCACCTCTCTGATGGTTTTCAAATCTCGCTTGAAAATGCACCTCGTGGATGAAACCTCAACATGCTAGAAGGCACTGATGTTGTACAATGAACGCTCTTATAAATGATTTACTTTACATGTGTCCCCTATCCTAACCAGAACTAGCACTATATTCAGCACTTGACCCTCATGTACTCAGTATGTCGCCCATTACCACGTTAGATTGTAAGCTTTCGGGCAGGGACCTCCCACCCAATGTTTCACTCTACAAAGCACCCGTAACCCTGTTTTGTCTAAAGTCTAAAACTGTAAAGCGATGCATACACTTGTGGCGCTATATACGCAAACATATTCATTCATTCATTCATTCAAGCTTTAACCCCTTAATGTCCACTGCGGTGCCAGGACTGTCACGGCTGTCCAGCACTTACGGACCAGTGACGGTCCTGGCACATCATGGAATTCAGGGCCAAGGCCTGAATCGGATCGTTAAACAAAAAAAACGTGGTCCTCAAGTGCTGGCCGCACGTGGCAGTCCTTAAAGGGATAGTAATGTCAGAAAAAAAAGTATTAACTATATGGTATATACAATTAAAAGAGAGTACTTGCACTTATTTGTATCTCTCAAACCGTTATTGTTTGAGAGATATAGGAAAATAAAGTTCTCTGGTCCCTCCCCTTTCTGCTTGACGAGCTGTAAAGCTTTCAGAAGCAGATTCTGGTCTCTTGATCAGATGCAGCTCTTCAGGAGTGCCAATATAATGATACCTAAAGATAAATACTTCATTTGGAATGGTCTACAAAGTGTACCTGACTTGCAAGCACACTTTGTAGACCGTTCCAATGAAGTATTTATTTCTAAATAGCATGATTTCAGCTCTGCTGAAGAGCCTCTGTCTGGTCAAATGACTGGAATCTGCAGCTGTCAGCTAGATGGCAGACTTGAGTAAAACAGCCAGGAAAAGGTAACTTTAGCAAGTTATATCTCTCAAACCATAAAGGTTTGAGCGATAAGACTTATATTGATGTTAATCTATTTTTAATGTCTACAATATTAAATCAACTTAAAATTAACCATTACTATCCCTTTAATGGGTTAATATTGTAATTATGAAATAAATATAGCAAAACATCAAAGTCTATTTGCTATAACTTTGATAGCTTTAGTGTAATATCAATGTAAAGCTTCCCGCTCGTCTGGAGAGCCGAAATAGCATTGCATACAAAGCAAATCTTCATGACAACGGTCTACAAACTGTGCCTGGTTTGGGGTAGTAGACCGTGGCCATGAAGATTTGCTGGGTATGCACTGCTATTTTGTCTCTCCAGATGAGCCGTCCGGCCCACAGACCAGAATCCAAGTTTGTCAGCTAGAGCTCTGACTAGCTAAAAGGGGCGGGAGGGGTTAACTTTACATTGATATTACACTAAAAGTATGAAAGTTAAAGCAAAAAGACTTTAACCCTTTGAGTGCCAGAAGGATATGAAACGCATTGCTCTGCAATACATTGCATACCCCTCTGGCACTCAAAGGGTTAACCCCTTAAGGACCCTTGACGGTCCTGGACCGTTATGGAATTCCTGGCTCCCTGCGAGGCTGAAGTCTGGAATCGGATCCCTTAAGGGACCACACTGTGCGTGCGCGGCCGGTCCTTAAGGGGTTAATGCTTTGCTTTATTTATTTCATAGCTACAATATTAAAACTTACAGAAAACAAGTATTACTATCCCTTTAAAATCCCCATATAAATCAGTGGGGTTTTGGGGGAATTTTTAGATCACCCCTGTAGAGCAATTGTTTTTTTCCCCCCCAGAATTCCTCCATTTTCCTTTTTAACGTACGGCCCTTAGAGGTGAACTCGTGATTACCTGTAGCGTCTGCGACAGCCTCACAAAGTCTCGTTGTACCTCCTCACTGGTCCCTAATTCTGTCTGCAGCCTGGAAACCTTACTTTTCTCCTCATTTAGAGCCGTCAGGAGACTAGCCTAGGAAGGGAGAGGAGATTACAGTGAACCTGTCCTTCACAATAAACACTGTAACGTTAGAAAGAACATTACGTTGCAAATATATATTCTTGTTGTACATTTTGCAGTGTACAGATTAAGACATGTAAATGTATTGTATTACCAATACTCCCCTTTCTGGCGACATCAGCCTTTCATGTCAATGTTATGTCACTGCTGGGTGTTGCTGCAGTTCTTTATAGCTTTAATTTCCTCTACCATACTTCCAAGGACGGATTTACATTCCAGGCTCCCCTAGGCAAGGCAATCTGGGCACCTTTAGCTCCGCCCATGGCCACACCCCTCTCCTCACATGACCACGCCATTAGTCTCAGCCACTGTTTTTTGGCACAGAGTATACCTTTGGCCTAGAACGAGCAAGGACATAAAAGCTTTGGCCCCTTGGTTGCTAGAGAGATCTCCAACGTATTGCGAGATATCACTAGCATCCAAGGGGTTAAATACTAGCCTGTAAAGGGGTGTACAAGCTACTGCATGGATACAGAGATTGCTCTGGCCCCACCCACAATTCAGAATGTGGGTGTGGCCAGCACATCTGAGGCGCCCATCAAAATTTGTAGCATTATGCAGGTGCCTAGTTTGCCTATTGGGAAATCCGGCCCTGCATACTTCCTAGATCAGCCCCACCTCATTATCTCTCATTGCAGTGACCTGGGAACACTCATCTACAAGTCTACCTCTACTACAAACACACGCACCCACACATATACGCCCAGTACTGCAAAAGTGACAGTGTACATTTCTATTGTTTGGGTTTTCGTTTTGGACTAAACAGAAGTATGTATTACTGTGGGACAGAGACAAATGGTGCACAGTGACAAAATGTATTTTCGGTTTGTGTGTTTCGGCAAAGAGACCCCTGAAAAATTAGCACATTGTATTAGGCATGACAGGTTCACTTTAAAGGGATAGTAATACTTAAAATGTAAAAAAAAAAAAAGTGTTGTAGGTTTTATCCCCCTGAGTAAAACAAGAGTACTCCCACTGCTGAAAGGTGTTTCATTCAAAAGTTATTAATTTTCAAAGTTGAATTTTTTAGGTGCAATATCACAGTGGCCTGAAATTGTACAGTGGCGCTGTTGCTACACGATCCTATGGACAGCTCTGGTCCCGGGACCATAAATCTCCATAGGATGGTGTAGCAACAGCGCCACTGTACAATTTCAGGCCACTGTGATATTGCACCTAAAAAATTAAACTTTGAAAATTAATAACTTTTGAATGAAACACCTTTCAGCAGTGGGAATAATTGTTTTACTCAGGGGGATAAACCCTACAACCTATTTTTTTTTATATTTTAAGTATTACTATCCCTTTAAAGAGATACTGTCACCTTTCCAAGAACTCACCTTAGTGACAGCCTCCATCTGGACAGGATTTGCATGATTACGCCCACCCATTTATTTATTCTGCCCCTTTGGCGGAAGCGGATAGGTCCTGGCAGCTTTGTGAGGAGGAGGGAGGAGATTTCAGGGCAGAGTTGTAATTAAAGTGACTCAACCCTCTTTTTGACATTGGCAGTTATTTTAAAGGGATAGTAATGTTTCATAATAAAAACAGCTCTAATTAATCATCATAGTATTTGGACTTTGGAGAGTGTTATTTCAATTCTGTCAGAGTTGTAGTTCAAGAGTAATTCAATGACAAAGTATCCCCCTCCCACCCCTTTTACTGATGTAACACTGCTCAGCCAGATCAGAAGGGAGGTGCCCTGGTAGACTGCAGATAGGGACAATCTTTAATTAAGATAAGGGTAAAAGCTGAAAAACTTGTCAAGTGGGTCAGGGCTTTCATTGTTCTCATAGGAAGAAGATTGTCCCCTGCTGTTATCTGTCTGGTCTATGGACTGGATTCCACATCTGAGAAGAGATGGCTTACAGTAGGTAAAAGGGGCGGGAGGGGGAAACTTTGCTTTTGACTATCTCTCAAACCATGAAGGTTTGAGAGATAAGACTTATAGCGTTCTTCATGTTTTTTTAATGCCTACAAAATTTAAAAAAAGATAAAACGAAGTGTTACTATCCCTTTAATAATGCGGGTTGTGCCACACAGATCAGAGATCGCAGCACTTCTGAGGTTAGAGAGTCCTTAACTACTGAACCAAAAATCTCAAACAATTACACTGGTTGAAAAACAGAAAGCACAACACTGAGGCAGTGTAAATAAATACATTTAAAGTGACAGTCGACATCCTTTACATATTTTGCAAGTGTATAAACATAACATCAAACTGCTTATATCTTTTATTATTCATTTCATCTTTACCTATTCTTTTACACATTTACGATCTTGACATTGAAGCTCCATTTCTTTCCAGAGATATTTCTGTGAAAGCTGGTACAGTGATACAATGTAACACAATCCATGCAGCAGAAAAGCCCGATTCCAGTTCTTTAGAGAAAAAGTCAACCTCCTTTTTGACATAACATACGCCACACAGCTTTCTCTATGGTGCAGTTATTTTATATCCTCCATTTTCATACATAAGGCCCAGTGGGGTGGATGAATTTAAATTTTCCAGTGCGGCTCCCATTAGTGTCTAATGCCAGCAGCTACACTTAAAGGTATAGTAATACTTAATAATTACTAACCCCTGTATTGAAGTCATATTAAAAAGAAATTAGTTGCCCCCAGTGTCATCTCTCAAACCTTTATGGTTTGAGAGATAATCTCTCCTAAAGTTCCCCTCTCCCTCCCACTTCTCCGAAGTCAGCGTTCTATTTTTCAGGTTTTTCCTTATGATCATTGAAGATTGTCCCTCTCTGAGATCCATCCGGACAGTCTTGCTGCTCTGAGGTGAGCAGTGTTACATCAGTAAAAGGGGCAGGAGGGGGATACTATATCATTCAATTACTCTTGTACTACAACTCTGACAGTATTGAAATAACACTCTCCAAGGTCCAAATACTATGAAGGTTAACTGAAGCTGCTTTTATTGTGAAACATTACTATCCCTTTAAGGGGAGAAAATCTGCCGTACCTAGCTTGCTAAATTGAAGTAAGGCAGGAGCAGGAACTAAGAATCAATTTATGTAATTAATTTACCATGGAATTGGCTTTGTACTCCCATTCAGTTAAAGGGGAACTACCACCCCAACACAATGTAATCTCTAAGTCCTTGTCTTTTTATCGTTATTAGCAATCCATAGTTAGTTTTCTCCAAACAAGCGTTGTAAGAGCACAATCTTAGGCTAAAATGACCTGACTGCGCTTGATGCCAAGAGCTCAGCAGGTCACGTGGTGCTGAGGACAATGACGTACGAGTGATGGGCAAGACGGAGGGAGGTACAATGGAGCTGAATGGCTCCATAGCGGTCATGCGCAGAACGGATTCAAGGGGCAAGACATCATCAGGTAGAAATTTAGTATAAAGATTGTGCTCTTACAATGCTTTTTTGGAGAAAACTAATTATGGATTGCTAATAGCGCTAGGAAGACAAAGACTTAGAGAATACATTGTGTTGGGGTGGTAGTTCCCCTTTAAATACGGATATCCGTTGTAGACCAGATAATCTAGGCATGCTTTGTACTGCTGTCATCTTTATCCATAACTGTTCATACGTATGTGCACTATTTGTTTTATATTTTTTTGCTTACATGAAAATAAAGTTTCAGGAAAAAGTTTTCACTGTAGAACCCACCGTATCTCTTGAAGGAACCCCAGAGATCCACGGAACCCAGTGTGGGAACCATTTATATAAGAAAAGTATTGTAATGTGAGATACCTTCTCCTCTCGCTCGTCTTGTAGCAACTTCTCCTGGTCACTCAGAGACTCCCACAGCTTCTGGACCTGACTCTCCGATTCCTGCAGCTGAAGCTCTATCTGCACCGCGAAGGAGAGGGGATTGAGAACGGAAGATGCGATGTGGGGGGAGAAAGAAGAAAATCAAGAAAAATGCAAGAAAAGTAAAAATAAGGGGAAAGGACAAGACAGAAAGCGAAAAGCAGAAGAGAGGGCGTAGAAAAGGAACCATAAATGCAATGCATTGCGTACCCTCTGGCACTCAAAGGGTTAAACACTCAGTAAAGTTTTATTAAAAGAAAAAAACAAAAAAACAAACAAGAATATTTTAGGCTGAGAGATTAAATCGGAACTTTCAGATAATAGCAAGTCGCCATTCATTCATTAAATGCATGGCGACTAGCTTGAAAATAGATGTCTTACCATAAAAAAATATGTGTGTCTAATGGAATCCGTCCCGTTTGGAGACTGGAACTGAGGCTAGAGGGCAGACATCTTGTCCGTGCGTCTGCGCCATCAGTCCCGGTCTCCACAGAGTGCACTGCTTTGCACCATGTGGTCACCGGAAGGGACTGACGGCGCAGGAGCACAGACCGCACTAACCTGCCCATCAGTCCCGGAACGGGACGGATTCCTTCAGACACATGTATTTTTTTACGGTAAGACATCTATTTTCAAGCTAGTCGCCATGCATTTAATGAATGCATGGCAACTGGGTATTATCTGAAAGTTCCACTTTAATATTTCCAGAGTTATTACAGATTAACCCCTTAAAGACCCTTGACGGTCATAGTACGTCAAGGGTCGATTTGACTGAACGACGATGACGTACTATGACTGTCATCGAATTCCGGGCTCCCCCGCGGCTGCACGCCGTTCGTTGAGTCTGGAATGCAACGGAGCAATAAAAAAAAAAAAAAAAAATGCTCCGTTGACATTAAGTCACGTCCGCTTGACGATTCCCCAGTCGTTAAGGGGTTAAACTCTTATGTTTTACAGCTGTTGAGATAGCTCAGTGGTAAAGTCCCTGACTATGGAACCGTAAGGTTGCAGGTTTGAATCCCAGCAGGGTCAACTCAGCATTTCATCCTTCTGAGGTCGATAAATGGAACCACAAGGTTGCAGGTTCGAATCCCAGCAGGGTCAACTCAGCCCGTCATCCTTCCGAGGTCGATAAATGGAACCGCAAGGTTGCAGGTTGGAATCACAAGGTTGCAGGTTGGAATCCCAGCAGGGTCAACTCAGCTCTTCATCCTTCCGAGGTCAATAAATGGAACCGCAAGGTTGCAGGTTGGAATCGCAAGGTTGCAGGTTCGAATCCCAGCAGGGTCAACTCAGCCCTTCATCTTTCCGAGGTCGATAAATGAGTACCATCGATTGGGGAATAGCAACATCTATTATTTCAGCTGCCGATTTGGTTAATTCCGAGAGCGTGCGATAAAGGTGCTATATAAATACTAGTTGTTGTTATTATTATTTTACATTAACAGTGCTCTGTAGTAGTCAGAATCCAACTTGTTATTCTGTTGCATATTCTAGGAGAGGTGAGTCACCAACAAACAGTTCTCCACAGAACGTGACAGAAACTGCTGAGTCACTTCCTGTCAGTTAGAACTATCAGGAAGTAAACACAGTAAATTCACTTCCTGTCAGTTAGAACTATCAGGAAGTAAACACAGTAAATTCACTTCCTGTCAGTTAGAACAATCAGGAAGTAAACACAGTAAATTCACTTCCTGTCAGTTACAACTATCAGGAAGTAAACATAGTAAATTCACTTCCTGACAAGTTGAACTGTTATAACTTATGAATAGAACAACTGACAGTAGCGGAAGTTCCCTTGTTTTACTAAGTTTTATTACAAGAAAAAAAAAACAAACGTACATTAGGCTTGTCCTGTTGACTAAAACAAGAGTACTTCCATTACTCAGAGACGATTCATTAAAAATATATTACATCTCAAACTGTCACAAAGAGAACTGTACAAAACTGCAGCCTGGGGCTCTCCTCTCCCATAGAGTACAAAAGAATAACTGCCTGGAAACCAGGTGGCGCTATTGCTAACAGTTTACAATAAAATCCTATTTGAGATGTAATCATTTTGGAACAATTCATCTCCTAGCAGTGAGAGTACGCTTGTTTTATTCAGCGGGGAAAGCCTTACAATGAAGCAAAGAAGGCGCACAAGAGATGAAATATGAAATAAAAGAGGAAACAGATGACGTAGCTGATTGCTAGTAGAAAAGAGAAGTAGGAAATAAAAGAGGTAAAGTCACAAGTAAAAACTCCTCTCTCGTCTATCAGTTTCGCCTCCGTTTTCTCACCTGTTTCCGGTCCTGTTGGATTCTGTCCATTTCTGTTCTCATACTAGAGAGAGTCGCTGCAGAAGCACAAAAAAAACAAAAGTGATACACAAAATATAGTCAAATGATAATAATAATTTATAAAAATCTAAGAGAATCTGGTTCGCTGTCAGGGGCGTGGCTGAGAAATGCTGATTGGTTGAGGAGGAGGCAGGGGGCCTAGCCAACCACCACTGCAACTCTGTTTAACCCCTTAACGACCCTTGACGGTCATAGTACGTCAAGGGTCGATCTGACTGAACGACCCATGACATACTATAAGACAAAAATAAGTACTAGGAAAAACAAAAAGTAGTATCCCTAGCACCAAAGAGAACCCTTATCAAAGAGGCACTCAAACAGACAACCAATAATATATATTTTTATTAATGACAACAAATATCACATGGAGATTACTTTAAAACATTTAAAATCAGAGATACTGGTAGTACACGATAATTTTAACAACCTCCTTATACAATTAGTGAAGAAATCATAAAGTGCATAAAGCACAGAACAATATTGACAGTTATGACAGATGGCTTCAAAGCAAATAGGATATTGATCCGGGGAACTATTTGACACACACACACACACACACACACACACACACACACACACACACACACACACACACACACACACGGGCTTTTTTTGTTGCCTTCCTCTGGATCAACAGGGGTGTTATTGGCATGGGCTGGACTTGATGGACGCATGTCTTTTTTCAGCCTTATCTACTATGTTACTATGCATCGTAATCATGTGCAAATAGCAAATATCTAGTGCAGTATTCAAGTGAAGGCATATCAAACAATATACTTATCTAAATTTCAATAATTTACCCCTGACGAAGCCATGGGAACGGCGATACGTGTTGGGTTGTGAGTTTGAGGACTGGCCGTACACTATGACCTGACTACCTTATTGAAATTTAGATAAGTATATTGTTTGATATGCCTTCACTTGAATACTGCACTAGATATTTGCTATTTGCACAGGATTAGGACGCACTTTATGATTTCTTCACTAGTTGTATAAGGAGGTTGTTAAAATTATTGTGTACTACCAGTATCTCTGATTTTAAATGTTTTAATGTAATCTCCATGTGATATTTGTTGTCATTAATAAAAATATATATTATTGGTTGTGTGTTTGAGTGCCTCTTTGATAAGGGTTCTCTTTGGTGCTAGGGATACTACTTTTTGTTTTTCCTAGTACTTATTTTTGTCTTATAGTTTCAATAGAACCTGAGTGCACCTGGGTATATATGCCTGTTATTATAGGCAGAGACTCTTATTTTGGATTATTCATGACCATCATGAAAATCCGGGTTCCCCCCCGCAGCTGCAAGCCGTTCGAGGAGTCCGGACGTGGATGGAGCAGAAAAAAAAAATGCTCCGTGGTCCTTAACTGACCGCGCCGATCAGCCAGTCGTTAAGGGGTTAAATAAATAAAGAAAACAAAAAAACATTACCCAGCGGCTTAGGAGAAGCCTTTGCAGCCAACCACTTACAAAAGAAAAGTCAGACCTCCTGGTGGATCATCAGGACCCCTCCTGATACCCCCCAGCTACTGAACTCCCAGACAGTTTGGCTGGGAGATCAATAGAGGCGACGAAGGAGAGCAAAAGAGATCCCTTGCCTCAATTCTACCCGATGTACCTGGGTAGGCGGATCAAGAAACCCTCTCCGTCCCTCCCTCATTTATGTGCAAGGGTTTCCTGACCCCGACTGCTAGTACCAAGTAGTAGGGGTAAGATGGAAGCAGTGGAGCCCTTTTGCTTCCCTGTGTTGTCATTATTGATCTCCCAGCCAAAATGTCTGGAGATCAGTATCTGGGGGCATCAGGAGGGGTCCTGATTATCCACCACGAGGTTTGATTTTTAATACAATTAAAAAATATACATATTATTATAAATATAATATACATATTCCATTGTGATCCTACTTCTACCACCATACTGAATACTCAGCTTCGATTCCTTCTCTGTTGGTATGGAGTGCTGCAGATATATATATAAAAAATGTTTTGGAAGGAATCACTCACGATAATTTAGATGAATGCCTGGGTGCCATATATATTGTTGAATATAAGTAGAAAATCAGCACACACAAGATACTTTCTCTTAGTGCAAAATAAAATTTATATTAGAGATCAACGTATAAACAAACATTTTCATTCATCCATCCAAGGTGAGATTACAATGGAATGTTTCCTTGTCAAACATGCAATTAAAGGTTACTAGCAATGTGGGACGGCGTTGCCTGTCATGTTATGACCATTGGGCGCACGTGTGTGAAATGCAGACACACTGATAAACAAAGACATATGCAACACACAGGCAGACCATACCATACATCCCAAGTGTCCCTCTTTAGGAGGGACAGTCCCTCTTTGAGGGTCGGATCCCTCTGTCCCTCTTTTTAGGAGGTCAGACTGTGTGCAGGGCCGGCTCCACCTATAGGCGAGGTAAGCGCCGGCATAGGGCGCACACGTACTGGGGGCGCGGGCATGCAGCGGAGAAGAGCTGCGCCCGCACACACCACGCCGGGAACCACAACACAATCAGGTCTGTGTTGCTACAGCGCTCCGTCATTGGGTCGGATCTTTAGTAATGCAGAGCGCTCTGGGAGTCATGATCTCCCGCCTCGCTCTGCATTACTGAAGAGAAGACTGCGCGGGAGCTACAGGTATGTGATTGGGGGGCAAGTTGGAACTGAAGGGGCATAGTGGAGCTGCTGGGGGCAAGTTGGAGCGGATGTGGGGCAAAGTGGAGCTGATGGGGGAAAGTTGGAGCTGATAGGGGAAAGCTGGAGCTGAGGGGGCATAGTGGAGCTGGTGGGGGCAAGTTGGAGCTGATGGGGGTAAGTTGGAGCGGATGAGGGTCAAAGTGGAGCTGATGGGGGCAAGTTGGAGCTGAGGGGGTGCAAAAAGAAGCTGAGGGGGCAAAGTGGAGCTGAGGGGGGGCAAAGTGAAGCTGAGGGGGGCAAAGTGGAGCTGAGGGGGGGCAAAATGGAGCTGAGGGGGGCAAAGTGGAGCTTGAAGGGGGGGCAAAGTGGAGCTGGTGGGGGCAAGTTAGAGCGGATGGGGGCAAGTTGGAGCGGATGGGGGGGCAAGTTGGACCGGATGGGGGGCAAGTTGGAGCTGATGGTGGCAAGTTGGAGCTGATAGGGGCAAGTTGAAGCTGCTGGGGGCATAGTGGAGCTGCTGGGGGGCAAAGTGGAGCCGATGGGGGTAAGTTGGAGCTGATAGGGGAAAGTTGGAGCTGAGGGGGCATAGTGGAGCTGGTGGGGGCAAGTTGGAGCTGGTGGGGGCAAGCTGGAGTGGATGGGGGGCAAAGTGGAGCTGATGGGGGTAAGTTGGAGCCGTTGGGGGGCAAAGTGGAGCTGATGGGGGTAAGTTGGAGCTGAGGGGGGGCAAAGTGGATCTGAGGGGGGGCAAAGTGGAGCTGAGGGGGGGCAAAGTGGAGCTGAGGGGGGGCACGTTAGAGCACATGGGGGGCAAAGTGGAGCTGATGGGGGCAATTTGGAGCGGATGGGGGGCAAAGTGGAGCTGATGGTGGCAAGTTGGAGCTGATGGTGGCAAGTTGGAGCTGCTGGGGGCATAGTGGAGCTGCTGGGGGGCAAAGTGGAGCCGGTGGGGGCAAGTTGGAGTGGATGGGGGCAAAGTGGAGCTGGTGGGGGCAAAGTAGAGCTGGTGGGGGCAAGTTGGAGCTGGTGGGGGGCAAAGTGGAGCTGATGGTGGCAAGTTGGAGCTGAGGCGGCAAGTTGGAGTTGATGGGGGACAAAGTGGAGCTGATAGGGGCAAAGTGGAGCTGATGGGCCAAAGTGAAGCTGATAAGGGGCAAGTTGGAGCTGGTGGGGGGCATATCTTACAGGCATCTCCAGACCAGGGGCAGACTGGCCCAGGGGGCAGAGAGAGGACAATCATGAAAAGAGGTTGGGTATAAGTAGGCGGGGTATAAAGGGCGGAGCGAAATGGGCAGCAAAATTAGGTTTTGCCTAGGGTGGCAAAAATCCTTGCACCAGCCCTGACTGTGTGGTGTGTATTACTTTGCTCTACAGCAATAAAGCTCATATACATATTTTTTTAAACTTCCGTATATGTGTTTATACATTAGTCAGTGCAAATAAAATACTTTGGTCTTGCACTAAATCATTTATTCAGTTACATAAATAGCCAGTAATAGGTCATGAAATAACCTAAAAATTCTTACTAATGCCCCGCCCACCAGCCACGCCCCCAACAATATCACCTAAAACTAACGTGTCCCTCTTTGGCCATGTGAAATGTTGGGAGGTATGCACATACACACAGTGAGCGGCAGAGACATGCAAAACACATGTACACACAGACACACTGGAGATGCACACATGGACACACATATGTAACAGAGATGTACAAACACACACGCAACATATATGAGCAGAAACACATGCGTGCATGAGTTGTGTACCCCTCTGGCACTCAAATGGTTAATGTATAGAGAGGCATGTGAGAGTTAAATAGCAGTGGGAAGTGTATTCATACCTGGAAACTTTGATTTGTGTTGTGTCTGGAGGGGAGTTATGTGGTGCTGATGTGGAGAGACAAATGGGGCAATCTGGGTTAAAAGTGGGCGGGGCTTAATCGCGAGTAGGGGCGGGGCTTAACATAAATGTGGAAAAGTGTTAGTAATAGGCTGGGGAAGGAGGAGAAGTGGGAGGGAAATGCAAGTTTACAGTGTGAGGGGTTTGAACACACTCCCTGAGGGGTAAAACTTGATACACAACCCTGTGGCAGTCAGTGGGTTAAGTGTGTACCTGATGGCTGTCTGTCCTGAGTCTTGCATGGCAAATGATGACAGTGAAGAAATAATTCAGCAGAGGGCCTACCTTAACCCTTCGAGTGCCATTTTGTTCCCCTGGTGCTGCACTACAGGTCCTGCTGAGGCCACTGTGAGTCAGGGTGAGTGACTGTGTGTGTGTGTGTGTCAGCCATATTTATTTCTGGCTTTGTGTGTATGTGGTGCTGTGTGTGTAAGTGGGAGCATGTCTGGTGCTGTGTGAGTGGGGCATATGTGTGTGTGGTGGTCTGTGTGTGTGAGTGGGGCATGTGTGTGTGAGTGGGGCATATGTGTGTGTGGTGGTCTGTGTGTGTGAGTGGGGCATGTGTGTGTGAGTGGGGCATGTGTGTGTGTTTGGTGCTGTATGAGTGGGGCATGTGTGTTTGTCTGTGGTGTAGGAGCAAATGGCGGCCATATTGTTTTTTTCTGACTTTGATAGTGGTGGGCGGGCTGCATAGTGGGGGTGGGCCAACTCCCTGCATGACTGAATCACCCAATAGGAGTAGTAACTCCTGCTTTATGCCTCCCCTGGGTGTGTTTTGGCAGGCACAAAGTCTTCTTTTATATATATAGATAAATCTACATACGAAGGGGAATATGCAAAAAACGCATGCCAAAGATAATTTTTAGTTGTTCCCTATGGTGTGGCTCGTTTGCTACAAAACTACTTCACTTTTGCCTTTATACATATAACTCATAGGGTGTGAGAGTTGTGATAGATATTCATGTTACCACTTACCTTCCATGATCTCTGGGATCACACAACGACAAGAAGATCCAAAGGGGAAGGAGAATGGAGAGAAATAAGAATATTACTGCAATGGATTGTTCATCAGTGTGTGTGTATATATGTGTGTGTGTGTGTGTGTGTGTGTGTGTGCCTCACCTTGTCCCACCATTTATTAGTGTGTGTGTGTGTGTGCCTCACCTTATCCCACCATGTATTACTGTGTGTGTGTGTGTGTGTGTGTGTGTTTGTGCCTCACCATGTCCCACCATTTATTAGTGTGTGTGTGTGTGTGTGTGTGTGTGCCTCACCTTGTCCCACCATGTATTACTGTGTGTGTGTGTGCCTCACATTATCCCACCATGTATTACTGTGTGTGTGTGTGCCTCACCTTATCCCACCATGTATTACTGTGTGTGTGTGTGCCTCACCTTATCCCACCATGTATTACTGTGTGTGTGTGTGTGCCTCACCTTATCCCACCATGTATTACTGTGTGTGTGTGCCTCACCTTATCCCACCATGTATTACTGTGTGTGTGCCTCACCTTATCCCACCATGTATTACTGTGTGTGTGCCTCACCTTATCCCACCATGTATTACTGTGAGTGTGCCTCACCTTATCCCACCATGTATTACTGTGTGTGTGCCTCACCTTATCCCACCATGTATTACTGTGTGTGTGCCTCACCTTATCCCACCATGTATTACTGTGTGTGTGTGTGCCTCACCTTATCCCACCATGTATTACTGTGTGTGTGTGTGTGTGTGTCACCTTGTCCCACCATGTATTACTGTGTGTGTGTGTGTGTGTGTGTGTCACCTTGTCCCACCATGTATTACTGTGTGTGTGTGTGTGTGTGTGTGTGTGTGTGTGTCTCACCTCGTCCCACCATCTATTACTGTGTGTGTGTCTCACCTTGTCCCACCATGTGTGTGCCTCAGCTCATTACACTGTGTGTGTGTGTTTGTTTTACCTTGATACTGTGTGTCTCACCTTGTTTCACTGTTTGTGTGTGTGTGTGTGTTTTACCATGACACTGTGTGTCTCACCTAGTTCCTCAGTGTGCGTTTCCCTCTCTCTCTTGAGCTGTTCCTCCAGGTTTTTCTTGGCTCCCAGTTCCGAGTTCAGCTCCTCTTGGAGAGTCACAATCTCTATACACAATCTCTCCTGCCTGTGCTGTGCTTCCCTCTGTAGGATGAACCACAACATGTCACACCTAGGCAGTGCGGTGGAGCCCTCCCCAGTGCATGCTGGGAAAGCTGCATACCTGCACCGAAGAACTCTGCACGGACGTCTTCTGCTCCAGTGGAGAATCTCCGCTGCTTAATGCCCTCAGCTTCTCGTTCTCTTCATTAAGACAATGGACCTCTTGGCACAAGCGGCTGAACGATGCCATGAGAGTCGCCTGGGGAGGAATCAGACTAGGTAAAAGAGAAAAAGACAGGGAGAGACACACAACCTGAGTCACCTGAGAAGAGACAGAGGAGATAAGAGGAAAAGAGACAGAGGAGACAAGAGGAAAAGAGACAGAGGAGACAAGAGGAAAAGAGACAGAGGAGATAAGAGGAAAAGAGACAGAGGAGATAAGAGGAAAAGAGACAGAGGAGATAAGAGGAAAAGAGACAGAGGAGATAAGAGGAAAAGAAAGAGAGAGGAGATAAGAGGAAAAGAGACAGAGGACACAGGGTCACCTGGAAGAGACAGAGGAGACAAGAGGAGAAGAGACAGAGAGACACAAGAGGAGAAGAGACAGAGAGACACAAGAGGAGAAGAGACAGAGAGACACAAGAGGAAAAGAGACAGAGAGACACAAGAGGAAAAGAGACAGAGGAGACAAGAGGAAAAGAGACAGAGGAGACAAGAGGAAAAGAGACAGAGACACAAGAGGAAAAGAAAGAGACAGAGAGACACAAGAGGAGAAGAGACAGAGGAGACAAGAGGAAAAGAGAGGAGATAAGAGGAAAAGAGACAGAGACACAAGAGGAAAAGAGACAGACACACAAGAGGAAAAGAGACAGAGAGACACAAGAGGAAAAGAGACAGAGGAGACAAGAGGAAAAGAGACAGAGAGAGACAGTCATAACAATTGAAGGGGAGAGGACAGAGACTGTTGTATTATGAAGAACTGGACCAACTCTGAGGCAGCCCAGTTGTACCACAGGGACAAATCAATATCCCTGTTGATTTAAATGGGGCTTTAACCCCTTGAATGCTAGTGAGCTCTCTGACGGTTCGTGAAGCAATGCACTGGAGACCTCTTTAGCATTCCAGGAGTTAAAAAACCCATTTATATCAGAAACAATCTGGGAACTTTCGTTTTCACTTGTGGTGCAGTTCATTTACCCCAGAATTGTTCCACTTCATATTTGTGCGTATGACCCCAGTAAGTATAAAGAGATAGGGTTTGGTGCCGTTGTGGGTCACATGATCAGGAAGCCATAAGTGTAAGGGCATCTCATTTTTTTATTGATAACTAATGTAAAAGCCCGTGTACACGGGCCAAGGTCCGGGTAATGTTAACCCTTTGAGTACCACAGGGGTACACAACGCATTGCTTTGCTATGCGTTGCCTACCCCTCTGGCACTCAAAGGATTAGAAGGCCGCTACCTCACTGCTCCGCACGATGCAGTCTTGCGTTGCCTCACTCACGCGATGCAATCATGCGCATTAGAGACTGGCCAACCCGTGCACTGTGCATGACTGCATCGTGACAAACATCCAAGTGAATTATTATATAGGAGGATGATGGTGAATAATAGTCTGTCACTCATTGAAAAATATGTAGTCAGTGACACTGCGGATATATAACAGACGTCTGTTCTAGTACTGTACGGTACTGGCAGGCGGGGGTTAGGTCTTATTGGCCTGCTAGTTTATGTGTACTAGTTAACAGGTATAAAAAAAAAAAAAAAGTTTTTTAACCCGTTAATGTCCGGCAGTCCTGGGGTTGAGACGCTCTTAAATGGGATCTATCACCCCTATACAAGTTTGTCTTAAATGTTATGTTATACAGCGAATATTTGGTGTACTTTATTAATTTATTTTTTTTAAAACGCTACTTGGCCGAAATTTAATGGTTAAAGATTGCCCTGCACCCTACTTCCGGTCAGACTGCTGTTATCAGCACTGTACCACAGTCTGTCACTCTTCTTCTCTCCTCCTTCTATCCAGACTCCTCCAATGACGGAGGCTTTCTGCCTGTAAGCTGGAGCGCTCTCGTTGGCCAAAGACAGCTCCAGCTTACAGGCAGAAAGCCTCCGTCATCAGAAGAGGCTGGATAGAGGGAGCTCGAAATGTCAGGCAAATCCTCTCAGCGCGAGAGAATCAGCAAAACCACAGATGTACATTTCAGTTAATGTGGGCCTCGTAAGTGGGGTTCGGCTGATTCCCTCTAGGCACATGGAAGCAAGGGCCCATGCCTGGGATGCCCTTCCACTTAGGGAGACTACAAAAACAAAAGATTGTGACAAATGCACACAGAGAAAGAACAAAATGAAGTGATCTGCTCAAGGCATGGTGGCCTCTCAGGTGCTGCACGAGTCACGTTTTTCGCTCCCATGTGCCACTGCAGACAGGAAATTTCCATATTCACATTAGACTGGTCCCTCCCACAGACAGTCCAGCTCCGAAATGTCAGGTAAATCCTCTCTGCACGAGAGAAACAGCAAAACCCAGACGTATGTTTCTTCTCAGTGTGCGTTCGTCACATTCTTTTGGTTTTTGTAGTCTCTCTAAGCGGAAGGGCATCCCTTGCTTCCATGTGCCTAGAGGGAATCAGCTGCACCCCACTGACGAGGTCCACATAGACCGAAACGTACATCTGGGGTTGTGCTGTTTCTCTTGTGCAGAGGATTTGCCTGACATTTCAGAGCTGGACCGCCCGTGGGCAGGACCATAGTAGTAACATAGTAAATTAGGTTGAAAAAAGACACAAGTCCATCAAATTCAACCTTCGCCTCATACCCCAGTAACTGAGAATTCCATAGCTTTCCTGCTACCAATTAAATTAGTCTTTATCAGACCTTCCTGATCAGCCTACTGATAAACAGTATAACTCTGTATGTTCCCTTTTGAAAGAAATATATCTAATCTTCTCTTAAATGTATCCATTGTATCTGCCATAACCACCTCCCTGGGCAATGAATTCCACAATTTGACAGACCTTACCGTAAAAAAACCCTTCCTCTGCTGAAGTTTAAACCTCCTTTCCTCTAATCTCAAGGGGTGTCCCCTGGTCACCTGATCAGGCCTTGGAATAAATAGCTCACCGCAGAGATCCTTGTATTGACCTCTCATATACCAGACTGATATGAATATGGAAATTTCCTGTCTGCAATGGCGCATGGGAGTGAAAAACATGACTTGAACAGCACCTGAGAGGCCACCATGCCTTGCACAAACCACCTTATTTTGCTCTCTCGTGTGCGTTCGTCACATTCTTTTGGTTTTAGAGGGAGGGGAGCAGAGAAGAGTGACAGACTGCGGTACAGAGCTGATAACACCAGTCTGTCCAGAAATAGGGTGCAGGGCAATCTTTAATGGTTAAATTTAGGCCAAATAGCGTTTAAAAAAAAAAAAATGAATAAAGTACTCAAAATATTCGCTATATAACCTAACATTTAAGACAAACTTGTAAAGGGGTGACAGATCCCCTTTAACGGGATAGTAATGTTTCATAATAAAAGCAGCTCTAATTAATCATCATAGTATTTGGACTTTGGAGAGTGTTATTTCAATTCTGTCAGAGTTGTAGTTCAAGAGTAATTCAATGACAAAGTGTCCCCCTCCCGCCCCTTTTACTGATGTAACACTGCTCAGCCAGATCAGAAGGGAGGTGCCCAGGTAGACTGCAGAGAGGGACAATCTTCAATTAAGATAAGGGAAAAACCTGAAAAACTTGTCAAGGGGGGCAGGGCTTTCATTGTTCTCATAGGAAGAAGATTGTCCCCTGCTGTTATCTGTCTGGTCTATGGACTGGATTCCACATCTGAGAAGAGATGGCTTACACTAGGTAAAAGGGGCGGGAGGGGAAACTTTACTTGTGAATATCTCTTAAACCATAAAGTTTTGAGAGATAAGACTTATATCATTCTTCATATTTTTTAATGCCTACAAAATAAAGTAAAATTAAAACGAAGTATTACTGTCCCTTTAAGGACTGCATAAACATCATTCCGAGAGCTGGAACATGTGCCAGCTCACTGAAAGAGAGGCTGAAACTGACCTCTCCGATCTTGCAGCAGTCAGTTTCAGACTCCCATATTGTTCACATCACTCCGCAGGAGCGTGGAGATCACAAAACCCATGGACCGTCACCAGTCTTTAAATGGATAGTAATACCTAAAATGTAAAAAAAAATATGTTGTAGGGTTTATCCCCCTGAGTAAAACAAGAGTACTTTATTTTCAAAGTTGAATTTTTTAGGTGCAATATCACAGTGACCTAAAATTGTACAGTGGCGCTGTTGCTACACCATCCTATGGAGATTTATGGTCCCGGGACCAGAGCTGTCCACTGTACAATTTCAGGCCACTGTGATATTGCACATAAAAAAATTCAACTTTGAAAATTAATAAATTTTGAATGAAACACCTTTCAGCAGTGGGAGTACTCTTGTTTTACTCAGGGGGATGAACCCTACAACATATTTTTTTTTTACATTTTAAGTATTACTATCCCTTTAAGGCACAGACACCAATGACGTGCTAGGACCATCACCAGCCGTTAAGGGGTTAAAAATCTCAAGTAGGCCGTACCCTGGAGTCAGGCGGGCTGCATCTGGTTCGCAGGCCGCACACTGGAAACCCATGAGGTAGTGGTTATCGAGCACCCCATCTACCATGAAAAGGGGCACTTCACCCTTTCTTAAATAACAAATGTGTGAAGTTTTGTCTGCGGTATTTCTGCCCCCAATCTTTTAGTCGTTGTGGATTTAATACAGAGGTAGGCAACCTATGGTTCTCCAGCCATTGGTTTTTTGGGGGATGATGTGAGTTATAGTATCTAACAGCTGCAGAGCCAAACTTTGCCAATTATAAGTAACATCCATGTTTTTATGTCCTTATGAGTTCTGGGTTCACTGGAGTCGAATTGGAGAATCTTAATTGAAGGGAAGGATCAGAATTCGGTAAAGAAAAGACTGATGCGTAGAGGACACAGAAGACGGCTGCTTTGTATTTGTTTCATTTTAAAAGGATAGTAATACTTAAAGGAGCAGTAAACTTTTTTTATGAAAAAAATTATGTTGTAGGGATTTTCCTATTGAGTAAAATAAGGGTACTCACACTGCCAAGAGATTTATATTTCCAGTTATTACAGTTTAAACCCATGTTTTTTTACATTAGCAGTGCCCTCTAGTGGTCAAATTCTAATTAGATTTCCTGTTAGATTCTAATGGAGAGGAAAGTCAGAAAAGTCAGATACATACAGTTCTCCATAGAATGTGATAGAAACTGCCTGTCACTTCCTGTCAGTTAGAACTATCAGGAAGTAAACACAGTAAATTCACTTCCTGTCAGTTAGAACTATCAGGAAGTAAGCACAGTAAATTCACTTCCTGTCAGTTAGAACTATCAGGAAGTAAACACAGTAAATTTACTTCCTGGTTATTTAAACTGCTATAAATTTTGAATAAAACATCTGACAGCGATGGGAGTGACCTTGTTTTGTTCAGCAGGAAATGCTCTATAAAATAGGTGTTTTCATAAAAAAAGTTTACTTCTCCTTTAAGTATTACTAATCCCTATAGTAAAGTCCTATTAAAAATACATGTATTGCCCCCAGTGTCATCTCTCAGACCTTTATGGTTTGAGAGATAATCGCTCCTAAAGTTGCCCTCTCCCTCCCCCTTCCCGGAAGTCAGCGTTCTAGCTGACTGCAGGGAAATCCGGTCTTAGATCATCAGGCGGCTCTGCAGTAGAGCCGCGATCACGTTAATAAAAAAATAATCTTTCACTAAAATGGTCTTCTACATGTGCTTGCAAACCAAGCACAAACCAAGCACACGTAGAAGACCATTTCAGTAACACATAGAAGACAATTTATTAACGCGATCGTGGCTGTGCTGGAGAGCCGCCTGAACGTCGTACGACTCTCTTCCCTGCAGTCAGCTAGAACGCTGACTACAGGGAAGGGGGAGGGAGAGGGCAACTTTAGGAGTGATTATCTCTCAAACCATAAAGGTTTGAGAGATGACACTGGGGGCAATACATTTATTTTTAATAGGACTTTAATATAGGGATTAGTAATACTTAAAGGGATAGTAATACTTCATTTTAACTTTATTTTATTTTGTAGGCATTAAAAAAACATGAAGAATGATATAAGTCTTATCTCTGAAACATTTATGGTTTAAGAGATATTCACAAACAAAGTATCCCCCCCCTGTTCAAACAGATCAGAAGGGAGATGCCCAGGTAGACTGCAGAGAGGGACAATCTTCAATTAAGATAATGGAAAAAGCTGAAAAACTTGTCAAGGGGGGAAGGGCTTTCATTGTTTTCATACAAAGAAAATTGTCCCCTTCTGTTATCTGTACTGTCATACAACCAGACTCACATCTGAGAAGAGATGGCTTACACTAGGTAAAAGGGGCGGGGAGGGGAACTTTGCTTGTGAATATCTCATAAACCTTAAAGGTTTGAGAGATAAGACTTATATCATTCTTCATGTTTTTTTAATGCCTACAAAATAAAATAAAGTTAAAACGAAGTGTTACTATCCCTTTAAGTATTACTATCCCTTTAAGGGCTCTTTCACACAGATAATATCAACCCTTTGAGTGCCAAGGGTTAACATAGTAATGGTGTGTTGATGATGTTGACCAAATGGAAAGTTCTCCCAGTGGTCCATACGTCTGTCACATGGGCGACTATCACACCAAGTGAATGCTCCAGAGCTCACTGTGCCACGTCTTTACTAAATCCACGCAGGAACGCAGTAAATCCGCTGCAGGGCTAATCTGTTCAGAATCCTATGTGGACCACCGGAAGATCTTTAAAGGGATAGTAATACTTTGTTTTATCTTTATTTTATTTTGTAGGCATTAAAAAAACATGAACGATATACGTCTTATCTCTCAAACCTTTATGGTTTAAGAGATATTCACAAGCAAAGTATCCCCCCCCTGTCCCTTTTACTGATGTAACACTGTTCAGCCAGATCAGAAGGGAGGTGCCCAGGTAGACTGCAGAGATGGACAATCTTCAATTAAGATAAGGGAAAAAGCTGAAAAACCTGTCAAGGGGGGCAGGCAGGTTTTTCAGCTTTTTCCTTATCTTAATGAAGATTGTCCCATCTTCTGCTGTCTACCTGGGACCTCCCTCTGATCTGAGAAGAGATTGTTACACTAGTAAAAGGGACGGGAGGGGGATACTTTGCTTGTGAATATCTCTCTAAACCATAAAGGTTTGAGAGATAAGACGTATATCGTTCTATGTTTTTTTAATGCCTACAAAATAAAATAAAGTTAAAACAAAGTATTACTATCCCTTTAACACAAACTAAATTGGAGCATGTGATGATAACCACAACAGCCAGCACAAGCTGACAATCAGTCAGACATGCTCAGCTGGCACCAATGTGGCCTGGTCATCAAGCACGCCAACCCAGCAATGGGATTGCCAGAGGAAATCAGGGGAGAGCAATTTCAGAACGCAGGTGATGGAGATGTAGCAGAGGATGAGAACATTACTGTCACCCGTGTGGGAGAGTCCCATAGCGTGCAGCCACTACTGGATAGGCATGTCCCATGTTGGATTTGTCTCACCATATGCTGAGAAGTTTTCTGCTGAGTGTCGCACAGCGATTTCTGCAGACTCTGCAAAAGCTGCTCAGAGCTCTTGATCTGATCCAGAAGCTGCTGAACCTACATCGATAGATGCAACAGATTTCATAGTAAACAAAAGGATCCTGACCTTTACACATAAATTACCTGTGCCTTTTTATAAATAGTAAACAGTGGGGTTTAGTTAGATATGTAAACTCACACACATATTAGTTGTCATTAATAGAAAAAACTGAACTGTTTCTTGTTCGCTGTCTGCCCCTACCTGGGTAGGACGGGGGGGGGGGGTGGAGATTGGTCACAGACAGAAAATCAGGGATGGCAAAGCCCCCTCCTACTCCTGTGAAAATTCCTACAGTGGCTCTCACAATCAAACTGCAACGCTGTGCACCATTTGCTAGTATATATCGCACATGATGTGACATAGATGGGATAGATAGATAGATAGATAGATAGATAGATAGATAGATAGACAGACAGACAAAATCACTTGTCTTTCTCTATCACTGATTTGAAACCAGTTTGGCTACTCTGACATCACCAGGTTCTTAATCTTTCTATGACCACAGGGCTGTGCAGTGCATTGCAATGCTCTGAGTACCCCCCTGGTCCTTAATGTGCTTTTCCTGCTTAAAGGGATAGTAATACCTGAAAATAAGTTTATTTTATATTGTAGCCCTTAAAAAAGCATGAAAAATCATATAAGTCTTATCTCCCAAACCTTTATGGTTTGGGAGATATTCAGAAGTAAAGTTTCCCCTGGAGTGATGTCATTGCTCCACCCTTCAGATTTGGAATCTGGTAGCCCGACCAGCAGTGCCTCTCCAGAAGTGCCTCACCATCTTTAAAAAGAATTTCTTAATTGGAATGGTCTACAAAGTGTGCTTTCAAGCCAGGCACACTTTGTACACAGTTCCAATGAAGTAGTTCTTTTCAAAGATCGTGATCTGGGCACTGCTAAAGAGCTGCCGATTGCTATGTGAACCGAATTCCAAATCTGTCCACTAGATGGCAGACTTGGCTGAAACAGCCAGGAAAAGAGAACTTTACTATATTTAACATGTAAATATCTCCCAAACCATAAAGGTTTGGGAGATAAGAATTATATCATCTTTCATGGTTTTTAAGGGCTACAATATAAAATAAACTTATTTTCAGGTATTACTATCCCTTTAATAAACAATGGCACTGCCAATGTTGTGAGATGCTGCATTCAAAAGATATTGCAGTTCATACTGTCATGAAGTGGTGGAGCCCTTACTATAAAATGCTGAAGAGAATGGTCCGCCGTGTCCTTGACGTGCTCTGTGTGCCCAGTTGAACAGGCAACGCTGGGCACCACTTGCTAGCTGCTAATAAAACATTTAAAGGGGAACTTTCACCCCGCAATAACTAAATCTCCACTTACTGCTCACCTGGCGACTAGCTGCTTAGTAGCGCTAGTCGCCAGAAATCTTACCCGGTTCTCAAGATTTCGGCGTTTTACAGGAGCAGGAAGCACGGACGTCTCTTCACAGTGACGTCCGTGCGCCTGCGCTGTCAGTCCCTTGTCAGTCAGCACAAGGGACTGACAAGGGACTGACAGCGCAGGCGCACGGACGTCACTGCGAAGAGACGTCCGTGCTTCCTGCTCCTGTAAAACGCCGAAATCTTGAGATCCGGGTAAGATTTCTGGCGACTAGCGCTACTAAGCAGCTAGTCGCCAGGTGAGCAGTAAGTGGAGATTTAGTTATTGCGGGGTGAAAGTTCCCCTTTAAGTGATTCTGAATGCTCTTACGGTAGCTGATGGGGTCTCTTTAGTACCCATCAGAAGGAACGTACACACAGATTGCTAGCTCACCTGGTTAGCGCAGTCCTCTGTGCTGCACCGCAGAGCATCCCGCAGAGCCTCCTTCTCCTTTGTCACTCTGTCCAGCTGTTCACTGGTGCTCTGCAAAGCCAGTTTCTGCTGCGCAATCTGCAGAGCGAGGGGAACCCACGAGTTATGATGTCACTACAACACTAAAGGATTTGTATCCCCAAAGCACTGACGGAATTAAAGACTATGGACCTTATACACAAAGTAAATGCGGAGAAATTCTGGAGCAAACAAACTGGATCACACACAAACAAAAACTACAAAAAATGTCTATTTAAAAGGGACGGTAACACCTTGAATGTTAGGAGGTTAAAGGGAAGTTTAGGAGGTTTTCTATTCACTCCCTAAAGTGCCGTTGGTTTGTCCCAATGAAAATTCCCAAACTTTTCAATAATTTATAAGGGACTTTTAACTCTTTGAATGCTACAGAGGTCTCCAAAGCATTGTGAGGTCACAGTACGTGAGAATTCCTGGGAACTCTCAGGGTTTGACCCAAGTCTCAGGGTGAAGAGTAAAATTCTCAGGGTGAGAGTGTTTTATGTTACCTACTGTGTGATTTGCCAGAGGCACTCCAAGGGTTAAGGGAGATTGGCATGATTACTCATTAACACGCCCCAAGCTGTCAACAGGATCCAAGACTTTAACCCTTTGAGTGCCAGAGGGGGTGAACAACACATTGCAAAGAAACATGTTGTACACCCCCTCTGGTACTCAGAGGGATAAGTGTGGGACCAGCAGCTTAACCCTTTGAGTGCCAGAGGGGTAAAAGCAGGAGACCAGGGAGCTTCAGCCCCCTGAAACAGTCAGCCTCCCCAGCAGGTTTCCCTTTGACGCCAACTTCTAAAAGGTCTTTGTTTAACCCCCTTCAGTTTGTTCAGGATGCCTTGGATTTCATACCACACATTTCTCATGGCCAAAGAGGGACACTATTGGTTTAGGTGGTGTTGCTAGGGTGTTGCTGGTGGGCAGGTCATTACCGAGAATTTTTAGGTTATTTAGTGATCTATTGACACCTCTTTGAGCAACTGAATAAAAGATTTAGAGCAAGACCAATGTATTTTGTTTGAACAGACTGATTTATAAACACACATACTGAAATTTAAGCAAACATTAATATGAAATTTATTGCTGTGGAGTGATGTCATATACTTCTATACACACCACACAGTCTGATCTCCTAAACACAGGGACACCAGGGTGATACACTTCTATACACAC
This sequence comes from Rhinophrynus dorsalis, assembly GCA_037306005.1. NCBI lineage: Eukaryota > Metazoa > Chordata > Amphibia > Anura > Rhinophrynidae > Rhinophrynus > Rhinophrynus dorsalis. The sequence continues at coordinate 15,966,424 of CM074725.1, forward strand.
CACACAGTCTGATCTCCTACACACAGGGACACCAGGGTGATACACTTCTATACACACCACACAATCTGTTCTCCTAAACACAGGGACACCAGGGTGATACACTTATATACACACCACACAGTCTGATCTCCTACACACAGGGACACCAGGGTGATACACTTCTATACACACCACACAGTCTGATCTCCTAAACACAGGGACACCAGGGTGATACACTTATATACACACCACACAGTCTGATCTCCTAAACACAGGGACACCAGGGTGATACACTTCTATACACACCATACAGTCTGATCTCCTAAACACAGGGACACCAGGGTGGGAAAGAGGGATTTGGGTCTCAAAGAGGGACACTTGGGAGGTACAGACCCCTAGTATCTCCTAAACAGAGACACATGGGATGTATGGACCCCTAATATCTCCTAAAGAGGAACACGTAAGAGGTATGGACCCCTGCTATATCCTAAAGAGTGAGACATGAGAGGTATGGACCCCTGATATCTCCTAAAGAGGGACACATGGGAGGTATGGACCCCTACTACCTCCTAAAGAGGGACACATGAGAGGTATGTAATTGGAGAAGTGCAGATGTAAACAATAAATTGACAGTGTCCTCCCCATACAGATCCAGTGACAGTAGGTACAATGAAGCTGTATGGGTAACCAACTTCTGCTGTTTGTCCAGGAGGAAGCAGATACAAGAAATAACATAAATAGGATGCCCTAAGCAAGCAGATAAACTCCTAATTTAGGTGAAAAGACTAAAACTACAGTATCTGGAGATCACACCCCTCTGGTCCCCAAGGGGTTAACGTATCAAAACAACTTAAATCCGCAATAAAAATTTCCAGTAAATCCTCCCTACTTCCTGTTCCTCCCCCGTGTCCTGTACCATTCACCCCCTCCATTTCCTGCACACCCAATCAGAACTGCCAGTGACATGGTGTCCTGTACCATTCACCCCCTCCATTTCCTGCACACCCAATCAGAACTGCCCGTGTCATGGTGTCCTGTACCATTCACCCCTTCCATTTTCTGCACACCCAATTAGAACTGCCCGTGACATGGTGTCCTATACCATTCACCCCCTCCATTTCCTGAACACCCAATCAGAACTGCCCGTGACATGGTGTCCTGTACCATTCACCCCCTCCATTTCCTGCACACCCAATCAGAACTGCCCGTGACATGGTGTCCTATACCATTCACCCCCTCCATTTACTGCACACCCAATCAGAACTGCCTGAAACATGGGCCATTTCACTGCACCAGAATAAGGGGTTATAGGAATTGTTTGTAGACTAGATAATTTAACCCCTCTGATGTCAGTGAGGGATCCACCACAATGCATTCAACAGGTTAATATTTAGATTAAGCATTTGAGCTTCTGCAACAAAGGTTATTCCTGGTTTTAACCTTATATCTGCCCCAGTACAGAGTTACCATAAGTCAGAATTTTCCAGGACATGTTCTCTTCTTGGGGATTACATACCAATAACATCCCACTTTGTTTCTATTGTCATGAAATCCTACTGTCCCTTACAAACATTTCCATTTACTTTTATTCAAGACATTTTCAAATCAGTCCTGGGGGAAGATGTACTAAGGTGTGATAAAGAGGAGATAACTTCTCCAGTGAGATAAACTCTCCAGTTCCTATGTTATTCTACGGGAGAACTTTGGTCATAGACTACAGAGAATATGTACTAAGGTATGATAAAGAGGAGATAACTTCTCCAGTGTGATAAACTCTCCAGTTCCTATGTTATTCTATGGGAGAGGTTTAGTTATAGACTACAGGGGAGATGTACTAAGGTGTGATAAAGAGGAGATAACTTCTCCAGTGAGATAAACTCTCCAGTTACTATGTTAATCTATGGGAGAGCTTTAGTTATAGACTACAGGGGGAGATGTACTAAAGTGTGATAAAGAGGAGATAACTTCTCCAGTGAGATAAACTCTCCAGTTCCTATGTTATTCTATGGGAGAGATTTAGTTATAGACTACAGGGGAGATGTACTAAGGTGTGATAAAGAGGAGATAACTTCTCCAGTGAGATAAACTCTCCAGTTACTATGTTAATCTATGGGAGAGCTTTAGTTATAGACTACAGGGGGAGATGTACTAAGGTGTGATAAAGAGGAGATAACATCTCCAGTGTGATAAACTCTCCAGTTCCTATGTTATTCTATGGGAGAGATTTAGTTATAGACTACAGAGAATATGTACTAAGGTGTGATAAAGAGGAGATAACATCTCCAGTGTGATAATATCTACTTGGTTTCTAGGATTCAAGACAGCCCCTGGCACCCAAAAACTGACCCAGCGCTGACTGATTTCCATCCCCAATCTGCAATTTGATTGGTCCTTCATCCTGCAACATTAACATGGAAAGAATGACCAACTATTAGTTGGGAGATACGGTCACACTTTCCACAATTTTAATTCGGATGTAAACAGTGTTTGTCACTTTGGATTTTGAGGGGGCTGTCTGACACTGACGTTTTTTGGGGGGATGAGGCAGCCTGTTATTTCTTTTTTGAGGTGATAAGGTGTGCTACCACTGGGTATGGGATGACTTTACTTTACACTGTTTGACATTCCAGCCTTGTTCTACTGGTAATCACAGAACCACACATATACAGTCTGGCACCCAAACTTTGTTCCACTGTCCACTGGTAGTCACAGAACTACACATACACTATCTGATACCCCAGCCTTGTTCTACTGTCCACTGGTAGTCACAGACCACACATACAGTGTCTGATACCCCAGCCTTGTTCTACTGTCCACTGGTAGTCACAGACCACACATACAGTGTCTGATACCCCAGCCTTGTTCTACTGTCCACCGGTAGTCACAGTACCACACATACACTGTCTGACATCCCAGCCTTGTTCCACTGTCCACTGGTAGTCACAGAGCCACACATACGTTGTGTGACACCCCATCCTTGTTCTACTGTCCACTGGTAGTCACAGAACCACACATACATTGTGTGACACCCCAGTCTTGTTCCACAGTCCACTGGTAGTCACAGACCCACACATACACTGTCTTACACCCCAGCCTTGTTTTACTGTCCACTTGTAGTCACAGACCCACACATACACTGCATGACATCCCAGCCTTGTTCTACTGTCCACTGGTAGTCACAGACCCACACATACACTGTCTGACATCCTAGCCTTGTTCCACTGTCCACTGGTAGTCACAGACCCACATGTACACTGTATGACATCCACAGTCTTGTTCCACTGGTAGTCACAGACCCACACATACACTGTCTGACACCCCAGCCTTGTTCCACTGTCCACTGGTAGTCACAGAACTACACATACACTATCTGATACCCCAGCCTTGTTCTACTGTCCACCGGTAGTCACAGTACCACACATACACTGTCTGACATCCCAGCCTTGTTCCACTGTCTACTGGTAGTTACAGAGCCACACATACGTTGTGTGACACCCTTGCCTTGTTCTACTGTCCACTGGTAGTCACAAAACCACACATACACTGTCTGATACCCCAGCCTTGTTCTACAGTCCACTGGTAGTCACAGAACCACACATACATTGTGTGACACCCCAGTCTTGTTCCACAGTCCACTGGTAGTCACAGACCCACACATACACTGTCTTACACCCCAGCCTTGTTTTACTGTCCACTTGTAGTCACAGACCCACACATACACTGCATGACATCCCAGCCTTGTTCTACTGTCCACTGGTAGTCACAGACCCACACATACACTGTCTGACATCCTAGCCTTGTTCCACTGTCCACTGGTAGTCACAGACCCACATGTACACTGTATGACATCCACAGTCTTGTTCCACTGGTAGTCACAGACCCACACATACACTGTCTGACACCCCAGCCTTGTTCCACTGTCCACTGGTAGTCACAGACCCACACATACACTGTCTGACATCCCAGCCTTGTTCCACTGTCCACTGGTAGTCACAGACCCACACATACACTGTATGACACCACATCCTTGTTCCACTGTCCACTGATAATCACAGAACCACACAAACACTGTCTGACATCCCAGCCTTGTTCCACTGTCCACTGGTAGTCACAGACCCACACATACACTGTATGACACCACATCCTTGTTCCACTGTTCACTGCTAGTCACAGAACTACACATACACAGTCTGACACCCCAGTCTTGTTCCACTCTCCAATGATAGTCACAGACCCACACATACACTGTATTACACCGCAGCCTTGTTCCACAGGTAGTCATAGACCCACAAATACACTGTCTGACACCTCAGCCTTGTTCCACTGTCCACTGGTAGTCACAGACCCACACATGCACTGTCTGACACCCCAGCCTTGTTCCACTGGTAGTCACAGACCCACACATACACTGTATGACACCACATCCTTGTTCCACTGTCCACTGCTAGTCACAGACCCACACATACACTGTCTGACACCCCAGCCTTGTACCACTGGTAGTCACAGACCCACACATACACTGTCTGACACCCCAGCCTTGTTCTACTGTCCACTGGTAGTCACAGACCCACACATACACTGTCTTACACCGCAGCCTTGTTCCACTGTCCACTGGTAGTCACAGACCCACACATATACTGGGTGACATCCCAGCCTTGTTCCACTGTCCACTGGTAGTCACAGACCCACACATATACTGTCTGACATCCCAGCCTTGTTCTACTGTCCACTGGTAGTCACAGACCCACACATATACTGTCTTACACCGCAGCCTTGTTCCACTGTCCACTGGTAGTCACAGACCCACACATATACTGTCTGACATCCCAGCCTTGTTCTACTGTCCACTGGTAGTCACAGACCCACACATATACTGTCTGACACCCTAGCCTTGTTCTACTGTCCACTGGTAGTCACAGACCCACACATACACTGTCTGACACTCGTCTTTCTCCACTCTCTATCTTTACCTGAAATTTTATTTTCATTTGTCTCTCATATAATGCTGCAATATCATGCAGGTTTCACATAAAGGTGCAATACTCTGGTTCTCTGGTGTAAAGCTCTACCGTTCTCTAATTTTGTAATTCTCCACTGATCTCATATAATGGTGCAAAGATCTATTGGTCTTTCTAATGTTAATGATACAACGCAGTCCAATGCGGGGTTGCCCAGAAACTGATTACATGAACTGTGGTGAATGGTGGAAGCTTCCACACGCTCACCACAACTTACAACCATGTTTGTACTGCTACAAGAGTAAGGAATCCTGTGACTGGGTGATGATGACTTGTCAGACACACCCTCCCATAGCGAGAATGTTGGGGCAGGTAGCTGCCTGCTGGTGATCCTTGCCCTGCTGTGTTGCTGTGCCAATCCTGACTCCTAGTGTGATGCTAAGATTATTTTTACTGTTGCTGGCCCCAATCCATGCTAAAGATGTGAGGTCCAAAAAGGGATTAACATGCAGAAATTTCCTCGATCTTAAATGTGCACCTTTTTAAAGGGCTAGTAATACTTAAAGGGATAGTATTGCTTGAAAATAATTTTATTTTATATTGTAGCCCTTAATAAAACATTAAAAATTATATAAGTCTTATCTCCCAAACCTTTATGGTTTGGGAGAGATTAGCAAGTAAAGTTTCCACTGGAGTGACGTCACTGCTCAAGCCTTCAGATTTGGAATCCGGTCCGCGGACCGGTCGCTGCTCTTCAGCAGTGCCGAGATCACGATCTTTATAAAAAATGTCTTCATTGGAATGGTCTACAAAGTGTGCTTGCAAGCCTGGCACACTTTGTAGACAGTTCCAATGAAGTAGTTCTTTCTAAAGATCGTGATCTCGGCACTGCTGAAGAGCTGCCCGCTGATCTGTGGACTGGATTCCAAATCTGTCCACTAGATGGCAGACTTGGCTAAAACAGCCAGGAAAAGGGATTTTTACTTTTATTAGTATTAACTTTACTTGCTAATATCTCCCAAACCATAAAGGTTTCGGAGATAAGAGTTACATCATTTTTAATGATTTTTTAAGGGCTACAATATAAAATAAAATTGTTTTCAAGTATTACTATCCCTTTAATATGTAATATAATATTGTAGTGTTTATCCCACTGAGTAAAACACAAGCACTCCCACTGCTGACAGTTGTTTTATTCAAAAATTATAACAGCTCAAACGTAATTTTTCTAGGTGCAGTATCACAGTGGCCTGAAATCGTACAGTAGCGCTGTTGCTACACCGTCCTAAGGAGATTTATGGTTAACTGAAGAGATTTGTCCATAGGACGGTGTAGCAACAGCACCACTGTACAATTTCAGGCCACTGTGATACTGCACATAAAAAAATTTTACTCTGAGCTGTAATAACTTTTGACAAAAAACACCTCTTAGCAGTGGGAGTACCCTTGTTTTACTCTGGGTATCCCCTACAACATATTTTTTTTTTATATTTTAAGTACTACTATCCCTTTAAAGCTAATTGCTTGCAGCACGTGCTTACCCCCCCAGGATCTACACAGTTAAATACGGTTGATATATCAAAGTGTCCTCTATATTTTAATGTAAATGATGGTAAACCTACTCTAGTTTAACTGTGTTGCACTGAGTATCCATATTAAATGAGATATCTGAATTTGGAAGCAAATAACACTGGTAACAAAAAGAGCTTCTGCTATCATCTGTCACCCCAGCAATGTGATAATATGACAGCTTCCTGCACCATCTGTGATCGCAGCTATGTGATAAGAAGACAGTTTTCCTATACCATCTGTGATCCCAACCATGTGATAACAAGACAGCTTCCTGTGCCATCTGTGATCCCAGCCATGTGATAACAAGACAGCTTCCTGTGCAATCTGTGATCCCAGCCATGTGATAACATAACAGCTTCCTGTGCAATCTGTGATGCCAGCCATGTGATAACATAACTTTCCTTCACTACTTTATTTAACCCTTTGGCTGAAGCAATACATTGGAAATCTATTTAGAAATCAAGGAATTAAATACCCCATTTAAATCAATGGAAATTTTGTTCCAGGATTAATTCTAGTTTTCTTTTGGATGTAAGGCCCATAGTCCTGAATCCACCAATACGATAGTTCTGCATCCCACCAAGTCAAGTACACATATTAAGTTTACATGTACAGTAAACCCAAGAGCTGATCAAGTATAAAAGCTTGCCCATTGGGTCCATGATTACTACTAAAGTGCTCAGGTAGTGCAGGGGTTAATGCTCACCTAGCCATCACCCGTTCCCAGGCTACTCCACTTCACCTCTGATCAGTGACTGGCTGCTACGGAAGCAGAAAAGGGAAAGACTTCTGAACTCCTTAACCCTTTGAGTGCCAGAGGGTTATGCAAAGCATTGCTTTGCAATGTGTTGCGTACCCCTCTGGCACTCAAAGGCTTAAACTCCATAGCACTAGAACAGGGATATCTAAGTTCAATCTTCAAGGGCCGCCAACAGGCTATGATGTAAGGATTTCCCTCATTATACACAGGTGAGTTAATTAGTGGCTCATGCATTCTGACTGACTCACCTGTGTTCAAACAGGTAAATCCCTAAATCCTGACCTGTTGGTAATGCTCGAGGATAGACTTGGACACCCCTGTGCTGCAGTGACAGGACATAATCCCCACACTCCCCAATGCACTGGTGCAGACATTTGTTCTTCTCAGCCTCCATACCAAACTGTTGCTGATCAGAATAGTTGCGGAGCAGCCTTTACCCTACCCTGCAGAAATCAGTGCAGGATTGGGTGAACAGCTAGGGAAGTATTAACCCCAAAACTACCAGAGCACTTTAGTGGTAGTCAGGGACACAATACCAAGCTTTTAATTTAGACGCATTATTGGGTTTACTGTTTCTTTAAAGGTTATATGTGTTAGTCACATGACCTTGCATATTACCTCCAACTCAGAGAGAAGCTGGTACCCAGCTGGAGGGATGTAGATGCACTCAGGTACCAAGGTTGCCGTGGAGACCAGGGATGCTGTATCCTCCTGACCTGGCATCAGTCGCTCCCCAGGGAAAGAAGAAATGGACACACAGTCGTAGCCCCGAGCAAAGGCCTCAGCAGCTGCCGAGAGCTCGGGGTCATCCCCTGGAGACTCTGGACAAGAAGCGAGAGTCTCCTGCTCAGCGCACGCGTCTTCCAACTGAGACATGACGCAAGCGGTCACCCCTATTCAAAAATAAATAAAACATTTGTTACCAAAATTAAAACGAATTTTGCAAGTTTTATATTCCTCAAGTGAAAAAGTAATAATGAAATATATGTATACAGTTGTCAGTTTATTTATATATATAACCACGTACTATGACACTAAAATGTTTACATAAACAGAGGTCATTTAGATTTGACAGCTCGCTGCAGAGGTTTACACTGATTTCCTATTTAGGGTTAGGGACTACACACCCAAAAAATACAAAAGTAATGACATGTAGGAATAGTACAATTGTCAGGACAAGCAATCGTTTTAGTGAAGAAGAAAAAAAAAATAAATTAACCCCTAGCATGCTAGAAACATCTTCAATGCATTGCAAAGCAAGGAGTTAACCATAGAATTTTAGATTTAATCAGAGGGGTGCACTATGCATTACTAAGCACATTAAAGGTTAACAAAAATACAAATATCACGCACTTATTAAACCCTTTGAGTGGCAGAGGGGTATCCAATGCATTGCAACGCAAGGAGTTAACCATAGAATTTTAGATTTAATCAGAGGGGTGCACTATGCATTACTAAGCACATTAAAGGTTAACAAAAATACAAATATCACGCACTTATTAAACCCTTTGAGTGGCAGAGGGGTATCCAATGCATTGCAAAGCAAGGAGTTAACCACTGAATTTTAGATTTAATCAGAGGGGTGCACTATGCATTACTAAGCAGATTTCCACATTCCTCTGGTGTTTAAAGGTTATCAAAAACACAAATATCATGCACTTATTAAACCCTTTGAGTGGCAGAGGGGTATCCAATGCATTGCAAAGCAAGGAGTTAACCATAGAATTTTAGATTTAATCAGAGGGGTGCACTATGCATTACTAAGCACAGATTTCCACGTTCCTCTGGTGTTTAAAGGTTAACAAAAATACAAATATCACGCACTTATTAAACCCTTTGAGTGGCAGAGGGGTATCCAACGCATTGCAAAGCAAGGAGTTAACCATAAAACTTTAGATTTAATCAGAGGGGTGCACTATGCATTGCTAAGCACAGATTTCCACGTTCCTCTGGTGTTTAAGGGTTAACAAAAATACAAATATCACGCACTTATTAAACCCTTTGAGTGGCAGAGGGGTATCCAATGCATTGCAAAGCAAGGAGTTAACCATAGAATTTTAAATTTAATCAGAGAGGTGCACTATGCGTTGCTAAGCACAGATTTCCACGTTCCTCTGGTGTTTAAAGGTTAACAAAAACACAAATATCATGCACTTATTAAACCCTTTGAGTGGCAGAGGGAGAGGGGTATCCAACGCATTGCAACGCAATACACTGGATACCCCTCTACCACTCAAAGAGTTAAAAGAACAGAAAAACAAAAGTAAAGAAATTGGCTCGATTGTATATCCAAATGACTACACTGCTTCTTTAATATGTTACACACAGCCCGGGCACTCAAAGGGTTAAACGATTTAACCGTTCAGTAGCCGTCCCAGCAAGACTGCACTGAAGCACTGCAGGGTTAACCGTCTGAGTGCCAGAGCGTTGTATCATGCATTGCTGCGCAACGGATCACATTGCTCTCCGACCTTTACAGGGTTAAAAAAATAAGTATATATTAGTAATGCGTTGTTAATGTATTCCGTTATAAATGCACAGAATGCAATAAACTCTTATATACCGATTAAATAGTTATAGTAAATGTAATTAACGGTACCACGCTGATGACCTTTTCAGATCAAATAAGTGTTTAACCCTTTGAGTGCCAGAGGGGTACGCAACGCATTGCTTTGCAATGCGTTGCGTACCCCTCTGGCACTCAAAGGGTTAAAACCCTTCAGGAGCAGAAAATAATAAAATCTGGAACCGTGCATGCTTTAATTTAAATCGCCTTAACGTAACTGCACGAAGCGGCGTTATTACCCGGTCCTGAGCTTGTATTGTATCTTCTTATTCACCCCCTGGTCTCTCCTTGGATCCCTTGTGCCTTTTTACACTCTTATATCCAAGTTTTCTTTTCTTCCACTGTAGAACCACATCCGTAAGGGACACGTTTCCGTATCCGCTCGGTAATCTCCGTCAACGATCGGCTCGTTCGTAGTTCGACAATCTCCCTCAGCGATCCGTTCATTGCTTGTCCATCCTTCAGAGCTCGGAAATCACCACTTTCATTCCCGCAGTTCGACAATCTCCGTCAGTGATCGGCTCATTGCCTGTCCGTCCTCCAGAGCTCGGCTTGAAATCACCGCTTTCCTGCAGTTCGGCAATCTCCGTCAGTGATCGGCTCATTGCCTGTCCGTCCACCAGAGCTCGGCTTCAAATCACCGCTTTCATGCAGTTCGGCAATCTCCGTCAGTGATCGGCTCATTCCTTGTCCGTCCTCCAGAGTTCGGCTTGAAATCACCGCTTTCCTGCAGTTCGGCAATCTCCGTCAGTGATCGGCTCATTGCCTGTCCGTCCTCCAGAGCTCGGCTTGAAATGAACGCTTTCCTGCAGTTCGGCAATCTCCGTCAGCGATCGGCTCATTGCCTCTCCGTCCTACGGAGCTCGCTGCGTTTCCACTCGCTCGCTGCTTGCCAATCGCCGCTTTCCTTTCCTTCAGTTCGGCAATATCCGTCAGCGCTCGGCTCTTACCGTCACCCGAGAACAGGTGGTTCTGCACAGAGTGGATTGATACGATGAAAGTGCTGTCACTTTATTTTGAGAGTTGCAAGTTACATATAGCTGCTGGGGAGCCCCATCTTTCTCACCTATAACCCCCTCATCATTATTATATTTTTCCATTTAGATGTTACGTCACCACATACTAGAAATAAATGTAATTATACAAAAATTAACTCTTTAAAGACAAGAGACTTGGAGCAACATATTGCTTAGCAATTCACTGCACACCCCATTGGTCCTTAGAGCCGAAATGGGAAACCTGAAACCCTACAGCTCTGGAGAACTGCAATTCCCATCATGCCCAGCCACACCTTGTGTGGCTGGGGATGATGGGAGTTGTAGTCCTCCACAGCTAGATGTCCTCAGGTTGCCCAGCTGTGCTTTAGAGGATCAAAGGGAAAGTAATCCAAAAATATATGCTGCGGGGTTTACCTGCTTAATAAAAGAATATAACGTTTGTTGCAGAGGAATGCTTTATTCAAAACTTTATTTTTTTTCAGGTGCAGTACCTACATGGCCTGATATGTTATGGTGGTGCTTTTGCTACAGTAGTCTATGGGCAGCCATTGTCAGTGACAAGAGCCCTCCGTAAGCTGCAGCAGCGCCGCCATAAAATTTCAGGTCTTGCCCGGAGTGCACCAAAAAAACAAACTGAAGTTTGAGCTGTAATAGCTTTTGAATAAAGCATCTCCCAGCAGTGGGAAGCGCCCTTGTTTTACTCAGCAGATAAGCCCTGCTATCTATAGCAAGAGGTTTAACCCAAAATTTCTGGGCGAAGGGCTAAATTCTCAGGATGAGAGAGTCCTGTGTTTCCTAGTATATAATCTACACAAATTAAGAGCCACTATTCTGTAAATTGGGGCCATTTCTACCAAAAATTGACAACAGAAAAAAGGATAGCACAAGCTATATGTATACAGTACATGTGGTAAAGGCTGAAATAGCATACCTCCCAACATTTCAAATTGCTAAAGAGGGACACTTGGTAGGCATGAAATAGCCTGGTGCACTTCGGAGGTACAAAGCAGGCTTCGCAGGGCTGACATGTAGCTCTCCCGCCCTTCTCTGGCATATTCTTTTTTATATTGGCAGCTAATTAGGAGCTGTTTTTTTTCTTTATTTTGTATCTTATTCTCTTGCACTATATTGAGCCTCCACATAATCGAGGCACACTACGTTATTGTGATATTTGTTGTTAGGTATTTACAGGGCTGGATTTCCCATAAGGCAGAGTAGGTACCTGCCTACAGGCGCACCCCACAGAGGGGCACCTGTCATTAAAATATTTTTTTTTTTTTAGTTCACAGCGTTTTTATATATATATATATATTTACAGCGCTGAGCACAGTAAGCTGCCGCCTGGCCCGCCCCTCGCATGCTAAGGTCTTTTGGCACAGACCTGTAGCTGCTGTTGCTCCCCTTCGTCGGCTCTAATGCAGAGCGCTGGGAGATGACATCATGTCACGGGTACCGTGACAGCTATATGCAGAAAAGAAAACAAGTACAATTCTTGGGTAAATCAACTATATATTGATGGACAAATACGAATTCCCATTGGTTTCAATAAGCGTCCTGCATTAAACGTCTGGTCACCGTAAAGGGCAACTATCATATGGACAGTGGCCTATTAGTAGATCTGTTTCCCTGTGGGCAGACCGGCCAACAAAGCCTCTCTATAACTCATTCCATATAACTCCTCCCTATATCTCCTCCTATTGTTCCATATAACTCCTCCTATTGCTCCATATAAGTCCTCACTATAACTCCTCCTATTGTTCCATATAACTCCTCCCTATAACTCCTCCCTATATCTCCTCCTATTGTAGTGTACTATATAACTCCTCCCTATAACTCCTCCTATTGTTCCATATACTCTTTTGTACTATATAACTCCTCCCTATAACTCCTCCTATTGTTCCATATAACCCCTCCCTATAACTCCTCCTATTGTTCCATATAACTCCTCCCTATATCTCCTCCTATTGTAATATATAACTCCTCCCTATAACTCCTAACGTTCCATATAACTCCTCCTATTGTTCCATATAACTCCTCCCTATAACTCCTCCTATTGTTCCCTATAACTCCTCCCTATAACTCCTCCTATTGTTCCCTATAACTCCTCCCTATAACCCCTCCTATTGTTCCATATAACTCCTCCCTATAACCCCTCCTATTGTTCCATAGAACTCCTGCCTATAACTCCTCCTATTTTTCCATATAACTTCTCCCTATAACTCCTACTATTGTTCCATATAACTCCTCCCTATAACTCCTCCTATTGTTCTATATAACCCCTCCCTATAACTCCTTATATTGTTCCATATAACTTCTCCCTATAACCCCTCCTATTGTTCCATATAACTCCTCCCTATGACTCCTCCTATTGTTCCATATAACTCCTCCCTATAACTCCTCCTGTTGTTACATATACCACCTCCCTATAACTCCTCCTATTGTTCCATATAACTCCTCCCTATATCTCCTCCTATTGTTCTATATAACTCCTCCTATTGCTCCATATAAGTCCTCACTATAACTCCTCATATTGATCCATATACCTCCTCCCTATAACTCCTCCTATTGATCCATATAACTCCTCCCTATAACTCCTCCTATTGATCCATATAACTCCTCGCTATAACTCCTCCTATTGATCCATATAACTCCTCCCTATAACTCCTCCTATTGATCCATATAACTCCTCCCTATAACTCCTCCTATTGATCCATATAACTCCTCGCTATAACTCTTCCTATTGTTCCATATAACTCCTCGCTATAACTCATGCCTGTAATAATTCCCTTCACTCCATATTATAAAGCCCTCTATCGGCTCCCCTTCTTGCCATGCTGGGAAGTTGGGTTCTGTTAGTTCTGTTTAGACCTGTTACAGAAATACATCCGCTGACCTCAGAACAAACAGGATGCAGCCGCTGCAGGAGCAATGAAGAGTAAGATTTTTTCACAGTCTGTTAACCCTGCGCTCTCCACCACACAGTTCACAGGAAGAGAGGGGATAAACAGGAGCCAGGATGAGTCGACGGGGCTGATGTACTAAGTAACCTGGAGTAATTCTGTAACAGGCTAAGTGTACTATAGGTACTACAGGGAACATATAAAAATCCCAAACTTCCCTTTGATTTAAATGTGGTGCTAACTCTTTGAAGACTAGAGAGGTCGTTGATGTTAACAAACTTGCTCCAAGACATTAAATAAGGGTGAGGAGTGACCTCAGATTTCTTCCTAAGGCCCAGTACAGTCTAGTTACACCCTCGTGACACAGTAACGTCACGTGTATATGGCTGTGTGTCCAGAAATCCCATAAAGCAGGGCTTAAAATGTGAAGTCCTTTGCTACTAGCCAGACCTGAAAAGTTACTCGCCACTGCAATACATAACATACCCACCAGTGCTGAATTTCTACTCGCCAGGGCTAAATTTTCACTCACCAGTGGCTAGTGGTGAGTGGAAATTTTGAGCCCTGCCATAACGCCTTGCTGCAGCTTCCCCACTACTGACACCAACTGCAGCAATGTTGCTGCATGCTGCAACTGCATGTGATAATGGTTTGTGTAATTTGTTCCATAGGGCAAACCAGCCTGTTCTGGGTGTTTGGCAGAGTAACTTACACCCGTGGTCTACAAAGTTGTCCTTAAAGGGATAGTAATGTTTTATAATAAAAGCAGCTCTAATTAATCATCATAGTATTTGGACTTTGGAGAGTGTTATTTCAATTCTGTCAGAGTTGTAGTACAAGAGTAATTCAATGATAAACTATCCCCCTTCCGCCCCTTTTACTGATGTAACACTGCTCAGCCAGATCAGAAGGGAGGTGCCCAGGTAGATTGCAGAGAGGGACAATCTTCAATTAAGATAAGGGAAAAACCTGAAAAACTTATCAAGGGGGGCAGGGCTTTCATTGTTCTCATAGGAAGAAGATTGTCCCCTTCTGTTATCTGTCTGGTCTATGGACTGCATTCCACATCTGAGAAGAGATGGCTTACACTAGGTAAAAGGGGCGGGAGGGGAAACTTTGCTTGTGAATATCTCTCAAACCATAAAGGTTTGAGAGATAAGACTTATATCATTCTTCATATATTTTTTTAATGCCTACAAAATAAAATAAAATTAAAACGAAGTATTACTATCCCTTTAAGGGCTGTACACAGATAAAGGATTTAGGAATTCCCCTTCTTTAGCACTGTTGGGTTAATCCAAATGAATAAACCATGATTAACTCTCCAGTGGTTAAAGGGACACTAATGTCCCATAAAAAATCTTCTTGTTGTGTAGAGGTTAAAAAACGAAATCACGTGGCACAAATCGTATCTCTCAAACCTTTACGGTATGAGAGATATTCACATCTAAAGTCCCTCCCTCCTTCCCCTTGTCCTGACGTCAGCTCTGACAGTAGGAGATACCTGTTCGGGGACCAGCCAGTCCATTTTTTTATGAGACATTACTGTTAGTGATGATCGAGCACCCCAATGCTCGGGTGTTCGGGTGCTCTGACCGAGCACCCCCGGAGGCTCGAGTGCTCGGCCGAGCACCCGAGCCCCATTGAAGTCAATGGGAGGACTCGAGCATTACACCAGGCACCCCCTGCTCTGATGAGGGGACGGTGCCTGGTTCATAGGAAAAGGGAAGAAAATGATGGAAACACCACAGAAATGGTTCAGGGACAGCATAGGGAGGATGTCTGGATGCATCTTGGACTCCAACATCGCTGCTGGGAACGATGTTTCGCCCGTAGTACGCCATTTTTACAGACTGACCATAAAACACACAAAAAGGAAGATAAAAACGATTTTAGGCGAAAAATTGTTACCAAACAGTATTTGCTGTATATTTACTTGTATATCATCTGCAAATTCTGCAAAAAATGTCATCGATTTTTCGGAACTGGGGCCATGATTAAGAGGAAAACGTGCGCAGCGTAAAGCAGGTGTTCAACGTGGTTATGGCCCGGGTAAGGTACAGCATTCAGGAACGGAGGCCGCAGCTACCACAGGTTTTACAACATGTCGGTTTGCCCTTGTTAAGTCCAAAATTTATAGTCGGAACAGTGGGGTCTGATCCATTCAGTAAAAGTGACGAAGTGAGTTAGTGGATGAAGCCAAGAACTACCTTCTGCTCTGTCGAACACCCCAGCCCTATTTAATTCAATGGGAGGACCTGAGGCACTCCGATACAACCTGTATATCACAAAATGGAGGGCCTCATTCACATTGTGGTACAATAGTTCAGGTAGTGGTCCAACACTCATAAAGCCTATGCACTAAGTGAAAGGGCTGCCAAAAATTAGACTGAAATGTCACTCCAATACACCCTTTATTACACATAAAGGAGGGCATCATACACACCCTTGAAAAATTAGGATTAATGGCCTGCTGGTGACCCTCTAAAACATTAGGGGCGAGGGCATGCCGCTAAGCTGACCATCTAAAACATTAGGAATGAGTGTCTGCTGCTGAGCCGACCATCTAAAACATTATGGGTGAGGGTCTGCTGCGGAGCTGACCATCCTAAACATTATATGCGAAGGCCCGCTAGTGAGCTGATGCTATAAAACATTATATGAGAGGGCCCGCTAGAGAGCTGACCCAATAAAACATTATATGAGAAGGCCCGCTGGTGAGCTGACCTATACAAAAATTGTCAAACAGGGCCCGCTGGTGAGCTGGCCCTATATAAAAATTATATCACAGGGCCCGCTGGTGAGCTGGCCCTATATAAAAATTATATCACAGGGCCCGCTGGTGAGCTGGCCCTATATAAAAATTATATCACAGGGCATATGGAAGAGGAGGAGGAGGATGAGAAGATTAAGAGTCAACCATATACCCGTTTTTTGGGTGGAAGGGGTGAATGGGAATACAGAGTATTCCCATCATTGTAAATAACATATCTAAAGTGACTTTATGTTCACCCGGGGCTTTCCTCCAGTGGAGTGGAGAAGTCAGGGGAAATCCAGGCCTTGTTCATTTTTATAAGTGTCAACCTATCAGCATTTTCGGTGGAAAGGCGGATACGCTTATCTGTTATGATGCCACCAGCAGCACTAAATACCCGCTCAGACAGAACGCTGGCGGCAGGGCAGGCCAGCACCTCCAAGGCGTAGAGTGCCAGTTCATACCACGTGTCCAGCTTGGACACCCAGTAGTTGTAAGGCACAGAGGGATCAGTGAGGACGCTGACACGGTCTGCTACGTACTCCTTCACCATCTTCCAAAACTTTTCCCTCCTTGTGACACTAGGCCGCGCATCAGGGTGAGGGTGCTGGCGGGGTGTCATGAAGGTGTCCCACGCCTTGGAGAGTGTTGCCCTGCCTTTGTCGGAACTGCTGTGTGCTCCCCTTTTCTCCCCTTCTCGGTTGGCCAAGGTAGCACGTACTCTGCCGCCAGCGTTGTCAGATGGAAAATTTTGGAGCAATTTTTCGACAAGAACCTTCTGGTATTGCACCATTTTGCTTGTCCTCTCCACCGGAGGAATGAGAGATGAGAAATTCTCTTTGTAGCGGGGGTCCAGAAGGGTGAACGCCCAGTAATCCGTGTTGTCTAAAATGCGTATAACGCGTGGGTCACGGGAAAGGCAGCCTAACATAAAGTCAGCCATGTGTGCCAGAGTACCAACAGGCAAGATTTCGCTGTCCTCACCAGGAGGATGACTCTCAATCTCCTCATCCTCTTCCTCCTCTTCTGCCCACCCACGCTGAAGAGATGGAAATAAAGTTCCATGGCTACCCTCTGTAGCGGAGGCAACCGTGTCTTCCTCCTCCTCCGCCTCCTCCAATTGTCGCTGAGAAGACGAAGTGAGGGTGCTCTGGCTATCACCTTGTGTAAGCTCTTCCTCCAACATTTCCACCTCTTCCACATGCAAAGCGTCGGTTTTAATTGTGAGCAGCGAGCGTTTCAGTAGACACAGAAGTGGGATGGTTACACTAATAATAGCGTTATCGCCGCTCACCATCTGTGTCGATTCCTCAAAATTGCGTAAAACCTCACAGAGGTCTGACATCCATTCCCACTCCTCACTTCTGATTAGAGGAAGTTGAACGGAGAGGCGACGACCGTGTAACAGCTGGTACTCCACTACTGCCCTCTGCTGCTCACAAAGCCGGGCCAACATGTGGAAGGTGGAGTTCCAGCGTGTGCTCACGTCACACAGCAGCCGGTGAGCTGGCAATTGTAAGCGCTGCTGCAGCGTCAACAGGCCGGCTGAAGCTGTAGATGACTTACGGAAATGTGCACACACGCGGCGCACCTTGGTCAAGAGATCATGCAAATTGGGGTAGGTTTTTAGAAATCGCTGAACCACTAAATTAAATACATGCGCTAGGCATGGTACGTGTGTGAGCTTGCCGAGCTCCAAAGCCACCACCAAGTTACGCCCATTATCACACACAACCATGCCTGGTTGCAGGTTGAGTGGCGAGAGCCACTGCTCGGTCTGGTGACTAATCCCCTGCAACAGCTCTGAGGCCGTGTGCTGTTTGTCCCCAAGGCAGATCAGCTTCAGCACGGCCTGTTGACGCTTCCCCACTGCAGTGCTACACTGCTTCCAGCTACCGGCTGATGGGTGAGTGGCGCTGTGCGCAGAGAATTCGGAGGTGGAAACGGAGGAGGAGGAGGAGGAGCCAATAACGTAGGTGCTGGCGGAAACCCTGATGGAGGTAGGGCCCGCAGTCCTCGGCGTAGGTAGCACCTGTGCCATCCCAGGGTCCGAGTCGCTCCCAGCCTCCACGACATTCACCCAGTGTCCCGTCAGGGAAATGTAGCGTCCCTGGCCACAAGCACTTGTCCATGTGTCAGTCGTTAAGTGGACCTTCCCAGTAACTGCGTTGGTCAGGGCACGGGTGATGTTAAGGGACACATGGTGGTGTAAGGCGGGGACGGCACACCGGGAAAAGTAGTGGCGGCTGGGGACTGCGTACCGAGGGACAGCTGCTGCCATCAGGCTGCGGAAGGACTCAGTGTCCACAAGCCTAAATGGCAGCATTTCGATGGCCAGTAATTTGGAAAGGTGTGAGGTTAGTGCTATGGCCTGTGGGTGGGTGGCTGGGTATTTTCGCTTGCGCTCAAATGCCTGGGGTAACGACATTTGGACGCTGCGCTGGGACAGGGAAGTGGCTGTGGTCGCTGATGGTGCTTCAGATGGTACAGGTGCAGGGCGGGAGGTATGCGGGCCTGCGCCTTCGACAGGCGATTGGCCGGCACCGAAAACAGGGGAAGAGGTGGCAGTGGTGTGGCCTGCAGACACAGATTGGCGATCCGGGCGTTCCTCCCACTTATTACGGTGCTTGGATGCCATGTGTCGGATCATGCTGGTGGTGGTGAGGTTGCTAGTGTTCATGCCTCGGCTCATTCTGGTGTGGCACAGGTTGCAAACTACAATTCTTTTGTCGTCCGCACTTTCCTTAAAAAAACGCCATACCGCGGAACACCTAGCCCTTGGCAAGGGAGATTTACGCAAGGGGGTGCTCCGTGGAACATTTGCGGGCCGGTTTGGTGCGGTCCGCCTTCTTTCTTTAGCCACACCACTGCCTCTTCCAGCCTGTTGCGGTGCTGCAGATGGCTCACCCTCAGGACTGCTGTCATCGCTCGGCTTTCCACCTTCCCAGGTGGGGTCAGTGACCTCATCGTCCACCAAGTCCTCCTCCACTTCCTCACTCTGATCATCCTCCTCATTTCTTGATCCCACCACATCCTCAGTCATTGACAACTGTGTATCATCCTCCTCATCAAGGTCTTGAGACAGTAATTGTGGTTGATTTGATGGCAACTGTGTCTCATCATCATCATCCACTTCCTTTGACCTTAAATGCCGTTCCCCTCTGTCATCTTCTTGTGATTGGGTACCCTCTAGAGGTTGTGAATCAGGGCACAAGATCTCATGTTCCTCTGCAAGCGTGCTTGGAGAGAGGTTCAAATCAAGTATTGGTGATGAGAAGAGCTCCTCACTATATCCCAGTGTGGGATCACTTCTTTGGCCAGACCCTCTATGGTGGGAGGAAGGATGATCAGGGTGAGGATTATGTTGACCAGACTCTTGGCTAGTGAGAGTGGACTTGGTGGAAGACAGGGTGGTGCTTAACCGACTGGAAGCAGTATCAGCTGAAATCCAACCGACCACCTGTTCGCAGTGGTCTGACCTCGAGAGTGATGTCCTGCGACGCCCTGTAAACTGAGACATGAAGCTAGGTATGGTGGATGTCTTTCTTTCTTGTGCTCTGGCACCAGGCACAGTTTCTACGCGTCCTGACCCGCGCCCTGAACTATCAGGATCACGTCCACTTCCCCGTCCCTTTTTACCCGCCTTCTTCATATTAAACGGAATATATGCCGGTAATCTGCAGCTAGGCACACGAAACAGAATGTGACGCTAATCTGCGGCTAGGCACACTAAACAATATGTGACGCTAATCTGCGGCTAGGCACACTAAACAATATGTGACGTTAATCTGCGGCTAGGCACACTAAACAATATGTGACGCTAATCTGCGGCTAGGCACACGAAACAGAATGTGACGCTAATCTGCGGCTAGGCACACTAAACAGAATGTGACGCTAATCTGCGGCTAGGCACAGTGAACGGAATATGTGTGACGTTAATTTGTGAATTTGCACACTAAACAGAATGTGACAATAATCTATGGCTAGGCACACGTTTAAAATGGCCCTTTTTGTCGCTGTGTTGTAAAATCATTGGCCCTGTTCACCTAACAGAATATGTCAGCTTGTCACTGCACTGTGAAATATTTGTCCCTGTGCACCTAGTACAATGTCACCTTAGAACATGTCCCCCCCCACAAAAAAATGAAATTCTGCCACCCCCAAAAAAAATTAAATGCTGCCCCCACACACAACAGTCCTAAAAAGGACTTTTGGGTCTTGAAAGAGTTTCAACAATTTTATTCTCCCTACACTGACTTCCTGTGCATCTAGTATTATATGTCACCTTACAAATATCCCCCCCACAAAAAAAAGGAAATTGTGCCCCCCCAAACAAAATATAAATGCTGCCCCCACACACAACAGTCCTAAAAAGGACTTTTGGGTCTTGAAAGAGTTTCAACAATTTTATTCTCCCTACACTGACTTTCCCTGCCTAAGCGCATCTCTCCCTGGCTAAGAATGAGCCGAACTCGCACGTCGGGTGCTATACAGCACCCGATCACGGGTTCTGGCCAGCCAATCAGTGTAATGCCAGCAGCCAACATGGCTGCTGGCATTACACTGATGTCAGAGCCTCCCCGCACGTTTATTGGCTGCGCAGCAGCTGCGAAACGTGCGGGGAGGAGACCCGAACATGGCGGGCGAGCACATGCGGTACTCGTACGAGTACCGCCATGTGCCGAGCAGAGCGATGCTCGAGCCGAACCGAGCTTCGGCCGAGCATGCTCACTCATCACTAATTACTGTCCATTTAAGGGGCACTATAATATCAATACATCCCTTTTAAACCATTGCTAGTGCCCTCAGAGCTCTGGGAATCTGCTCACTCTTGCTTGTTGTATAGATCACAGAGATCTGTACAGCTGCGTGATGTCAGTGCCATAGTGGGAACTCATGGGAGATTTATATTCTTTCCATAGGAGCCCATTAACAGCACAAGGCTTCTACTGGGCTTTTATGAAGAGGAGAGAAATCTCCCATGAGTGTTGAGTGAGGCACTGACATCACCCGCAGTGCAGATCTCCATAATCTGCACAGCAAACAGGGAAAGAACGGGATCGTTATGAGCTGTGAGAGTTTTATTCCCATAGCTATGAGGGCATTGCCTGTGGTTTAAAGCTTTGAATGCCAGAGAGGTATTTGGTACATCTCTGTCACTTAAAGGGTCTTTTATTGACCCTTTGTTGCGTGTTTAACACCTTAACATCCAATGACATGCAAGAGAATTCTGGGATCATAGCGCAGCTGCCTGCCAATCTGTGATCCCAGAATGCATCTGTGTAAAAAAAAAAAAAAAAAAAGTGCTGTTGCCCTGTAGAGGCTCCCACCTCCGGGCCACATGGTCCTTAAGGGGTTAAACAGGCAGTGACTCACAGAAGGAAAATAAACACAGCCTCGACAATCCCAAGTGACCTCACAAACAAAACCTGTTTGTAATAGTGAAAGCAAACCAGTGCGTTCCCATCTGGCCTAACCGATTACCTGCGCTTATAGAGAATTAACACAGAGAAATTATAACGGAGGCCCAATATTTATTAAGGGTGAAATAACCTTTGGATACCAAATAAGAAAATCACAACAGGTTGGTTGAATGAATTTAATCCTTTAAAGCGGAACTACCACCCCTTCTAAACTTGCACCCCCAAATAATTAACCATCTGGCGACTAGCCGCTCAATAGCGCTAGTCCCTAGAATAGGGTTGCCACCTTTTCTTCAAAAAAATACCGGCCATGGCATTCCCTCCATAGACTTAACATTGGACAGAAGCCAATTTTTTACCGGCCTGCCGGTAAAATACCGGCTGGGTGGCAACCCTACCCTAGAATTATTACCGCGTTACTGGGAATTCCTACTGCTCCCGGGGCTGACAGGTAGGAAACAGCGCAGACATCTTTCCATAGTGACGTCTGTGCGTCTGCGCTGTCAGTCCCTTTCGGAGCCGAACGGCTCCTAGCAACATCTCCTAGAGCAGACTGAGACTGACAGCACAGGCGCACAGACGTCACTATGGGAAGATGTCTGCGCTGTTTCCTGCCTGTCAGTCTGGGAGCAGTAGGAATTCTCAGTAACGCAGTAATAATTCTGGCGACTAGCACTATTGAGCAGCGTCGCCAGATGGGTAACTATTTGGGGGCAAGTTTAGAAGGGGTGATAGTTCTGCTTTAAGCCCCAGAAGTGTATCCAGCGCATTGGATCACAGTGGGTTGGCTACAGCTCTGACACTCAAAGGATTAAAGTGGACCTGTTACATACACAGCTTTTAGTCTCGTTAAAGCGGAACTACCACCCGACACCATCTTTAGCTTCACTAAGTCCCCATCTGGAGACTAGCTGCTTAGTAGCACTAGTCGCCAGAATAATTACCTTATTTCATAGATTTCTGCTCTCTTCCCCAGCTGACAGGCAGGACGGAGCGCGGACATCTTGTCATTGTGACTTCCGCGCGCCTGCACTATCAGTCCCAGCCGGGTCTAGGAGGTGTTACTAGGAGCCATTTGGCTCCGGCTGGGACTGACAGAGCAGGCGCGCGGACGTCACAATATCAAGATGTCCACGCTCCGTCCTGCCTGTCACCCGGTGAAGAGAGCAGAAATCTATTACATAAGGTAATTATTCTGGCGACTAGCGCTACTAGTCACCAGATGGGGACTTAGTGAAGCTAAAGATTGTGTCGGGTGGTAGTTCTGCTTTAAGTGTATCTATCTGAACTGCCTGCACATTGTGCTTATTACTTTTCAATGAGCTGAGTAGTTTTAAAGATTTTAGTTTAGTAGTTTTGGGAGCCGGTTCTTTAAAAAAGACATTATTGAACTGGAAAAGTGCAGAGACGTGCAACAAAACTGATAAAGGTATCGGAGGATCTGAGTTATAAAGAGACACTAGCCAAACTGTATTTATTTACATTAGAGAAGAGAGGTCTAAGAGGTGATATGATTACCATTTACACGTATATTCAAGGTCAATACAAAGAACTACCCAATGCATTATTTGCTTAAAGAGCTGAACTAAGAACGAGACGTCACCCATTAATACTAGAGGAAAGGCACTTTTTGGACTAAGACAAAGACAGGGATTATTTACAGTAAGGACAGTAAAGTTATGGAATTCTTTGCCTCTGGATGTTGTGTTTGGAGACACTGTAGCTGCTTTCACAAAAGTAATGGATACCTAACTAGCACAGAACAGTATTGAGAATTATGACAGTCGGCTTCAATGCATCAAGGATGTTGATCCAGGGAAATATCTGACTGCCATTTGGAAGGAATTTTTGTACCCACTTGGGGCTAAATTGGAAATGGCTTCAATGTTTTTTTTTTTTTTTTTTTTTCCTTCCTCTCAACTGATTTGGCATGGGCTGCACTTGATGGACACATTTCTTTTTTTCAGCCTCCTCAACTATGTTATTATGTGGTTTGGGGGGGGGGTCTAATCTCAGCAGAGCTTTGCTCTCTGACCCGATTGATAAAGCTGCAGAATTAATTACTCACATGTCCAGAATATCATCTCCTTAGGTTGACAGAATCAGGTTCTGCCAGAGGGGTTGAATATATTACTGAGGAGGAATAATCAAACCAATCATTTAAAGATGAAGGCTCCCATGGAGGTAACAGGTTCTCCTTAATATCAACATGCCCTTTCACAGGGAGAAGCAATCTTTGCCACTCCAGCTGTTGGGAACTCCAGCTCCCATCATCCTCAGTCAGACATTGTTTGGTTGGGGATGATGGGAGTTCTGACCTCCACCAGCTGGAGAACTGAAAGGTTATCTAAGCTTGCTCTATGCAAGAAGGCCAATTATCTCTTTAATCCTTGGAGTGCCAGAGAGGTATCATACCTCTATGGCCCTCAAAGGGTTAAATGCAGTATGCTTGTGGGGAGTTTGTGTTTTTTATGTGAACTCTGCATTTAAAGGGATAGTAATACTTAAAATGTAAAAAAATATATGTTGCAGGATTCATCCCCCTGAGTAAAACAAGAGTACTCCCACTGCTGAAAGGTGTTTCATTCAAAATTTATTAATTTTCAAAGTTGAATTTTTTAGGTGCAATATCACAGTGGCCTGAAATTGTACAGTGGCGCTGTTGGTACACCATCCTATGGAGATTTATGGTCCCGGGACCAGAGCTGTCCATAGGATGGTGTAGCAACAGTGCCACTGTACAATTTCAGGCCACTGTGATATTGCACCTAAAAAATTCATCTTTGAAAATTAATAACTTTTGAATGAAACACCTTTCAGCAGTGGGAGTACTCTTGTTTTACTCAGGGGGATGAACCCTTTAACATATTTTTTTTTTACATATTAAGTATTACTATCCCTTTAAAGGAATATATCTATAGAGGAGAATAATATTTAAAAAAAAGGTTTGCACCCTGCTCTCAAATGTCATGTCCGCCTCCACAGTCAACATGTCCAGGACTGATTGAAGATGTCATCTACTGAGCACATGCACAAGAGTAAATTCTTTGGGGACATTAGAATTTTCTGGCTCTGTGTTGGGGGGGGTACTAGGAGGACGTGTTACTTCCACTTTATCATGCTTTCAGTGCTAGCTGTATTTTTTTTGAACTGCGAGGCAATTTTTGGTTAGTGTTGTAGTTACAGCCGTAACAGCGATACAATTACTTCCTCATTTCCCCCTCCACCCCCTTTCTCTATCTCACTTCTGGGTTTCCTTTTAACTTAATTTAGTCAAAAACCCAAAAGGACTGATTCACAAACACCATACACCACGCAAAAACCGCACATCATCAGAGTTTCTCCACTGTGTCATCCATGATATACGGCAGCTCGTTCTGTTTTCTCCTGAAAAAAATATGACTTTTCAATGTAGATTTATGAAAATTGTTATGCACAATATGTTTATGTTTTGATATTATGATTTTAACCCTTTGAGTGCCAGAGGGTTATGCAACGCATTGCTCAGCAATGCGTTGCGTACCCCTCAGGCACTCAAAGGGTTAAAGCGGAACTACCACCATAGTTAAAGTTGCCCTGCAATAATTAGGCAGATGGCGTCTAGCTTAATAATAGTTATCTTACTTCCCAGAACTACACAATCCTATATAATAATTCGCTAAGGATGTTTGTCAGAAGTCGTCATGTGCAGTAGTGACTGCCCGAATGCACAGAATGCTGGGAGCACGGAATGTTGGGAGCACAGAATGCTGGGAGTTCTGCGCTGTGTGGGTGGCAGGACGCAGAGACCCTTTGAGTGCCAGAGGGGTACGCAACGCATTGCAAAGCAACAACAAATGGTTTAGGGCAACACAATAAGGCAGACATGATTGTATTATTACACAAAAGGCTTCACTGGGATAAACAATAGACAGCAAGATTTGAGGGGCGGGAATACACATTCAAGGGACAATGGCCAGTGGTTGAAGCATGTCCTCGACTAGTTTGAATATTTCGCTTCAACCCTGGCCAATCAGATGCTACAGTGGGCCTGCTGGTCGACCAATCCTTGAGTCACCTACTTTTCTCCATGTTAAGTCGATGGGAGACCTTTAACTACCCTGCTCAGGGATTCGACCAATCCTGCGGCCGTTCACTGTTCTCTGCCCCAAGTGTTCTACGGGGTGTTGACACGGAGCTGGGACCCTCCGACTCATGATGTATTTCCCTCGTCCGACATTTAACCAAGGCATGCTTCCTTAAAGTTCTCGACTGTCCGTGATAAGGGATTTAAAAGTTTGTACCCCAGATAATAAGGGTTTCAGATACGATGAAATGTCCACAGTTTCTTGTATAATGGGCTGAGTATTCGTACGCCCAGATGATGATTTCAGTAACGGAGTAGGATCTGTTACAGGGGGTTCCCCTGAAAGTCACAGAAGGTGCATTAGGGGTGCCTAGAACAACAAGGGATTGAGAGTCACTGCTTTAATACTCTCAAATCCACACAAAATAGTATTTCACGTTTTATCCTTTCCATTTCAATGCCGCTGATTGCTGTTCTTTTGAATGACATCTCTCTTTACTATATCATTGCACCTTTTTAAACTTTTAAAGATATTGTAATACTTGTATTAAAGTGGCGGTCTGAGTCTTCTCGATTATTTTTTTTTAACACCTAGCGCTATATTTCAATACTTACAGTTTTGTAGTTGAAGCAGACCCGAACTGGGACAAAAAATAGGCCCGGGAATTTAAGGCTGAGCAGCCTGAAGCGGCAGGCGGCGGCCTTCACTGACACTGACTGTTGCAGGGTTGAGCTGTTGGCGGATGGTTATCGAGGGCGGAGCTTATAATCACATGCGGTGCGCCACACGGCTGCGCGTTGATTGCCCGCCCACCGACCAGGAAGCGTGTAACGAGGTGGCAGTCTTTCAGTAAGTGAAAGACGGCCCAAACTCATTTAATGTTTAATTTTTTTTTTTTTAAACGCCCAGCCCGGTATGCCCAGTGGCCAGACCGAGCCTGAGTTGAAGCTCTATTCAATCCGAAAGGTCCCCCCTCCCATCCATTTCCCTGCATCTCGCTGCCTCTCAGTCTGGTCCAGATAGAACGTGATGAGGGACAATCTTCAGTAAGCAAAAGGAAAATCCTGTTTGTCAAGGGTGTGCAGGGTTTTCCTTATACTTACTGAGTGAAGATTGTCCCTCGCTGCATCCGTCCGGTCCCATGACTGGATTACAGCTCCAGGGGGAGGAGGCCAGGAGGGGCGGGGTTTTCCTTATACTTACTGAGTGAAGATTGTCCCTCGCTGCATCCGTCCGGTCCCATGACTAGATTACAGCTCCAGGGGGAGGAGGCCAGGAGGGGCGGGGTTTTCCTTATGCTTCCTGAGTGAAGATTGTCCCTCGCTGCATCCGTCCAGTCCCATGACTGGATTACAGCTCCAGGGGGAGGAGGCCAGGAGGGGCGGGGTTTTCCTTATGCTTACTGACTGAAGATTGTCCCTCGCTGCATCCGTCCGGTCCCTTGACTGAATTACAGCTCCAGGGGGAGGAGGCCAGGAGGGGTGGGGTTTTCCTTATGCTTACTGACTGAAGATTGTCCCCTCACTGCATCCGTCCGGTCCCATGACTGGATTACAGCTCCAGGGGGAGGAGGCCAGGAGGGGCGGGGTTTTCCTTATACTTACTGACTGAAGATTGTCCCCTCACTGCATCCATCCGGTCCCATGACTGGATTACAGCTCCAGGGGGAGGAGGCCAGGAGGGGCGGGGTTTTCCTTATATTTACTGAGTGAAGATTGTCCCTCGCTGCATCCGTCCGGTCCCATGACTGGATTACAGCTCCAGGGGGAGGAGGCAAGGAGGGGCGGGGTTTTCCTTATGCTTACTGACTGAAGATTGTCCCTCGCTTCATCCGTCCGGGCCCATGACTGGATTACAGCTCCAGGGGGAGGAGGCCAGGAGGGGCGGGGTTTTCCTTATACTTACTGAGTGAAGATTGTCCCTCGCTGCATCCGTCCGGTCCCATGACTGGATTACAGCTCCAGGGGGAGGAGGCCAGGAGGGGCGGGGTTTTCCTTATACTTACTGAGTGAAGATTGTCCCTCGCTGCATCCGTCCGGTCCCATGACTAGATTACAGCTCCAGGGGGAGGAGGCCAGGAGGGGCGGGGTTTTCCTTATGCTTCCTGAGTGAAGATTGTCCCTCGCTGCATCCGTCCAGTCCCATGACTGGATTACAGCTCCAGGGGGAGGAGGCCAGGAGGGGCGGGGTTTTCCTTATGCTTACTGACTGAAGATTGTCCCTCGCTGCATCCGTCCGGTCCCTTGACTGAATTACAGCTCCAGGGGGAGGAGGCCAGGAGGGGTGGGGTTTTCCTTATGCTTACTGACTGAAGATTGTCCCCTCACTGCATCCGTCCGGTCCCATGACTGGATTACAGCTCCAGGGGGAGGAGGCCAGGAGGGGCGGGGTTTTCCTTATACTTACTGACTGAAGATTGTCCCCTCACTGCATCCATCCGGTCCCATGACTGGATTACAGCTCCAGGGGGAGGAGGCCAGGAGGGGCGGGGTTTTCCTTATATTTACTGAGTGAAGATTGTCCCTCGCTGCATCCGTCCGGTCCCATGACTGGATTACAGCTCCAGGGGGAGGAGGCAAGGAGGGGCGGGGTTTTCCTTATGCTTACTGACTGAAGATTGTCCCTCGCTTCATCCGTCCGGGCCCATGACTGGATTACAGCTCCAGGGGGAGGAGGCAAGGAGGGGCGGGGTTTTCCTTATACTTACTGACTGAAGATTGCCCCCTCACTGCACCCGTCTGGTCCCATGACTGGATTACAGCTCCAGGGGAAGGACGCCAGGAGGGGTGGGGTTTTCCTTATGCTTACTGAGTGAAGATTGTTCCTCGCTGCATCCGTCCGGTCCCATGACTGGATTACAGCTCCAGGGGGAGGAGGCCAGGAGGGGCAGGGTTTTCCTTATGCTTACTGAGTGAAGATTGTCCCTCGCTGCATCCGTCCAGTCCCATGACTGGATTACAGCTCCAGGGGGGGGAGGCCAGGAGGGGCGGGGTTTTCCTTATACTTACTGACTGAAGATTGTCCCTCGCTGCATCCGTCCAGTCCCATGACTGGATTACAGCTCCAGGGGGGGGGAGGCCAGGAGGGGCGGGGTTTTCCTTATCCTTACTGAGTGAAGATTGTCCCTCGCTGCATCCGTCCGGTCCCATGACTGGATTACAGCTCCAGGGGGAGGAGGCCAGGAGGGGCGGGGTTTTCCTTATACTTACTGACTGAAGATTGTCCCCTCACTGCATCCGTTCGGTCCCATGACTGGATTACAGCTCCAGTGGGAGGAGGCCAGGAGGGGCGGGGTTTTCCTTATACTTACTGAGTGAAGATTGTCCCTCGCTGCATCCGTCCGGTCCCATGACTGGATTACAGCTCCAGGGGGAGGAGGCCAGGAGGGGCGGGGTTTTCCTTATACTTACTGAGTGAAGATTGTCCCTCGCTGCATCCGTCCGGTCCCATGACTGGATTACAGCTCCAGGGGGAGGAGGCCAGGAGGGGCGGGGTTTTCCTTATACTTACTGACTGAAGATTGTCCCTCGCTGCATCCGTCCGGTCCCATGACTGGATTACAGCTCCAGGGGGAGGAGGCCAGGAGGGGCGGGGTTTTCCTTATGCTTACTGACTGAAGGTTGTCCCCTGACTGCATCCGTGCGGTCCCATGACTGGATTACAGCTCCAGGGGGAGGAGGCCAGGAGGGGAGGGGTTTTCCTTATGCTTACTGAGTGAAGATTGTCCCTCGCTGCATCCGTCCAGTCCCATGACTGGATTACAGCTCCAGGGGGAGGAGGCCAGGAGGAGTGGGGTTTTCCTTATACTGACTTAGTGAAGATTGTCCCTCGCTGCATCCGTCCAGTCCCATGACTGGATTACAGCTCCAGGGGGAGGAGGCCAGGAGGGGCGGGGTTTTCCTTATACTTACTGAGTGAAGATTGTCCCTCGCTGCATCCGTCCGGTCCCTTGACTGGATTACAGCTCCAGGGGGAGGAGGCCAGGAGGGGCGGGGTTTTCCTTATACTTACTGAGTGAAGATTATCCCTCGCTGCATCCGTCCGGTCCCTTGACTGGATTACAGCTCCAGGGGGAGGAGGCCAGGAGGGGCGGGGTTTTCCTTATACTTACTGAGTGAAGATTATCCCTCGCTGCATCCGTCCTGTCCCATGACTGGATTACAGCTCCAGTGGGAGGAGGCCAGGAGGGGCGGGGTTTTACTTATACTTACTGAGTGAAGATTATCCCTCGCTGCATCCGTTCGGTCCCATGACTGGATTACAGCTCCAGGGGTAGGAGGCCAGGAGGGGTGGGGTTTTCCTTATACTGACTTAGTGAAGATTGTCCCTCACTGCATCCGTCCGGTCCCATGACTGGATTACAGCTCCAGGGGAGGAGGCCAGGAGGGGCGGGGTTTTCCTTATGCTTACTGACTGAAGATTGTCCCCTGACTGCATCCGTCCGGTCCCATGACTGGATTACAGCTCCAGGGGGAGGAGGCCAGGAGGGGCGGGGTTTTCCTTATGCTTACTGACTGAAGATTGTCCCCTCACTGCATCCGTCCTGTCCCATGACTGGATTACAGCTCCAGGGGGAGGAGGCCAGGAGGGGCGGGGTTTTCCTTATACTTACTGAGTGAAGATTGCCCCCTCACTGCATCCGTTCGGTCCCATGACTGGATTACAGCTCCAGGGGGAGGAGGCCAGGAGGGGAGGGGTTTTCCTTATGCTTACTGAGTGAAGATTGTCCCTCGCTGCATCCGTCCAGTCCCATGACTGGATTACAGCTCCAGGGGGAGGAGGCCAGGAGGGGCGGGGTTTTCCTTATCCTTACTGACTGAAGATTGCCCCCTCACTGCATCCGTCCGGTCCCATGACTGGATTACAGCTCCAGGGGGAGGAGGCCAGGAGGGGCGGGGTTTTCCTTATATTGAAGATTGTCCCTCGCTGCATCCGTCCGGTCCCAGCAGTGGATTCCAGATTTAATGGGAGACGACCAGAAGGGGTGGGAGGGCGATCCTTTCCGATTGAATAGGTCTTGAACTACAAAGCTATAAGTATTATAGCAGTATGTGTTAAAAAATATAAAGAAGACTTGGAACTCAACTTTAATACAACTATTACTATCTGTTTAAGATTGGGTCCATTTTTTATAATCATTTTTCTATACGAGTCTTGTATCCAGGTTTAATACACTTAGATACATTTTTTTCCTGTGTGCTGTTTCTTCATTTTTGTCTTCCATGTACTGACCTGAGGGGTCCCCCGCAGTACGACGGCAGCATAGAGAATGATAACCAATTAAAGAATCTCTGTGTTTGAAAGTTTAAAGGGATAGTAACACTTCGTTTTATCTTTATTTTATTTTGTAGGCATTAAAAAAACATGAAGAACGATATAAGTCTTATCCCTCAGACCTTTATGGTTTGAGAGATATTCACAAGCAAAGTTTCCCTCCCGCCCCTTTTACCTAGTGTAAGCCATCTCTTCTCAGATGTGGAATGCAGTCCATAGACCAGACAGATAACAGCAGGGGACAATCTTCTTCCTGTGAGAACAATGAAAGCCCTGCCCCCCTTGACAAGCTTTTCAGGTTTTTCCCTTATCTTAATTGAAGATTGTCCCTCTCTGCAGTCTACCTGGGCACCTCCCTTCTGATCTGGCTGAGCAGTGTTACATCAGTAAAAGGGACGGGAGGGGGATACTTTATCATTGAATTACTCTTGAACTACAACTCTGACAGAATTGAAATAACACTCTCCAAAGTCCAAATACTATGATGATTAATTAGAGCTGCTTTTATTATGAAACATTACTATCCCTTTAAGCACTAAAAATCAGTAGCTTGGTGGACTGTTTGAGACATTCCAGTCGGTACCAAGAAAACCCTATTTTAGGACTGTGGTATATGTTGTTTATATATTTTCATATATCACATAATTACCATCAGACCAATACTGAATGGACATAAATAAGAGCCCTTTGTTGATTCCACGCAAGTCATTTACTGAAATATCTATTTGAAGGAGAATGTATTAACCCTCTCTGTCTTGGATCAAAGATTCCTTGCATCAGTTTACGTTCCCATCGATCATTCATACCATATATTAATGATCACAAGTTATAATTTAACATTTTTGTAGATTTGATGTTATTTGCAATCACAGTATTTTCTCAGGGTATCTGCGATTTACATGTAACTTGTACTTTGAAATATATTCTCGTATATCTTTTTAGAGTTCTCAAATACTCAGTATCTGGTATTGGTTGAGTGCTATCACTGTTTTTGAATTTCTCCATCTTAGTGCATACACTCTATAAAATAACATAGGAACTGAAGAGTTTATCTCACTGGAGAAATTATCTCCTCTTTATCACACCTTAGTACATCTCCCCTGTAGTCTATACTAAAGATCTCCCATAGAATAACATAGGAACTGGAGAGTTTATCTCACTGGAGAAGTTATCTCCTCTTTATCACACCTTAGTACATCTCCCCTGTAGTCTATACTAAAGATCTCCCATAGAATAACATTGGAACTGGAGAGTTTATCTCACTGGAGAAGTTAACTCCTCTTTATCACACCTTAGTACATCTCCCCTGTAGTCTATAACTAAATCTCTCCCATAGAATAACATAGGAACTGGAGAGTTTATCTCACTGGAGAAGTTATCTCCTCTTTATCACACCTTAGTACATCTCCCCTGTAGTCTATAACTAAATATCTCCCACAGAATAACATAGGAACTGGAGAGTTTATCTCACTGGAGAAGTTATCTCCTCTTTATCACACCTTAGTACATCTCCCCTGTAGTCTATAACTAAATCTCTCCCACAGAATAACATAGGAACTGGAGAGTTTATCTCACTGGAGAAGTTATCTCCTCTTTATCACACCTTAGTACATCTCCCCCTGTAGTCTAAAACTAAATCTCTCCCACAGAATAACATAGGAACTGGAGAGTTTATCTCACTGGAGAAGTTATCTCCTCTTTATCACACCTTAGTACATCTCCCCCTGTAGTCTATAACTAAAGATCTCCCATAGAATAACATAGGAACTGGAGAGTTTATCTCACTGGAGAAGTTATCTCCTCTTTATCACACCTTAGTACATCTCCCCTGTAGTCTATAACTAAATCTCTCCCATAGAATAACATAGGAACTGGAGAGTTTATCTCACTGGAGAAGTTATCTCCTCTTTATCACACCTTAATACATCTCCCCTGTAGTCTATAACTAAATATCTCCCATAGAATAACATAGGAACTGGAGAGTTTATCACACTGGAGAAGTTATCTCCTCTTTATCACACCTTAGTACATCTCCCCCTGTAGTCTATAACTAAATCTCTCCCATAGAATAACATAGGAACTGGAGAGTTTATCACACTGGAGAAGTTATCTCCTCTTTATCACACCTTAGTACATCTCCCCCTGTAGTCTATAACTAAATCTCTCCCATAGAATAACATAGGAACTGGAGAGTTTATCTCACTGGAGAAGTTATATCCTCTTTATCACACCTTAATACATCTCCCCTATAGTCTATAACTAAGGATGTCCCATAGAATAACATAGGAACTGGAGAGTTTATCTCACTGGAGAAGTTATCCCCTCTTTATCACACCTTAGTACATCTCTCCTGTAGTCTATAACTAAAGATCTCCAATAAAATAACATAGCAAAGTAAAACATATGAACAATGCATGTTGCCATGATATTACTGGACTGAAATGGTTACAATCTAGCCCTACAACATGCATGTTTCATATGTGCCCATTACTAAAGGGATGATCCCTAGTCCATTACATGCCCTGGGAACAGCCATTTGATTTGGAGGGTTAACACCAGTGAATCACGGAGGCAGACATGACTCTTGCTGACTGTTTTGAAAACTCATCTTCAACTGTATTTGTTTTTGTTTTCACACTGAAGCCGGCAGCATGCGTGAGATTACAGAACATGTCAGTGGGTGGAGTTTGGGGTCCAGGAGTTCTGCCAGCAAGAGACATGTCCACTCCCACAGAGATGACATCCAGAGTTTATCCAGAACTCATTGAAGACGTTATTTCTTGAACAAAGATCAATGTAACGAGTGCAAAATTCACAGCGGCCATAGAGATTTACTGTCCAGACTAATGTGCTATTATTAGGAGGTTTCACTGATCCTCTAAAGCATCAGTGGGCAAGTTGACACCTCCAGACATTGACAACTATGATTCCCATTGTCATTTGCTGGTAGGGGATGATAGGAACTGTAGTCCTCAGCAGCTCAGTCCTCAGGTTTCCTACCGCCGCTCTAGTGGTTGGTTTCATAAAATGTTTTTCTGTCTGTAACTCCTTAGATTCCAGAGCAATGCGTCAGATTCTCAAAATGTAAAGTATAATTAGCATCACCTAATAACCCCCCACTTAACATACAGCCAAAAAAAAAAAAAACTCCTGATGGCCCCTACGAATTTTGCCCTTGTGTCTTTTTTCATGAGACAAAATCTTCAATCCGTTCTGGGTATCAGATCCGTGCAGGCGGACATGACAGTTGCCGGCAGGATCACGGGACACAAAACTCCGCCCACTGAACTCCATAATCTTAACCCTTTAAGGACCAGAGGTATGAGCAACTCATTGTTCTCAATACGTTGTGCAGCCCTCTAGTCCTAAAAGGGGTTAAGCGGGTTCATTCACTCTTCTCACTTCACTTAACCCTTTGAGTGCCAGAGGGGTACGCAACGCATTGCTCTGCAATGCGTTGCGTATGCTGCTGGCACTCAAAGGGTTAAAAAAAACCCAGCAATTGTCATGTCTGCCTCCATGTCCAGGTCTGTTTAAAGATGTTTTTCTCATGAACGAAGTCACAGGTGAAGAATTTGTAAGGGCTATTAGTAGTTTCTGGCCATAGTATGATAAATGAGGTAGTATTATGAGAAGGCGATACTTCTCCTTTAAGAGGTAAGGTGTCTTCCCTACATACACAGTTCTCCTTCTGCTTTACAGCTCAGATTCGGCGATAGTGGAATTGTAGGGTGTGGAGTCGGTCATAAGGGAACCTCCCCCCCATTTATTGTCAACCCCCAAGCAGCTGTAGGTATTCATCCCCCAGGGGAGTCGATTCTGAGAAGTGAACACTCTGATGAGTTCCTGCTCATCTCCTCTGCCTCCCCCTGCACCCTGCGGCACACTCAGTGCAGAGGATCACTGGATGATGATGCTCCTCTTCCTCCTCTCTCTCTTGTCTCCTTCAACCTCCCAAATCTCAGAAGAACCCTGGATTATCAATGTGACTGCTGCAAGTAAGGAAGGAGTAAAGTATGAGTAACCATTACCTTTTTGACTTTACGTATTCTACAAGTGCGAAATATATAATTTTTATAACTTATTTTTCATTGTAAACAATTTTTTTAATAACTTTCATGTTCTTTCCAGTGAGCTCCCTGGATCTCTCTTTGCAGACAGCTCTTTGTTAGGGACTGTGTGAGAGGGGATATAGTGATAATGTGTAACACTACGGGCTGTGCTTAAAGGGATAGTAATGTTTCATAATAAAAGCAGCTCTAATTAATCATCATAGTATTTGGACTCTGGAGAGTGTTATTTCAATTCTGTCAGAGTTGTAGTTCAAGAGTAATTCAGTGATAAAGTATCTCCCTCCCACCCCTTTTACTGATGTAACACTGCTCACCTCAGAGCAGCAAGACTGTCCAGATGGATCACAGAGAGGGACAATCTTCAGTGAGCATAAGGGAAAAACCTGAAAAACCTGTCAAGGGGGGCAGGGCTTTCATTGTTCTCATAGGAAGAAGATTGTCCCCTTCTGTTATCTGTCTGGTCTATCGACTGGATTCAACATCTGAGAAGAGATGGCTTACACTAGGTAAAAGGGGCGGGAAACTTTGCTTGTGAATATCTCTCAAACCATAAAGGTTTGAGAGATAAGACTTATATCGTTCTTCATGTTTTTTTAATGCCTACAAAATAAAATAAAGTTAAAGTGAAGTATTACTTTCTTAAATGCCAAGTGGATGAGGTCTGGGAAAACAATGGGGAGATTTTTTTTCTTTTATTTTAAAGAACTTTATTGAGAAGCACCTACAACACATATGTATAGAGATACCAGATATAAGTACTTGGTCTGGTTATTAACCCTCTGAGCGCCAGAGTGGTATCCAACACATTTCCAACTCATCGTCAGCGAGAAGTGTGTCTACTGTATCAAGCAAATATATAAATGGGGATTTGTTTTGCTTTTGCACTGCGCTGAACACCTCTCTAGCACCCAGTGAGTTACAATCCCCAGGAAACTGTAATTTAAACTTTATATGGCTCTGACGTGACACGTTAGAAGTGAATTAGTCCACTTTTCAATCTTGCTTATGATCACACTGACTTTTTTGGTTTTGCTCTGTACACTCGGTAAAACCCAATAAAAATGTATTGATCATAAAATAAAAATCCCCACTTAAGTCATTCGGAATGTTTGGAAATTTTCATTTTGTTTTGTATTGGGCAATTAGTTTGTCCCAGAATTCCTCCATTTTTATTTTCAACTTATGGCCCTATACCTGCTGAAATAAAAGACTGGAGAGATGGCTTTAGGATGTCATTACTACCACTAATAAAGGTCATACACTAAAACAGGGGCTGGAGAAGTTATCACACTGGAGAAGTTATCTCCTCTTTATCACACCTTAGTACATCTCCCCTGTAGTCTATAACTAAAGATCTCCCTTAGAATAACATAGGAACTGGAGAGTTTATCACACTGGAGATGTTATCTCCTCTTTTTCACACCTTAGTACATCTCTCCTGTAGTCTATAACTAAATCTCTCCCATAGAATAACATAGGAACTGGAGAGTTTATCACACTGGAGAAGTTATCTCCTCTTTATCACACCTTAGTACATCTCCCCTGTAGTCTATAACTAAATCTCTCCCATAGAATAACATAGGAACTGGAGAGCTTATCTCACTGGAGAAGTTATCTCCTCTTTATCACACCTTAGTACATCTCCCCTGTAGTCTATAACTAAAGATCTCCCATAGAATAACATAGGAACTGGAGAGTTTATCTCACTGGAGAAGTTATCTCCTCTTTGTCACACCTTAGTACATCTCTCCCTGTAGTCTATAACTAAAGATCTCCCATAGAATAACATAGGAAATGGAGAGTTTATCTCACTGGAGAAGTGATCTCCTCTTTATCACACCTTAGTACATCTCCACCTGTAGTCTATAACTAAAGCTCTCCCATAGAATAACATAGGAACTGGAGAGTTTATCTCACTGGAGAAATTATATCTTCTTTATCACACCTTAATACATCTCCCCCTATAGTCTATGACTAAAGCTGTCATACAGAATAACATAGGAACTGGAGAGTTTATCTCACTGAAGAAGTTATCTCCTCTTTATCACACCTTAGTACATCTCCCTCTGTAGTCTATAACTAAATCTCTCCCATAGAATAACATAGGAACTGGAGAGTTTATCTCACTGGAGAAGTTATCTCCTATTTATCACACCTTAGTACATCTCCCCTGTAGTCTATAACTAAATCTCTCCCATATAATAACATAGGAACTGGAGAGTTTATCACACTGGAGAAGTTATCTCCTCTTTATCACACCTTAGTACATCTCCACCTGTAGTCTATAACTAAATCTCTCCCATAGAATAACATAGGAACTGGAGAGTTTATCACACTAGAGAAGTTATCTCCTCTTTATCACATCTTAGTACATCTCCCCTGTAGTCTATAACTAAAGATCTCCCATAGAATAACATAGGAACTGGAGAGTTTATCACACTGGAGAAGTTATCTCCTGTTTATCACACCTTAATACATCTCCCCTGTAGTCTATAACTAAATCTCTCCCATAGAATAACATAGGAACTGGAGAGTTTATCTCACTGGTGAAGTTATCTCCTCTTTATCACACCTTAGTACATCTCTCCTGTAGTCTATAACTAAATCTCTCCCATAGAATAACATAGGAACTGGAGAGTTTATCTCACTGGAGAAGTTATCTCCACTTTATCACACCTTAGTACATCTCACCCTGTAGTCTATAACGAAAGATCTCCCATAGAATAACATAGGAACTGGAGAGTTTATCACACTGGAGAAGTTATCTCCTCTTTATCACACCTTAGTACATCTCCCCTGTAGTCTATAACTAAATCTCTCCCATAGAATAACATAGGAACTGGAGAGTTTATCTCACTGGAGAAGTTATATCCACTTTATCACACCTTAGTACATCTCACCCTGTAGTCTATAACGAAAGATCTCCCATAGAATAACATAGGAACTGGAGAGTTTATCACACTGGAGAAGTTATCTCCTCTTTATCACACCTTAGTACATCTCCCCCTGTAGTCTATAACTAAATCTCTCCCATAGAATAACATAGGAACTGGAGAGTTTATCTCACTGGAGAAGTTATCTCCTCTTTATCACACCTTAGTACATCTCCCCTGTAGTCTATAACTAAATCTCTCCCATAGAATAACATAGGAACTGGAGAGTTTATCTCACTGGAGAAGTTATCTCCTCTTTATCACACCTTAGTACATCTCCCCTGTAGTCTATAACTAAATCTCTCCCATATAATAACATAGGAACTGGAGAGTTTATCACACTGGAGAAGTTATCTCCTCTTTATCACACCTTAGTACATCTCCCCTGTAGTCTATAACGAAAGATCTCCCATAGAATAACATAGGAACTGGAGAGTTTATCACACTGGAGAAGTTATCTCCTCTTTATCACACCTTAGTACATCTCCCCTGTAGTCTATAACGAAAGATCTCCCATAGAATAGCATAGGAACTGGAGAGTCTATCTCACTGGAGAAGTTATCTCTTCTTTATCACACCTTAGTACATCTCCCCCTGTAGTCTATAACTAAATCTCTCCAATATAATAACATAGGAACTGGAGAGTTTATCACACTGGAGAAGTTATCTCCTCTTTATCACACCTTAGTACATCTTCCCCTGTAGTCTATAACTAAATCTCTCCCATAGAATAACATAGGAACTGGAGAGTTTATCTCACTGGAGACGTTATCTCCTCTTTATCACACCTTAGTACATATCCCCTGTAATCTATAACTAAATCTCTCCCATAGAATAACATAGGAACTGGAGAGTTTATCTCACTGGTGAAGTTATCTCCTCTTTATCACACCTTAGTACATATCCCCTGTAGTCTATAACTAAATCTCTCCCATAGAATAACATAGGAACTGGAGAGTTTATCACACTGGAGAAGTTATCTCCTCTTTATCACACCTTAGTACATCTCCCCTGTAGTCTATAACTAAATCTCTCCCATAGAATAACATAGGAACTGGAGAGTTTATCTCACTGGAGAAGTTATCTCCTCTTTATCACACCTTAGTACATCTCCCCTGTAGTCTATAACTAAAGATCTCCCATAGAATAACATAGGAACTGGAGAGTTTATCACACTGGAGAACGTATCTCCTCTTTATCACACCTTAGTACATCTCCCCTGTAGTCTATAACTAAAATTCTGCCAAAGAATAACATAGGAACTGGAGAGTTTATCTCACTGGAGAAATGATCTCCTCTTTATCACACCTTAATACATCTCCCCCTATAGTCTATGACTAAAGCTGTCATACAGAATAACATAGGAACTGGAGAGTTTATCGCAATGGAGAAGTTATCTCCTCTTCATCACATGTTAGTACTTTTCCCCCTGTAGTCTATAACTAAATTTCCCCTCTACTTATTTTTTATAAGGAGTTTGTTAACTACAGTGACTTAAAGTGATAGTACTGTTTCAAAATAAAAGCAGCTCCAATTAATCATCATAGTATTTGGAGTTTGGAGAGTGTTATTTAAATACTGTCAGAGTTGTAGTACAAGAGTAATTGAATGATAAAGTATCCCCCTCCCATCCCTTTTATCAAGTGTAACACTGCTCACTTCAGAGCAGCAAGACTATCCATATGGAGAGGGACAATCTTCAGTGAGCATAAGGAAAAACCTGTCAAGGGGAGCAGGGTTTTCCTTATGATCACAGTAAGAAGATTGTCCCTTGCTGTGACCTGTCCGGTCAAGAGACCAGATTCCACATCTGACGGGAGGTGACTT
This sequence comes from Rhinophrynus dorsalis, assembly GCA_037306005.1. Classification (NCBI taxonomy): domain Eukaryota; kingdom Metazoa; phylum Chordata; class Amphibia; order Anura; family Rhinophrynidae; genus Rhinophrynus; species Rhinophrynus dorsalis. The sequence continues at coordinate 16,006,509 of CM074725.1, forward strand.
ACACTAGATAAAAGGGGCGGGAGGGGGATACTTTATCATTCAATTACTCTTGAACTACAGCTCTGACAGTACTGAAATAACACTCTCCATGGCCCAAATACTATGATGATTAATTGGAGCTGCTGTTTTTGTGAAACATTACTATCCCTTTAAAGGGATAGTAATACTTCTTTTTAACTTTATTTTATTTTGTAGGCATTAAAAAAACACGAAGAACGATATAAGTCTTATCTCTCAAACATTTATGGTTTGAGAGATATTCACAAGCAAAGTTTCCCCTCCTGCCCCTTTTACCTAGTGTAAACCATCTCTTCTCAGATGTAGAATCCAGTCCATAGACCAGACAGATAACAGCAGGGGACAATCTTCTTCCTATGAGAACAATGAAAGCCCTGCCCCCCCTGACAAGTTTTTCAGGTTTTTCCCTTATCTTAATTGAAGATTGTCCCTTTCTGCAGTCTACCTGGGCACCTCCCTTCTGATCTGGTTGAACATGGGGGGGATACTTTGTTTGTGAATATCTCTTAAACCATAAAGGTTTGAGAGATAAGACTTATATCGTTCTTCATGTTTTTTTAATGCCTACAAAATAAAATAAAGTTAAAACGAAGTATTACTATCCCTTTAACTCCACTTTGCTAAATCTCCTCTGAAGTTCCTTTTAGAGGATACAAGATGAAGGCTCTGGCAGGTCCTGCTGAGAGCGGCAGTAAGAGACACGGACAAAGAAAATGGAACAATTCTGGGGTAAACCAACTGAATTATACAGGACAAATAGAATTCCACAAATTTGCCATTGATTTAAATGGAGATCTTTAACCCCTTGAATAGTAGAGAGCTCTCCAACACATTGCTTTGCAATGTGTTCGGGTCCCCTATAGTATTTAAGACATATGGGAACTTATTTTTCTAGAGTCCCCAGTGGGGACTCATGTGGCGTCGGTGGGAGGATATAAATGATCGGATTTATGCCACAAAAGGGCGGGGCTAGATTACTGGTGGGACGTGGCTTAATAAACTGTCTAATAAAGTGGGAGGGAAGCGGATAGAACAGGGTGGGAAGGAGGAGAAGTGGGAGGAACAGGGTAGGAAGGAGGAGAAGTGGGAGGGAAGTGGGAGGACCAGGGTGGTAAGGAGGAGAAGTGGGAGGAACAGGGTAGGAAGGAGGAGAAGTGGGAGGACCAGGGTGGGAAGGAGGAGAAGTGGGAGGGAAGTGGGAGGACCAGGGTGGGAAGGAGGAGAAGTGGGAGGGAAGTGGGAGGACCAGGGTGGGAAGGAGGAGAAGTGGGAGGGAAGTGGGAGGAACAGGCTGGAGACTCCCCACCACCAGAGTTCAGCCTCTGTCCCAGAGATCAGCCTCTGTTTCTGGAGACCCTATAATTCACTGCAAAAATCAGAGTCTCTGGGGCAAATCCAGAGAGTTCCCAGCAATGATTGAAGGAGGTTAAAAACTTTGTTGAAATCTATGACACTTTTCGGATGGTTTTGTTGTACCTGATCATACCATTGGCTTCCCCAGAATTGACCCACGTTTACTTTCTTCATACTGCCGGAGAAAAGTAGATGGGAAAAAATGTAAAAAGTGGCAGATTTACCCTTAGTTACATGCTACAACGCATTTTGCGCACTACATTGCACTTTATCATTGTTAATGATAATTAATGTTACCTATACTTTTTGTGCTAGGTTCAGCCTTATTGCCCTGTGGCAAAGCTGTTTTGCCCTGGAGATTACACTGGCAGAAGGAGACAGACAATGGCGCTTGGGTGACACTGAAAATAAACTCTAAAATTCAAGTTTTACAATTCGACTCCCGATCACACCAACTGCTCGGGAATCTGAGCATGATTGATTGTGGGAAATTGTTCTGCAGAGTCGACAATCATAGAAGAGACGTTTCCCAGCTTCCAGTCAAGGGCGGAGGTAAGGGGAATAAGTCCATTATTGATGGTGACCTTAGCAAGCAGCAATAGTTCTGAAGATGTGGGAGGAATGTATGAATGTGATTCTGTGTTAAACCAGATGTTGGGTTTGATTTTGTGGCCCTACGCTTGCCTGATCCAATATACTAAGCTTGTCACGGATTTGAAGACTCTCAGACTTAAGGTTTGGTAAATAACTTAACTTTATTAAAAGTTAAAGACAGTCCCCGTAGGGTAAACATACATAACAATACAACAGTAATATAACATATAATAGGTTCTACCGGCCTTGCCTAAATACCGGGCAAGGCAACCCAAGTGACAGTTTTAATGACAGGCTCTACCGGCCTTGCCTATACCGGGTAAGGCAACCGTGAGATGACATATACCGGTTCTACCGGCCTTACCAATACCGGGCAAGGCAGCCCCCACGGAATGCTGAATGTAGGCTCTACCGGCCCTGCCAATACCGGGTAAGGCAACCTTAAAGATGGTAAATTACAAGGTTCTACCGGCCTTACCAATACCGGGCAGGGCAGCCCAAAGGAGTACTGGAGTAGGCTCTACCGGCCCTGCCAATACCGGGTGAGGCAACCTACAGGATGGTATTGTCAAGGTTCTACCAGCCTCACCAATACCGGGCAGGGCAGCCTGAGCGAGTAGACCAGCTGTCAGGTGACTAAGACAGCATAGAGCATAAGTATAGAGGTCTACTCAGCAGGAGTCTATTGCCAGGGATACTCAGACAACTGCAAGGAAGTGGACAGCGACTGATCACAGTACTGGATGTTCAGGAGCAAACCAACGTCCGCACGTTTGGACTAATGGTAATAGCGCCACCAGGTTTAATGGAGCAAACCAGCGACCGCACGCTGGAACCAACAATGTATATCGCAACCAGGTTTAGTGGAGTAAACCAGCGTCCGCACCCTGGGACCAACAATGTATATCGCAACCAGGCTTAGTGGAGTAAACCAGCGTCCGCATGCTGGGACCAACAATGTATATCGCAACCAGGCTTAGTGGAGTAAACCAGCGTCCGCACGCTGGGACCAACAATGTATATAGCAACCAGGTTTAATGGAGTAAACCAGCGTCCGCACGCTGGGACCAACAATGTATATCGCAACCAGGTTTAGTGGAGTAAACCAGCGTCCGCACGCTGGGACCAACGACGTATATCGCAACCAGGTTTAGTGGAGTAAACCAACAAAGTATGATCAGCAGCGAGAAGAACAATGTCGCCAGAGCGACGGCTGGAGCAGGAGATTCAGGAACTTAGTAAGATTAACCCGCGAGGTGCTGGAACACAGGAACACTGGAACTCTGGAACACAGGAACACTAGCATACAGGAACACTGGAACACTGGATCAGCAAGTACAGCAGGAACAGGCCCAGAAGCCTGACAAGCAGGTCAGGTAGAGTGGAGTCAGAAACACCACGAAAGGGCAACCTGGAAGTGCTCAGCCTGGGTTTAAAAAGGCTGTGTGAGGAGGCCTAATCACAGACAGCCATTCATGATACTCAGCAAGTGACTGACACTGAACAGCACCAATCACGGGCACCGTGATAAAGCTACACTGAAAATTAGCTCCTTAATCCTTTGAGTGCCAGAAAGGCATGCAATGCGTCAGATGCCTCTCTGGCACTCAAAGGGTTGAAGTAGACCTGTCACCTTTTGAGAAGGTTATAACATTTGAAAGAGAATCAAAAACTGCCTATAAGATGTGCTAGTCTTTTATTTATAATATACATCATTTATGAGAATTCACCTCTATTTCTTTACAACACATCCTGCCACTTTATGCTAATTAGTTTCTGTAACGGACCAATATTAACTCCAGGACAGTATTTACATCTCAGGTGTCCCAGGCTCCCTTAGGCAAAGCATTCTAGGTGCCCTTAGCTCCACCCATTGTCACACCCCCAAACCACGCTTGATCCTCCCCTGTCCCATCCACTGTTTACTGGCACACAAAATACTATTGGCCTGTAACAAGTAAGGACCAAAAAAAAAAAAAACCTTTAATCCCTTGGTTGCTCTGCAATGTGTTGGAAATATCTCTAGAACCCAAGGGTTTAAATAATAGCCTGTAAAGAGGGTATAAAACTGGTGCAGTTTTGGTGAATCTTATTTCCACGATGCTGCAATTGGTTTGCTCCATTTAAGGAGTTAAATGTTTCACGATATATATATATATATATATATATATATATATTAGGTGGAGCCGGCCCTGCACACAGTCTGACCTCCTAAAAAGAGGGACAACAGGGTGGGAAAGAGGGACAGAGGGATTTGGCCCTCAAAGAGGGACTGTCCCTCCTAAAGAGGGACACTTGGGATGTATGGTATGTGTCTGTCTGTGTGTTGCATATATCTGTGTTTATCAGTGTGTCTGCATTTCACACACGTGCGCCCAACGGTCATAACATGACGGGCAACGCCGTCCCACATTGCTAGTATATATATATATATATATATATATATATATATAATATATATATATATAACTTTCGGGCCAGTTCCTATACAGTATAATTATGTATACAGGTAAATATCTGAACAGATTGAAATGACCTTCTAGGAAACGCTAGTTTTTACAGCATTTCTACTGCATTCCCAGAATTCCTTGCAGCAACATACAAATAAGAGCACGCAATGCAGTCATTTGTTTATTCCAAACCCATATAAATATGGGATTTCCCTGTAATTTGTATTTGTTCCTGATGGGGCGGTTGGGATGCTCCTATATTGAACTACTTTATTTTATGCATATACCCCCAGGGCCGGATTTGCCATTAGGCAAAGTAGGCACCTGCCTACAGGCGCACGCCACCGAGGGGCGCCTGCCATTGGAATTTTTTTTTTTTTTAATTAAAAAAAAAAAAAAAAAAAAAAGTCACCTCGCTGGCGCTGCCCTTCCCTATTTCCTACCTCCCAGGCGGCAGGACATGTCTGTGCCTCCTTGGCACAGTCCTGTAGGTGGTGAGCTCCCTCGTCACATCTTTAGGAATGCAGAGCGCTGGGAGATGACATCATCTCCCAGCGCTCTGCATTCCTGAATAGGAGATCCGCGCGGGAGCTCAATCAGCTACAGGACTGTGCCAAGGAGGCACAGATGGCAGATCTCCTACCAGAGAGGTAGGAAACGGAGCTAATGGTGGGCAAGTTGGAGCCTATGGAGGTCAGTATGGAGATGATGGTGCAGAGTGAGGGGCAATATGGAGATGATGGGGGGCAAGTTGGAGCTGATGGGGTTGGGGGCAATGTGAGGGGATATGGAGATGATGGGGTAATGTGAGGGGCAATTTTTGAGATGATGGGGCAAAGTGAGGGGCAATATGGAGATGATGGGGGGCAAGTTGGAGCTGATGGGGGTTGGGGGCAATGTGAGGGGATATGGAGATGATGGGGCAATTTGAGATGATGGGGCAAAGTGAGGGGCAAGTTGGGGCTGATGGGGGCAATATGGAGATGATGGGGCAATGTGAGGGGCAATATGGAGATGATGGGGGGCAATATGGAGCTGATGAGCATTGTGGAGGTGTCCAGTGGAGTTGGCAAATGGGGGGGGGGCGCTTCACAGTTCTGTGCTACAGGCTCCTGAGATGTAAATCCGGCCCTGTATACCCCTGTGTTGTAGCTACTATGTAACTGGGTGCTCAGAGTTGTAATATATATTAAGGAAGATGTTAACCCATTGAGTGCCAGAGGGATAGCCACCGCATTGCTTTGCAAGCATCGGAAACCGTCTGGCACTCAAAGAGTTAAGGGGGGGTCCTCTATCATCACCTCTATCACAGGCCTTCACCTGAAGCTTTAGGATATTTACAACCCTTTGAGGTCAGAGGGATGGCAACTCATTGCTTTGCGATGCACTATGCACCTCCTGAACCACAAGGGGTTAACTTTATGCACAAAAGATAAGATGAACTACACCTATGGCAAGCTAACCACACTATAAGTAAAAGTATTGATTTCAGTGGGGCTTTAAACCTACAGTTGCAATGCGTTGAGAACTCTATAGCATTCAATGGGTTAATAGCCCTATTTAAATAAAAAAAAAAAGTGAGAATTATTGTTTGCCCTTCCAGAATCACTTCTCTTTAGTTATGACTCCATCTGTACAAATTGTGGGCAGCCTGATCCCAACTGTCTCTTTCTGCATTCTTTCAGGACTCCACAGTTTGACTTTTGACCCCAGGAAGAAGTGGTTTTCTTGCAATGCCTCCCAAAACTGGAGCAACCTGTCCTGGAATCAGGATTCAGAGGAGATTCTGAAAGTTACAAGGGGGCCGGGGGCTCAGCAGCTCCACACAGCTCTGATTGACGAGCAGTTGTATCTCTACATCCCTTTTGTAAGACTGGAGGACGCCGGGTTGTACCGCTGCTCTCTGAAGGGAAAGCAGAGGAGAGTGCAGCTGTATGTGTCCCAGCCTGCTGATACAACCACACACGGTTTTGTAACAGGTGAAATTTGATAACAGTAATCACAATCACACAGTTTACCTATAACAACATAATTACCGTCACTTTGTAACAAATATTGGATCTTGAAAGAACTTTCAAAATCATCCATATTTGTGAAAGGAAAGTTGCATTTAAAACAGTAGTTTATGAGATATTTAGCTTAATTATTTGGCAGTCAGTGCAAGTCTACCACGCACTGCTCTACATTATCATCTTCCACTTCCTGTTGGACAGATACTATCATTCCACACTGCTTCACATTACCAACTGCCATTTCTTTCTGCCCAGATACTAACATTCCACACTGCTCTACATTACCATCTTCCACTTCCTGTTGGACATATACTATCATTCCACACTGCTTCACATTACCAACTGCCACTTCTTTCCACCCAGATACTAACATTCCACACTGCTCTACATTACCATCTTCCACTTCCGGTTGGACAGATACTATCATTCCACACTGCTTCACATTACCAACTGCCACTTCTTTCCACCCAGATACGAACATTCCACACTGCTCTACATTACCATCTTCCACTTCCTGCTGGACAGATTCTAACATTCCACACTGCTTCACTTTACCAACTGCCACTTTCTTTCCTCCCAGATACTAACATTCCACACTGCTCTACATTACCATCTTCCACTTCTTGTTGGACAGATACTATCATTCCACACTGCTCTACATTACCAACTGCCACTTCTTTCCTCCCAGATACTCACATACCACACTGCTCTACATTACCAGCTGCCACTACCTGACAGATGGCCAGATTATAACATTCAACACTGCTCTATATTAACAATTGTGACTTCCTGCCGCTGCCAGCCAGTACTAGTTGATTTCAGATAAATGAAAAAAGCTAAATATCTCAGAATATATAGTTTGAAACATAAATGGCTGACATAAGTATAAGTAACTTTGAAAGCTTCATCAAAATAACCTATTCTTTACAAAACAACAAATCAGTAAGACAAAGGGAAACGTTACAAAACACTAAAGTAACATTCGCACTGAGCTAAGGCCCAACGGCTAGGGTGACCACACATCCCGGAATGCCCGGGACTGTCCTTTATTGGGGGTCTGTGTCCCGCGTCCTGGGTCACCCCCCACCGGACAACAAAGAGTCCCGAATTGAGCTACATGCACCAGTCCAGCCAGCCAATGAAATGTATTTGCTATATGGTCCTCATTGGCTGGCTGAGCCAGCCAATGAAGACCATATACCAAATACATTTCATTGGCTGGCTGGACAGGTGCATGCGAGACAGCTGGGGTGAGCAGGTATGCTGCACTGCAAGTGAGACCCGCTGCTGAGGCTCCCGCAGGCGCTGACCATCTTTCTGAGGCTGACACACAGTAAGAGTTTCCATTGGGAACAGCCTCAGAAAGATGGTCAGCGCCTGCGGGAGCCTCTGCCGTGGGACTAGGGTGACCACATGTCCCGGAATGGCAGAACGGAAATGTGGTCACCCTACCAACGCCAGATGAGTGACTTTCGAGTCTCCATGGGGGCTTTGTTAACTCACTTACAGATTACAATGTCCTAACCAAACCATGTCTGGATAAAGACCAGAGGTGTGGGCAATGCACTGCTTCACAATGTATTTCACACCCATCTAGGACTGGATTCTATTGCAGGTGCTAATTTTATCACTGGTTTTATCTCCAGGTTTCCCCATAGACTTCCATAGGAAAATGTTTGATAAAACGGGTGTTAACATTTATCTCCTGCAATAGAATCTAGCCCCTGGTCTTTAAAATGTTAAATACTCAACTAGTCTCAGCTTAGTGGCCTGTGACTATAAGCAACCAATCTCAGCCTGCGATTGGCTGATACTTGTAATATTTGAGTTCTCTTGATAATATCTTTTTTTTAACCCCTTAAGGACCAGAGCAGTATGCAACACCACTCTAGTCCTTAAGGGGGTTAAAATGGATTTGTCATTCTAAGACAAGGTTACTTTGGTTTACAGAGAATTAAAGTGGAACTTTCACTAGTGTTGAGCAAGCATGCTCGGCCGATGCTCGGATCGGCTCGAGCATCGCTCTGCTCGGCACATGGCGGTACTCGTACGAGTACCGCCATGTGCTCGCCCGCCATGTTCGGGTGGCAGGGATCTGTGCCGGAGGAGGCACAGATCTTGCAGACGCTCCGCTGGACCACCAGGGACTGGAGGTAGGGGGCATTGCGGAGATGAAGGGGGCATTGTGGAGATGAAGGGGGACATTGCGGAGATGAAGGGGGACATTGTGGAAGGGGGGCATTGCGGAGATGAAGGGGGCATTGCGGAGATGAAGGGGGACATTGTGGAAGGGGGGCATTGCGGAGATGAAGGGGGCATTGCGGAGATGAAGGGGGACATTGCGGAGATGAAGGGGGACATTGTGGAAGGGGGACATTGTGGAAGAGGGGCATTGTGGAGATGAAGGGGGGCATTGACCAGGCACCCTCCCCTCATCAGAGCAGGGGGTGCCTGGTGTAATGCTCGTGTCGCCCCATTGAATTCAATGGGGCTCGGGTGCTCGGCCGAGCACTCGAGCCTCCAGCGGTGCTCGGTCAGAGCACCCGAGCACCCGAGCATCGGGGTGCTCGCTCAACACTAACTTTCACCATAGTTAGTCTCCCTGCACTAATTAGGCAGATGGCGACTAGCTTAATAATAGTTATATTACCTTTCAGAACTACACGATTCTAAAGAAATCCTTAAAGAAGAAGTAAACTTTTTTTTATGAAAACACATATTTTACAGATAATTTCCTGCTGAATACAACAAGGTCACTCCCATCGCTGTCAGATGTTTTATTCAAAATTTATAGCAGTTTAAATAATCAGAAAGTGAATTTACTGTGTGTTACTTCCTGATAGTTCTAACTGACAGGAAGTGAATTTACTGTGTTTACTTCCTGATAGATCTAACTGACAGGAAGTGACTCAGCAGTTTCTATAACATTCTATGGAGAACTGTAGGTCTCTGACTTTCCTCTCCATTAGAATCTAACAGGAAATCTAATTAGAATTTGACCACTAGAGGGCACTGCTAATGTAAAAAAAAACATGGGTTTAAACTGTAATAACTCTGGAAATATAAATCTCTCGGCAGTGGGAGTACCCTTATTTTACTCAATAGGAAAATCCCTACATTATATATTTTTTCATAAATAAAGTTTACTGCTCCTTTAATCTTCAGAGACCGGAAGCCAGGCATCAGAGCAGACATCTTGCTGTGCGCCTGCGCTGTCAGTCCCGGTCTCCATTAAGAAGCTTTGCAGTGTGCTACAAGGTAACCGGAAGGGACTGACGGTGAAGGCGTGCAGACTGCACTAACTTGGCCATCAGTCTCGGAAGATTAACACCTTAAGGACCATTGCGGTGCCAGGACCGTCACTGCAGTCAGGCACTTAAGAACCAGTGATGGTCCTGGTACGTCACGGCGCGGCTGCACGCCACTCCGGAAGAAAAAAAAAAGCCCTGTGGTCCTCAAGTGCCGGCCGCGAGTGCACGTGCCAGTCCTTAAGGGATTAAGGATTTCTTTAGTATCGTGTAGCTCTGAGAGGTAATATAACTATTATTAAGCTAGTCGCCATCCTAATTATTGCAGGGAGACTTTACCTATGGTGAAGGTTTCTCTTTAAAATCTGCTTATATATACTGTACTATTAATTGTTCTGTCAACTAAATCATTTTTTGAGATAATGCTGGTTATGTTTTAGTGGCACAGTGTGGCACTCTATGCTAATTCCTTCACACTATACTAAATTTGTTCTGTTTGAGGCCAAACGTACTTCTTTCTGCACTACTAGTAATGCTCCCAGCGTATGGTCTCTGCCTACATTAATTCTTGGCAAGGTGTGTGTTAATACTGACAAAAAAAATCAATGAATTAGCATATAATGCCAGACTGTGCCATCAACATATATAAACAAATGGCTACCATAAGCATGTAGATGATGTTTCATTTCCTTTTGAATTAACTAAGCTTATCTTAAAGGGATATTAAACCCCAAAAAAAACAGTTTGCGAATTGATAGGAATAATAAAAAAAACATGTAATGCCCTCATTCCCATCTCTCAAAACGTTATGGTTTGAGAGATGTAAGAAAATAAAGACCTCCGCTCCCACCCCTTCTCATGTGTCCGCTGTATAGCGGATGTCATGAGATCCTGCTTCCGGGACCAGACGGCGGCTCTTCAGGAGCGCTGTCATCTATATATCTAACTATAATTACTTCATCCGAATGGTCTACATGTGCTTGCAAGCCAGGCACACATAGTAGACCATACCAATGTAGTAACTATAGTTAGATATCCCGATGTCAACGCTCCTGAAGAGCCGCCTCGAGTTGGGCAACGGGATTCTGCCTCTGACAGCTTTAAAGCTCGTCAGGCAGAAAGGGGAGGGAGCGGAGACCTTTATTTTATTATATTTCTCAAACCATAACGGCTTGAGAGATGGGAATAAGGGCATTACATGTTTTTTTATTACTCCTATCAATTCGCAAACAGTTTTTTTGGGGGTTTACTATCCCTTTAAATTGGATCTTTCACCTTAATTCAGGGTTGCATATTTGAAAACTACAATAAAAAGTGCCTATGTGTTATGTGATCCAAAACATCATAGCATTTATAGTTAAAGAGATATTCATAATAATAATAATAACTAATATTTATATAGCTCCTTTCTCCCAGTGGGACTCAAAGCGCTTTCAGCGCACGCTCTCGGAATTCATACTTGTTACATATGCTAACTGAAGTACACATCCGATACCAGTGATGTTTCAAATGGTATTTAGGTTTTTCAGTGACATTTCATATGCTAATTAAGTCTTTTCAGTGACATGCCATGTGCTAATGAAGGTTTGCAGTGACGTTTCATAGATATACTACTGAGTCTCTGTGCTGTACCAGGAAATTTTTACTTTTCCAGAAATAAATGTTCCCTAAACTAGACATCTGCTGGGATTTTGGTTAACATGACACATAGGCAGTTTTGAATTAAAGCGTTAGTAATGTCTAAAAAAAAGTTTTTTTGCATTTAGAAGAGCTGATCTAAATGCAAAAAAACGTATCTCTCAAACCGCTATGGTTTAAGAGATAAGGGCGTTTAAAGTTCGCTGTTTCCAACTGACAGCTGTAAAGTTGTCAGCAGGAGATTCGTGTCGGTCGACACGGTGGCGCTTGAGAAGTGCCGGGATCTCGTTACTTACAAGGAACTAGGGTGACCACATTTCCGTTCTGCCATTCCGGGACATGTGGTCACCCTACCATAAAGCCTCTTCATCTCCACATTGAGTCCCTGGTGGTCTAGCGGCGTGGAAAGTGCTCTGTGCCTCCTCCGGCACAGAGCTGAAGCTCCCGCGCGCTGTGCTCAGTAATGCAGAGCGCTGGGAGATGATGTCATCTCCCAGCGCTCTGTATTACTAGAGCGCTTGCCTCCAGGAGATCAGCTGGATTGCCGCCCTGGATGTCAGCCTGCAAACGGTGTGTAACATCATGGACGCCGCGAGGGAGCGCTGATTTATGCTACCAAGGGCTCCTTCGCGGCGTCCATGATGTGACACACCACTTGCAGGCTGACATCCAGGGCGGCTTGGCTTCATTCCGGGACCCTTCATTGTCCCGGTGGGAGATGACCCGGGACGCGGGACATAGCCCTGAAATAAGGGACAGTCCCGGACATTCCGGGACCCGTGGTCACCCTACAAGGAACCCCTTCATTGGAATGAAGTTTCCAAATAGGTAAAGAAGATTCCAGGTGATAGGTCCACAGTAAGGGCAATCGTGTCCAGTTACCCTAAGCAGTAGTAGATGAGAAGCCAAGGCAGGGACTCACTGCCTACAGGGCATTTGTATGGAATTCAAGTGGTTAACTTTATCTCCCCTGCCCAGATGCACACAAGTTGATTTCAGTGCACACCCCAACACACGCTATGTTATGGGCAGTCAATTGTTGGACCTTTAGCTGTCGGGGACTACAAGTTCCATCATCCTCCACCTGCTGTTGACTGGTGGGGGATCAGAGGCGTAACTAGAAGCCATGGGGCCCTGGTGCAAGAATTGCCACGGGCCCCCCTCCGACCACATTGGCCCCCCTCAACCACATTGGCCACCTCCACATTGCCCCCATCACAATGCCCCTCATGCTCCACATTTCCCCCCAATCTCCACAATGCCCCTCATGCTCCATATTTCCCCCCAATCTCCACAATGCACCTCATTCTCCACATTTCCCCCCAATCTCCACAATGCCCCTCATGCTCCACATTTCCCCCCAATCTCCACAATGCCCCCATCACAATGCCCCTCATTCTCCACATTTCCCCCCAATCTCCACAATGCCCCTCATGCTCCATATTTCCCCCCAATCTCCACAATGCACCTCATGCTCCACATTTCCCCCCAATCTCCACAATGCCCCCATCACAATGCCCCTCATTCTCCACATTTCCCCCCAATCTCCACAATGCCCCTCATGCTCCACATTTCCCCCCAATCTCCACAATGCCCCTCATGCTCCACATTTCCCCCCAATCTCCACAATGCCCCTCATGCTCCACATTTCCCCCCCAATCTCCACAATGCCCCTCATGCTCCATATTTCCCCCCAATCTCCACAATGCCCCTCATGCTCCACATTTCCCCCCAATCTCCACAATGCCCTTCATGCTCCATATTTCCCCCCAATCTCCACAATGCCCCTCATGCTCCATATTTCCCCCCAATCTCCACAATGCACCTCATTCTCCACATTTCCCCCCAATCTCCACAATGCCCCTCATTCTCCACATTTCCCCCCAATCTCCACAATGCACCTCATTCTCCACATTTTCCCCCAATCTCCACAATGCCCCTCATGCCCCACATTTCCCCCCAATGCCCCTCATTCTCCACATTTCCCCCCAATCTCCACAATGCCCCTCATTCTCCACATTTCCCCCCAATCTCCACAATGCCCCTCATTCTCCACATTTCCACCCAATCTACACAATGCCCCCATCGCCACATTGTCCCTACTGACCCCCATTCTCTTACCTCCTGGTGGTCTAGCGGTGTGTGTGACATGCTCCCGCGCGATCCGTAGTAATGCAGAGCGCTGGGAGATTGTGTCATCTCCCAGCGCTCTGCATTACTTGAGCACTGGCCGCCGGGACATCAACTGTGCTGCGGGCGGGTGGCGAGGGGGTCGCAGGGGGCGGCCAGGCCCCTGAGAGTGACGGGCCCGGTCGCAGGTGCAACCCCTGTGACCCCTATTGTTACGCCACTGTGGGGGATGATGGGAATTGTAGTCACCAACAGCTTGAGGTCAGATAACTTACTACACCTCCTCTACATGAACACTAATTCACACATGCTGCAACTTCACTTCCTCCCTCCTCCTGACGCTGTGTCTTTCCTGCAGGTTTTCACATATTCGTGAAGGACAGATACTGGATCATTGTGGTGGTGACCCTGGGTTATGTAGGATTCTGCTGTGGGATCATTGGCTGCTACGTGACATGGAGGCAGAGTGCGTGCAATATTGTGTAGAAATATAATGTAAATATGTGTTTTTGTCTGTCCGCTGGATTTGTATACATGTGCATATTTTTCTGTGCAGTGCGTATATGTGGAGACGAGCGCACACTAAGAACGAATAACATTTAGGAGTTTATTGCTGAGGATGGTCCGCTCTCAGGTGCTGCTCAGTCGTGTTTTTCACTCACGTGCCATTGCAGAGAAGTCATTTCCATATTCCTATCAGTGAGGTCCATCCACAGACAGTCCAGCGCCGTAATGTCTGGTGAGACCAACATCAAAATCCCAGACAAAAGCGTCAGCCTTTAGTGGGCCATAACAGTGAGATTTGGTTAATTCCTTCTAGGCACAATGAGAGCAAAATCCAATGCTTTTGTATATGTAGGGGTCTGCTACATTATTATTATTTATTTATAAAGTGCAAGCTGTTTTCGCAGCTCTGTACAATAGAATGGGGGTTACAAACAAGTTTACATACAATTAAACATACATGAGATAAATAACACAGGCATAAAAATATGAGACAAAATGTTTTGAGGGCCCTACTCTTGCGAGCTTATAATCTAGAAGGTGTGTGTGGTGGTATCTAGAAAGTGTGTGGTGGGATCTGGAAGTTGTGTGGGGTGGTATTTAGAAGGTGTGTGGGGTGGTATCTAGAAGGTGTGTAGGGTGGTATCTAGAAGGTGTGTGGGGTGGTATTTAGAAGGTGTGTAGGGTAGTATCTAGAAGGTGTGTAGGGTAGTATCTAGAAGGTGTGTGGGGTGGTATCTAGAAGGTGTGTGGGGGTGGGATCTAGAAGGTGTGTAGGGTAGTATCTAGAAGGTGTGTGGGGTGGTATCTAGAAGGTGGTTGGGGTGGGATCTAGAAGGAGTGTGGGGTGGTATCTAGAAGGTGTGTGGGGTGGGATCTGGAAGGTGTGTGGGGTGGGATCTAGAAGGAGTGTGGGGTGGGATCTAGAAGGTGTGTGGGGTGGGATCTGGAAGTTGTGTGGGGTGGTATTTAGAAGGTGTGTGGGGTGGTATCTAGAAGGTGTGTAGGGTGGTATCTAGAAGGTGTGTGGGATGGTATTTAGAAGGTGTGTAGGGTAGTATCTAGAAGGTGTGTGGGGTGGGATCTAGAAGGTGTGTAGGGTAGTATCTAGAAGGTGTGTGGGGTGGGATCTAGAAGGTGTGTAGGGTAGTATCTAGAAGGTGTGTGGGGTGGTATCTAGAAGGTGGTTGGGATGGGATCTAGAACGACTTTGGGGTGGGATCTAGAAGGAGTGTGGGGTAGTATGTAGTAGTGTGGGTGGTATCTAGAAGGTGTGTGGGGGTGGGATCTAGAAGGTGTGTAGGGTAGTATCTAGAAGGTGTGTAGGGTAGTATGTAGAAGGTGTGTGGGGTGGGATCTAGAAGGAGTGTGGGGTAGTATGTAGAAGGTGTGTAGGATAGTATGTAGAAGGTGTGTGGGGTGGGATCTAGAAGGTGTGTAGGGTGGTATTTAGAAGGTGTGTGGGGTGGGATCTAGAAGGTGTGTGGGGTGGGCTCTAGAAGGTATGTGGGGTGGTATCTAGAAGGTGTGTAGGGTAGTATCTAGAAGATGTGTAGGGTGGGATCTAGAAGGTGTGTGGGGTGGGATCTAGAAGGTGTGTAGGGTGGGATCTAGAAGGTGTGTGGGGTGATATCTAGAAGGTGTGTAGGGTAGTATCTAGAAGGTGTGTGGGGTGGTATCTAGACAGTGTGTGGGGTGGGATCTAGAAGGTGTGTGGGGTGATATCTAGAAGGTGTGTTTAGGGTGGTATCTAGAAGGTTTGTGGGGTGGTATCTAGAAGGTGTGTGGGGTGGGATCTAGAAGGTGTGTAGGGTAGTATCTAGAAGGTATGTGGGGTGGTATCTAGAAGGTGTGTGGGGTGGTATCTAGAAGGTGTGTGGGGCGGTATTTAGAAGGTGTGTGGGGTGGTGGGGGTGGTATCTAGAAGGTGTGTGGGGTGGTATCTAGAAGTTGTGTGGGGTGGTATTTAGAAGGTGTGTGGGGTGGTATCTAAAAGGTGTGTGGGGTGGTATCTAGAAGGTGTGTAGGGTAGTATCTAGAAGATGTGTAGGGTGGGATCTAGAAGGTGTGTGGGGTGGTATCTAGAAGGTGTGTAGGGTAGTATCTAGAAGGTGTGTGAGGTGGTATCTAGAAGGTGTGTGGGGTGGTATCTAGAAGGTGTGTGGGTGGTATCTAGAAGGTTTGTGGGGTGGTATCTAGAAGGTGTGTGGGTGGGATCTAGAAGGTGTGTGAGGTGGTAGACACAGAAGTTAAAGGGAATACTTGGAGGACGTAAGAAGTTACTATCCCTTTAAAGTGGAACTTTTGCCATAGTTAACGTCACCCAGCAATAATTAGGCAGATGGCGACAAGCTTAACCATTTGAGTGCCAGAGGGGTACGCCTACCCCTCTGGCACTCAAACGGTTAATAATAGTTATCTTACCGCTCAGAACTAGGCAATTCCGAAGAAATCCTGAATCATCCAAGACAGAAGCCAGGCATCAGAGCAGACATCTTGTCGATGCGCCTGCGCTGTCAGTCCTGGTCTCCTTTAAGAAGCATTGCACGGTGCCACAAGGTAACCGGAAGGGACACCGTCAGTCTCGGAAGATTAAGGATTTCTTTCAAATCATGTAGTTCTGAGATGTAAGATAAGTATTATTAAGCTAGTCACCATCTGCCTAATTATTGCAGGGCGACTTTAAAGGAATAGTAATACTTTGTTTTATCTTTATTTTATTTTGTAGGCATTAAAAAAACATGAAGAACGATATAAGTCTTATCTCTCAAACCTTTATGGTTTGAGAGATATTCACAAGCAAAGTTTCCCCTCCCGCCCCTTTTACCTAGTGTAAGCCATCTCTTCTCAGATGTGGAATGCAGTCCATAGACCAGACAGGTACCAGAAGGGGACAATCTTCTTCCTATGAGAACAATGAAAGCCCTGCCCCCCTTGACAAGTTTTTCAGGTTTTTCCCTTATCTTAATTGAAGATTGTCCCTCTCTGCAGTCTACCTGGGCACCTCCCTTCTGATCTGGCTGAGCAGTGTTACATCAGTAAAAGGGGTGGGAGGGGGATAATTTATGATTGAATTACTCTTGAACTACAACTCTGAAAGAATTGAAATAACACTCTCCAAAGTCCAAATACTATGATTATTAATTAGAGCTGATTTTAGTATGAAACATCACTATCCCTTTAACTTAGGGTTGCCACCCATCTGGAATTTTACCAGCAGGCCGGTAAAAAACTGGCTTCTTTCCAATGTTAGGTCTATGGAGGGAATGCCATGGCCGGTATTTTTTTGACGAAAAGGTGGCAACCCTACATTAACTGTGGTGAAAGTTCCTCTTTAATAAAAAACTTAGCTAACCCTTTGTGAATCAGTGCATTTGAAATGTCTCTAGCATCCAACAGATTAGCCGTTTGAGTGTCAGAGAGGTATCCAACCTCTCTGACACTCAAAGCGTTAATGAACCGAGAGATGGGGATTTAGTGGACCTCCCTTTCTCCAGTTAAGAGAAAGCTGCTTGTGTAGTTGTAGAGAGGAGAATGTAAGACAAAAAAACAACAAAAAGAAACAATGACATTTCTAAATGTAAAATGGCAGACACAACATGTAGGTGATTTGTGTTACTTTGTGTCTCCATGTGATACACTCTGCATTGTATGTGTGTGCGGGGGTTAATTTATCTGTGTTACCTTGCGTCTCCCGTAATACACTGTACTTGTATGTGTATCTGTTTATCTGTGTGTTACATTTTATTTGTCTCGAGTCCCATGTAAGTTACTGTATCCTGTTCTGTGTAACTGATGGACAACCTGTATCCCTCCAGCTGTTTTTTTTTACCAGCAGAAGATGCAGACTTTAGTCCAGTAAGTGCTGGTGGGCTGCAGGCTGAACCCCTCTGATGTACCGTGTGTGTTTATACTTAATGGGGATGTATCACCTCTATATAAGTTAGTCTAAATAGTTAGGTTATAGATCGAATATGACTAAAAGTTTATTTATTTATTTATTTATTTATTTTAAAGGAGCAGTAAACTTTTTTTATGAAAATACATATTTTACAGAGCTTTTCCTGCTGAATAAAACAAGGTCACTCCCATCGCTGTCAGATGTTCTATTCAAAATTTATAGCAGTTTAAATAATCAGGAAGTGAATTTACTGTGTTTACTTCCTGATAGATCTAACTGACAGGAAGTGAATTTACTGTGTGTTTACTTCCTGATAGTTCTACCTGACAGGAAGTGAATTTACTGTGTTTACTTCCTGATAGTTCTAACTGACAGGAAGTGAATTTACTGTGTTTACTTCCTGATAGTTCTAACTGACAGGAAGTGACAGGCAGTTTCTATCACATTCTATGGAGAACTGTTATGTCTCTGACTTTTCTGACTTTCCTCTCCATTAAAATCTGACAGGAAATCTAATTAGAATTTGACCACTAGAGGGCCCTGCTAATGTAAAAAACCAGGGGTTTAAACTGTAATAACTCTGGAAATATAAATCTCTCGGCAGTGGGAGTACCCTTATTTTACTCAGTAGGAAAATCCCTACAATATATATTTTTTCATAAAAAAAGTTGACTGCTCCTTTAAAGCTCCTGTTGGTCTAAACTGAAGTTATAAACTCTGCCCTGCACCTACTTCTGCATAGACTGAGGTTATCTGCTCTGTACCGCATTCCATCGCTCTGCCTCTGCTTTCCTCCCTGTATCCAGCCTTCTCCAATGACGGAGGCTTCTGTCTGTAAGCTGGAGCGATCTCATTGGCTAGATATCGATCTCTGCCAGTGAGACCGCTCCAGCTTACAGACAGAAGCCTCCGTCATGGGAGGAGGCTGGATACAGGGAAGGGAACAGAGGGAGAGCGATTGAATGCGGTACAGAGCAGATAACCGCAGTCTGTAAGTAAGTGCAGGGCAGAGTTTATAACTTCAGTTTAGACCAACAGGATCTTTAAAGCGGAACTATCATCCGCTATAAAGTCACCCTGCTGTAATTAACCCCTTCGTGACCACTGACGTGCCAGGACCGTCATGGCGGTCCGGCACTTAAAGGGATAGTAATACTTCCTTTTAACTTTATTTTATTTTGTAGGCATTAAAAAAACACGAAGAACGATATAAGTCTTATCTCTCAAACCTTTATGGTTTATGAGATATTCACAAGCAAAGTTTCCCCTCCCGCCCCTTTTACCTAGTGTAAGCCATCTCTTCTCAGATGTGGAATCCAGTCCATAGACCAGACAGATAACAGCAGGGGACAATCTTCTTCCTATGAGAACAATGAAAGCCCTGCCCCCCCTTGACAAGTTTTTCAGGTTTTTCCTTTATCTTAATTGAAGATTGTCCCTCTCTGCAATCTACCTGGGCACCTCCCTTCTGATCTGACTGAATGGGGGGGGGATACTTTGCTTGTGAATATCTCTTAAACCATAAAGGATTGAGAGATAAGACTTATATCGTTCTTCATGTTTTTTTAATGCCTACAAAATAAAATAAAGATAAAACGAAGTATTACTATCCCTTTAAGGACCAGTGACGGTCCTGGTACGTCATGGAGTTCAGGGCTCCCAGCGCGGCTGCATGCCAATCTGGAAGCCCTGAACCGTAAGTAAAAAAAAAAGCCCCGTGGACGCCAAAAGCCGGCCTTCCGTGCGCGTGCTGGTTCTTAAGAGGTTCAGCAGGTAGCGACTAGATTTAGAATATATATTTTACCTCTGAATTGTAGGCCATTCTATAGAAATCCTTCGTTGTAGGAGACCGGGACCCAGGCCACCGCACGGACTTCTTGTCTGCGCACTTGCGATGTCAGTCCCGATCTCCACTGAGAAGCATTGCAGTTACCACAAGGTTACCGTAAGGGAATGACGGCGCAGACTGCGCTAACCCAGCTGTCAGTCTCCTACAATAAAGGATTTCTTTAGAATGCTTTGAGCCAAGGTTATCAAGCGCTCCGAACGTGGGAATATGCAAAATAAAAACAAATAAAAATAAACCGAATCTAATTGTAGTATTGGTGGGTGATCTGTGGTCAAAAACAACTCGCAGGATAAATTTGTATCAATGTGTAACCAAAATGTAGACCCTGAATACATATCGTCCCACAGACGGACTTGTTAAAGGGATAGTAATACTTCATTTTAACTTTATTTTATTTTGTAGGCATTAAAAAAACATGAACAATGATATAAGTCTTATCTCTCAGCCTTTTATGGTTTAAGAGATATTCACAAGCAAAGTACCCCCCTCCTGCCCCTTTTACTGATGTAACACTGCTCAGCCAGATCAGAAGGGAGGTGCCCAGGTAGATTGCAGAGAGGGACAATCTTCAATTAAGATAATGGAAAAACCTGAAAAGCTTGTCAAGGGGGGCAGGGATTTCATTGTTTTCATAGGAAGAAGATTGTCCCCTGCTGTTATCTGTCTGGTCTATGGACTGGATTCCACATCTGAGAAGAGATTGTTTACATTAGGTAAAAGGGGCGGGGAGGGGAAACTTTGCTTGTGAATATCTCATAAACCATAAATGTTTGAGATATAAGACTTATATCATTCTTCATGTTTTCTTAATGCCTACAAAATAAAATAAAGTTAAAACGAAGTATTACTATCCCTTTAAAAAGGTACCCAATTTATTGAATCTCTGATTAAAAACTCAATTAACTTATAATATTGTTCACTGATAAGACTATATACATATATAAAAAACATACAGTGAATGAACACTGCCTAAAAATAGATATAAAACATAATATGCAAAAGAAATTCGTCCTGAACCCGGACTATTCCATAAATGTAGCAGACCTAACAGAGTGGGTCAGTAACATCGGTGTGCTCCGGGATAGTGAGTTACAATAATGCAATTACCGCTTGCAACATGTAGCAGCGCACAAGACTATAATCCCGATAAGATGTATGAACAGCTTCCCCGCTTCTACTAGTCCGCTTACTTGACCAATTCCTGTAATGTGCACATTAAAAGCCGAATGCTCGCTGCCAACCACTTCCTTAATCTTTCCGGATCTGGCCGGTCTGTTATGGCTTCTCCTGGATGATGGAGTCCCCCGGTTCGTGTGCTCGCTTCGTGGTGATGAGATCAAAAGAATCTATACCAAATAGGATCACTTTTCAACCCCTTGGTGAGCGCTCAGATACCCATTGCTCTTTACTTTGTTTAGCATAGCCTACATTTCAGAGGTAAAATATATATTCTAAAGCTAGTCGCTACCTGCTTAATTGTAGCAGGGCGACTTCATAGCGGATGAAAGTTCCGCTAAAAAAAAATAATAATAATAAACTTTTAGTCATATTCGATATATAACCTAACTATTTAGGCTAACTTATATAGAGGATACATCTCCTTTAATTCTTTTCTACTCTGTGTCTCCGAAGGTCCTGCATTGTGTTAGTTTTAAATATATATAATTATTCTTTAAATTGCCATTTTTTTCAGAGAGGATGGCGAGAAAGAAAGCAGCAAAAGCCAGGTAAATGATGCTACATTACACACAACAAGCACAAACACATAGTCATGCTTTGCAATGCCTTGAAGACCTCACTAAAGGCTCTTTAAAGGGATAGTAATACTTAAGTATTACTAATCCCTATAGCAAAGTACTACTTACAAAAAACAAATTGCCCCCAGTGTCATCTCTCAGACCTTTATGGTTTGAGAGATAATCGCTTCTAAAGTTGCCCTCTCCCTCCCCTTTCCCCATAGTCAGCGTTCTAGCTGACTGAAAGGAAGAGAGTCGTACGACTTTCAGGTGGTTCTCCAGCACAGCTGGATCGCATTACTAAAAAAGAAAACTTTCACTGAAATGGTCTTCTACGTGTGTTTGGTTTGCAAGCACACGTAGAAGACCATTTTAGTGAATTTTTTTTTTTTAGTTAACGCGATCGCGGCTCTGCTGCAGAGCCGCCTGATGATCTCTGACCAGATTTCCCTGAGTCAGCTAGAATGCTGACTACGGGGAAGGGGGAGGGAGAGAGAACTTTAGAAGCGATTATCTCTCAAACCATAAAGGTTTGAGAGATGACACTGGGGGCAATATGTTATTTTTAAGTAGTACTTTGCTATAGGGATTAGTAATACTTAAGTATTACTATCCCTTTAAAACCGATAGCAATTTGTGGGATTTGTATTTGCCCGCTATGGTGTAGTTACTGTGCCCCAGTATATGAGTGTATTTCAAGGACAGTAATACTTTAAAATTACTAATCCCAATGTTGTAGGAGTAAAAAAAAGAAATGATTTGCCCCCAGTGATATCTCTCAAACCTTTATGGTTTGAGAGATATTCACTCGCAAAGTTCCCCCCTCCCTCCTCTTTCCCTGAAGTCAGTGTTGTAGCTGCCTGTCATACGACCGTACTGCGGCTCTGCAGCTGAGCCGAGATCGTGTTAAAGCGGAACTTTCAGATAATTGCCAGTCGCCATGCATTCATTAAATGCATGGCGACTAGCTTGAAAATATACGTCTTAAAAAAAAAAAAAATACTTGTGTGTAAAGGAATCCGTCCTGTTTCGAGACTGACGGGCAGGTTAGTGCGGTCTGTGCGCCTGCGCCGTCAGTCCCTTCCGGTGACCATATGGTGCAAAGCAGTCTACTCTATAGAGACCGGGACTGACGGTGCAGGCGCACAGAGGAGATGTCTGCCCTCTAGCCTCAGTTCCGGTCTCCAAACGGGACGGATTCCTTTAGACACATGTATTTTTTTTTTGGTAAGACATCTATTTTCAAGCTAGTTGCCATGCATTTAATGAATGAATGGCGACTGGCTATTATCTGAAAGTTCCGCTTTAATAAAAAAGAAATCATTCACTTAAAAGGTCTTCTGCGTCTGCTTGGTTTGCAAGCACACGTAGAAGACCTTTTAAGTGAATTATTTCTTTTTTATTAACGCAATCTCGGCTCTGCTGCAGAGTCACCAAATGATCGTAGGACAGGCTTCCCCTGCAGTTAGCTACAACCAGAGGCGTAACTAGAAGCCACCGGCCCTGGTGCAAGAATTGCCATGGGCCCCCACCACCACCACATTGGCCCCCTCATCCATGTTGCCCCTTCCACAATGCCCCCTTCATCTCCACAATGCCCCCCCTTCATCTCCACAGTGCCCCCTTCATCTCCACAATGCCTCTTCCACAATGCCCCCTTCATCTCCACAATGCCCCCCCTTCATCTCCACATTGCCTCTTCCACAATGCCCCCCCTTCATCTCCACAATGCCCCCTTCATCTCCACAATGCCTCTTCCACAATGCCCCCTTCATCTCCACAATGCCCCTTCATCTCCATAATGCACCTTCCACAATGCCCCCATCTCCATATTTCCCCTTCCACAAAGCCCCCATCTTCACATTGCCCCTTCATCTCCACATTGCCCCTACCTCCAGTCCTGGTGGTCTAGCGACGTGGCTTGACAGATCTATTCCTCCTTCGGCACAGATCTCTAGAGCTGAAGCTCCGGCGCGCCACTCTAGTAATGCAGAGGCTAGGAGATTATGTCATCTCCCAGCGCTCTGTATTACTAGAGCGGCGCACCGAATGGGAGATCAGCTGAGGACTGCTGCAGGCGAGGGGGTCACAGGGGGCGGCCGGGTCCCTGGAGTGACGGTCCCGGTCGCAGGTGCGACTGCTGCGACCCCTATTGTTACGCCACTAGCTACAACGCTGACTTCAGGGAAAGGGAAGGGAGGGGGAATTTTGCGAGTGAATATCTCTGAAGCCATAAAGGTTTGAGAGATATCACTGGGGGCAAATCATTTCTTTTTTTTTACTACTAAAATATTGGGATTAGTAATTTTAAAGTATTACTGTCCCTTTCAGTTTGTTTCACAGGGTGGTGAATGTATGTATATATTTATGTGGTGCCACACAGTGTACGCAGCGCCTTACAATAGTAGTATGTTACAATAAATAAATGGGGATAAAGTGTCACATTCATAGAAACAATAGGAGAGAGGTCCCTGCCCCAAGGAGCTTACAGTCTAAATGGGTAATAAGAGATGGACAACAGGGTACAAGGGTGTCAAGTGTTGAGTTTGCCAAAAGGTAGCTCATTGTACAAGTGTTCCAGAAGATAGGATTTCAGGTTAGACTTAACCCCTTAACGACCATTCAATCCAGCAGGGGGTGGCTACTAAAAAAATACAGCACATTTTTTTTTCTTTAGCTCATTGCATTTTGGGTCTGCCATGTGGCGTGTAGCCGTTTGGCAAGCCAGGGATTCCATGACATGCCAGGACTGTCACCATTTCTTAACGTCCGGACACGCATGATGGTCCTGGCACGTTACATGTCCTTAAAGGGATAGTAATACTTAAAATGTAAAAAAATATATGCTGTAGGATTTATCCGCCTGAGTAAAACAAGAGTACTCCCACTGCTGAAAGGTGTTTCATTCAAAAGTTATTAATTTTCAAAGTTGAATTTTTTAGGTGCAATATCACAGTGGCCTGAAATTGTACAATGGCGCTGTTGCTACACGATCCTATGGACAGCTCTGGTCCCGGGACCATAAATCTCCATAGGATGGTGTAGCAACAGCGCCACTGTACAATTTCAGGCCACTGTGATATTGCACCTAAAAAATTCAACTTTGAAAATTAATAACTTTTGAATGAAACACCTTTCAGCAGTGGGAGTACTCTTGTTTTACTCAGGGGGATAAACCCTACAACATATTTTTTTTTACATTTTAAGTATTACTGTCCCTTTAAAGGGGTGAAAGACAGACTGGGATTGTTCTAACGTAGGGAGAGAGGTATGGAGTTCCAAATGTCGGGAGTGGAAAGATAAAAAGGTTTGAGACAGGTAAGGGCAGAGGGGGAGGATGGTGCAACAAGAAGGGCGTTGTGTGCTGAGCGAAGGAGACGGCCGTGAACATAACAGCAGATGAGGGAAGAGATGTGGAGAGCATTAAAGGGATAGGATTGTCTCATTTTCGTAAAATCGAATCTTGTAGCTATTAAAAAACTAAACTAAACTCTCCCAGTCCTATCTCTCAAACCTTTATGGTTTGAGAGCTAATCGCAACAAAAGTTTCCCCCTCCCTCTCCTTTCCCTGATGTCAGCACTCTATCTGACTGCAGAGGAATTCGGTCCGAGGACTGTCAGAGGCTCTTCAGCAGAGCCGGGATCGAGAGTCATAAAAGAGTAACTTCACTGGATAGGTCTACAAAGTGTGCTTGCAAACCAGGCAGACTTTGTAGACCGTTCCAGTGAAGTCACTCTTTTTATGCCTCTCGATCTCGGCTCTGCTGAAGAGTCTTCGACACTTCCAGGACCAGATTCCCCTGCAGTCAGATAGAGTGCTGACATCGGGGAATGGAGAGGGAGGCAGAAACTTTAGCCACAAGATTCTATTTTATGAAAATGAGACAATATTATCCCTTTAACCCCTTAGGGACCCTTGACGTATCAGGACCGTCAAGGGTAATTGTGCTCCAACGACCCTTGACGGTCATGGTACGTCACGTACTTTTTACTTACAGCGCTCTACCGGGAGCGCTGTAAGTAAAAATAGGGCATGAAATAGACCGCTCCAAGATCGGAGCGATCTGTTTCAAGCCCCATAATGACGCGCCGATACACGTGACAGGTCACGTGTACCGGCGCCTCCAAGTGCCCCTATGCGGTCGTTATGGGACGGAAATGTCCCATAACCTCCGGTCCTTAAGGGGTTAAAGGTGAAAAGAAGGACTTTGTAAGTGATGCATTGCTGAATAGGGAGCCATAACAGATGTGTAAGAATTACGTGAGCAGATTTTGGGTGAGTTTGATAATTAATGGAGCTGAGCTTAAAACAGATTGCATAGGAGAAAGATGGGAAGCCGGGAGACCAGTTAAAGGGATAGTAATACTTTATTATTACTATCCCCCATATTGTAAATATTTGTAAAATAAGTTAATAGCCCCCAGGTTCATCTCTCAAACCTTTATGGTTTGAGAGATAACTGAACGCAAAGTTCCCCCTCCCTCCCTCTTACCTGAAGTCAGTGTTGTACTGACTGCAGGGATATCCGGTCTGACTTTCATCAGGCGGTTCTGCAGCTGAGCCGAGATCCCGTTAATGACAAAGAATTATTTCACTGAAACGGTCTTCTACGTGTGCTTGGTTTGTGCTTGGTTTGCACACGTAGAAGACGATTTCAGTGAAATAATTCTTTGTCATAAACGCGATCGCGTCTCTGCTGCAGAGCCGCCTGATGAAAGTCAGACCGGATATCCCTGCAGTCAGTACAACGATGACTTCAGGGGAGGGGGAGGGAGGGGGGAACTTTGTCTTCGGTTATCTCTCAAATCATAAAGGTCTGAGAGATGAACCTGGGGGCAATTAACTTATTTTACAAATATCTACAATATGGGGGACAGTAATAATAAAGTATTACTATCCCTTTAATAGGATATTGCAAAAGTCTACGTGGGACAGAATGAGGGCATGCGCAAGACTTTTAGTAGTTTTGTGGGTCAGGATGGGGCAGATTTTAGCAATGTTGCAGAGGAAGAAGTGACAGGTTCTAGCGACAGAGTTAATGAGACGGGAAAAGAAAAGAGAGGAATCAAATATCGCCCCATGGCAGCGTGCTGAGCTGATTGGATAAATGCTGGTGTTTTCCATAGCATTATTTAGTAGATCCAGGCCACAGACTTAGTCCTGTCTGTTTCATCTTTCATTCCTTTTACCCTCCATTTACTGCAGGTTCTTCAAGGTCAGCACAACAAGAAACCTGTACACAGACTCCCTCAACCATCTGACAGGTGAGGAAAACTGTGCAAGAGTCTCACATGCAACCACGAATAGTGCAAATGTATGTGCACTGTAAGGGATGGTTTTTTTTGGTGATCTCCTCACGGTTAGTCGGGGGTTAATGCTCTGCAGTCATGTAGCAAGCTAAACAGAGAGTAGTGCCATCCTCAGTTACGTAGTGTTTATGAGAGGCAGGTAGTGCCATCTCCAGTTGCGCAACATGCAGTGTTATATAACCAATAAATACGCATGCATAGTGTTAGACATACCCTGCATACCTTTAAGGGTGTAGTCTGTATTTACCCCATCATCAACATGATTCTAATTTATAGCCTTTGGAGACCAGGGAGAGTGTACCTGGTCTCAAGTCTGAGAAACAGAGCGTGTACCTCAAGCCTGTGTGTATAAAAGATCGTTGCTGCAGAGGCGTATGGAGGGCTCTCCCATACTGATGTAAACTCCGGCAGTAGCTAAGTATCTTTTATGTTCTCTTTTTGTAATGTATCTTTAATAAACTGTAGTTATAGTTTTTCCTCCGCTGCCTTTGTGGGTATTTCTTTATCTTTATTCTGAAATTCCAGACCTCTAATGAAACATGCACGTGGACAGTCAGCAGAGCCCACTTGGAACTATACCAGCCGGGGAGACGATAGCTGTATGGAGGGCTGTATTTCCTAGTAGGCAGAGTAGCAAACTGTCTAGAGTGCAACATGTTGATGGGTGGAGCCTACACTGTACTTTCCACACCCACATTCTGAATTGTAGGTGTGGCCACAGCAATCTCAATATCCCTTCACCAGTCTTATACCACTTTACAAGCTATTATTTAACCCCCTGGATGATAGAGAGATCTCCAATCTCTCTAGCAGCCAAGGGTTTAAAGCCTTAATTATTTTTTTGTGGGCATTTCTTGTTATAGGCCAAAGGCTAATTCTGTGCCATGAAACAGTGGATGGGACTGGGTTGGGGTCATGGGATGAGTGGGGTTGTGGTCATGGATAGAGCTAACAGCACCTAGAGTGCCTCACCTAGGGGCACCTGGGATGTAAACAGGGCTGGATATACATCTCAGGAGCCTGTAGGCACAGAAATCTGAAGTGCCCCCCCCTTTGAGACCCAAATCCTCTTTATCGGTTCATCTCAGTATATAACTCTGTCAGCAAGAAATAAAAGTGCACAGAAGTGATAATATGCAACCAAAATGAACTGGTGGGAGAGATCTGCTTGAGAGACATCTACCCAGGGGTGCAGATCGGAGCGGTCACCAGCTGTTCAGGACTACAACCCTTTGAGTGCCAGAGGGGCACTTGAAGGGTTAATTTGTGACCACCACGCTAGGCTTCCAGGTAGGTGCCAGCCAGGCCAACTGCAATTTCTGCAAAAAGAGAGCACCGCACAACGACACTAGCAGCCATCTACCCGGGCAGTGAGAGCACTCAGCACACAGAGACAGAACCTTTTCCTTCCTCAGATTCAATCTTCACTCACCTGGGCTGGCTGCTGGTGCACTCACCTGGGCTGGCTGCTGGTGCACTCACCTGGGCTGGATACTGATGCACTCACCTGGGCTGGCTGCTGGTGCACTCACCTGGGCTGGCTGCTGGTGCACTCACCTGGACTGGCTGCTGGTGCACTTACCTGGGCTGGCTGCTGGTGCACACACCTGGGCTGGATACTGATGCACTCACCTGGGCTGGATACTGATGCACTCACCTGGGCTGGCTGCTGGTGCACACACCTGGGCTGGATACTGATGCACTCACCTGGGCTGGCTGCTGGTGCACTCACCTGGGCTGGCTGTTGATCACACACCTGGGCTGGCTGCTGGTGCACTCACCTGGGCTGGATACTGATGCACTCACCTGGGCTGGCTGCTGGTGCACTCACCTGGGCTGGCTGTTGATCACACACCTGGGCTGGCTGCTGAGCACTCACCTGGGATGGATACTGATGCACTCACCTGGGCTGGATACTGATGCACTCACCTGGGCTGGCTGCTGGTGCACTTACCTGGACTGGCTGCTGGTGCACTTACCTGGACTGGCTGCTGGTGCACTTACCTGGACTGGCTGCTGGTACACTCACCTGGACTGGCTGCTGGTGCACTCACCTGGACTGGCTGCTGGTGCACTCACCTGGACTGGCTGCTGGTGCACTCACCTGGGCTGGCTGCTGGTGCACTCACCTGGACTGGCTGCTGGTGCACTCACCTGGGCTGGCTGCTGGTGCACTCACCTGGACTGGCTGCTGGTGCACTCACCTGGGCTGGCTGCTGGTGCACTCACCTGGACTGGCTGCTGGTGCACTCACCTGGGCTGGCTGCTGGTGCACTCACCTGGACTGGCTGCTGGTGCACTCACCTGGGCTGGCTGCTGGTGCACTCACCTGGGCTGGCTGCTGGTGCACTCACCTGGGCTGGATACTGATGCACTCACCTGGGCTGGCTGCTGAGCACACACCTGGGCTGGATACTGATGCACTCACCTGGGCTGGCTGCTGGTGCACTCACCTGGGCTGGCTGTTGATCACACACCTGGGCTGGCTGCTGGTGCACTCACCTGGGCTGGATACTGATGCACTCACCTGGGCTGGCTGCTGAGCACTCACCTGGGCTGGATACTGATGCACTCACCTGGGCTGGATACTGATGCACTCACCTGGGCTGGCTGCTGGTGCACTTACCTGGGCTGGCTGCTGGTGCACTTACCTGGGCTGGCTGCTGGTGCACTTACCTGGGCTGGCTGCTGGTGCACTCACCTGGGCTGGCTGCTGAGCACACACCTGGGCTGGATACTGGTGCACTTACCTGGGCTGGCTGCTGGTGCACTCACCTGGGCTGGCTGCTGGTGCACTCACCTGGGCTGGCTGCTGGTGCACTCACCTGGGCTGGCTGCTGGTGCACTCACCTGGGCTGGCTGCTGGTGCACTTACCTGGGCTGGCTGCTGGTGCACTCACCTGGGCTGGCTGCTGGTGCACTCACCTGGGCTGGCTGCTGGTGCACTCACCTGGGCTGGCTGCTGGTGCACGCACTCACTGCTCTCTTTCCCAGGAATCCCCAAGTGCTAGTGAAGTCTGACATTTTCCTGTCTGTCACGCACCGAGTGAGCGATGCAGTCACGCAGATAGACTAGAGTGAGAGTGGAAGATGCAAAATCTGTGCTAGCCATGCATCATAAGGCTGGCTAATTTAAGAAAAAAAAAAAAACGGTCCCAATGACAGGCGCCCCTCTGTGGGGTGCGCCTGTAGACAGATGCCTACTGGCTGTATGTGTGTGATCTAAGACAAAGAGTTTCAATAGTCCGAATTAAACTGTATAGAAAACTATTTAAAGGGATAGTAATACTTCGTTTTAACTTTATTTTATTTTGTAGGCATTAAAAAAACATGAAGAATGATATAAGTCTTATCTCTCAAACCTTTATGGTTTAAGAGATATTCACAAACAAAGTATCCCCCCCTGTTCAGCCAGATCAGAAGTGAGCTGCCCAGGTAGACTGCAGAGAGGGACAATCTTCAATTAAGATAAGGGAAAAACCTGAAAAACTTGTCAAGGGGGGCAGGGCTTTCATTGTTCTCATAGGAAGAAGATTGTCCCCTTCTGTTATCTGTCTCGTCTATGGACTGGATTCCACATCTGAGAAGAGATGGCTTACACTAGGTAAAAGGGGCGGGAGGGGAAACTTTGCTTATGAATATCTCTCAAACCATAAAGGTTTGAGAGATAAGACTTATATCGTTCTTCATGTTTTTTTAAAGCATACAAAATAAAATAAAGTTAAAACGAAGTGTTACTATCCCTTTAACCTTTTGAGCGCCAGAGTGGTACAGAATACATTGGTTTGCAATGAATTCTGTACCACTCTGGCACTCAAAGGGTTAAGTATTACTATCCCTTTAAAACAACTTGGGCAACTATAAAACATGAAGTGGGTTCAGTTGGTGGATCGTTAGGATTCCACAGGGATTTAATTAGAAACTAGAAGGTTCCACCGCAGGTAAACCTTAAAGGGATAGTAATACTTCGTTTTAACTTTATTTTATTTTGTAGGCATTAAAAAAACATGAAGAATGATATAAGTCTTATCTCTCAAACCTTTATGGTTTATGAGATATTCACAAGCAAAGTTTCCCCTCCCGCCCCTTTTACCTAGTGTAAGCCATCTCTTCCCAGATGTGTAATGCAGTCCATACACAGACAGATAACAGCAGGGGACAATCTTCTTCCTATGAGAACAATGAAAGCCTTGCTCCCCTTGACAAGTTTTTCAGCTTTTTCCCTTATCTTAATTGAAGATTGTCCCTCTCTGCAGTCTACCTGGGCATCTCCCTTCTGATCTGGTTGAACAGGGGGGGGATACTTTGTTTGTGAATATCTCTTAAACCATAAAGGTTTCAGAGATAAGACTTATATCATTCTTCATGTTTTTTTAATGCCTACAAAATAAAATAAAGTTAAAATGAAGTATTACTATCCCTTTAAGAAGAGATCAGATTATCAAATGACTTTGTCCCCCCAAATACTACATCAGAATTCTAAGGCACAAATAGGCAAATAGATACGATGAACTGTCCCTAGCCAGGTAAATCATCCTTATTAAAGTATGAACAAACCTTTTTAATGAGAAAAAATATATTATATCTGTTTTTCCTACAGTAAAACAAGGGTAGTCCCACTGCTGGGTGATTTTTAATTCCAATTTATCGCATCAAATTTTTTTGTAATTAACCCCCATGGATACTAGAGATGCCTCCAACACGTTACAAAGCAATGCCCTGGCATTGTCTCTACCATCCAAGGGGTTAAACGTCCAACTTTTATTCTGGACACCAGGTGGCACTGTTCCTATCACAGGTTGTGGGGAGCCGTAGTCAGTGACTCAAGCTCTCCCATAAAATTGACTTTTGGTAACACTAGTTGGCGCAGTTGATTTAAAATAAATAAATAAATAAATAATGCAGCTGTAATAACTTTTAAATGAAACATCAGTGGGAATATCCCCTTGTTTACTCATCAGGAAAAGTTATGTAAACATTTTTTTTTTTAGAATAAATGTTTACTGCTCCTTTAAATAAATGAAGTTCCAAATGTACCTAGGATATAGTTCCCATTTAACATTTGTTATTTTGCATATTTTAAAAGTATATGCTGTTGGAGACCCTTCCAGCATTCATTGGGTAAAAATCTTCAGTTTTTCTTTGTCCCTTATACGTTGGGTGGTTTGCCTGAAAATTGCTCCTCTTGTGTACTTGTGCATATGGCCTTTGACCGTTTAAAAGCCACAGGAGTGTGTAATGCCTTCCTTTGTAGAGCATTGCACATCTATCTGGTCCTTAAAGGGTCAGTCTGACTGTGAACCTCATGTATAGACTGTATTATTGAAGCTCCGGTGTCCGTCTGTCTGTGTCCCCTCCAGACACTGTCCAGAAGTCCCCGGAAGTCACATATCAGAATGTCACAGGGATCGTGTCTAAGGAATGTGACGTGGATTGTCACTCAGACAATACCTTCTACTTGGAACCGTCTGAGGGTGAGTCCAACACTTAGAGAGCTGCTCTCATACCTATACCTGGGGGGTCTCTGGCTCTGCCCCTGAGATTCCAGCTTTTGCATGTAATTACCGGGTCTCCAGGGGACAGAGACTGATTCTCCAGTGGTGGGCAGTTTCTTATGAAACTCTGCCCACTTCTCCTCCTTCCCACCCTGTTCTTCCCATTTCCCACCCACTTCTTCTCCTTCCCACCCTATTCCTCCTACTTCCCACCCTCTTCTCCTCCTTCCTACTTCTCCTCCTCCCACCCTGTTCTTCCCATTTCCCTCCCACTTCTCCTCCTTCCCACTTCTCCTCCTTCCCACCCTGTTCTTCCCATTTCCCTCCAACTTCTCCTCCTTCCCACCCTGTTCCTCCTACTTCCCTCCCACTTCTCCTCCTTTCACCCTGTTCTTCCCATTTCCCTCCCACTTCTCCTCCTTCCCACCCTGTTCTTCCCATTTCCCTCCCACTTCTCCTCCTTCCCACCCTGTTCCTCCTACTTCCCTCCCACTTCTCCTCCTTTCACCCTGTTCTTCCCATTTCCCTCCCACTTCTCCTCCTTCCCACTTCTCCTCCTTCCCACCCTGTTCTTCCCATTTCCCTCCCACTTCTCCTCCTTCCCACCCTGTTCCTCACACTTTCCACCCACTCCTCCTCCTTCTCACCATGTTCCTTCCACTTTACACCCACTTCTCCTTCTTCCCCACTGTTCCTCCCACTTCCCTCCCCCTCCTCCTATATTAAATAAATGTTGGAGACAAAATGCCCAATTGGGATAAACTTTCTCATTCCTGATATTCTATGGAGTCTCAATATCAAATTGGAGATGTTTTAGTTCATAAACTTCACAGAACAACGTAATGACGGGAGAGTTTATCACACTGGGGCAGTTATCTCCTCTTTATCACACCTTAGTACATCTCCCTGCAGTCTATAACTTAATATCTCCCATAGAATAACATAGGAACTGGAGAGTTTATCACACTGGAGAAGTTATCTCCTCTTTATCGCACCTTAGTACATCTCCCCCTGTAGTCTATAACTAAAGATCTCCCATATAATAACATAGGAACTGGAGAGTTTATCTCACTGGAGAAGTTATCTCCTCTTTATCACACCTTAGTACATCTCCCCTGTAGTCTATAACTAAATATCTCCCATAGAATAACATAGGAACTGGAGAGTTTATCTCACTGGAGAAGTTATCTCCTCTTTATCACACCTTAGTACATCTCCCCTGTAGTCTATAACTAAATCTCTCCCATAGAATAACATAGGAACTGGAGAGTTTATCTAACTGGTGAAGTTATCTCCTCTTTATCACACCTTAGTACATCCCCCCCTGTAGTTTATAACTATATCTCTCTCATTGAGAGATAGGAACTGGTTAGGAACTCCACTGCTAGTTCAGAGGTTTCACCCCTGACAGTAAAACAGGGTTTTCATTTCCTCTTCTGTTCTGACTCTTGTTTTTGCCCGACACACATCAGAGACTTCACTACACACTCACAGTTTTAAGGTAAAAAACATCAGTCTGAAAGAGCTGTGAGAACCGGTTCACTGGGGAGGTCCCCATTTCAATAATTCATGCAATTATAAACATAGACACACACAAACACACATACTCTTAAAGGGATAGTAATGTTTCACAAAAAAAGCAGCTCCAATTAATCTTCATAGTATTTGGGCCATGGAGAGTGGGAGAGTTTATCTCACTGGAGAAGTTATCTCCTCTTTATCACACCTTAGTACATCTCCCCTGTAGTCTATAACTAAATCTCTCCCATAGAATAACATAGGAACTGGAGAGTTTATCACACTGGAGAAGTTATCTCCTCTTTATCACACCTTAGTACATCTCCCCTGTAGTCTATAACTAAATCTCTCCCATAGAATAACATAGGAACTGGAGAGTTTATCACACTGGAAAAGTTATCTCCTCTTTATCACACCTTAGTACATCTCCCCTGTAGTCTATACTAAAGATCTCCCATAGAATAACATAGGAACTGGAGAGTTTATCACACTGGAGAAGTTATCTCCTCTTTATCACACCTTAGTACATCTCCCCCTGTAGTCTATAACTAAATCTCTCCCATAGAATAACATAGGAACTGGAGAGTTTATCTCACTGGAGAAGTTATCTCCTCTTTATCACACCTTAGTACATCTCCCTTGTCGTCTATAACTAAAGATCTCCCATATAATAACATAGGAACTGGAGAGTTTATCTCACTGGAGAAATTATCTCCTCTTTATCACACCATAGTACATCTCCCCTGTAGTCTATAACTAAATCTCTCCCATAGAATAACATAGGAACTGGAGAGTTTATCTCACTGGAGAAGTGATCTCCTCTTTATCACACCTTAGTACATCTCATCTGTAGTCTATAACTAAATCTCTCCCATAGAATAACATAGGAACTGGAGAGTTTATCTCACTGGAGAAGTGATCTCCTCTTTATCACACCTTAGTACATCTCCCCTGTAGTCTATAACTAAAGCTCTCCCATAGAATAACATAGGAACTGGAGAGTTTATCTCACTGGAGAAGTTATCTCCTCTTTATCACACCTTAGTGCATCTCCCCCTGTAGTCTATAACTAAAGATCTCCCAT
Organism: Rhinophrynus dorsalis; assembly: GCA_037306005.1. Classification (NCBI taxonomy): domain Eukaryota; kingdom Metazoa; phylum Chordata; class Amphibia; order Anura; family Rhinophrynidae; genus Rhinophrynus; species Rhinophrynus dorsalis. The sequence goes on from CM074725.1 coordinate 16,041,349, forward strand.
AGAATAACATAGGAACTGGAGAGTTTATCACACTGGAGAAGTTATCTCCTCTTTATTACACCTTAGTACATCTCCCCTGTAGTCTATAACTAAAGATCTCCCATAGAATAACATAGGAACTGGAGAGTTTATCTCACTGGAGAAGTTATCTCCTCTTTATTACACCTTAGTACATCTCCCCTGTAGTCTATAACTAAAGCTCTCCCACAGAATAACATAGGAACTGGAGAGTTTATCACACTGGAGAAGTTATCTCCTCTTTATCACACCTTAGTACATCTCCCCCTGTAGTCTATAACTAAATATCTCCCATAGAATAACATATGAACTGGAGAGTTTATCTCACTGGAGAAGTTATCTACTCTTTATCACACCTTAATACATCTCCCCTGTAGTCTATAACTAAATATCTCCCATATAATAACATAGGAACTGGGGAGTTTATCTCACTGGAGACGTTATCTCCTCTTTATCACACCTTAGTACATCTCCCCCTGTAGTCTATAACTAAATATCTCCCATAGAATAACATAGGAACTGGAGAGTTTATCTCACTGGAGACGTTATCTCCTCTTTATCACACCTTAGTACATCTCCCCCTGTAGTCTATAACTAAATATCTCCCATATAATAACATAGGAACTGGAGAGTTTATCTCACTGGAGAAGTGATCTCCTCTTTATCACACCTTAGTACATCTCCCCTGTAGTCTATAACTAAAGATCTCCCATATAATAACATAGGAACTGGAGAGTTTATCTCACTGGAGAAGTGATCTCCTCTTTATCACACCTTAGTACATCTCCCCTGTAGTCTATAACTAAAGATCTCCCATAGAATAACATAGGAACTGGAGAGTTTATCTCACTGGAGAAGTTATCTCCTCTTTATCACACCTTAGTGCATCTCCCCCTGTAGTCTATAACTAAAGATCTCCCATATAATAACATAGGAACTGGAGAGTTTATTACACTGGAGAAGTTATCTCCTCTTTATTACACCTTAGTACATCTCCCCTGTAGTCTATAACTAAAGATCTCCCATATAATAACATAGGAACTGGAGAGTTTATCTCACTGGAGAAGTTATCTCCTCTTTATCACACCTTAGTACATCTCCCCCTGTAGTTTATAACTATATCTCTCTCATTGAGAGATAGGAACTGGTTAGGAACTCCACTGCTAGTTCAGAGGTTTCACCCCTGACAGTAAAACAGGGTTTTCATTTCCTCTTCTGTTCTGACTCTTGTTTTTGCCCGACACACATCAGAGACTTCACTACACACTCAAAGTTTTAAGGTAAAAAACATCAGTCTGAAAGAGCTGTGAGAACCGGTTCACTGGGGAGGTCCCCATTTCAATAATTCATGCAATTATAAACATAGACACACACAAACACACATACTCTTAAAGGGATAGTAATGTTTCACAAAAAAAGCAGCTCCAATTAATCTTCATAGTATTTGGGCCATGGAGAGTGTTATTCAATACTGTATTGTACTACTGTGTTGTAGTTCAAGAGTAATTGAATGATAAAATATCCCCCTCCTGCCCCTTTTACTGATGTAACACTGCTCACCTCAGAGCAGCAAGACTGTTCGGATGGATCGCAGAGAGGGACAATCTTCAGTGATCATAAGGGAAAACCTGAAAAACCTGTCAAGGGTGGCAGGGTTTTCATTGTTCTCACAGTAAGAAGATTGTCCCTTGTTGTGATCTGTCCGGTCAAGTAACCAGATTCCAGGGGAGGTGGCTTACACTATGTAAAAGGGGCAGGTGGGGGATAATTTATCATTCAATTACTCTTGTGCTATAACTCTGAAAGGATTGAAATAACACTCTCCGTGGCCCAAATATAATGAAGATTAATTGGAGTTGTTTTTATTGTGAAACATTACTATCCCTTTAACCATTTAAGCACCAGACAGGTATGGAATTTGTTCCACTAACATTCCACACTGCACTCCTTCCCACCTGCCATTCCCTGCCAGCCAGATACTAACATTCCACACTAGGCTCCCTCACAACTCCCACTTCCTGCTGTCCAGTACTAGCAGAGGCTTCACTAGAGGCTGCCCGGCCCTGGTGCAAAATTTGCCACAGCCCCCCCCCCCACTACCATGTTTACCCCACTGTCCACTTCCACGAATGTGCCCCCACTGTCCACCTCCTACCTGGCTCAGGAGGAGGGGGCCTCATCATCCCTGGTGGTCTGACGGCGTAACAGGAGAGGTCTGTGCTGGGTTCTGCACAGACCTCTATATGCAGCTCCCGCACGGTCCTCCTGTAATGCATAGCACTGGGAGATGATGTAATTACTAGTCGGCCAGGGACCACGAGGAAGCTGCGCTTAGCTTGCCTGTGAGGGAATCAGTGTGATCTTCCCACCGGCAAAGCTTTTTTATTGCTGGCAGAGGCAGTGGGGGCGGCCGGACCCCTGGAGTGATGGGCCCAGTTGCAGTTGGGACCCCTGCAACCACTGTTGTTACACCACTGAGTACTAGCTTAAAGGAGCAGTAAACTTTTTTTTAATGAAAAAATATATATTGTAGGTATTTTCCTATTGAGTAAAATAAGGGTACTTCCATTGCCGAGAGATTTATATTTCCAGAGTTATTACAGTTTAAACCCATGTTTTTTTTTACATTACTAGTGCCCTCTAGTGGTCAAATTCTAATTAGATTTCCTGTTAGATTCTAATGGAGAGGAAAGTCAGAATAGTCAGAGACATACAGTTCTCCATAGAATGTGATACAAACTGTCAATTCCTGTCAGTTAGAACTATCAGGAAGTAAACACAGTAAATTCACTTCCTGTCAGAACTATCAGGAAGTAAACACAGTAATTTCACTTTCTGTCAGTTAGAACGTCCAGGAAGTAAACACAGTAAATTCACTTCCTGTCAGTTAGAACTATCAGGAAGTGAACACAGTAAATTCTCTTCCTGTCAGAACTATCAGGAAGTAAACACAGTAATTTCACTTCCTGTCAGTTAGAACTTCCAGGAAGTAAACACAGTAAATTCACTTCCTGTCAGAACTATCAGGAAGTGAACACAGTAAATTCTCTTCCTGTCAGAACTATCAGGAAGTAAACACAGTAATTTCACTTCCTGTCAGTTAGAACTTCCAGGAAGTAAACACAGTAAATTCACTTCCTGTCAGTTAGAACTATCAGGAAGTAAACACAGTAAATTCACTTCCTGTCAGTCAGAACTATCAGGAAGTAATCACAGTAAATTCACTTCCTGATTATTTAAACAGCTATAAATTTTGAATAAAACAACTGACAACAGTGGGAGTGACCTTGTTTTATTCAGCAGGAAATGCTCTATAAAATATGTGTTTTCATAAAAAAAAAAGTTTACTGCTCCTTTAACCCTACTGACAATACTTTAACCCCTTAACGACCCTTGACGGTCATAGTACATCAAGGGTCGATTTGACTTAACGACCGATGACGTACTATGACCGTCATCGAGTTCCGGGCTCCCCCCGCGGCTGCACGTCGTTCGGGGAGTCCGGAACGCAATGGAGCAATAAAAAAAAATTGCTCCGTGGTCGTTAAGTCACTTCCGCTTCCGGATTCCCCGGTCGTTAAGGGGTTAAAATCAACTAGATGTTTCCACTGAGGTGAGAATATAAACAGGAATTACGGAAAGTACCAAATCATAAAAACATATTCATCACATTTCTTCTGGAACTTGCCTGATGGTTTGGCGTATGAGGGAGTTTATATACTTTGGAAAGTACAGAAATTGATTACTCAGATTGCCTGTACCTTCTTTTAATTTTCTCTATACACATTGTGCAATATAAATGATTAAACTATTGGTTTAGTGCCTCCTGCATGAAACAAAAATATTGTTCCTAATAAACTTAGCATTGTAGAGCCTATTCTTTATACCCTTAAGTGGCCTTAACAACCTGAAAATGTATAGTTAATTATTGATATTTTAATCATTGTCTAAATTTCTGTGGGTCCTCTAAATTCAGCCAGTCTCCTCCCCCTTCTTACCCTTTCTTCTTTTAAACCTCCCTCTGTCAATCAGAGGCCAGTCCATGGAAGGAAATGCACATACAGATTGTCTAATTGGAATTCTTACTTTATATTTAACAGGTGGAGATTCATATTTAGAACCAGAAGCTGAAGGAGACAGCTTTTCCAATGGTGAGAAAAAAAATATGTATGAAGAAGAATGAAATGGGGAAAAGTTTATGAAACGGGTGAAACAGATTACATTAAAACAATAATTATATATATCAGGTGCTTCTGGTAAAACACACTAGGTGAACCTAGCTCCGCCCATGATCACGCCCTCACTTCTCAGATGACTCCACCCCCAGCCCCATCAGGACCAGATTTGCATCCCAGGCTCCCCCAGGCAAGGCTCCGCCCATGATCACACCCTCACTTCTCAGATGACTCCACCCCCAGCCTCATCAGGGCCAGATTTGCATCCAGTGGCGTAACTATAGGGGTCGCACCCGCGACCGGGCCTGTCGCTCCAGGGGGCCCGGCCGCCCCCTGCGACCCCTCTGCCTGCCGCCCACGATCTCCGTCTGGCACTGTAGTAATGCAGAGCGCTGGGAGATGACATCATCTCCCAGCGCTCTGCATTACTGAAGAGGACCGTGCGGGAGATCGACACACCTCTCCAGGCTCCTGCCACTTCAGGGAGGTAGAAGATAAGGGCATTTTGGAGAGGGCAAATATAGTCGAGGGGGGGCCCATGGCGCTTCTTGCACCAGGGCCCAGAGGCTTCAAGTTACGCCTCTGTTTGCATCCCAGGCTCCCCTAGGCAAGGCACTCTAGGGGCAAGTAGCTCCGCCCATGGCCACATACTTACTCTTCACATGACCCTGCCCCCAATTCTACCCATTGTTTCCTGGTACAGAAAATACCCTTGGCCAATAACAAGCAAGGACAAATAAAACTTTAACCCGTTATTTGATAGAGAGATCTACAGTGCTTTGATTTGCAATGTGTTGGTGATCTCTCTAGCATCTAATGCGTTAAATAATAGCCTGTAAATTATAAAACTAGTGCAGGGACCTTCAGGTTGCTCTGGCCTCACCCACAATTCAGAATGCGGGTGTGACCAGCACAGATGAGGCACTGCCACTCAAATTTTGGATCTCCAGACAGTTGCCTACTCTGCCTATTCGGGAATCCAGCCCGAGTCCCATACACTGTTACCTGGAACAAAGAATTATCTTATCCTAGAACGGATACTCTTTATATGAGAAATTCTATCAGTTTGTCAAAGGATACAACTGAGATACTGTGAGCATCTTGGCACCAACAGAGTAATTCATGGGCATTCCCAGTATAACGTTATATATAATCACATAACATACAGCAGTAATACGGGGCAGTCCTGGACCTGTTGATTCCCCAATGCAGTCCCATACGTACATTAGAGAAGAGAGAGAGGACAGTGGGAATTAATGTAATGTTCACTTCATTTATTAAATTGGCCATTTAGTTAAAATTTTATATTTTGCCGTCGTGTCCATTTTATAGACAAATTTCATCAGTTTTTTTAAACTTATGAGTGCTGTTGCAAAGAAATGCGTTGTGTACCACTGTGGCACTCAGAGGGTTAAAAGTTTATATATTGCTATAATTTCCATTTTATATACTAGTTTAACCAGCTTGTTACACAGGTTATACATTGTTATGTCCAGTTTATATACTATATTAGTCTGTTTATTTACAAGTTTATATGTTGCTCGAATGTCTACTTTATACACTAGTTTGGACATTTTATTAAACAGTTTATATATTGTTGTAAAGTCCAGTTTATACGCTAGTTTGGCCAGTTTATTAAGCAGTTTATAGATTGTTGTAAAGCCCAGTTTATACGCTAGTTTGGCCAGTTTATTAAGCAGTTTATAGATTGTTGTAAAGCCCAGTTTATATGCTAGTTTGGCCAGTTTATTAAGCAGTTTATAGACTGTTGTAAAGTCCAGTTTATATACTAGTTTGGTCAGTTTATTAAGCAGTTTATAGATTGTGGTAATGTTCAGTTTATACGCTAGTTTGGCCAGTTTATTAAGCAGTTTATATATTGCTATGTTGTCCAGGTTATAAAGTAGTTTGGACAGTTTATAAACAGTTTATATATTACTGTGAAGTCCAGTTCATACAATAGTTGAGCAAGTTTAATAAACCGTTTATATATTGCTGTACAGTCCAGTTTATACATTAGTTTGGCCAGTTTATTAATCCGTTTATATATTGGTGTAACATCTATTTTATACAATAGTTTGGCTGGTTTATTAAAAGGTTTAGATGTTGGTGTAAAGTCCTGGTTATAAACTAGTTTATTTAGTTTAATAAACAGTTTATATATAGCTGTAATGTCCAGTTTATATACTAAATTGGTCTGTTTATTTACCACTTTATATACTGTTGTAATGTCCAGTTTATTTACTATTTTTTTCAGTTTATTTACCAGTTTATATATTTCTGTATTGTCCAGTTTATATATTAATTTGCCCAGTTTATTTACCAGATTGCATACTCCTTTACCAGCCAGTTTATTTAATGGGATAATGATGTTGACAGATAAAGTTATTTTTGATTATTCATTATACTTTTATATAATACACTGTACCGTTTTAAATGTCCATATCATTGTAGTCGTCTTGTAATTTTAGTTGAAAATTCCCCCTCCTGCCCTTTTTCCCAACATCAGTCATAGTTCCTTCAGATCAGAAAGCCAGTAGCTTGACTGAACAGATCGAAAGGAGGAATAATATTGTATGTGTCTGTATAATGGAAACCGCGGCCCCCTTGACGAAGCAGAACAAGGTTTTCCTTACTCTGACACAATAATGTTCCTGGATTTCAGATCTGAGGAGACTGTGAATGACGTAGGGGGAAAGCGGAGGGAGGGGGAAACTCTCAACAGATACAACAATACAGTATGGAGATTTAATATGGTACGGTGCATTATATAAATGTACTAGTTGAACAGCACAGCAACGGCCGCAGTGCAGTCATGCACAGTAGAAACTGCCCGCACCATGGCTGGTAACGGAGAGGGGCACTCTGAATTCAGACCTGTGCACAGAGAGGACTGTGGTCTAAATTCGGAGTGCCCCACTCTGTTATCAGCCACGGCGCGGGCAGTCTGTACTGCGCATGACAGCTTCTGACAAACGTACATTAGAGAATTATTATATAGGATAATGAGTAATCGAAAAATAACTTCATCTGGTGACATTACTATCCCTTTAACCCCTTAACGACCCTTGACGGTCATAGTACTTCATGGGTAGATCTGAGTTAACGACCCATGATGTACTATGACTGTCATGGAATTCCGGGCTCCCCCCGCAGCTGCACGCTACTCGGAACCGGAAACATTTAAAAAAAAAAAAAAAATGCTCCGTGGTCCTTAAGTGACCGCAACACGCCGCGCGGCCGGTCGTTAAGGGGTTAAAGAGCAGTTGTAGTTAGAGGTTTACCCTTTTGCAGATCTTCTCACCTCTTTTCACTGACTGAGACTGGCGTGGGGCACAGGAGAAGCCTCTGAGGGCCACGTGTGGCCCCAGGCCAAGCTGTTGCCCCCCATTGCATTAGGCTGTGTATTGCAGAGGGACAATAAAAGGAAACACTAAAGGATAAGTGATTGATGAAACAGGACGTCAGGAAGAATTAAAAGAAGATAAAACAAGTATGAATGAGGAAAATGAGTGTTTTTTCTTTCTTTTATCTCCCGTCCAGGAGAGAATTATGAAAATCCTGAACCTGACATCGACCAGAAAGAGGTTTCTGAAGGTGAAGGGGCTGGAAGGCCGGGGAGAGGATTCTGTGAGACCCTCTAACATGGGACAGAGATGATAAACCGCTGTATAAAGGAGAAATACCTTACCATCGCCAGAAAACCCTAATGGCCCAGCACGGGATAAACTTAACCCTATGAGTGCCAGAGGGGAATGCAGCAGTACCTCTCTGGTACTCAAAGGGTTAAGACTACATTCTAGATACCCTGAACCAAACAAATCATGTTATTTAAATGTACATAACCCAATTTCATTACCATGGCCATAAAATCCTAATGACCCTTAGAAATTTCGCCCTCGTGTCCTCGTCCAAGAGGGAACATCTTCAGTCAGTCCGGATGTCAGGTCCATGGAGGCGGACATGACAGTTGCTGGCATGGGCTTCTGCAGATTTTTTTCCCGGGGGCTGCGAAGCCATATTATGCCCCCAAGCCAGCCAGCCCCTGTGTTTATCCAAAAGGGAAGGCAAGTGCACCCCCACCCCCGGAGACACCCATGGGAAGAGTGCAAGAGCCTGCTTAACCCTTTAAGGTTGATTTCACTCTCCTCTAGTCCATACATGGTTAAATTTACCAAGCACAGTGAGCGGCATTTATGTCCTGTGGTCCTACTAGCGGCCGTCATGTCCGCCTCCATTGACATGACATCCAGGAGATGTTATCTCTTGAACAAAGACAAAAGAGCAAAATTCATAGGGGCCATTAGGATTCTCTGGCCATAGTAAGGTAACTGGGAGGTTATTATTAGAAGATGTTACTTCTCCTTTAAGAAGTGATGTTATTATTAAGAGATGTTACTTCTCCTTTAAACCCTTAAAGGGATAGTAATACTTAAAATGTAAAAAAAAATATGTTGTAGGGTTTATCCCCCTGAGTAAAACAAGAGTACTCCCACTGCTGAAAGGTGTTTCATTAAAACGTTATTAATTTTCAAAGTTGAATTTTTTAGGTGCAATATCACAGTGGCCTGAAATTGTACAGTGGCGCTGTTGCTACACGATCCTATGGACAGCTCTGGTCCCGGGACCATAAATCTTCATAGGATGGTGTAGCAACAGCACCACTGTACAATTTCAGGCCGCTGTGATATTGCAGCTAAAAAATTCAACTTTGAAAATTAATAACTTTTGAATGAAACACCTTTCAGCAGTGGGAGTACTCTTGTTTTACTCAGGGGGATAAACCCTACAACATATATTTTTTTACATTTTAAGTATTACTATCCCTTTAAAAATAAATGTATTGCCCCCAGTGTCATCTCTCAAACCTTTATGGCTTGAGAGATGATCGCTCCTAAAGTTGCCGTCTCCCTCCCCCTTCCCTGAAGTCAGCGTTCTAGCTGACTGAAGGGAAGTCCGGTCATAGATCATTAGGCGGCTCTGCAGCAGAGCCGAGATCGCGTTAATAAAAAAAAAATCTTTCACTAAAACGGTCTTGTACGTGTGCTTACAAACCAAGCACAAACCAAGAACACGTAGAAGACCGTTTCAGTGAAAGAGTTCTTTTTTATTAACGTGAACTTGGCTCTGCTGCAGAGCCGCTTGACGGTCATACGACAGGCTTCCCTGCAATCAGCTACAACGCTGACTACGGGGAAGGGGGAAGGAGAGGGAAACTTTAGGAGTGATTATCTCTCAAACCATAAAGGTTTGAGAGATGACACTGGGAGCAATACAGTTCTTTTTAATATGACTTTAATATAGGGATTAGTAATTATTAAGTATTACTATCCCTTTAAGGACCAGCCTCACGGCCGCACAGCCGACACTTGAGGACCGTGGGGGTTTGTTTTAATTTTTTTTTTTTTTTTTCGGAAATGGAATCAGAGGTCCCCGAACGGCGTGCAGCTGCGTGGGGATCCCTGTATTCCATATCGCACATATATAGGTCCTTAACGTAAGTTTTCCCATTATGTAAATGTACGTCATGGGCAGTTAAGGGGTTAAGAGTTGATGTTATTATAAGGAGGTTCTCCTGTAAGCCGCTGCTGGGCCCTCTGCACACTATGAATTAGAGGACACCTTCATCTCTTTGATGCTTTGCAATGCGGTGAGACCTCTGTAGCACCAAGGGGTTAACCCTTTCAATGCCAGGGGGATACGCAACGTATTGCAAAGCCATGCATTGCTTACCCCTCTGGTACTCAAAGGGTTAAGTATTTACTACACCTGTTTTACTCTACTTCTAAAATCGAGTGTTCGGACTTATAAACATAGCTGGGAACTCTCCGGATTTGCCCCGGAGACCCTGGTTTTTCTAGTGAATTACCAGGTGTCCAGCGAGAGTGTCTGATTCTCCTGATGTGGGGAGTCTACTTTTCTTCCTTCCCGCCCTGTTCCACCCACTTCTCCTCCTTCCCACCCTGTTCCTCCTACTTCTCCTCCTTCCCATCCTGTTCTACCCACTTCTCCTCCTTCCCACCCTGTTCCACCCACTTCTCCTCCTTCCCACCCTGTTCCAAACACTTCTCCTCCTTCCCACCCTGTTCCAAACACTTCTCCTCCTTCCCATCCTGTTCTACCCACTTCTCCTCCTTCCCACCCTGTTCCAAACACTTCTCCTCCTTCCCACCCTGTTCCACCCACTTCTCCTCCTTCCCACCCTGTTCCACCCACTTCTCCTCCTTCCCACCCTGTTCCACCCACTTCTCCTCCTTCCCACCCTGTTCCTCCTACGTCTCCTCCTTCCCATCCTGTTCTACCCACTTCTCCTCCTTCCCTCCCTGTTCCAAACACTTCTCCTCCTTCCCACCCTGTTCCTCCTACTTCTCCTCCTTCCCACCCTGTTCCTCCCACTTCTCCTCCTTCCCACCCTGTTCTTACCACTTCTCCTCCTTCCCACCCTGTTCCTTCCACTTCTCCTCCTTCCCACCCTGTTCCTCCCACTTCTCCTCCTTCCCACCCTGTTCTTACCACTTCTCCTCCTTCCCACCCTGTTCCTCCCACTTCCCTCCCACTTCTCCTCCTTCCCACCCTGTTCCCCTCACTTCTCCTCCTTCCCATCCTGTTCCACCCACTTCTCCTCCTTCCCACCCTGTTCCCCTCACTTCTCCTCCTTCCCACCCTGTTCCTCCCTTCCCACCCTGTTTCCCCCACTTCTCCTCATTCCCACCCTGTTCCCTCCACTTCTCCACCTTCCCACCCTGTTCCCTCCACTTCTCCTCCTTCCCACCCTGTTCCACCCACTTCTCCTCCTTCCCATCCTGTTCCTCCCACTTCTCCACCTTCCCACCCTGTTCCTCCTACTTCTCTTCCTTTCCACCCTGTTCCACCTACTTCTCCACCTTCCCACCCTGTTCCTCCTACTTCTCTTCCTTCCCACCCTGTTCTTACCACTTCTCCTCCTTCCCACCCTGTTCCTCCCACTTCCCTCCCACTTCCCCTTCTTCCCACCCCATTCCCTCCACTTCTCCTACTTCCCACCCTGTTCCTCTCACTTCTCCTGCTTCACACCCTTTTCTGCCCACTTCCCGCTCACTTTATTATGCAGACCATTATACCCCGCCCCTTTTTGACGCAAAGAACTTCATTTATATCCTCCCACCTGCATCACATGAGTCAGGGGACTCTAGGAAAGAAAGTTCCCAGATATGTTTATAATACAATTTAGAACTCAACTTAAACCAGCTTCATAGACTGTTGAGATCACAGCTGGGTTTACACAATGCTAAGTGCTTACACCTATTGTAGCTTGAGAAAACAATGTGTTTTCAGACTTGTCTGCATAAAATGCTGAATTTTCACTCCCAGCTTCACACATTGAGCAAACTGTTTTGTGTGTGTCCCAGACCCCAGGGATTCAAACTGTGATGTATGCACACCTCCCAACATTTCAAATGGCCAAAGAGGAATACTTTTTTGTAGGTGGTGTTGATGAGGGCATGGCTGGTGGGTGGGGCATTAGTAAGAATTTTTAGGTTATTTCATGATCTATTGACACCTTTTTGTGTAAATTAATGAATGATTTAGAACATGAACAAAGTATTTTATTTATACAGACTAGTTTATAAACACAGATACTGAAGTTTGCACAAACATTAATGTGAGTTTTATGGCTGTGGAGCAATGTGATACACTTATATACACACCACACAATCTGATCTCCTAAACACAGGGACACCAGGGTGATACACTTCTATACACACCACACAATCTGATATCCTAAACACAGGGACACCAGGGTGATACACTTCTATACACACCACACAGTCTGATCTCCTAAACACAGGGACACCAGGGTGATACACTTATATACACATCACACAGTCTGATCTCCTAAACACAGGGACACCAGGGTGATACACTTATATACACACCACACAGTCTGATCTCCTAAACACAGGGACACCAGGGTGATACACTTATATACACACCACACAGTCTGATCTCCTAAACACAGTGACACCAGGGTGATACACTTCTATACACACCACATAGACTGATCTCCTAAACACAGGGACACCAGGGCAATACACTTCTATACACACCACACAGTCTGATCTCCTAAACACAGGGACACTAGGGTGATACACTTCTATACACACCACCCAGTCTGATCTCCTAAACACAGGAACACCAGGGTGATACACTTCTATACACACCACCCAGTCTGATCTCCTAAACACAGGGACACCAGGGTGATACACTTATATACACACCACACAGTCTGATCTCCTAAACACAGGGACACCAGGGTGATACACTTCTATACACACCACACAGTCTGATCTCCTAAACACAGGGACACCAGGGTGATACACTTCTATACACACCACACAGTCTGATCTCCTAAACACAGGGACACCAGGGTGATACACTTCTACACACACCACACAGTCTGATCTCCTAAACACAGGGACACCAGGGTGATACACTTATATACACACCACACAGTCTGATCTCCTAAACACAGGGACACCAGGGTGATTCACTTATATACACACCACACAGTCTGATATACACACCACACAGTCTGATATACACACCACACAGTCTGATCTTCTAAACACAGGGACACCAGGGTGGGAAACAGGGACAGAGGGATTTGGGTCATAAAGAGGGACACTTGGGAGGTATGTGTAAGGGGGTGAGGGGGTGCTCACAGGGGCCCCTGTTCTAGTTGCCCACTTTGACCTATTTTTAAAATAGCTCTGACTGTGTTCTGAATATCTTAGATGAAGAAAATTACGAAAACGCGAATGAAGAAATCAAAGACATATCAGAGGGTGAGTGTTATGATGAATTACAAGGACAGGTAGGTCTGTAACTATTGGTGATGCAAGAAACGTTTGCATCTGATAACGGCATTTTGTGCGCAGATAGATTTTGTGCATGTTCTAATCCAGGAAACTGAATACCGAACGCTTCTTGAATTGCACAGAAAAAATTCCTTTTTAAAACAACACTACACAGACGTAGAAATTAATTCACAGTAGCACTTCCTGCATTAGGCGCATTCACTATTCCACTCGCACAGAGTCATTAATCCTGGCCACGCCCACAAAATAAATATGCGCAGCTGCTCAGTAATCTTGATTTTTCATGCGCAATTCAACAAAATCATGCGCAAACCTATTCCCTAGTGGTTTTCACACGGGAAATAGCGATTGCGCATGTTTCTTGCATCGCGCCATATGGGACAAGCCAAATGCATCAAGGCAAACCTGGGAACTCTCAAAATGATTACAGAAAGAAAAAACAGCGCTGCCGCAGTCTCTATTTAGTGTAGTTTAAATGTGAGGTACAATAAAGGCAGATATTGGCTGAATCTTGTTCAGATATATTCGGTAGGACTATCCTATATAATAATTCGCTAAGTTGTGTGTAATGCCCGACATGCGCAGTAGACACTGCTGCGCGTGCGGCAGCCATGCGCAGTACAGACTGCCCGCGCCGCGGCTGATACAGAGCTGGGCGCTCCGAAGGAGCCCGTGTAAAGGGCTGTTCAACTAGTAGAAATATAAAAGATAAGATTTATTATAGAAGAATCTAGTCCTTTGAAGCTTCAGTCTGTATTGTATTTGATATAAGCTGATGTGCCGCTTGTCCCGTTTCGTCTCAGGACCTCCAAGATGTGTTTCTTGCAGAAAACAAAGAGAAAAAGGTTGGGGGGACAGTAGGGCCGGATTTCTCATAAGGCAGAGTAGGCATCTGCCTTCAGGCGCACTCCACAGAGGGGCGCCTGTCATTGGTAACCATTTTTTTTTTTTTTTTTTTTAATTATCCTTGCCCCGGGCACTAACTCCCTACCCAGTCAGGTCTGCGCCTCCTTCGGCACAGACCTGTAGCTGCTGAGGTCCCTTGTGAGCTCTTTAGTAATGCAGAGCGCTAGGACATGACATCATCTCCCAGCGCTCTGCATTCCTGAAGAGAAGACCTCGGGGGAGCTTCAGCAGCTACACTTCTGTGCAGAAGGTGGCGCAGACCTGCTCTGCCGCTGCACCACTAGGGAGGAGGTAGGAAAAGGGGGTGGGAGCAATGTGAAGGTAATATGGAGCTGATTGGGGGGCAAATTGGACCTGACAGGGGGCAGTGTGAGGGCAAAGTGGAGATGATGGGGGCAATGTGAGGGCAATATGGAGCTAATGGAGGCAATATGGAGCTGATGGGGTCAATGTGGAGATGATGGAGGCAATGAGAGGGCAATTTGGAGCTAATGGAGGCAATATGGAGCTGATGGGGGCAATGTGGAAATGATGGAGGCAATGTGAGGGTAATATGGAGCTGATGGGGGGCAGTGTGGAGATTATGAGCATTGTGGAGGTGGCCAATGGGGAGGGGGCGCTTCAGATTCCTGTGCCTACAGGCTCCTGGAATGTAAATCCGGCCCTGGGGAACAGCACAACAAAATCGTTCTAAGTGTAGCGTAATTTATTGTAAAATAGACTCAGATTATTTTCATATAAACACCAATAATAAAAACATATATCGTTCTCTGAATGTAGTGTCAAATAAAACAAATCCAAAAAGTAATTCACTTGCAATCTAAAATATCAAACAAAGCACAGATCACAGTACGGGAAAACTGTGCCTGGCCGTATAGAGCGAGTAGTAGCACAAGAATAATTGTGCCTATCAATAAATCAGTGTAACATATGATATATAGAGCATCAACAATGTAGCAGATAACTCTAAAACAGTGGGATACTAATATATGACCCACAATCTATGCTGGTTTTAAAGGGATAGTAATACTTAAACTGTAAAAAAAAATATGTTGTAGGGTTTATCCCCCTGAGTAAAACAAGAGTACTCCCACTGCTGAAAGGTGTTCCATTCAAAAGTTATTAATTTTCAAAGTTGAATTTTTTAGGTGCAATATCACAGTGGCCTGAAATTGTATAGTGGCGCTGTTGCTACACAATCCTATGGACAGCTCTGTTCAGTTGACCATAAATCTCCATAGGATGGTGTAGCAACAGCGCCACTGTAAAATTTCAGGCCACTGTGATATTGCACCTAAAAAATTCAACTTTGAAAATTAATAACTTTTGAATGAAACACCTTTCAGCAGTGGGAGTACTCTTGTTTTACTCAGGGGGATAAACTCTACAACATATTTTTTTTTACATTTTAAGTATTACTATCCCTTTAAAGAATGTACGTAAATAAATAAAAACAAAAAAAGTAGTTAAAATAGAAAGTTGCCCTCTCCCTCCCCCTTCCCCATAGTCAGCATTCAGGGAAATCCGGTCAGAGATCATCAGGTGGCTCTCCAGCACAGCCGCTGTCACATTAACTAAAAAAAAAACTTTCACTGAAATGGTCTTCTACGTGTGCTTGGTTTGTACTTGGTTTGTGCTTGGTTTGTACTTGGCTTGCAAGCACACGCAGAAGACCGTTTTAGTGAAAGTTTTTCTTTTTAGTTAACGAGATTGCGGCTCTGCTGCAGAGCCACCTGATGATCTCTGACCGGATTTCCCTGAATTCTGACTACGGGGAAGGGGGAGGGAGAGGGCAACTTTAGAAGCGATTATCTCTCAAACCATAAAGGTCTGAGAGATGACACTGGGGGCAATGCGTTTCTTTTTACAAGGGCTTTAATATAGGGATTTGTAATACTGAAGTATTACTATCCCTTTAAGATCTCTACACCATAAGCCTGTCCCTTCTTTTTTTCTATTTCTACTTTAGAACCTGGCACTTCTGAGAGGTAATAGAAGTATTATGAAGCTAGGTGCCATATTGGAGGGCGACTTTATACTAAGTGACAGTTCCGCTTTAACCCACTCAGTGCTGGTGCAGTGACCAACACATTGACAGACACCCCCTATATCACACACAAGGGGTATAAAGGGTAATAACGTCATGTGATGTTGTTCTGTTCATCTGCTCCCGAGTGACCTTTGTCCTCTCTCAGGGTCACAGTCGTACGAGGACATGAAGGGCTCCATATACAGGAGGGAGGAGAGTCAAGATGAGAGTGGCACTCAGGATGAAGGTAAGGGGCAGGGGTTAATTTATCGTATATGCAAAGAGCCAAGGCCCCAACCAACTTTAGGGGACCCACTGAATGCTGAATAGAGAAAGTGTTTAGTTAGAGGTTTTATACCTCCCATCTATCCCTCTTTAGGAGATATTAGCAGTTTGTACCTCCCAATTGTCTCGTTTTAGGAGATATTAGTGGTCTATACCTACCAAGTGTCCCTCTTTAGGAGATATTAGGGGTCTATACCTACCAAGTGTCCCTCTTTAGGAGATATTAGGGGTCCATACCTCCCAAGTGTCTCTCTTTAGGAGATATTAGGGGTCTGTACCTCCCAAGTGTCCTCTTTAGGAGATATTAGGGATCCGTACCTCCCAAGTGTCCCTCTTTAGGAGATATTAGGGGTCCATCCCTCTCAAGTATCCCTCTTTAGGAGATATTAGGAGTCCATACCTCCCAAGGGTCCCTCTTTAGGTGATATTAGGGGTCCATACCTCCCAAGTGTCCCTCTTTAGGTGATATTAGGGGTCTGTACCTCCCAAGTGTCCCTCTTTAGGATATATTAGTGATCCGTACCTCCCAAGTGTCCCTCTTTAGGAGATATTAGGGGTCTGTACCTCCCAAGTGTCCCTCTTTAGGATATATTAGTGATCCGTACCTCCCAAGTGTCCCTCTTTAGGAGATATTAGGGGTCTATACCTCCCAAGTGTCCCTCTTTAGGATATTTTAGGGAACATAGCTCCCAAGTCTCCCTCTTTAGGAGATATTAGGGATCCGTACCTCCCAAGTGTCCCTCTTTAGGAGATATTAGGGATCCGTACCTCCCAAGTGTCCCTCTTTAGGAGATATTAGGGGTCTATACCTCCCAAGTGTCCCTCTTTAGGATATTTTAGGGAACATAGCTCCCAAGTGTCCCTCTTTAGGAGATATTAGGGGCCCATACGTCCCGCTTTAGGATATTTTAGGGAACATAACTCCCAAGTGTCCCTCTTTAGAAGTTATTAGGGGTACATAGCTTCCAAGTGTTCACCTTTAGGATATTTTAGGGAACATAGCTCCCAAGTGTCCCTCTTTAGGAGATATTAGGGCTCCGTTCCTCCCAAGTCTCCCTTTTTAGGAGATATTAGGGATCCATACCTCCCAAGTGTCCCTCTTTAGGAAATATTAGTGGTGATTAAATGGATAGTAATGTTTCACAAAAACAGCAGCTCCAATTAATCTTCATATTATTTGAGTCATAGAGAGTGATATTTCAATACTGTCAGAGTTGTGGTTCAAGAGTAATTGAATGAGAAAGTTTCCCCTCCTGCCCTTTTTACCATCTCTTCTCAGATGTGGAATCTGGTTGGTAGACCAGACAGATCATAGCAGGGGACAATCTTCTTCCTTTGAGAACAATGAAAGCCCTGCCCCCCTTGACACGTTTTTCAGATTTTTCCCTTATCTTAATTGAAGATTGTCCCTCTCTGCAGTCTGCCTGGGTACCTCCCTCCTGATCTGGCTGAGCAGTGTTACATCAGTAAAAGAGGCGGGAGGGGGATACTTTGTCATTGAATTACTCTTGAACTACAGCTCTGACAGAATTGAAATAACAGTCTCCAAGGTCCAAATACTATGATGATTAATTAGAGCTGTTTTTATTATGAAACATTACTATCCTTTTAAGTTTTTGCTCTCACAAGTAATAAAATGTTTTAGGGGGATCTCAGAAGCTTTAGAGTGGTGTTTTACCACCTCCCTTTTAATAAAACCTGTACAATTGCCACAATCATAGCACGACTATGTGAATTGCTTGGGTTCACACAAAAACGTTTGTACTTCCTTTTTATCCATAACGTCAGGCCTATGTTTTTTACCTCTTTTATATGAAAAAAGTGGTGGATCTACAGTTTTCCTAACTCTGGGTCTTTCTGTAAAATCCCCCAATTTTTGGAAATAATATGTTTGTTTCTCTTGCTTCTGGTATTAAACATGGCGTTTAAGGGGTTCAAAGTCCCATTTAGATCAATAGGAATATGAGAAATATGTGTTTGCCGTGAATGGTGCAGTTGGTTTATTCCAGAATTGTACCATTTTCCTTTGTACGTCAGCCTTGCTGTGCTGTCTGTGAACTTATTTTTATATTATTTTCGGAGGGGTACAGAGATGCTCAGTTGTTGTTACAGATGCTGACTCCTATGAGAATATGCAGACTCCATTATATGCCCGTCCAAACCATTCCTTAACCTTCCTGGACAAGTCCCCAGCAGAGCAGCCACCACCAGGCGGCGATGACAGGAGGACATCTCAAAGCCACAACCAGCCGTCAGCAGGCCAGCTTCAGTGGAAAACTGGCTTCAATATCAAGAAAGAAAGTGAGTATGGATTGCAATGCATTCTGGTCCTTGTAGTTCCAAAGCTGAGCAGCAGACACTTGAAAGTGACCAAGATCTTGTACTGTAATTATAAGACTTGGGATATTGTATAGGGACATAAGTACGATGTCAAAATTGGAGCTGTTCTGAGGCAAACCCACTGTACCCATCAATTTTAAAGGGATAGTAATACTTTGTTTTATCTTTATTTTATTTTGTAGGCATTAAAAAAACATGAAGAACGATATAAGTATTATCTCTCAAACCTTTATGGCTTGAGAGATATTCACAAGCAAAGTTTCCCCTCCCGCCCCTTTTACCTAGTATAAGCCATCTCTTCTCAGATGTGGAATCCAGTCCATAGACCAGACAGATAACAGAAGGGGACAATCTTCTTCCTATGAGAATAATGAAAGCCCTGCCCCCCTTGACAAGCTTTTCAGGTTTTTCCCTTATCTTAATTGAAGATTGTCCCTCTCTGCAATCTACCTGGGCACCTCCCTTCTGATCTGGCTGAGCAGTGTTACATCAGTAAAAGGGGTGGGAGGTGGACACTCTGTCACTTTGTCACTGTCCACCTTGAACTACAACTCTGACAGAATTGAAATAACACTCTCCAAATTCCAAATACTATGATGATTAATTAGAGCTGCTTTTATTATGAATCATTACTATCCCTTTAAGAGGATCAGAAGACTTTTTTACTATGGAAAGAAATGTACATTGTAGGGATTTTCCTGCTGAATAGAACAGGGGTACTCCCATCATTGGCAGATGTTTTTTTTCGATGGTTATTACAGTTCCAACAATCACAAGGTGGATAATCTGTTTCTATCACATTCTATGGAGGACTGTAGCATGAGGCTCCCTTCTCCCATTGAATGCAACAGAATATGTGTCTGAACACCAGGTGGAGCAGTCATTATCATATTCTACTGGGAACTGTAGTCTGTCTTCACCTGTGTCATAGAATGCAACAGAATAACTGTCTGAACACAAGGTGGAGCTGTTAGTCACATTCCACAGAGGACTGGAGCCTGGAGCTCATCTCTCCCATAGAATGCAACAGCATAACTGTCTGGATAACAGGTGGAGCTGTTACTATCAAATTATGTGGAGGACTGAAGCATGAGGCTCACCTCTCCCATAGACTGCAACAGAATAACCGTCTGGACACAAGGTGGCACTGTTGCTAACAGTTTAATACGAAGGAACTGCATTAACTTTGGACCACTGCGCAACCCGGCAGTGAGAGTACTTTATTTTACTCAGTACAAAAAAGCCCTACAATATATGTTGTTTTTTTTCACAATAAATATTTACCGCTCCTATCAGTGGGGATTTTAACCGCATAAATACTAGAGTGGTCGCGAATGCATTGCTTTTGCAAGGTGTTGGGAGACCTCTCTACCAGTCAAGGGATTAAAACCCCATTTAACCCTTTGAGTGCAGTGGGGTATGCAATGCTTTGCTTTGCAATACGTTGCACACCCCTCTGGCACTGAAAGGGTTAATTTAGTGGGACGTTAGGGAATTATTACTTGTCCCCTTGCACACCCCTCTGGCACTGAAAGGGTTAATTCAGTGGGCTGTTAGGGAATTATTACTTGTCCCCTATGGTGTCATTGGTATGTCCCAGAGGCTCTGAGTGTTAACCCCTTGAACGCATTGCTCTACAACATGTTTTGAGTTCTGCGGCGCACTGAACAGCCAAAATGTACCTTTCTATCCTTTCATTATTCTGGGGTATTACATTACACAGCAAACTAGGGGTTAAAGTAATACATTAGAGAAAATAGGGGTTACTTACTAAATGGTGCTTATATTCTGATTTTTGGCTTCGTGGTATCTCCTGGGAGAATGTGAGTCTGATCGTTCTGTGTTTTTCTCATGACAGACGGAGATTCTTACAACTTACCTGAAATCTACAGTTCATGAAGGCGTCAGCTGTAAGAAGAATTGATCATGTGGTGTCCATGGGAATGAAAACAGTCTGTAAAGTACTGTAACTTTAAATCATTATATGGTTTGTCATAAATCTACTGTGAAAGAACTTAAACTCCACAATGCCACTAATCCAGGCTACTAAGACCTTCAGGACATCTCTATGGCAAACGTACAATGATCTTAAGAACATCTCTGCATCAAACCTAAACAAATCTTTAGAACAGGGGTAATCAATCTTTGGACCTCCAGCTATTGGGGACTACATGATGGGAGATATAGACCTCAACAGCTGGAGGTTGTTCTAACACTCACTATCCCTGCTTTAGAACATCTGTACACCAAATCTATCTGAATCTTAAGAATATGTATGTACAAAAACTACTAGGATCTTCATAAAATTGATGCAACAAATTTACCAGGATCTTAAGAACATCTCTACATCACATCTACCAGGATTTTCAGAACATCCCTACACCAGGTCTACCAGGATCTTCAGAACATCTCCTCACCAAATCTACCAGAATTCTTCAGTTCAACTCTACACCTAATCTACCAGGATTCTACAGAACATTTCTACACCTAATCTACCAGGATCTTCAGAACAAATTTACACCAAATCTATACGGATTCTGTGGAACATCTCTACACCAAATCTACACGGATTCTGTGGAACATCTCTACACCAAGTCTACCAGGATCTTCAGAACATCTCTACACCTAATCTACCAGGGTTCTACAGAACATTTCTACACCTAATCTACCAGGATGTTTAGAACATATCTACACCAAATCTACTAGGATTTTTCAGAACATATCTACACCAAATCTGACAGAATCTTCTGAACATCAAAGTACCAAATTTCCCAGTTTCATATAAACATAAATGTGCCAAACCTCCCAGGGTTATCTGAGCATCAATGTACTAAACCTCCCAAGTTCTTCTGAGCATCAAAGTACCAAATCTCCCAGGACCATCTGAGCATCAATATACCAAACATACCAGGATCTCCTTAACATCAATGTACCAAATCTCCCAGGATATTTTGAGTGGCAGTGTACCAAACCTCCCAAAATCTACACAATATTAATGCACCAAACCTTCCATATTATTCCCCAAATCTACCGATCTTACATACATCTCTATACCAAACCTGCTAGGATTTCCAGAACATTGGTGCCTAAAATCTACTAAAACATTGCTGTACTGCACTTACTGGGATTCTGAGAACATTGACATGCCATACTGTATACTATATTTTATATACGGATTTTTCTACTGCTGGGACATGATTCATTCAGCATGAACTATCAAATATGTGCTTTTTTACAGTGAACTGTAATTTTCTCTTGTGGTGCCGCTGTTCTTATGGCTTGCTATGGGGAGACATAGACTATAAATCAAGCTCTCCCATGGAATGCAGCAAAAAATAAATTGTCTTTTGTACACTAAGTTTGAGCTGGTGTAAATTTTGATCGAAGTATCTCCCAGCAGTGGGAAAGCCCTATAACATAATGGGTTTTTTTCCATTAAGGCATTTTACTCCTCCATGAATTAAACAATAATATTTTGTAATGGAAAATATCTTATAGGTAATTTGCTGCTGTATAAAACAATGGTATGTTCACTGCATGGGGACATTTTAATCAAAATGTATCACAGCTCAAACTTGACATTTTTTTTTACATTAAACTGCAATTTTCTTTTGTGGTCACTTGGAGGTGCTGTTACTGTAGTTTACTATGGCGAGCCATAGTCGTAGAGAGCAGAATAATAAAAGAATGAAAATAATTATCCTTTTGTTCACTAGTTGACCTGTTGCTAACTGTTCTACATATAAATAATCAGTCTGAGCTGCAATCATTTCTAAAAGAAAAATCCAGAGTAGTGGACTACCATTGTTTTAAAGGAGCAGTAAACTTTTTTTATGAAAAAATATATTTTGTAGGGATTTTCCTATTGAGTAAAATAAGGGTACTCCCATTGCTGAGAGATTTATATTTCCAGAATGATTACAGTTTAAACCCATGTTTTTTTTACATTAGCAGTGCCATCTACTGGCCAAATTCTAATTAGATTTCCTGTTAGATTCTAATGGAGAGGAAAGTCAGAAAAGTCAGAGACATACAGTTATCCATAGAATGTGATAGAAACTGCTGAGTCACTTCCTGTCAGTTAGAACTATCAGGAAGTAATCACAGTAAATTCACTTCCTGTCAGAACTATCAGGAAGTAAACACAGTAAATTCGCTTTCTGATTATTTAAACTGCTATACATTTTGAATAAAACACCTGACAGCAGTGGGAGTGGCCTTGTTTTATTCAGCAGGAAATGCTCTGTAAAATATGTGTTTTCATAAAAAAAAGTTTACTGCTCCTTTAATGACTTGGTTAAGCCCCATAGCAGTAGTTCTCAATTATTTTTTTTTTTTTTTGCTTAAGAAACCCTAACACACAGTCTGCAATTTTCAGGTTACCCCTAAAATTGTATGTAATTTGTCAATGGCATAATTAGGGGGTACACATACATTAAAATCAAATTTTAATCATTACAAATAACAAAAACAAATACAATTGTACATAAAGATTTTCATAACTATACATCTGAAACTCAAAATTAAAGATGCTGTTAAAGTATTCATAAATAAATAGGAGCACCAAGTCCTATAGCAGTCCAGATGAGAATAACTGTCAAAAAATGTTGACTCGATGACTCATGACTCCATACCTTCCGGTGGGGTGCATTATAAGAAGAAAAGCAAAGTGCATTTTGAACACTAGATGGTGCTTTTTCTAACAGTGTGATATAAAAAAAGGTTCTAATTGCAGTGACTTTTGAATGATAGCTCTCCTAACAGTGAAACAAAATATAATGTGTATGTTTATAACGAACATTTACTCCACTTTTAAGAAGGATATATACATACCTGGGAACTCTCAGGGTTTGGCCCCAAATCTCTGGGTCTCAGGATAAAGGGCCACATTCTCATGGTGAGAGAATCCAGTGCTATCTGTAATCTAATCTACTCCAGTTAATGTTTCTTTAGTCTCTAAATCAGTTCCATTTGAACCAGGAAGGCAGAGGGAGAAATCCCGCTTGTCTTGTGTGTGTTTATGCAGGGATACCTTTAAATGGATAGTAATGTTTCATAATAAAAGCAGCTCCAATTAATCTTCATAGTACTTGGGCCATGGAGAGTGTTATTTCAATACTGTCAGAGCTGTAGTACAAGAGTAATTGGATGATAAAGTATCCCCCTCCCGTCCCTTTTACTGATGGAACACTGCTCACCTCAGAGCAGCAAGACTGTCCAGATGGATCACAGAGAGGGACACTCTTCAGTGATCATAAGGGAAAAACCTGTAAAGGGGGGCCAGAGTTTTCCTTATGGTCATAGTAAGAAGATTGTCCCTTGCTGTGACCTGTCCGGTCAAGAGACCAGATTCCACATCTGAGGGGAGGGGGCTTACACTAGGTAAAAGGGGCAGGAGGGGAAACTTTATCATTCAGTTACTCTTGTACTACAACTCTCACAGTATTGAAATAACACTCTCCATGGCCCAAATACTATGAAGATTAATTGGAGCTGTTGTTTTTGTGAAACATTACTATCCATTTAAGGTGTTGGATGTTGATGGTTCACTGAGGACTGATTGATACACCACTCGATTAGAGTGATTAGGAATATATCGCCAATAATCTATATTATGGGAAATTTAAAGGGATAGTAATTACTAAATTAAACTTTATTTCAGAGTCTTCTATAAGGTTTTTATAACACATACCGCCATGTTTATTTACGTACATGTTTGTATTTCATAAGGTATTAAAGCTGAAAGGATCCTACTCCTGCCCCTTCTGGCCTCCTCCTCTTAGAGCTGCAGTCTGGTTGTGGGACCGGATGGATGCAGCGAGGGACAATCTTCATTCAGTAACTATAAGGAAAACACTGCCCCCTTGAGGCAGGAGAGGAGGATTTTCCATTTGCTTACTGAAGATTGTCCCTCGCTGTGCTCCATCCGGACCAGACTGCAGATTCGGAGTGAAGTGGCCAGAAGGGGTGGGAAGGGGTTCCTTTCAGCTTTAATATCTTGTGAAATACAAGTAAGTAAATAAACATAGCAATATAGAAGACTTGAAGATAAAGTGTAATATATACTAGGCAGACCAGACATCCCCTTTAACCGGGGACACGTAGGAGAAATGCGTACTGCAGGACTGCTTTGATTTCAATGAAACACTGAAAAATGGCTATTTCCTATGTGTCCCCGGTTAAAGGGGAGATCTGGTCAGCCTATTTCCTATGTGTCCCTGGTTAAAGGGGAGATCTGATCAGCCTAATATATACATTACTATCCCTTTGAGGGTTATTTTTCACAAGATCTCTGGGTCAGCCCAGTATTAAAGTTGCCAGGTATGGATATAGAGACTGAAAAAAGTGGTGCGATCGTGGCGTAAAACGACTGCACCATAGACAGCAAATAGAAATTCCCATTGATCTAAATGGGATTTTAACTCCTTGAATTCTAGAGAGGACTTCAACGTGTTGCATAGCAATGGTTGGAGATGTCATTCATACCTCCCAAGTGTCCCTCTTTAGGAGGGACAGACCCTCTTTTAGACCCAAATCCCACTGTCCCTCTTTCCCACCCTAATGTCCCTCTTTTTAGGAGATCAGCATACCTGGGAACTCTCCGGATTTGCCCCGGAGACTCCGGTTCTGGCAGAGATTTACCGGATCTCCGGGGCAGAGGCTGATTCCTCCGGTTGTGGGGAGTTTCTATTGAAACTCTACCCACTTACACTCTTTCTCCCGCTGTTCCTCAGTCCCCAGCCTTCTGTGTGACATCTTTAACCCTTTGAGTGCCAGAGTGGTACGGAATGCATTTCTTTGCAATGCATTCCGTACCACTCTGGCCCTCAAAGGGTTAAGCACACACACACCCCGCTCGCGTCAAGCATACCTGGGAACTCTCAGGGTTTGACCCTGAGACTCAGGGTTTTGGCCCAAATCTCAGGGTCTCAGGGTGAAGAGCCAAAATCTCAGGGTTAGAGAGTTCAGTGCTACCTGTTATATATTCTGCTCCAGTTAAATGCTTCTTTAGTCTCTACACTGGAGCCACTTGTACCAGAAAGGCAGAGGGAGAATCCTGCTTGTTTTGTGTGTGTTCATGCAGTGATATCTGTAAGTTGTTGTGTATTAATGACTCCTTGAATGCTGATTGGAGTGACTCTTGGTTACAGAGATCAGGGATATATCTCGGATAATCTATATTATGGGATATTTAAGGGTTAATATTTACACAATCTCAGGGTCAGCTCATTTTGAAAGTTCCCAGGTATGGCGTCAAGCCCCGCCCCTTTTTGACGCGATTAGCGTCATTTTTGTCACCCCCTGCTGAACAGAGGACTACCCTCCGGGTAGCCCTCAGCTGAAAGTTCCCAGGTATGGAGATCAGATTGTCTGGTGTGTATATAAGTGTATCACATTGCTCCACAGCAATAAAACTCACATTATTGTTTCTTTAAATATCAGTATCTGTGTTTATAAATTAGTGTGCTTAAATAAAATACTTTGGTCTTGTTATAAGTCATTTATTAGGTAACACGAGGACATGACAATAGGTCATGAAACAGCCTAAAAAGTCTTGTTAATGCCACACCCACCAGCCTCACCCCCTAAAACACCCCCTAAAACACAATTGTCCCTCTTTGGCAATTTAAAATGTTGGGAGGTATGGTCATTAGCATTTAAGGTATTAAAATCCACATTAAATCAAAGGGTATTTGTGGAATTGTTTATTGTCTACATAGCTTTCGGTTTACACCTAAATTGCAGAAATTTTAAGTGCATCAGACTCACTGGGTCAAAAAATCCAATATACATTTATCTTTTGTTGTACTAATATTCATGTTTATATAAATAGTAACTTCTACATAATGAATTGTATATGTTTACTTTGGTATTTCTGTTATTATTATACATGTTATTAAAATGCACAAATAAATATTTTTTTTAATTCAGCAATTAGAAACTATCCCGAGTTTTGTGTGATCACATCGCCATCTGGCGGTAATAGGTGTACATAGATCAGCAAACGGGGTGACTACATCACCCAGCATGCACTTGTGGATGCGGCACGCTATCAGTGACGCTAAAACTTCCTATTGGTCCGTAAGCTGGCGAGTCCGCGTCGCTCAGGAAGTGAGGTCAGGGGCTCTAGTTGTCCTGGATACCGGACGCTGCGGCCCTGGGATGGCTGCGGTTGTGCTCTGTTTGCTGCTGATTCTCGGAGCAGGAACCGGGGTGGTACGGTCTGCTAGTGGTAAGTGACGTCACGAGTGCGGTGTATGCGCGAATACCGTGATGTCATATACTTACTCATTCTCACCACTTATTTTCTTGGACTACAAATTCCAGCACCTTCAGCCTTAGACGGTTGGTTCAGAGAGACTGATTTACGAAGAATAATAGTGCAATTCTTGGGTAAAACATCTGCACCATAGGGGAGCAAATCAAATTCACATTTATATAAATATGACGTGTTAATCCTTTGAGTACCAGATTTCTTTGTGTATACCCCTCTGCACCACAGGGGACAAATAAAATGACATTGATTTTAACAAACCCTTAAGTGCTAGCGAGAGCTCCAATTAATGTGTTAACCAGGGCCGGATTTACATCTCAGGAACCCGTAGGCACAAAAATCTGAATCTCCACATTACCCCCTCCATCTCCATATTGCCCTCACATTGCCCCTATCAGCTCCACATTGCCCCCATCAGCTCCATTTTGCCCCTATCATATACACATTGCCCCCATCAGCTCCATCATCTTCACATTGCCCCCATCAGCTCCATATTGCCCTCACATTGCCCCCCATCAGCTCCACATTGCCCCTATCATATACACATTGCCCCCATCAGCTCCATATTGCCCCATCATCTTCACATTGCCCCCATCAGCTCCATATTGCCCTCACATTGCCCCCCATCAGCTCCACATTGCCCCTATCATATACACATTGCCCCCATCAGCTCCATATTGCCCCATCATCTTCACATTGCCCCCATCAGCTCCATATTGCCCTCACATTGCCCCCCATCAGCTCCATATTGCCCCCATCATCTCCATATTACCCTCACATTGCACGCTCATATTTCCCCAGTGTCCGTTTCCTACCTCTTCCCTGGTGGTCCAGCGGCAGCATCCAACTGTAGATGCTGGAGCTCCCGCGCTGTCTTCTCTTTAGTAATGCAGAGCGCTGGGAGATGATGTCATGGAGATGACAGCGCTCTGTATTACTAAAGAGCCGACGAAGGAGCTCAGCAACTACAGGTCTGTGCAGAAGAAGGCACAGACCTGTCTTTACGGCGCCGGACGGCGGAGGTGACTAAACACACATAACATGATCCCAGTGACAGGCGCCCCTCTGTTGGTTGCGCCTGTAGGCAGATGCCTACTCTGCCTAATTATAAATCCGGCCCTGGTTATAGACCTCAAGTAGGTTTACAAGCGCCATTTTCATCAATAGCTGACTGTGTGTGTTTGTGTGTGTGTAATACACGTGTGTCTGGTGTCATTATTGTTATTTACTTTATTTGGTCAGGTGTGGCAATTTGCACCTGTGACCTTTCCCCTGGAATCTGTGATCTTAACTGCTGCTGTGACCCTGACTGCTTCCTGAGTGACCCCACAACTGTCTTCGCCTACTGCCTGCCAGGAAGCACTAAGTAAGTGATTAATAACATATACACATCCTTACCCATCCATTTTAATCATTGACATACCAAGCTAGTGGAGATTTAATGATGCATATACAAACATGCACAAGTATATGTACGTTTATTATATCGTTATATCTATGGAAATGCTCCGCAATCAGAGCTGGGATTGTGTGATTATTAGTAGAATGTGTGTAACTCTACATGCCTCAGTTCCAGAAGGGGAGGTGAGGGAAACACACCCTACGTGGGATAGAGAAGGAATAGGCATAAGATTTTATACAGGAGGCTACACTGGTACATACCAACTGCACAGTATTGGATGGGGGGTAAAATTCCTATTTATTTAACCCTCTGAGCTATAGTAAGGCCCTGGAGACCTCTCTATTATTTAAGGGGATAAAAGACCAATTTACTTATATGGGAATTCGGGCACTTTGGTTTCCTATGGAACAGTCGATAGGCGCCAAAATGCCACTACTTTTGCTTCCTTCATAAAGTCCATGTAACATGTTCCAGGAGATTCCTCTTATTCTTTTTGCTTATTTTCTGTGTCCTGTAGGAGCAAGGAATTTAACTCTTGCATCCCCTCTTATTTTTTTTTCCAGGGTACAGAGATGGGTATGTCTGTACAGCTGGCTGATGTTTCGTAGTAACACCCCATACCCCACCAAGAATGTCTCCTCCTCCTCTCCTAGGACTCCTGACCTCTTCTGTGTCCTACCAAGCGACCGTGAGTGTCCCCAGCTTCCTCTGCTGCCTCAGTGAACACTTCATATGCATTAGTCCAGTTCTTCACAGCAGCTGCTGGAGACAACAACTCCCATCATCCCCAGCCAACAAATGTCTCTTTTCCCTTCCTGCGATATCCACTAGCTAATTCTATTTCCCTCCCTTACTTAGCAATCAGTGCCACAGCCTTTTCTGTCTCTCCAACCATGTATAGCTTGGAGATCAGAGCGGTGATGTGATTGAAACCTACAACTATATTAAGGGATTTAAAAAAGATCACAAGGGATCTATTTTTTCAGGACAAAAGGAATAGTTAAAACGGAAGCATACCCTAAAACTCAAGGATGTTAAAATAGGAGTAATGTTTAAAAAAAAAAAAAAAAAACATAAAGGGTGATAGATGTATGGAATAGCCTGTCAGCAGTAGTGGTTTAGGATAAAAGAATAACCTAATTTAACCCTTTAAGTGCCAGAGGGGTATCCAATGCATTGCTACTGAATGCGTTGGAATACCCCTCTGGCATTCAAAGGTTAAGCACTTTTGGGATAGATACGGGGCTATTCTAATAATAAAATGTGTGAACTGTAGGGATATAGGCAGACTTGATGGGACAGTCTGTTCTTATCTTTCATCAAATGCCAGGTTTTCCATAACATCTCCTGTTTCTCTCTCTCTCCCCCTCTCTCTGCAGCCACCCTAAATTATTTTATCACCCCTCGCACAGTGAATGGGCCAAGTTTCTCATCTCTAAGTGACCAATACAAAGGAGCGTCTTTCTTTCCCCCCTCTGACAGCAACCCAGTTATTCCCAACTTCTACAGAGTAAGTGCTGGGAGCAGTGGTGGTGTTACAATATTTGCAGAATAAGCGGCTGCTCAGGGTACCCACATGATCAGAGGGCCCCACAGAGCATATACACGGTACCACCTCCACATGTAAACAAAATCATGTGGCAGCATCTTATTAGAAATACCAATATGTGGCTCTAAAGGGGGGCCCATGCACATTTTCCTCTTAGGGCCTCCAAAAACACATAGCCACTCCTGGCTGGGAGGAGAGGGGTCCATCAAGCTTTATTATGTTGTCTAACCTCTGGCCTTTGCCCTTAGGCTGGTGACTCTATCTTCACAGTCTCTTCATCTGGCACTTTAGGAATGCTGAGACAGCCAGCTTCTGTGGGAGATCCAAGTGTCTGCTCATTCAACAACCCTGCAAGTAAGACATTTCCCAGAGGCCACTTGTTGTACTGCTGATGTTTTAGTCCCCAATCAGGAGGCTTGTATGAAACTCAGTGCAGCACATATGCATCTCACTGTCTTTTTTTACCATTGATGTAGTACCCATGAAGAGAGGGACATGAGCATTTATATACATACAGAAGCTAATCTGCACTACTTCATATAGCTTACTCAAATGTGAACCCCGTGTATAGCATACATTATTACTTCCATATTGACTCGCTTATTTCAAGTTGAGGTTTTGTTGCATGGTTTGGTCAAAATGTGTTGGTCAAGTTCTGTCTCATACATCTTACCATGTTGTATGGCTTACAAAGTTACTTTATATTAAAAGCTGTAACTAAAGCCATCTTGGTTTAAAGGGATAGTAATACTTTGTTTTATCTTTTTTTTATTTTGTAGGCATTTAAAAAAACATGAAGAACAATATAAGTCTTATCTCTCTAACCTTTATGGTTTGAGAGATATTCACAAGCAAAGTTTCCCCTCCCGCCCCTTTTACCTAGTGTAAGCCATCTCTTCTCAGAAGTGGAATCCAGTCCATAGACCAGACAGATAACAGCAGGGGACAATCTTCTTCCTATGAGAACAATGAAAGCCCTGCCCCCCTTGACAAGTTTTTCAGGTTTTTCCCTTATCTTTATTGAAGATTGTCCCTCTCTGCAGTCTACCTGGGCACCTCCCTTCTGCTGTGGCTGAACAGTGTTACATCAGTAAAAGGGGACAGGAGGGGGATACTTTGTCATTGAATTACTCTTGAACTACAACTCTGACAGAACTGAAATAACACTCTCCAAAGTCCAAATACTATGATGATTAATTGGAGCTGCTTTAATTATGAATACTATCCCTTTAACGTGCCTGCCTTTATAGGGAAAACACCTTTCAGTACAGATATCCCTTTCTCTATCTATAATATATCTTTGAGTGACATAGGGGTACGGAATGTATTGTAAAGCAGTGCATTCCATACTCCTCTTACACTCAAAGGGATGTATGTATATATACATTTTAATGATTTTTTTTTTTCTTTTGTGTTCTGTCATATTCTTGTGCTCTCTCTTTCTGTTGTACGCCCACTCTGTCATACTTCTTTCTCTCTCTGTCTATCTTTCCCCCTTGTCTTTATGACCTTTACGTGTATTCTCTCCCACTTGGTCCCCCTCCTCCTTGCCCCTTCTCACAGCCTTATTTCCTCCTTAGGATTCCTCCAGAGTGACACCACTTCCTGTCTGCGAATGATCAGTAATCTGAATGAGATCTGCCTGACAGACCCCACCCTGAGTACCGCCTACTACTACCAGAACATCAGCCTGCTTGGGGTACAAACATCAATTAAGGGATGTCAGGACCCGCTGGTTGAGAAGTAGTTAATTTACATGGCAGAGATAACATTTAATGAGAACTAACTAATACAGGAAAAATGTCAGATAAATAAACAACAATATGACTGTTGATGCTCATAATAATAAACTGACATTTGTATTCATTTTTAGTGCCCAAGGAGACAAGTAAATTACTTGAGATTCAGACAAGGACATCTAAATAGTAATGATGTTAATATGGAGAAGGGGTTGTCAAGCTGTAGCCCTCCAGCTGTGTTGTTGGACTACAGCTACCATCATCCTCAGGAAGAAGGGAGCTATAATCTAACAACAGCAGGAGGAAGGAAGATTTTCACCCTTAGTATTCAGCTTATATCCCACAGAAAAATAAATAAATTGCATTCTTCACTCCCTTTCTAGTTCTCAAAGGGGTTAAGAGTGATTTCAGGATGGGTTAGGGGTAGATTAGCAGCTGCAGACACTGGCTGTGAAACAAAACTTGAATTTACTTTTTTCTTCTTCTCTGAAGGTCCAGGCAAATGCAACAGCTCTGACGATTCCGAATGTAAGTGTTGTGCAAGGGACCGAGGTGATGGGGAGGGAGCTGTGGTGAAGCCAGATTGGAAGAGGGGGAAAGAGATAAACAGGAGGGGGTGGGGTGAAACAGGCAGTGAGAGATGGAAGAGAAGTTGGAATCTTGGCAGACAAAGAAAGAGAGAATATTTATTAAAGGGACTGTAAT
Organism: Rhinophrynus dorsalis; assembly: GCA_037306005.1. Taxonomy (NCBI): domain Eukaryota; kingdom Metazoa; phylum Chordata; class Amphibia; order Anura; family Rhinophrynidae; genus Rhinophrynus; species Rhinophrynus dorsalis. Next base: position 16,073,630 of record CM074725.1, read on the forward strand.
GCTTCACAAAAACAGCAGCTCCAATTAATCATCATAGTATTTGGGCCATGGAGAGTGATATTTCAGTACTGTCAGAGTTGTAGTACAAGAGTAATTGAATGATGAAGTATCCCCCTCCCACCCCTTTTACCTAGTGTAAGCTGCCTCCCATCAGATGTGGAATCTGGTCTCTTGACCGGACAGATCACAGCAAGGGACAATCTTCTTACTGTGATCTTAAGGAAAACCCTGCCCCCCCTTGACAGGTTTTTCAGGTTTTCCTTATGATCACTGAAGCTTGTCCCTCTCTGAGATCCATCCGGACAGTCTTGCTGCTCTGAGGTGAGCAGTGTTACATCAGTAAAAGGGGCGGGAGGGGGATACTTTATCATTCCATTACTCTTGCACTACAACTCTGACAGAATTGAAATAACACTCTCCAAGACTCAAATTCTATGATAATTAATTAGAGCTGCTTTTATTGTGAAACATTGCTATCCCTTCTTTTTCACTAACACGATCTCGGCTCAGCTGCAGAGCCACCTGATGAATATCAGACCAGATATCCCTGCAGTCAGTACAAAGCTGACTTCAGGGAAGGGGGAGGGCGGGGGGAACTTTGCGTTCGGTTATCTCTCATACCATAAAGGTTTGAGAGATGAACCTGGGGACTATTAAATTATTTTGCAAATACCTACAATATGAGGGATAGTAATAATAAAGTATTACTATCCCTTTAAGGCTTTTGCAAAAAATAGTAATCGAGCAATTTTGGGGCAAACCCCCAAAAATTGAGGAGCAATGCATTGGAGACCACTGTAGTATTCTAGGGGTTAAAAAGTCTAATTTAAATAAATCTGAGTTTTTGTTTGTCCCCTATGGTGTAGGTGGTTTGATCCAGAATTGCTCCTCTGTAGCTTATGGATATATGACTCTGTCTCCTTCCCCCCCAGGTGCCAATAATTAGCCTTGTGACGGACAAACCAACATTGCGAGGAGACAGCTGTGATAATGTTGTGTCCGAGGTACCCCCCCTCTGTGTCTCTCTCTCTCTCACTCACTCACTCACTCACTCACACACACACACACACACACACACACTGTTCAGTCCTTTACACACATGTACTGTATCATCACATACACGCTGTCGGTGTCACACACATGGATGTACGGTGCTGTTCAACCCTATTCCAGCTGGACTGAGGCTCTACAGTCAGGAGAGTGACATCACTGAGCAGGAAGTACAACTGTAACTGAAGTGAGCGAGAGGGAGGCTGTAGGACAGCAGTTAAGAACACATTGGGACATCTAGTCTGTCTATTCTCCTACCTATGTAGATTAACACTAATAGATCCTAATAATAAATCTTCACTTCCCTCACAGTGGACCTGTCAATAAGTTTCTCATTTTAGATGTTGTGCTAGTCATGTGTTTGTAATAAAAATATTTAGGGAAATTAACATTTATTTGTTGGTGGCTGTCTGGCACTTTGTTAACCCTTTGAATGTCAGAGGGGTACACAACGCATTGCACAGCAATGTTTTGTCTACCCCTGTGGCATGTAAAGGTTTACTGCATGTTCTGCGCTAATTTTACCACTCACTGCTATGAATGAATCTAGGCAGAGCTCGCACACTGTAGCAGTGGGGTGTGCTTGGCCTCAGATGTCACTAATTAGCATATTGTGCTGTGAATTAGCAAGTGGTGCCTAGCTGTGCCACCAATGCGTTGCATACCCCTCTGGCACTCGAAGGATTAACCCCTTAACGACACATGACGGTCCCGGACCGTCATGGATTAAATGATAGCAGCGCGCCTCTGTGCACGCTGCCATCATTAATTCCAGGCTGAGACTTAGCGCTCCGGTACATGTCAATTACCAAAACTGGAAGTTCGATTGTTGAGGAGCCATGTAATCCATTTATATACACCACCAAAATTAATTAAAAAAAAGTGGGTATATATATATATATATATATATATATATATAAGACTTTGTGCCTGCCAAAACACACCCAGGGGTGGTATTAAGGAGGAGTTACTGTTCCCATTGGGTGATTCAATCATGCAGGGAGTTGGCCCGCCCCCACTATGCAGCCCGCCCACCACTATCAAAGTCAGAAAAAAACAATATGGCCGCCACTTGCTCCTACACCACAGACAAACACACATGCCCCACTCACACAGCACCACACAAACACACATGTCCCACTCACACACACAGACCACCACACACACATGCCCCACTCACACAGCACCACACACACACATGCCCCACTCACACAGCACCAAGCAGACATGCCCCCACTCACACACACAGCACCACATACACACACAAAGCCAGAAATACATATGGCTGACACACACACACAGTCACTCACCCTGACTCCCAGAGGCCTCAGCAGGACCTGTAGTGCAGCACCAGAGGAACAAAATTGCACTCAAAGGGTTAAGGTAGGTCCTCATTGCTCAATTATTTCTTCACTGTCATCATTTGCCATGCAAGACACAGGACAGACAGCCATCAGATTCACACTTAACCCACTGACTGCCACAGGGTTGTGTATCAAGTTTTACCCCTCAGGGAGTGTGTTCAAACTCCTCACACTGTAAACTTGCATTTCTCTCCCACTTCTCCTCCTTCCCCAGCCTATTACTAACACTTTTCCATATTTATGTTAAGCCCCGCCCCCTACTCGCAATTAAGCCCCGCCCCCTTTTAACCCAGATTGCTCTCTCCACATCAGCACCACATGAGGGACTCCACAAGTAAAAATTCCCAGGTATAACACATACATGCCTCACTCACACAGCACCAAACACCCATACACACACACAAAGCCAGAAAGAAAGATGGCTGACACACAGTCACTCACCTTGACTCCCAGTGGCCTCAGCAGGACCTGTAGTAAAGCCACTGAACGGTGCTGCATCAGCAGGGGAACAAAATGGCACTCAAAGGGTTAAGGTAGGCCCTCATTGCTGAATTACTTCTTCACTGTCACCATTTGCCATGCAAGACACAGGACAGACAGCCATCAGATTCACACTTAACCCACTGACTGCCACAGGGTTCTGTATCAAGTTTTACCCCTCATGGAGTGTGTTCAAACCCCTCACACTGTAAACTTGCATTCCCCTCCCACTTCTCCTCCTTCCCCAGCCTATTACTAACACTTTTTCACATTTATGTTAAGCCCCGCCCCCTACTCGCGATTAAGCCCCACCCACTTTTAACCCAGATTGCCCCATTTGTCTCTCCACATCAGCACCACATCAGTCCCCTCTAGGGACTTCACAAGTCAGTGTTCCCAGGTATGAACACACTTCCCACTGCTATTTAACTCTGACATGCCTCTCTATACCTTAACCCTTTGAGTGCCAGAGGGGTACACAACTCATGAGCACATGTGTTTCTGCTCATATATGTTGCGTGTGTGTTTGTGTACATCTCTGTTACATGTGTGTGTCCATGTGTGCATCTCCAGTGTGTCTGTGTGTACATGTCTTTTGCATGTTTCTGCCGCTCACTGTGTGTATGTGCATACCTCCCAACATTTCACAGGGCCAAAGAGGGACACGTTAGTTTTAGGTAATATTATTGGGGGTGTGGCTGGTGGGCGGGGCATTAGTAAGAATTTTTAGGTTATTTCATGACCTATTACTGGCTATTTATGTAACTGAATAAATGATTTAGTTCAAGACCAAAGTATTTTATTTGCACAGACTAATGTATAAACACATATACTGAAGTTTATTGCTTTATTGCTGTAGAGCAAAGTAATACACACCACACAGTCAGGGCTGGTGCAAGGATTTTTGCCACCCTAGGCAAAACCTAATTTTGCCGCCCATTTCGCTCCGCCCCTTGTGTCCCACCCCTTTATACCCTGCCTACTTATACCCAACCTCTTTTCATGATTGTCCTCTCTCTGCCCCCTGAGCCACTCTGCCCCTGTTCTGGAGATGCCTGTAAGAGATGCCCCCCACCAGCTCCAACTTGCCCCTTATCAGCTTCACTTTGGCCCACCAGCTCCACTTTGCCCCTATCAACTCCAACTTGCCCCCATCAGCTCCAACGTGCCCCCACCAGCTCCATTTTGCCCCCTCAGCTTCACTTTACCCCCTCAGCTCCAACTTACCCCCATCAGCTCCACTTTGCCCCCCATCCTCTCCAACTTACCCCCATCAGCTCCACTTTGCCCCCATCCGCTCCAACTTGCCCCCATCCGCTCCAACTTGCCCCCACCAGCTCCACAATGCCCTCTCAGCTCCAACTTTCCACTATCAGCTCCACTATGCCCCCAGCAGCTCCAACTTGCCCCCATCCGCTCCAACTTGCCCCCCCATCCGCTCCAACTTGCCCCACCAGCTCCACTTTGCCCCCCCTCAGCTCCACTTGCCCCCCCTCAGCTCCAACTTGCCCCCCCTCAGCTCCACTTTGACCCTCATCAGCTCAAACTTGCCCCCATCATCTCCAACTTGCCCCCACCAGCTCCACTATGCCCCCTCAGCTCCAGCTTTCCCCTAACAGCTCCAACTTGCCCCCATCATCTCCACTTTGCCCCACATCTGCTCCAACTTGCCCCCTCAGCTCCACTATGCCCCCTCAGCTCCAACTTGCCCCCCATCACATACCTGTATCTCCCGCGCAGTCTTCTCTTCAGTAATGCAGAGCGCGGCGGGAGCTCTGCATTACTAAAGATCCGACCAGATGAGGGAGCGCTGTAGCAACACAGACCTGACTGTGTTGTGGTTCCTGGCGTGGTGTGTGGGTGCAGCTCTTCTCCGCTACATGCCCGCGCCCCCAGTACGTGTGCGCCCTAGGCCGGCGCCTACCTCGCCTATAGGTGGAGCCGGCCCTGCACACAGTCTGACCTCCTAAAAATAGGGATAACAGGGTGGGAAAGAGGGACAGAGGGATTTGGCCCTCAAAGAGGGGCTGTCCCTCCTAAAGAGGGACACTTGGGATGTATGGTATGTGTCTGCCTGTATGCTGCATATGTCTGTGTTTATCAGTGTGTCTGCATTTCAAACACGTGCGCCCAATGGTCATAACATGACGGGCAACGCCGTCCCATGTTGCTAGTATATATATATATATATATATATATATATATATATATATATATATATATATATATATATGCGCTTTAGGTACTTGGACAACTGGCAAATGACCGCAAAAAAAAGTATCGGTAATTGGTATCGGTGAGTACTTGAAAAAATATCGTTACTCGTACTCGGTCTTAAAAAATTGGTATCGGTGCGTCTGTAGTGTCAAAAGAAAGCCCTATTTGTACACAGAAAAATGGTATATAATTTTCATGGGTAAAATAAAGTACTTAGAGGGAAAACACTGTTGAACAAAGACATAGTGAGGTCAGAATTGCTCCGGTCCTTAAGTAAAATCCATCTCATATTTTCCTGGTCCTTAAGGAGTTATGGTGACAGGTCCACATTAATCTGGACAAACTATAATAACAAAAGAGTAATGGATTGCACACTTGACTCCCAAAAATCAGTTTTTAATGAGTGCTGGATATCCTCTGTATTGAAGTAGATATGATTCTTCATGGCTGGACTATAGGAGCCTCAACTCCTCCCACATAAGTCTTTTTAGTCCAATGGGCAGTCAGGATGATGTGAATTGGCGATGCACAGTTTGCCCAGCCCTGATCTATTCACATATAAAGCACCGCTTGCATTTCTAGGACACATACATGGGGCATTGCAATGCCTCCTTCACCCTGCATATACAGTCTGATCAGTCTATTGGCACTGACTGTGTTATGGGTGGAGGTTTATGCACACATCTGGGGTGTACGTATAAATTAATGAGTGGAGAAATTCTGGGCAAATCTTCTGCACCGTAGGGAACAAATTAAAATTCCAGTTGCACTAAAGGAGAAAAATAAATATTTATGAATTTTTAAATTTTAACCCTGTGAATGGTAGAGAGGTCTCCAAGACATTGTTCTGGAGACCTCTCTAGGGTCCAGAAATGCTTTGGAGACACCCTGTAGAATTCAGCAGTGCGTTGGAGACCTCTCTGTAGAATTCAGCAGTGCGTTGGAGACCTCTCTGTAGAATTCAGCTTTGTGTTGGAGACGTCTCTGTAAAATTCAGCTTTGTGTTGGAGACCTCTCTGTAGAATTCAGCTTTGTGTTGGAGACCTCTCTGTAAAATTCAGCAGTGTGTTGGAGACCGCTCTGTAGAATTCAGCAGTGTGTTGGAGACCTCTCTGTAAAATTCAGCAGTGTGTTGGAGACCGCTCTGTAGAATTCAGCAGTGTGTTGGAGAGCGCTCTGTAGAATTCAGCAGTGTGTTGGAGACCTCCGCTAGAATTCAGCAGTGTGTTGGAGAGCGCTCTGTAGAATTCAGCAGTGTGTTGGAGAGCGCTCTGTAGAATTCAGCAGTGTGTTGGAGAGCGCTCTGTAGAATTCAGCAGTGCGTTGGAGACCTCCCTGTAGAATTCAGCAGTGTGTTGGAGAGCGCTCTGTAGAATTCAGCAGTGTGTTGGAGAGCGCTCTGTAGAATTCAGCAGTGCGTTGGAGACCTCTCTGTAGAATTCAGCAGTGCGTTGGAGACCTCTATGTAGAATTCAGGGGGGTTAAAGGCTCCATTGAAATTAGTCAGAATTTAGGGAATTTGTATTTATTATTTTTATTTGTCCCCTACAATACAGTTGGTTTGTCCCAGAATGGCTCCACATCAGTCTTTTTATCAGTGATTGTCTGCTCCAGTCATCAGACCACACCAACAGGCCAGGCTATAAGGAGATCCCTGATTTAAGCACAGGTGGGGCAATCACAGTGACTGAGTCACTGATTATGTGTTAACAAGCAGGGAGATCCAGGAAACCTGGACTGCTGATATGCCCTGAGGACTAACTTTCAGAAACACTGCTTTATACTAATGGCCCAAAGTAATTTACATAGTTTCTTTCTCAGGTGATCTATACTGTGCTGTATAATGGGACTTTGGGCATCAAGAACGTGACAGTCAATTTTACTCTCCACAACATGTCGATTACCAGCGTCTCTCTAAAGCAAAGCTTCACCGTCCTGTACAAGGTACCAGTCATTTCTCTCCTGTAACAATTCCCTTTGTACCACTAATGGATTACCCCATACCAAATCTTATTTGTCTTTTAGTGATGATGCCCTTATGCCTCTTTATTTTTAAATTGCCTTCTATTTGGTTAGTGCTTTTTTTTTTTTATCGCTTAGTAATATCATAGATTTTCACTCAAGAATGTAGTTTTTCTTGTACATAAATATTTCCCATTTCTTTTCTTTTTTTTTTTATTAAGTCTTTATCCAAGTACATCACATAATTATTAAAGGATTAGTAATGTTTATTTAATAAAAAACCTATATTATAAATGTTTTCCTACTGAATACAAAAAGTGTATTACAACTACAGGGAAATTATTATTATCATCTTAATCATCATCATTATTATTATTTGACTGCAAATTTCTATTGAGGTCACCAGGTGGTGTTGTTGCTAGTGCAGTTTATGGAACGCTTTAGCCTAATACTTTAAATAATTTTGTCACACAAGTGATTTTGAAGGCGCTTTCAAAAGCAACTTCTATTTGTTGGCAGTTTTATTGAAAACAGTTTGTAAGATATTTAGCTTTATTGATGATCAGTTAGCGAGAGTCCTGCAAGCGTGCCTGGAGGATTCAAAAATTTCACATAGCCCTGCATTCCCAACTGCTGCTTCCTACCAGGAAGTACTAACTCTGCTTCATAAACTGATAAATAAATAAAGTTAAATATCTTGGATACTATTATTTGAAATTAAAAATTACTAACATAAATATGGGTGACTTTGGACAGTTTTCAAAATCACCAATTTGTTACAAAGTGGCCATTCCACTTTTTAGCGTTTTTCATAAAGGTAGAAACATGCAGTTTTGTACTCTGCTCACTATTTGGCACTATTGCCAGTCAATGATTTAACCCCTTAGCGACACATGACGTTCCAGGACTGTCACAACAGTCCGGACATTAAGGACCAGTGATGGTCCTGGCACATCATGGAATTCTGGGATACCAGCTTGGCTGCATGCTGCTCTACCATGCCAGAATCCATTGTGCAAAAAAAAAAATAAAAATAAATAAGTCTTGTGGACCTCTAGGGCCACTGTCCCCTGGATCTGGTGGTTGTTCAGAGGTTAAAAATAAAAAGAATTACAGAAACATGATTAACCTTGTTGCACATTGCAGCTAGGTGGTATTTTGTGACATTTTAAGAACCCAGTAAGGAAGCCGGGAATGACTGCGGTGCGGTAGTGTATGAAGTGGAATGATCTGGAAGATAATATATTGAAGGTGCAAAGAAGTAGAGTTTTAGCATCGATCATAAAAACAGAATTGATATATTCTCCTGATTGGACTTTTCTTCAATCCATAATGACATTAAAGAACGAAGGCCGTTATGTATAAAATCAAAGTGGCGCACACCAACAGCACCTTATGGAGCTTTTAACTCCATGGGTTCTAGAGAGTTGTCTGTTGGACAGCAGACTAATATTCAAGGACTTTAAAAGCCCAATGCAGACCAGGGGGAATGTTCATTTGTCCTCTACAGTGAAGTTGGTTTGCTCCGTTTTACTCTATACAGAACTCCCAATATTCTTTATTTCGCTTTTTCTTTCCGTGCTTCTGTCATGCAGTTATAATGCACTTGATCTTGTTATCTGCTTATGATGTCAGAGCCCATATTGATGATGTCATGATCTCTTCCAGTCCGTCTCTTCAGCTGATGTTGGTTCAGTGCAGACTAGAAGTGGAAATCCAGGATATCTTGTGGGATCCGCAGTCCTCACCAACACTGGATCTGTATCCTTTCTAGATAATGAGCCAAGGAGGAGAGCGAGTCTACCCCGGTATCCTTTTAAAAGGTTGCATGTTAAATAGCTCACGGCTGCACACCGCATTTAACATGTTGCCTGGATGAAAAGGGCGACATGAGAATCTCACCCTGCATATAAGCGCAAGATTTTCATGTCGCCTCCTTCAATACCACAGCATACCTGAATCTGGATCTATCATCCAGACATCTGCATCCAGCCCTCTGTAACTGCCTCGGACAAGGAAGGTGTCCTGTAGCTGTAGAATCATTACAAAGGACTTGTAGCTGGCTCATCTACTGCCTGGTAGGCAATTTAATTTTTTGGTGTGGTACTCAGAGGGTTAAGCCACATATCGAACAAACATGTCTAGGATTTTTACTCCTTTCTTCAATATGTGGCTTAACCCTTTGAGTGCCGCACCAAAAAATGAAATTGCCTACCAGGAGATCTCAGGCAGTACACAAGTAGGCTACAAGTCCCTTGTAATGATTCTACAGCTGCAGGACACCTTCCTTGTCCGAGGCAGTTACAGAGGGCTGGATACAGGAGTTAAAGAGGGCTGGAACCAGATTCAGTAGTAGATCCTGCAGTATTGAAGAAGGAAACATGAAACTCTTGCATTTATACGCAGGGCTAGATTCTCATGTTGCCCCTTTCATCCAGGAGACATGTTTAAGGGATATGAATATTTCAAAATAAAAGCAGCTCCAATTAATCTTCATAGTATTTGGGCCATGGATAGTGTCATTTCAGTACTGTCAGAGTTGTAGTACAAGAGTAATTGAATGATAAAGTATCCCCCTCCCATCTCTTTTACCGATGTAACACTGCTCACCTCAGAGCAGCAAGACTGTCCGGATGGATCGCAGAGAGGAACAATCTTCAATTAAGATAAGGGGAAAAACCTGAAAATCCTGTCAGTGGGGGCGGGACTTTCATTGTTCTCACAGTAAGAAGATTGTCCCTTGCTGTGAGCTGTCTGTTCAAGTGACCAGATTCCACATCTGTGGGAGATGTCTTACACTAGGTAAAAGGGACGGGAGGGGGATACCTTATCATTCAGTTACTCTTGAACTACACCTCTGACAGTATTGAAATAACACTCTCCATGGCCCAAATAATATGAAGATTAATTTGAGCTGCTGTTTTTGTGAGACATTACTATCCCTTTAAATGCGGTGTGCAGCTTCGCGCTATTTAACATGCAACTTTTTAAAAGTGAAGCGTTTACCCCCACCCCTGTGCTACAAATCTCGGGCCCAAAGACTGCCCCTTTGCTTGGAGGCAGGCGAATGTGCATAGAAATCAATGAGTCTGGAACGGGAGGTGGGTGGGGAAATTAGAACGCAGAGGGCACATCCGTAGAGCAGTGCAGTCTTCATGGTTTTTTTCTTCAAAAACTATTGAGATTTTTTTTTTTTTTTTTTTTTTAAAGAGTTAATTTCAGTAGATAGGCCTACTCCAGTTAATTTTATTAGGGGTGAAAGTTCTGTGTAAATACTGGACTGTGAGGTTCATGTGTTATAAGTTGTTCCTGACCTTTGTCCAGCTGACCGTGCTGAGTTCTGCAGGTGGTTCTTGCTCTCGCAGCCCAGTACAGTTTGGGGTTAACATGCTGAGTGGATGCACTATCAGGTAACCACACAACTCCAGTCTTATTAAAAACTGAATGTGATAGTGTCCTGCAGCATTAACTGTTACATGTATGCATGGGATGGTATATAGGCCTTAAGAAGCAGTAACATTTTATGAAGAGAAAAAAGAAACATTGATTGTAGGGTTTTTCCCTCTGGGAATCTGTCTGGACCCCAGATTGCAGTGTTGTCAACAGTTTACTTTTTTGGTTTTTAATGTTGGGACAAAGTATTTCTGCCAGGGGCAGTACCTCATTTTACTCGGGAGGAAAAGTCTCTCATTATAAGGTGTTGCATAATAAATGTTTCTATAAACTTGTTCTCTTTTTTTCCCCAAAGAGAGCAGGTTTTTGAAGCAGCCTAAACCGGGGTTTATCAAATATTAAGCTGCTGGGGTATAAAGCTTCTATTTGCTGACTGGGGATGAAGGGAGTTCAGAAGTTGAATGTCCAAATGGACTTCACTGGCCCTAAACATACGTGTGGACCTGTTAACCGCTTTGAGTTCCAGAGATGTATCCAATGCATTGCGTAACCTTCTGGCACTCAAAGGGTTAAAAGTACTTGCCCATTGTTTTCTCTGTGATCACTGGGGAGGGGGAATCCTAAAATGTAGGACTGATGGGGGTGGAGTATGAGGACAAGTAATTGGTACATTAGACCAGTGAATGATAAAGCAGTGTTGTGAGGTCATAGGGTGTAAGTCTGCTGCACACCAAATACATTACAGAAATAGGAACATTTCCATTGATTTAAGGAGCAATTACCACATTACATTGTCTAATCCTACGGTGGCAGATGTGGAAAAAAAAGCATAGGGCTGCAGCGTGCCAAAACAGGTCTTATCAGCTGGGGTCAGACAATGTACCCTCTCAGCTGGCATATAACCCAGAAATTCGTGCCGGGCTTTCTGGCCCAAGCAGGGTATCCTTTTAAAAGGTTGCGCGCAAAACAGCGTGCAACCCAATATCGTATTAAGTATATCGCCAGGATAAAAATGGCGACCTGAGAATCTCGCACTGCAAGAAAGCACGAGATTCTTAGGTTGCGCTACCAAACATTGCACTCTTGGGCCCAGTGTGTTACAGCGGTTTTCGGGCTGCCTGACAGGGAGCCATCAAGAGCTGCTCAGGGCTGACATTAGCAATAAAAGTAATCTTCCCCTGATACGAAGGGGACCCCAGGGTTTAGTGGCCCCCATTTAAAAATATATATATAATTTTTTGGGGGGGTTTCCTGTTCGCATACAGCGCTGCTCCGCACTCTCTCTCTGCGTGCAGACTGACAGAGCGCGCAGAGAAAGGGAGACAGAGCCCAGAGCAGCGTTCATCAACATATGTGCCTGATGCCCTTATCCAGTTCACTTTTCTTCAGTGGCTCCCGCCAGAGCAGTGCTGCCTGTGAACAGGGAAGTAGGTCAGAGTGAGCTGCAGACTTGTGCCGATGACTGCACACTTGACAGTAAATACAAACTATTACCGGTTACCGCAACCCCCGCTCAGCTGAAGGACCGGCTGTCAGTAGGAAAGGTGAATGGAAGAAGGGAGGACAAACTACTGTAACAACTTGGGCCCTAGAGTGCGACGTTTCATAGCGTGACCTGAGAACCTTGCGCTTTCTTGCACTGCGAGATTCTCAGGTCGCCATTTTTATCCTGTCGACATGCATAATGCGGTATGGGGTTGAATGCTCTTTTCCATGCAACCTTTTAAAAGTGACCCCCCCCCCCCCGAGCAGAGGGTCTGTGGTGCTTGTTACATAGGACAGGAGGCTGAGCTGCAAGACGTCAGCCTTATGGTACAGTCTCTGCTGGTGGGGACCAGTGAGGTCTCTCTTCAGACCCTGTTCTGCTTGTGGGGACCAGTGAGGTTTCTCTTCAGACCCTGTTCTGCTGGTGGGGACCAGTGAGGTCTCTCTTCAGACCCTGTTCTGCTGGTGGGGACCAGTGAGGTGTCTCTTCAGACCCTGTTCTGCTGGTGGGGACCAGTGAGGTCTCTCTTCAGACCCTGTTCTGCTCATGGGGACCAGTGAGGTCTCTCTTCAGACCCTGTTCTGCTCGTGGGGACCAGTGAGGTCTCTCTTCAGACCGTGTTCTGTTCGTGGGGACCAGTGAGGTCTCTCTTCAGACCCTGTTCTGCTTGTGGGGACCAGTGAGATCTCTCTTCAGACCATGTTCTGTTCGTGCTTTGAGGATCACAATGCAGCTCCAGCAGTAACGGGTCTGTCATGTGAAAATTACCAATTAAATTGGACTTTTACCTCCATGAATTGTGAAGCCATGTGTTGTATCGTTAGCATTCAAGAGGGTAACACCCCCTTTTAATTAAATAGGGAAATTTGAGAAATATCCTTTGTACCCTATTCTACATCTGGTTTGCTCCAGAATTGCTTCTCTTTCCCTTAATGAATATGGCCACTACACATACCTGGGAATGTCTTCTCTTTGAGCTCCCAGAGAGGGGATGTGAATGATGCAACTCACATAATAAAAGGGGTGGTGCTTAATTGGGTGGGCAGGGCTTGCTCATCTGCATGTCATAAAGTGGGCAGAACAGGGTGAGGAGAGCCACCCCCACCCGCAGAGAATCAGCCTGTGTCCCTGGAGGCTCGGTAATGTAGTCTGAAAACCGCAGTCACCAGGAGAGATCCCATAATGCAGGGCTTAAAATTTGAAGTCCTTTGCTGCTAGCCAGACCTGAAAAGTTACTCGCCATTGTAAGCCATAACATACCCACCAGGCCTGAATTTCTACTCGCCAGGGCTGAATTTTCACTCGCCAATGGCTAGTGGAAATTTTGAGCCCTGATCCCAGGTACACCACAAATGCTCTGTTACATTTCATGATTTCTGTCTACTTAAGGGGCCAGGCCTCAGATTTATGCAGCACCTTCCGTGATCAAGCGTACAGACTGCTGCTGGGTGAGCGTGCACCTCAGAAGGTGGCTGCTTTTGGTAACACTGTATCAGCACAGAGTGGAGACTGGATGTCAATCATATACCAGAACTGTAGCGGTGCCCAGGTAAGACTCCTTCCACCCATTTAGCACCTGTATCTGTATAAGCTGAACCATAACTCATTGCATTGCTGTATCTTTTTATTGTCAGTCTCAAGCCAACTGCTCCAGCTGCCTCCTTCCCACCACCCTGCACGTACAGATCCTGCAGGCCAAGGTTGGGCTCCTCTCTAATCCTCAGTCTCAGATTGTGGGAGCCCGGTTCTTGATCAGCTGCAAACAAGTTAAGGTGAGATGGTCTGACAGTGCCCTCAGCCCCTCCTTGTCACCATTTAGTTAGCATTGACACATGGCCGCTATCCACAGCCTTGGAGGTGATAAACCTCGTCACAGCTCGAGAGGTCTCACAATGTGTTGTAACCCAAACCTGCACTTAAAGGATCATGTAAGTTTTATTATTGGTAAAATATAGGGCTTATGCTGCTCAATCAAAGATACTCCCACACTTTATTCAAAAGACATTATAGTTCAAACTGTCTTGGAGTGGTGGAGCTGGTACCATCAGTCAGTGCAGAACTGTGTTTGGGGGTCTCTTCTTCCATAGGATGCAATAGAAAAACCATCTGGCGTACTAGCAGTGCTATTCAAAAGTTTAATGTATAAAAATGAGTTGTAATAACTTTTGAATAAAGGCTCTCCCAGCAGTGACAAAACAATAAAAGCTTCTCCTCTTAAAGGAGCAGTAAACTTTTTTTTTATGAAAACACATATTTTATAGAGCTTTTCCTGCTGAATAATACACGGTAACTCCCATCGCTGTCAAATTACAGCAGTTTAAATAACCAGGAACTGAATTTAATGTGTTTACTTCCTGATAGTTCTAACTGACAGGAAGTGAATTTACTGTGTTTACTTCCTGATAGTTCTAACTGACAGGAAGTGAATTTACTGTGTTTACTTCCTGATAGTTCTAAGTGACAGGAAGTGACTCAGCAGTTTCTATCACATTCTATGGAGAACTGTATGTCACTGACTTTTCTGCCTTTCCTCTCCATTAGAATGTAACAGAAAAACTAATTAGAATTTGACCACTAGAGGTCACTGCTAATGTAAAAAAAAAAAAACATGGGTTTAAACTGTAATAACTCTGGAAATATAAATCTCTCAGTAGTGGGAGTACCCTTATTTTACTCAATAGGAAAATCCCTACTATAAATTTTTTTTTCATTGAAAAAGAAAAAAAAAAATTTACTGCTCCTTTAACCTCCTCTTTCATCTACTGGGGGGGAAGGGAGGGCAGGGACAATAGGGTTAAACTCCTTCCATCAGGAGGCAAGATGCTTAAGAAATAAGTTTCTGGAGTAGGAGGCTCTCACCCTTCCACTAAGCTTCAGGTTTTTAGTATTCTGTTTCATAGGAGGAATCATAGCTGTTTTTTCTTAGAGATCATTTATTTTCATACACACAGACCCCCCCCCATCTCTGCTAGCTTAGAAACCAAACATAACAGATATCTGCAGCCATCTTTACACCAAAGAGGATGTAATTTGCCGTTTTTTTTTTTGTTTTTTTTTTCCCCCAACCTGTTATCTTGTGTTTGTTCCTCAGTGTCAGGACAGCACCGTTCTTCAGACTCAAGTGTCATTCACAGATGTGACTCGCCGCGGTCCTGCTCCTCGCTCCACCCCCAGCGTCACTGGAAGAGCACCACTGGGCTTCTTTTATCCCTTTCAAACAAGTGCAGCTTCAGGGATGGTTTCAAGCCCACTGCTGGTACTATCCCTGCTGAGTTTCATATTAAGTGTTTATGGACAAATGCACACAGACATGATTACTGCTGGGGCAAGTTAACTGCACCATAAAGGGTGACATTCTGTGTCCCAATAGTCCTACTGATTTAAATGGTGTTTTAAAGGCAAAAGCATTCTAATGTGTTGGAGAGCTCTTCAGATAACCTAGGTACAGCAATGGGTATTTGGTTCCTACAATGCAGTTGTGCTACAACTCTGTGGGTACAGCTCTTCCCTTTGCTGGAGTACTAAATGCCATATTTCCTTAGCAAGAGGTCTTAATGCCAAATTAAGTTACAGTGGGGAGAAAAAAAAAAAAAAAAAAATGCAGCTTTGGGATCAAGATAAAGTTTAACTCTTTGAGAAGCAGATTTGGACATTAAAAGAGAAACATCTTAAATTAAGCCTTTGTCCCCTGGAAGCCGATCTAACAATAAACAGACACTACTCACTGTACCTTAAAGGGATAGTATTACTTAAAAATTACTATCCCTCATATTGTAGCCCTTAATAAACTGAGTTAAATGACACCAGCGGCATCTCTCAGACCTTTATGGTTTAAGAGATAGCCGCTTTCAAAGTCTCCTCTCCCCTGCTGTCAGCGTTCTGCTGCCAGCAGGGGAATCTGGTCCCGGGACAGTCGGAGGCTCTTAAACAGAGCCGATATCTCGTTATGGAAGGAAAAATGATTCATTGAAACAGTCTTCTACGTGTGCTTGGTTACCAAGCACACATAGAAGACTGTTTCAATTAATCATTTTTCCTTCCATAACGAGATATCGGCTCTGCTGAAGAGCCTCCGCTTGATTCAGACACCGGATTCTCCTGCTGGCAGCAGAACGCTGACAGCAGGGGAGAGGAGACTTTGAAAGCGGCTATCTCTTAAACCATAAAGGTCTGAGAGATGCCGCTGGTGTCATTTAACTCAGTTTATTAAGGGCTACAATATGAGGGGTAGTAATTTTGAAGTAATACTATCCCTTTAAGAATAGGATTTTAGTAAACTTGTCATTAAATCCTATTTGCTTTAGTCCACATGGAACACAAGAACCCTAGGGCTGAGTTCCCTCCTCATGGTTCCTGTGTTCCATATTCAGCGTAAGAGAAAGATGCTTTTAGGGTCACTTTTGTGTGTACTTCAATACAGAGGCAAGTAATCTGAACCTGCATCGGCTCTTGCTGCTAGAACCGACTGTATTCCATAACCCCTTTTGAGTGCCAGAGAGTTAATAAATAATTACTTTCTAATGTGTTGCACTCAAAGGGGTTAAGGGAGCAGCTGTTTATCATCATCTCCCCTTGTCATATGGTTTCCACTGTGAGACTTTTTTACATTACTGCTCACTGAGACTTAGCAACAGCACCGATAGGTGTTATTAATATAGTATTTATAATGCACTGTGTGGGACAGCAGGAGTCAAAGTACAGCGCTCTCGCTGGTAGGAGACAGGATTAGTGGCACCAGCTGCGCAGAGTAGAAAATGGCAGTTCAATGTACACAAAATCAGGGATGAGCTGTAAGAACTTTTAAATGAGATTGGGGGTGTGGAGACACCAAGGAAGAATTGTATATTAAAATACTAGTGGAAGAGCCCGTTACATAGGCCACAGTGCCACTGCCAGTCGGTCACAGTGCAGTCAGGTGCAGCAGAGACTGCCGATGCCGATACAGAGCTGGATGCCTCTGTAGCAGCCGTGGCACAGACAGTCTCTGCTGCGCATGACTGAGTCGTTACATACGTTTTAGCGAATTATTATATAGGAGATTCCCTGTTCTGGTCTTTAGGCCACATCAGCAGCTCCGGGTATAAGGAATGTCCCTGATGAGTTGTTGCAATAACAATACATAAGTCCCATGTTACATCAGGTGGGTACTGAGGAGTGACAGACAAACCCTGATCTAGTACATAGAGCCGTCTCTACTCCAACTGTCAGGGACTACAGCAAAGGATCATTCTTCTTCTTCCCTATACCAGTTATCTCTCTCCACCCCCACCACACCCCCTAGCTGTAGGAAACCTGAGGCTTCACATATTGTGAACTGCAACTCCCAGCAGCCCCTGTCAGATAAAGATGGGAACAGCTGGAGGATCACATGTTGCGCACCTCTCAGGCCAAAAAGAAAAAAAAACAAAAAACTGGGGCCCTGCTCATGATGTGGAAATATTCTGGAATAAAGCACCTACAGAAAATAAAACCCCCACAAAGTATCAATGATTTAAATGGGACTTGGCCCCATCAGTGGTAAAGGTCACCATAGTAACAGTTCACAAGGCTGAAATACCACCTGTATCCATAAAGTCCAGCCCTTGCTCTATCACCTCTGTGGATCCAGGGGATGGTAATCAAAAAACCCACAAACCCATTAAATCCAATTCAACCCCCAAGAGAAAGAGAAAAAAAAAAAAAAATTCTTCTGGGCTCCGAATGGCACTCAGATATTTCCCTGCATCACCATCCCATCTGCTTTGAACCCATCTGTCATAATTCTCAATATTTTTCTGTGCTAGATAGGAATCCATTACTTTTTTAAAGCAATTACAGTGGCTGCAAGCACAGCATGCCAAGGCAAAGAATTCCATGACTTTACTGCCCTTAAGAAGAAAAATCCCTGCCTGTTTTAGTGAAAAACACTTATGCTATTGTCTCAATTCATAACCTTTTAGTCTTAGCTCAGCTCTTTGAGGGGTAGATTTAAAGCCAGCTGTTAACACAGCTGGTAGCACCAAAGTGAATACCGGCTGTTTAAATACCACGTTAAACATGTTAGTTTAAGACCCTACCAGCCAGAACTCCAAAGGACATTAAGCCACAAAAACAGTCTTGGGGTTGAACATCCATTTGGTGCGTTTAGTTCCCAAAATGCCGCTAAAAGAAGCGATATTGGGAACTGAACAGTGAAAAACAATTAACTATTGGTGCTGGACCCAGTGCCAAGCACCGGTAGTTAACTGATCCATGTTACACTTACCTGTCATCCACTGTCCTTCTTTTCTGTCTATCTTCCCCCTTTGTCTTCTCCCTGTAAAATAAAATAAAAGTATAAAAATGAAGCATAAAACAAATACATTCCAGAACCCTTTGAGTGGCAGCGGGGTACACAATGCATTGCAAAGCAATGCGTACCTCACTGTTACTCAAAGGGTTAAATATTAGTGCTCCATAAATATACCTCCATGTAATGTCCCGAATAATACACGCCAATGAATTAAAAAAAAAAAAAAAAAAAAAAAGCTCCACATATACGTAAATCAATGTGATTTATTAACGCCCAAAATCTAACTGGGCTTTTAACTGTCTCCGCCGCTTGGAGCAGTCATGAGGGCGGCGGAGGCACAAATGTCCCACAACTCTCCTCTCAGCTGTGTACGGGCCGATGCTTGTAACACACTGAGGGCATTTGAGGTGAGCCTGCCTTTAGATATGGGCAGGCTCACTTCATTGCCCTCACTGCCATTGGCTGGGATGTTCTTCACATCCCAGCCAATCATTTTCAAGAACAGCTACTCTAATCTGATTGGCTGGAATGTGAAGAACATCCCAGTCAATGGGAGTGAGGGCAATTGAAGTGATCTGCCCATATATAAAGGCAGGTTCACTTCAAATGCCCTCAGTGTGTTATGGATATTGACCTGTACACAGCAGAAGAGGAGAGTCGTGAGAAAATTGTGTCTCCGCCCTAGCGGCAGAGACAGATAAAAGCTAAGTTAGATTTTGGGCATTAATGAATCACATTGATTGATGTATATGTGGAGGTTTTTTATTAATTGGCATTAATCGGGACATTACATGGAGCACTAATATTTAACCCTTTGAGTAACAGTGAGGCACGCATTGCTTTGCAATGCGTTGCGTACCCCTCTGCCACTTAAAGGGTTCTGGAATGTATACGTTCATGCTTGATTTTTATACTTTTATTTTATTTTACAGGGAGAAGACAAGGGGGAAGAAAGAAGGACCAGCAAGCCGAGGACTCAGCTGGACATCAGGATTAATGGTAAGTGTTAATGCAATGTTGCTTTAGTCGGGTTAACCCTATGAATGCCACCAGCACTCATAGGGTTAATCCTACTAACTTTGGACAGGTTTTTAGGCCCTTTGGGTGTATTGATGAGGGGCTTAGGGCCCAATATCAATACATCCACTGTGGACATTGGGGGTTTTTTTCCGATAAGGGACTTTACAGCTAAAAAAAAAATGGGTCTTACGTTTTGTGCGGTAAGTGAGTCTCTTATCGGGTTTTTTTGAGCTAACGCAGTGCTTTAAATGGCAGAATGGAGTTTTTTTTTTTTTTTTTTAATGGGACAAAACACACATTAGTGTAGCGGCCGGCATACTGGATGGATTGCCGTTAGCAGTTAATTCCATGGCCCTTTGTATTGCTTACTCCACGTTAAAACACCCATTGGTGTGTTTTTTTACTTAACAGCTGGATTTAAATCTACCCCTGAGTAAATAATCATTGGATAGTTCTTTGTCTTGACCTTGAATATATATGTGTAAATGGTAATCATATCACCCCTTAGACATCTCTTCTCTAATGTAAACAAACCTGGTCTGGCTACTGTCTTTATGACTCCAATCCCTTTACCAGTATTGTTACACATCTCTGCACTGTATCCAGTTCAGTAATGTCTTTGTTAAGCAAATGCATTGTTTTGCAGTGATGGGGACATATTATTCCATGGTTAAAAGACCTATATTTATATCCTCCCTCTAGTGGGTATGTTCCAGAATTGCTCCACCAGTGGATATAGGCTACAGCAGAGATTCTCACCCCCTCCCCCCAAAGGTGTTGTGTGCCTCTCTGGCATTCAAAGGGTTAACTGTTGTGCAAGGATTGAGTTTGTACATTTTGTAGCTCTTATATAAATAAATAAAATTTATATATTTATTTTTGTATCGCTTAAAATAAAAATGTTAGACACCAAAGGCCGTCTGCTTGTTTTAATATGTCACCGTCACGAACAGGACTTCTTGTTCTTGCCCCTTTTATCAGACGTACTGATCATGCCAGTACAAATAGTTTCAATTTGTTCTTAGATTTTGTAATAAATGTCCTAAGTTTTATTAGAGACCCAGCGGTTACCTGGGTCAGTGTTTCTCCCACCAGTCTCCAGCATACTTGATGTGGCCCTGTGTGTCATTAAACATAAATTGCTTGTGCCTTAAAGGAACACCAACACCAGATTAGAATTTTCTACAGTTAAACAAGAAGTATTTTATTCTAGCATCTTTAAATTTAATATTGCCTATGTTCTAAGGGAGCAGCCATTCCTGCCTGTTAAAGGGGTCCCATTGATTGGCCAGGATTATCTGGAGAGGGGTTTAGTATTGTTGCAGAATAGCGCTCATTTCAGTGCAGACAACAATACATACATGCACTCTGAACATAACCATTTACACATGTTAAAAAGCAAGAAGTGTATTTTAGGAATTTACCATATGAATAACGTTTACATTTTTGTGGTGGTATTCCTTTGATTCCAACAAATGAGAGTGAGTGAGATCCCCTTTATTCTCTACTAGTTGAAGAGACTGCTGCAGCCAATATGGAGTAGGGCGCTCCGCATCAGCTACGTCACCGGCAGTCTCTACTGCACATGTCTGCATTGTTACAAACTTTTAGCAAATTATTATTATAGAGGATTCTTCAGTCCCTGCCTTTACTTCATATTGAATGTAAACGCAGGTCTGAGTAATGCAATATTGTACATTTCCACTGCACTGAATGTTTTAACACATACACAGGTGTAAGAATACATCAATGCTGCAGCATTCAGTGTTGTCATGCAAGGATAATGGAAAAATTAAATTGTCACCCATGTGGACACCTTCATAGGAAATTATAAGTAAACATTGAATTATGCCATCAAAACTAGACTCCATAGAGTTTACCATCGGGGGGGACAAAGACAGTGGTCAAAATAAAGGTTTACCATTCCTTAAAACAAATAGTGGAATGTAGTTTATTGCAGACTTTAGGCCAGCAGCAGAGCCGGCCAAGGAGATGCAAGAGACACTAAAAAATAAAAAAATAAAAAAAAAAAAAAATAAATAATAATTTGTATAAAAGGGTTGCTGCCTAAATTATAGGAGATTCAACATAATAATAAACCCTTACTTGCCTTAATTAAGGCCTGAAAATCCTAATGAACATTGCGCCTGGGGGTGGGAGGGGTGGTTAAACCAATAGAAGCTGGTCAGAACTTCCAAAAGTACAATTACAGTCCAAGTTTTGGTAAGCACACCCAAAGGTGGGGGAATTAAAATTACTGGAGTGCAACCAATTTTGACCAAAATAGCTCATAAGACAAAGCATATTAAGGTTAGGTACTTTCCAAAAATGAGGTACCTTGGCGCTGGTGGCAAGCTTAGAATTCTATTGCCGTATGATGTGACCAGATCCTCATCTTTAATATAGTAGTGATATGCAGGCACAATGCCACAGAGTAAAGGGTTAATGGTGATGAAAATTTGGATGTGCCCCAATATTTTGTGTATCTCCGCTTTATCACACCTTAATCCATTCCACCACAACCCACACTATAACTAAAGATCTCCAGGAGACGTGATGGGCACAGCAGTGCCTGGATAGGACAGACACTCGCAGTTTGCATTTTAAAGGGATAGTAATACTTCGTTTTAACTTTATTTTGTAGGCAAAAAAAACAAAAAAAAAACATGAAGAACGATATAAGTCTTATCTCTCAAACATTTATGGTTTAAGAGATATTCACAAGCAAAGTGTCCCCCTCCCGCCCCTTTTACTGATGTAACACTGCACCGCCAGATCAGAAGGGAGGTGCCCAGGTAGACTGCAGAGAGGGACAATCTTCAATTAAGGTAAGGGAAAAATCTGAAGAACTTGTCAAGGGGGGCAGGGATTTCATTGTTCTCACAGGAAGAATATTGTCCCCTGCTGTTATCTGTCTGGTCTATGGACTGGATTCCACATCTGAGAAGAGATGGCTTACACTAGGTAAAAGGGGCGGGAGGGGAAACTTTGCTTGCGAATATCTCATAAACCATAAAGGTTTGAGAGATAAGACTTATATCGTTCATGTTTTTTAATGCCTATAAAATAAAGTTAAAACGAAGTATTACTATCCCTTTTAAAAGGGGGGATTAAAAAAAAAAAAAAAAAAAAAGTGAAAAGCATCTCATAGCACTGGACAAGCCTTATTTTACTCTACAGGAAAAGCACTATAGTTTTTCTTCCCCATAACGAAACATTGTGGGCACCTTTGTTTCAACGTAGCTATACATACATATAATACAATAGTCCTTTGCAGGAGATCGCCACGTCCCATCAGAAAAACACAGACACTTATTTTCTCTACATTCATTTCATTTCAGACTTGATAAAAAGGTTTCATTAAAAAGCCACAGCTCTTAAAGAGGAAACGCACAAAATAATCCCCCCCTCCCCCAATCAAAATCAGATTCCCCCTTCTCACGGTCTCAGCTGCCCACGCATCCTCTTCTTGTGGATGGATGTCTTCTTGCAGCAGGTAAAAAAAAAAAAAAAAAAAAAAATCCCAAGTACGTTAACCCCTCTCAAACATGCAACCCCTTCAGCTGCTAAAGCCGGCAGTCCTATTGGTCCCTCAGCAGTGAAGTGGTTAAATGCCAAGAATCAAAATACTGACAGTTCCTCTCATTGGTCAGTTTCAGTCACATGATTTATGATGCAATCCATTTCCTTGGGAAAGTTGTGTGTCCAAAATGCACAATGTACTTAACGTGGTTCATCACAACCTGCAGCTGGCCCACTGTTTAACCCCTTGGATGTTAGAGATCTCTGCATTTGAGGGGTCTCCATAATCCAAGGAGTTTAAAAAGAAAGTAAAATTAAAGGGAATATCCAGGGACAAACAGCAATTCAGATGAACAAGAAAAATCAAAATATAAACGTTAGTGTCAGTGAGCTCTGAATGTCAAAGCGCACAACTAGAAAACAATTTACCAATTTAAAGAAAAAAAATTATAATAGTCTTCTAGCTTTTCCTGCTGACTAAAACAAGGGTTATCCCACTGCTGTAAGGTGTTTCAATCAAATGTTATTACAGCTCAGCTTAATTTACCAAAAAATACTACTAGTTATTGGAATACCATTGTTACACTTGGCAGGGAAAGCAGCACAGAGAAGTGTATTTGGTCCCCCCCACCACCAACACTTTAAACCCCTTAAGGACCCATTAATTGCCAGGACCGTCATGGGTAAACTTGCCATAAGGACCCATGACTCTCCCCGCTGTTTGGGGAGCCCTGAATTAGTCATGCCCAGTACAGACTGCCTGTGACACAGAGCGGGGCGCTCCGAATGCAGACCGTGGTCCCCTCTGCGCACCTGACCAGTCTGAATATGGAGCACCCCTCTCCGTGTCAGCCGCGTCATGGGCAGTCTGTACTGCACTGAGGCCTGTGTACACAGGATAGATTATTATACATAATGCTCCATGGTCCTCAAGGGGTTATGGAATACAAGCTGCACACCTCTCTGGTCCTTAAACAGTTAAGCAGAAATTTAAACCATTTGAGCACCACAGGGGTATTCATTTATCTCCCCCCCCTCTGGCATTCAGAAGATTAACTGCCTTTCACACATTGTCAAGCTGTTTCTCAAGTACCTCCATCAGTGTAGGGTTCTTCCCTACCCCAGTTAACTGGACTACAATACCACAATGATGACACACCTGAGCTCACGCAGACGTAGAAAAAAATCTGAACTGTTAGGGGGCAACTGAGGACTGTGCTTGAGAAATGCAGATTTCAGAAATTACACAAAGAACCGTTAGTAGTAAAGTCAGAAGGGGCCATAGTGGTTTTATCCCTTAGAAAAACAAAACTTGTGCTGATCTGCTAAGAACATAGTAAATGTGTATAAAGTCCCATTACTCCTACTCAATTACTAGAACAGGATATAAAAAGGAGAAATTCTA
>CM074725.1:16740205-17180182 GCA_037306005.1 Rhinophrynus dorsalis
TCCTAGTTTACCCCTCGCACTCCACTGATCAGTTGTTGGTTTTTTTTTTGTGTTTTTGTTTTATTATATGTGTATATAGGTATACAATTTTTTAAGTTACTGTCCCTTTAAGAGTCCCATTTAAAGTGGACTCGTCACCTAAGAAGAGTTAAGTACTTGTACTGAGAATTTAAATCTGCCTATAATATTGTAGTAGCAATTTTTCTTTAAAATGTAATATTTTTGGAAAATTAGCCTTTGTTTTTGTGGCACTATATGCTTATTCACTGCACAGCATGGTAATTGGCTCTGTTACTTGCCAAAATTAACCTGAGCTGTGCTGTTAGACTCCCCAGTGTGTGGACTCTGCCTAGATCCATTCATATCACAGTGTGTGGACTCTGCCTAGATCCATTCATATCACAGTGTGTGGACTCTGCCTAGATCCATTCATATCACAGTGTGTGGACTCTGCCTAGATCCATTCATATCACAGTGTGTGGACTAGATCCATTCATATCACAGTGTGTAGACTCTGCCTAGATCCATTCATATCACAGTGTGTGGACTAGATCCATTCATATCACAGTGTGTGGGCTAGATCCATTCATATCACAGTATGCGGACTAGATCCATCAATATCACAGTGTGTGGACTAGATCCATTCATATCACAGTGTGTGGACTCTGCCTAGATCCATTCATATCACAGTGTGTGGACTCTGCCTAGATACATTCATATCACAGTGTGTGGACTAGATACATTCATATCACAGTGTGTGGACTCTGCCTAGATCCATTCATATCACAGTGTGTGGACTCTGCCTAGATCCATTCATATCACAGTGTGTGGACTCTGCCTAGATCCATTCATATCACAGTGTGGACTAGATCCATTCATATCACAGTGTGTGGGCTCTGCCTAGATCCATTCATATAACAGTATGCGGACTAGATCCATTCATATCACAGTGTGTGGACTAGATCCATTCATATCACAGTGTGTGGACTAGATCCATCAATATCACAGTGTGTGGACTAGATCCATTCATATCACAGTGTGTGGACTCTGCCTAGATCCATTCATATCACAGTGTGTGGACTCTGCCTAGATCCATTCATATCACAGTGTGGACTAGATCCATTCATATCACAGTGTGTGGGCTCTGCCTAGATCCATTCATATAACAGTATGCGGACTAGATCCATTCATATCACAGTGTGTGGGCTAGATCCATTCATATCACAGTATGCGGACTAGATCCATCAATATCACAGTGTGTGGACTAGATCCATTCATATCACAGTGTGTGGACTCTGCCTAGATCCATTCATATCACAGTGTGTGGACTCTGCCTAGATACATTCATATCACAGTGTGTGGACTAGATACATTCATATCACAGTGTGTGGACTCTGCCTAGATCCATTCATATCACAGTGTGTGGACTCTGCCTAGATCCATTCATATCACAGTGTGTGGACTCTGCCTAGATCCATTCATATCACAGTGTGGACTAGATCCATTCATATCACAGTGTGTGGGCTCTGCCTAGATCCATTCATATAACAGTATGCGGACTAGATCCATTCATATCACAGTGTGTGGACTAGATCCATTCATATCACAGTGTGTGGACTAGATCCATTCATATCACAGTGTGTGTGTGGACTAGATCCATTCATATCACAGTGTGTGGACTAGATCCATTCATATCACATTGTGTGGACTCTGCCTAGATCCATTCATATCACAGTGTGGACTCTGCTTAGATCCATTCATATCACAATGTGTGGACTAGATCCATTCATGTCACAATGTGTGGACTAGATCCATTCATGTCACAGTGTGTGGACTAGATTCCATTCATGTCACAGTGTGTGGACTAGATTCCATTCATGTCACAGTGTGTGGACTAGATTCCATTCATATCACAGTGTGTGGACTAGATCCATTCATGTCACAGTGTGTGGACTAGATCCATTCATGTCACAGTGTGTGGACTAGATTCCATTCATGTCACAGTGTGTGGACTAGATTCCATTCATATCACAGTGTGTGGGCTCTGCCTAGATTAATTCATATCACAGTGCGTGTGATACTATTGACCCAGCACAGACACTAATTAGCGTTAACTACCAGACAGTGCCACTATCAAATAAAGGGTAATTTCCTAAAAAAAAATGTATTCTACTAACAAATGGCTAGCACAACAGACAGTTTTTACTTAAAATTACGTAGCTAGGATGGCAGATCCACTTTAAATCAAAGACAATTTGGGGGGATTTTTATTTCACCCCTATAGTGCAGTTGGTTAACTTGGGAATTGCTTCACTCTGTCTTGTGCATATGGCCCCATGCGTTATGTGGCGTGTGAGGGGATATCTCTCTGTGTCTCTCCTCTTTCCTGATTTGCTCTTTCTCTCCCTCCCTAAATCTCTCCCCTCTGTCTCTGTCTAACTCTGAACTGTCTTGTAGAATCTCTCTTCCCCCTCTGTCTCTCTGTGGGCTGTCTTGTGGAATATCTGTCTGTCTCTAACTCTGGGCTGTCTTGTAGTCTCTCTCTCTCTCTCTCTCTCTCTGTCTAACTCTGGGCTGTCTTGTACAATCTATCTCCCCTCTCTATGTATAACTCTGGGCTGTCTTGTACAATCTATCTCCCCTCTCTATGTATAACTCTGGGCTGTCTTGTACAATCTATCTCCCCTCTCTCTGTCTCTGTGTATAACTCTGGGCTGTCTTGTACAATCTATCTCCTCTCTCTGTGTATAACTCTGGGCTGTCTTGTACAATCTATCTCCCCTCTCTCTGTATAACTCTGGGCTGTCTTGTAGTCTCTCTCTCTCTCTCTCTCTCTCTGTCTAACTCTGGGCTGTCTTGTACAATCTATCTCCCCTCTCTATGTATAACTCTGGGCTGTCTTGTACAATCTATCTCCCCTCTCTCTGTATAACTCTGGGCTGTCTTGTACAATCTATCTCCCCTCTCTATGTATAACTCTGGGCTGTCTTGTACAATCTATCTCCCCTCTCTATGTATAACTCTGGGCTGTCTTGTACAATCTATCTCCCCTCTCTCTGTATAACTCTGGGCTGTCTTGTACAATCTATCTCCCCTCTCTGTGTATAACTCTGGGCTGTCTTGTACAATCTATCTCCCCTCTCTCTATGTATAACTCTGGGCTGTCTTGTACAATCTATCTCCCCTCTCTCTGTATAACTCTGGGCTGTCTTGTACAATCTCTGTCTGTCTCTATGTCTAACTCTGGGCTGTCTTGTACAATCTCTGTCTATCTCCCCTCTCTCTATCTCTGTATAACTCTGGGCTGTCTTGTACAATCTATCTGTCTCGCTGTCTTGTAGAATCTCTCTGCCGCTGCTACACCAGAAATCGTCTCGGCCCACAGAGGTGAGTGTTATGGTGCCTTACTGCATGCGTATAACCCCTAGAATGCTGCACATTGCACACACCTCTGCACTGAAAGAGTTAACCTTGTCTCCTAGCTAGACAGTTAAACGAACAATATATATATATGTCTTTGATGCTATGGGCCATATTCAGACAGCTAAAGAGGAGCGGATCTGGAGCAAACCAACTGCACCGTTTGTGTGGGGGGTATAATGTGTATTCATTGAAATGGTGTTTTTAACCCCTTCCATGCTAGACGTCTTCTGTTTATTGCTTAACAATGTATTCAAGCTCCGTCTAGAAAAGAGGGGTATAAAGGCCCCATTTAAATCAGTGGACTGCTACTTTGTTTTTTTTTTTGTTTTGTTTTTTTTTTCCTCTCCTCTGGTGCAATTGGTTTGTTCCAGAATTGCAGCAGTTTTGACTTTGTACATATGGCCTGTTTTGTTCCCCTCTCCGTCCCCCAGGCTCTCGGTCACACCCCCTGCACGATGCACAGAGTGAAAGCTCCGATCCCCTGGAGCTGAAGGAGGAAGATGTCCCAGATGTGACAGGTGATGAGCTCGCACTTCTAGGACTGGGAAGAGGAGGGGCTTTGTTCTTTGGGGAGGGGCTTTGCAGGGGAAGGGCTTCATTCTTTGGGGAGGGGCTCTGCAGGGGAAGGGCTTCGTTCTTTGGGGAGGGGCTTTGCAGGGAAAGGGCTTTGTTCTTTGGGGAGGGGCTTTGCAGGGGAAGGGCTTTGTTCTTCAGGGAGGAGTTTCATTTTTTGGGGAAGGGCTTTGTTCTTCAGCGAGGGGCTTCATTCTTTGGGGAGGAGCTTTGTTCTTCAGCGAGGGGAAGGGCTTTGTTCTTTGGGGAGGGGCTTTGCAGGGGAAGGGCTTTGTTCTTCAGGGAGGGGCTTCATTCTTTGGGGAGAGGCTTTTTTGGGGAAGGGCTTTGTTCTTCAGCGAGGGGTTAGCCCTACACTGAACATTATCAGGACTCTCCTTTATCTCTCCCCATAATTAAAGAAGCAGTACATTTTTTAAATTAATTTATTAAAAGAAGAGCGCTCTAGGGCTTTTCATGCTGTTTCGACTGTTACCAACAGCTCCAAGTGGAGATTTATTATTTTTTTTTAATTGAATTGCAATTATCTGCGATTACCAGGGGGCGCTGTTCCTATCGCTTACTATGGAGCGCCATAGTCTAACACCCAAGCTTTCCCATAGAATGCATTATAGAGACAAAGAAAAGGCAAATTGCACCTTTTGGACACCACTTAGAGGTGTTGCGAACACACTAAGTTGTAGCTGCAATCACTTTTGAATAAGTTGTCTCCTAGGACTATCCTTGTTTTTACTGGAAAACACTGCAACACATACACACACACACTAATAATATTTGCATAATCTAAAAACCAAATACCGTGCCTTTGAGTGCCAGACACCCTCCTGTCAGTCAGAGGATTAACCCTTTGAGTGCCAGAGGGGTACGCAATGCGTTGCGTACCCCTCTGGTACTCAGTGGATTAATGGTGACCTAACACCAGCTGGACTTGCCACGGGTTGCCAATCCCTGATACATGTACTGCGATTATACTTAGTGTTGGTCGGACTGAAATGCTTGGTCGCCATAGGTTACATAGAGGTGAAGGAGTTAACTACTTGACAGTCTGTTCCTGGTTAACCCTTTTCACTCTCATATCATGGAAGTAAATTCAGGATTTGCTGCTTGGGGATCCAGAACAAATAAGTGCATAACCGCAGTGTGTAGGACTTGTTTTCTTTAACTCTCCATCTAAAAACATTTGTATCTTCCTGCGCATAAACCAGTTGTGGGTAACATGTGGCTTCCCAGCTGTTGTAGGACCATAGTTCCCATCATCGCCAGCTGCTAGGGTCTTCAAATCCTGTCAGCCACAGCCAGCTAAAGATTGGTTGGGGATGATGTGGAGTTGTAGTCCCCCGCAGCTGGAGGTCCATCCATTGACAACTGATGGACAGCCAAGTAGTCAAGTCCTGTTAAAAGGATAGTAATACTTTGATTTAAAAATGTCAAAAATTGTAGCTGTTAACTGTAGAATAAGGTACTTCCCATTTCCCAAAACTTTACAGTTTTTGCGTTCGTAGCATTTAAAGTCCCCCCCCCCCCTTTCCCTTTCTAAAACGTCAGTTCTCTAAATGACAGAAGGAGACCCCGGGACTGGCCGGTGGCTCTTCAGCGGAGCCGAAATAGCTCTATCTAAAAAGAAATACTTTATTGGAACGGTCTACAAAGTGTGCCTGGTTTGCAAGAACACTTTGTAGACCTTTCCAATGAAGTATTTTGTTCATAAATGTTGCGATTTCGGCTCCACTGGTCCCGGGACCAGGATCTGCCTCTGTCACCTAGAACACTGACGTATGAGAAAGGGGAGGGGGGACTTCAAATGCTACGAAAGAAAGAAACTATGAAGTTTTGGGAAATGGGAAGTACCTTATTCTACTTCTATAGTT
Source organism: Rhinophrynus dorsalis (assembly GCA_037306005.1). Classification (NCBI taxonomy): domain Eukaryota; kingdom Metazoa; phylum Chordata; class Amphibia; order Anura; family Rhinophrynidae; genus Rhinophrynus; species Rhinophrynus dorsalis. The sequence goes on from CM074725.1 coordinate 16,746,070, forward strand.
AATAGCTACAATATCAGACATTTTTAAATCAAAGTATTACTATCCCTTTAAATTAACAGACACTTATTGCTTTAGTGTAATTTCCCCTTAACAATTAAAGTGCCAGAGAGGTATTCAACAAATTGCAATGCATTGGATTCCTCTTTGACACTCGGGGGTGGTTAACCTATCCATTGCTGTATAGTAAACAACATTAACCAATGCCTTTATCAGGAATCATTCCTCAGCTCTCTCTCTCTCTCTCCCTACAGCTTTGGGCCCTGACTCCTGCTCCATTGGGATAGATGAGTGACAGGTAAGTGACCATTTATATGTACCTACATACCAACTGTACAGACTTCTATATATCTTATATCAGGGCTTATCATTTTAAGTCCTTTGCTACTAGCCAGACCTGAAAAGTTACTCGCCACTGCAATACATAACATACCCACCAGGGCTGAATTTCTACTCACCAGGGCTGAATCGTCATCGCCATTGGCTTGTGGCGAGTGGAAATTTTGAGCCCTGCCTATATAATAATTCGCTAAAACGTGTTTAACAACAAAGTCATGCGCAGTAGAGACTGCCTGCGCCGCTGGTGTGTATCAGACGGGGCGCAGGCAGTCTCTACTTCGCATGACTGCCCCGCGACCGGTTGGCATTGGCACTGTGGCCTGTGTAACGGGCTCTTCAACTAGTGTGTGTGTATATAATAATATAATATTGGTGGATTAATTCTGGTGCAAACCAACTGCACCATAAAAATCCCCCAAATTACCATTGATCTAAACGTGGCGCTTAAACCCATTAATGCTTTTGAAAATGTCCCATTAAGGATGCCCTGGATTTCGTTTGGGGAAAAAGGGGATCATTCTGTACCACAATTAAATGGGGGTCATGCCCGGGCTCTAAAAATAGAACTAAGATTTTGGTTTATTGAGAGAGCTTCCCAAATCCTATACATGTACATTGGCCTTTATTTCTTTAAAACTAGTTGATGTGAAATGTAACTTTTATTTACTTGTCAATTTACGCACATTAGCCAGAATTTCATAGTAGGAAGTGACAGTTGCGAGGGAGAGTGTGCTGTTGGTTTGCGCCATCTTGTCCTCAGTACATCCACTTCTCTCTTTGCTTGATTTTCTTTCCAATTGCACCAATCTGTCTTTCTTCCTTCACAGGGCCCCCGGTCCCCCCTCCCAGTGGGGGATGAGGATCACAGACCAAGCCCCCCCATTCCTCCCGGATCATTTCAGGGTGAAGAGCAGGAGAAGTCGCCCAAACTCTCCTCGTCTGATCATCCACATTCCATAGGGACTGTTAGACATTATCTCTAAGTCAGAGAATGTCTCATATGGAATCTACACTACAGTATGCCAGGCTGTGTATGTGTCCGTCTTTGTGCCAGCTTCTTGTGCCAAATGACAGCAGCCTGTGTGTGTGTGTGTGAGACTGTGTCAGCGTTATGTCTCTAGCAGAGGGGCAGTTCTCTACTTGGTGGGGTAGCTGGCATCAATCAGTGCTTGTTTTCTTTTTTGCACTGACCACTTTTATCCCTTTGAGTGCCAGAGGGGTACACAACGCAATGCTTTTCGTACCCCTCTGGCATTCAAAGGGTTAACCCCTTGGATACTAGAAAGGTCTCCCTCTCTAACATCCAAGGGTTTAAAACTTCAGCCACTCAAACTACTACTTACCATAAGCTGTGTAAAAAAAAATTCCAGTGGCCTCTATGAATGAATCCTGCGCCAAATGGTTCTCCGAACATGATCTTTATTTAGTGCTGAATATAATGTTCATAGAGGAAATTCCCACAACTCTCTGAAAAAGGGCACATGTAGTATGGTATATTCTAAATCCTGTTAAGTTATGTGAACATTAACAACTCCTAATAACCCCCATTTACCTTAATCCGGTCAGAAAATCTGTGTGGACACTATGGGCAGTATTGATGACGTTAAAGAGACAGTAATATATAAAAAAAGAAAAAAACCCACATTCTAGTGTTTATCCTTCTGAATAAATAAAGGGTACTCCCTACAGCTGAGAGGTGTTTTATTCAAAAGTTACTGAAGCTCAAACTTACATTTTTTAGGTGCAGTATCTCAGTGGCCTGAAATTGTACAGTGGCGCTGTTGCGACACCATCCAATAGTAGCAATAGCTCATCTGTAACATTTCAGGCTATTGAGATATTACTTCTAGAGAATGTGTGTGTGTGTGTGTGTGTGTGTGTGTGTGTGTGTGTGTGTGTGTGTATAAATAATAAGCAGATTTAAATACAAATTAATTTTGGACACTTTTGTGTGTCCCCTGTGGTGCGGTTGATTTGTGCCAGAATTGTACCTTGTTTACCTTCCTGAATACAGCCCTAGGAATTGGCTCTTCACAGATCAGTTCCCTACTATTAATCTTTCATTCAGTCCACAGAGACCAGATTATTTGTTATAGAACTCCAAGACCACAAACTCCACCCACTGAAACATTTTTTTAGGAAGCCTTCACTGCGTGGAGTTTGGGGTTCTTGAATCCTGCATACATTATCCAGTGCTACTTAAAGGAGCACTAAATTATTTTTATGAAATCTTAAATGTTATAGGGGTTTCCCTTCTGAGTAAAACAACGGTATCCTACTGCTGGCAGTTGTTTATTAAAATTGTAAGAAGGTGAGTGGCAGTGTGATTACTTCCTGAGTGTTCAAACTGAAAGGAAGTGAATTACAGTGTGATTACTTCCTAAAAGTTCAAACTTACAGGAAGTGAATTTCACTGCGATCACTTCCTAAAAGTTCCAACTGACAGGAAGTGAGTCAGCCGTTTCTATCACATTCTATGAAGAACTGTTTGTCAGTAACTCTCCTCACATAAAGAATGCAACAGAAAAACTAACTGAAATCTGACCACTAGAGAGCACTGGTTAAAAATGTTTAAACTGTAATAACTGGAAGTAATGTATCTCTCAGCAGTGGGAGTACCCTTGTTGTACTCGGCATGAGAAACCTACTAAATAAAATTTTCATTAAAAAAAAAAAAAAAAGTCTACTGCTACTTTAATCCTTTGAGTGCCAGAGGGGTACGCAACGCATTGCTTTGCAATGCGTTGCGTACCCCTCTGGCACTCAAAGTGTTAACGAATAATGGAACTAATCCATGTACGATTTGGTTCATAGTGGCCAATAGGATTTTATACCCAGATTATTGTAAGTCAGGGGTTAATGTTAACAGCGGTTAGTCTTCCTTTAATTACATGTTTGTGAAAGATGTTCAGATGACAGCACAATGTATTGTAGATTTGGCAGTTCTTTTGATGTACATAAACTTTTACAGAAGGAGAAATTGTCATCAATCAGTTGTTAAAGTTTTACTTTCACCTTAAAGGGATAGTAATGGTTAATTTTTAAGTTGATTTAATATTATAGACATTAAAAAAAGGGTTAACATCTATTTACGTCTTATCTCTCAAATCTTTATGGTTTGAGAGATATAACTTGCTAAAGTTAAGTTTTTCTGGCTGTTTCACTCAAGTCTGCCATCTAGCTGACAGCTGCAGATTCCAGTCATTTGACCAGACAGAGGCTCTTCAGCAGAGCTGAAATAACGCTATTTAGAAATAAATACTTATTTGGAACAGTCTACCAAGTGTGCTTGCAAACCAGGCACACTTTGTAGACTGTTCTAAATGAAGTATTTATCTTTAGATATCGTTATATCGTTGCTGCTGAAGAGCCACATCTGGTCAAGTGACCAGAATCTGCTTCTGACAGCTTTACAGCCTGTCAAGCAGAAAGGGGAGGGACCAGAGAACTTTATTTTCCTATATCTCTCAAACCATAACGGTTTGAGAGATACGAATAAGTGCAAGTGCTCTCTTTTAATTGTATCTACCATATAGTTAATACTTTTTTTTCTGACATTACTATCCCTTTAATTCAAGCGTGTGTATATGTGAAAACTGCATTAAAACTGTCATGTCAACCAAAAGTCCAGCAGGATGTACAGTTAATGAGAGAGCCACACTTGTTACCATATGTTAATTTATGCTAATTGTGGTACCAGTGACATTTTCATATGCTAATTAAGCATGTTTGTGCTATTTTATAAGTAGATTAAGTGATGTTTCATATACTAATGAAGGTTTTTCAATGATGTTTCATATTCTAATGTGCTGTACCAGGAGACTTTCACTTTCCACAGAAATAAGTGTGAATATCTAATTAGCAGTACATCTGCTGGACTTTCGGTTAACATGACATATAGGCAGTTTTTGATGCTGTTTTCAAATATGCAAACTTGAATTAAGGTGAAAGTACCACTTTAACCCCTTTTACTGCTTCACAATGTGTTGCATGCTTTTCCTGCAGCGACAGGGTTACTCAGAATCACAGGCTGTAGAAAGAGATCGTTTTGCAGATAATTAAGAACAAAAATAACCATTTTTAAAATAAAATTGTTTCTTTTTTCCTTCTGTTGAACAGTTTCTGAAATCAGAAATAAATATTACATTTTAAATGTCTTCATGCGTCCTTGTTTATTAAGACAGAGAGAGAATGGTACTCGACGAATAGAAACAGTTTAACCCTTTGAGTTCCAGAGAGGTATAAAACGCCTTGCAAAGCAAGACACCACTCTAACACTCAAATGGTTAATAAAGATTGAGGTTCTTTTATCTACATCACCATACATCATTTTTTAAATTTGGAAATTAGCCTTTTTTTTCTTCTTCTTACTTTTAACCCTTTTTAGTGTCAGGGTGTGTTGTGCATGGCTTCACAATGTATTGGAGACCTGTTGTATGTCCGGTTTTCCCCAGGCCTTGATTCTTTAAGGGCAGTATTCACTAAGATAAAGAGGTGCAATTCTGGACCAAATTATCTACACCGTAGGGAAGAAATTTAAGTTTTCACCAATTTAAATGGGGATTTTAACCCCTGGAATGCTGGAGATCTCCATGATCTGCAGGGCCGGGTGATGTCAGCACTTCTGGGAGAGGAAATAGAATTTCTGTCCTCTCTATTGAATCCCTGTATCACAAAGTTGCTGAAAAAAAGAGGGGAATTTGGGTGGGAGGTATGTTTCCCTAATATCTCCTAATGAAGGACACTTGGGAGGTATGGACCCCCAATATTTCCTAAAGAGGGATACTTGGGATGTATGGACCCCTTATATCTCCTAAAGAGGGACATTTGGGATGTATGGCCCATGCATTTTAGCAGCGCACCCAAACATTCCCAGTACCCCACAACTGTGACGAAATATGCAGTATCACACAGTATCCTCTCTCTCTCTCTATCCATCTATATATATATATATATATATATATATATATATATATATATACCCAAAAATAGACAGCTGCACTCACTAATACCCACAACCAATGTAATATAGCTTGGTGCACGTCCCATAAAAACAGGATAATCAAAAAATGTACTCAGCCCAGGATACTCCAAGCTAGATGGATGCAATAAATTTATATAATATATAAGACTTCTGCGTGCCTGGCAAACACCCCCAGGGGGTGGTAGTAAGGAGGAGTTACTGTTCCCATTGGGTGATTCAATGGGGGCGTGATTTTCATAGGACTTGCAGTGGCCGAAGGCCACTGCTTGTCCTATGAAAATCATGCAGGAACTTGCCCCGCCCCCACTATCCAGCCCGCCCACCACTATCCAAGTAATGAAAAAAAAAAATGGCTGCCATTTGGTCTGAAACCACAGACATACACACAAGCCTCCCCACACACACAACCAAACACACCAACACCTCTCCCCCACACCACCAAAAACACACACACAGAGAAACTAGGCCCACACAGACACTATACCCACACACAAACCATAACAATTACATGTGCCCTACACACTCTCTCTCACTTTTTTAGCAGAATCTCCTGCCCTCCCTTCATGCCGATTCACCACTCCGGACTCCTGCTTCATCATCCGCACCCTCCACAAACACCATCACAGCCCTGATCCACCGCCATTCTGGGACTGAGTGTGTCTTCTTCAGCCAAGTTGCATTTTCTACCGTGCTCCGTTCGCACGCTAAATATATTGACCTCTTGAGTGCCACAGATATTTTCAATGCATCTGGCACTCAAGAGGTTAATATATTTAGCGTAAGGACGGAGCAGGGTAGAAAATGCAATGCACACCAAACACAGTCTTATCCCACACGTGTCCTGACGTTCACTTACTAATGAAGACTATTAAATATCACAAATTCACCGTTTTCTTCATGTGCAATGAACATCCGTGAGGCTTATGGCCCATCTAGTGCAGCCAACCACGACACTCTTCCGCCAGGTGCAACCCTGTACCACCGCACGCCTCTACAGACACACACACATACTCTTAATATCTGCCTCCGTCTTCATGCACACACATCCGTCAACTTCATTCTTTAACTACATAAAGCACAAATTCATATACATCTCACACAACCACACATTTTAAGTCATCACTTTAACTCTTTATGCCTCTGACCTACGCTTAACCAGTATGTTCAAACGTAGCTTTTTACATTTTACGGTCATTTACTCCACTAATTTTAATATAGGCCTCCTCCCCTTCAATCACTCCATGCCTGATCCAAACGGCAGGACTGCATACCTCCCAACATTTCAAATTGCCAAAGAGGGACACTTGTGTTTTAGGGGGTGTTGCTGGGAACATGGCAGGTAGGTGGGGCACTACCGAGAATTTTTAGGCTATTTCATGACCTATTGACACCTCATTGTGTAACCTAATAAATTGCTTATAACAAGACCAAAGTATTTTATTTACACAGACTAATTTATAAACACATATACTCATGTTTACACAAACCATGTGAGATTTATTGCTGTAGAGCAGTGTGATACACTTATATATACCTCACCAGTCTGATCTCCTAAAAAGAGGGACATCAGGGTGGGAAAGAGGGACAGAGGGATTTGGGTCTAAAAGAGGGACACTTGGGAGGTATGGGACTGTGACATGGGACTCCGGTGCACTGCAAAGGCACTTACTACAACGTACCTTCCAAGTGTCCCTCTTTAGGAGGGACAGTCCCTCTTTTAGACCCAAATCCCTATGTCCCTCGTTCCCATCCTGATGTCCCTCTTTTTTAGAAGATCAGACTGTGTGGTGTGTATATAAGTTTATCACATTGCTCCACAGCAATACAACTCGCATAATTGTTTGTTTAAACGTCATTATATGTGTTTATAAATTAGTCTGTGTAAATAAAATACTTTGGTCTTGTTATAAGTCATTTATTAGGTTACACAAGGAGATGTCAAGAAATAACCTAAAAATTCTCGCTAATACCCCACCAGCCACACTCCCAGCAACACCCCCTAAAACACAAGTGTCCCTCTTTGGCAATCTGAAATGTTGGGAGGTATGCTACAAGTTGTGAACTCATAGACTTCTGTATCCTGCAGCGTGGAGGGAGCATCTCACAAGTGCTCCGTCGGTGCTGCACTGCTGTGTGTGAAGTATACAGAAGTCTATGCGGTCAGAACTTCACTAACACTCCGAAAGGCCACCTCCATTTGCTCCTGACACTCAGATAGCCCGACAGTGGTACACAAGCGTCACATTCTATTCCTCCATCCCCAACTTTCTCTTCACATTTTTTTTCCTGTTAATCCCCCCACACACACACACTCTTGCCGGTAAGCCCCACCCCTTTTTAACACGATTCGCATCATTTTTCTCACCCCTTTGCCTACACCACGACTCCTCTCTGAGACAACACCTTAAAGTTCCCAGGTATGACAATGCTCTTACTTCCCATTCACAAGTATGGGTGCTGTTCTGCAGCCAGCCACTTTGCTTTGTAATGCACCCTTTCACTGCCCTTACCATACCTATTCACTGCCCTTACAATAACTTTACATTTCTCATTTTTTTTTCCACCCATTTTAAATGCTCTTCACTAGATCCACCACTGACTGGAAGGTTTCTGAAATGTGGAAATTATTACAGACAAAAATCCTTGTTGAGATAATTTCTGTTTCAAGAGAAGCTGTCGGAGAAGGATCACGAATTAAGTTCTGGCTTTTTTACATCACCATCCAGGCAGTCAGTTTCCTGATTTCTTGGGTTAAAAATTACCCCAGTGCAAGGGTAGGTTACATGCCAGCTGACAACTCTAATGATGCTACTGCCCCCATCTCCTTTCTCTCATCTGTTTCTGTGGCCTGTCACAGTGGACCTCTTTCACCTACACACTGTAAAGACATTTCTCTTTACCTTGTCTTTTCCTGCTTCTGCTCAATATCTGACTTCTAATAAACCCACTTCCCTCTCAAGGACCACAGCATTGTCACCTGTAACCTCACTGCTCCCATAAAACATCCCACCAACTTCCTCACACATATCAAACCCTACAGGACACTGATACATAACAACCATCTTCTTCTCTTGAAACTCACTCCTCTCTCATCTCCACCTCTAACTGCCCTGTGTCTGCACCTTAGTTGTATAAACACCCCTTAACATTACTAACACTTTGAGTGGCAGAAGGGTACACAAGGAATTGCAATGCATTACGTACTCTGCTGACACTCAAAGGGTCCATCTGACCCTCACTGACACAGGACATATATATATATATTGCATACTAGCAGTGTGGGATACCATTGCCCATCTGTTTTTTAAGCAATAGTTAACACTTTGACTGACAGAGGGATACACAAGCCATTGCAATGCATTGCAAACCCCCTGGCACTCAAAGGGTTAGCGCTCCCCCTTATCTGAGATGATTTCACCCCTTATGTCACCTGTGCTGTCCCTCTTCTCTCTGCTGTGCCACCCTTCTCTCTCATGTGTCACCTGTTTCTTTCTGGTCCCATTGTCAGTTCTGTTCTCAGTCTCTCTGCACCATATGTGGACCCGAGAGGAGACGGACATCTTAAAGGGATAGTAATACTTCGTTTTAACTTTATTTTATTTTGTAGGCATTAAAAAAACATGAAGAATGATATAAGTCTTATCTCTCAGACCTTTATGGTTTGAGAGATATTCACAAGCAAAGTTCCCCTCCCCGCCCCTTTTACCTAGTGTAAGCCATCTCTTCTCAGATGTGGAATGCAGTCCATAGACCAGACAGATAACAGCAGGGGACAATCTTCTTCCTATGAGAACAATGAAAGCCCTGCCCCCCTTGACAAGTTTTTCAGCTTTTTCCATTATCTTAATTGAAGATTGTCCCTCTCTGCAGTCTACCTGGGCACCTCCCTTCTGATGTGGCTGAACAGGGGGGGGATACTTTGTTTGTGAATATCTCTTAAACCATAAAGGTTTCAGAGATAACACTTATATCATTCTTCGTGTTTTTTTAATGCCTACAAAATAAAATAAAGTTAAAATGAAGTATTACTATCCCTTTAACTGTCTTGTGTGGCAATGAAAAGGATAATGAAGGCTCCAATGTTATGGACTCCCTAATATCTCCTATAGAGGGACAGTTGGGACCTTTGGACCCCTAATATCTCCTCAGGAGGGACACTTGACTGCATTTCAATTTGCCTTTTAACCCATTCAATGCTACAGTTCTCAAACACATTGTAAAACAATGCATTCAAAAACTGTAGCATTCAAGGGGTTCAAACCCCCATTTACTTATAAAACAACCTCAGCATGTTCTACCTCAGCACAGAAGACACTGGAGCTCTGCCGGCCTATCTCTGCATGTAACATACAGGCTCTGGCCCACAGAGAGCAAATACAACTTCACTAAATACCCATTCATTTATATGCTGCTTTTACATGTTACATGTGTCCTGTTGGACACCTCTGCATTCAAGAGGATAAAATCCATGAGATCTGCACACACTTTAACCCTTTTACTGCCACAGGGGGTACGCAACACATTGTTGTGCAATGCATTATGTACCACTCTGCTACTAAAAGGGTTAACGCACTTGCTATATCCAGCTGAGGAGATTGAGACACCCTTTTACCTCCAACAAACATACAATATATTACATTTACACATGACACGTCCTTTCAGAACACATACAATAGCATAAAAAAACAAACAAAATGGAAATACCTTCAACACACCATATACAACTTATGCTACATAATACATACCCTAATGCAATGACCGGCAACGCCGTTCAATATTGCTAGTCCATGGGAATTGAACGAATTCTCCCATCAGTCAGAGGGGGAGATTTGGCACTTCGGTCATCTCAGAGAGAAGTATTCTGGATATTTACATTGGGAAGTCGTATTCCAAATGGACTTAACAGAGAATATGATGCTCCATACTTGAAGACCGTATAGTATGTTTATTAAGGATACTGCGTAAATGTATTTTGGTTCAGTTAAATTTGTGCATCAACCAGAGATTTTATGAGATTGTAGCCAGTATTTTGACATTTTAAGTCTGTGTGGCACTATTTGTTATGGAGACAAGTAGAAATCATATTTAGGGTGATTCATGTTTTTAATTTGGATATTGCTTAGCGCTTGCTTTTTGTCCAGATGCAATCAGCATATAAGAAACGGTATAAATTAGAATAATTAATGGAAACATTCCCTTTAAGCTAGAATGTGTTAGGCATTCAGAAATACTTATTCATGATTGGCTTAGGAGTTCGTGGTGTATGGTGATTGCACCTTTCAAAAGCAGTGCATGTGACCTAATTAAGTATGTCTATGATTAAGTACGTTTAGTACGAAACGCGTGAGACATTGAGTCTTTGTTCTCTATAGTCTGCTGTTTATGCTTGTATTGAAATAAAGAGGATTTTATACAGAAGAAGATTCCTTCCATGAGTGCGTCTTTTCTACCTGTATTGATAATGGAGAGCGACCATCTCTCTGGACAGCACCGGAGGAACAAAAGTACAGCCTGGTGAGTGATACAATCCGTTACCCCAGAGGATTAATGGTGCCGCCGTTTGCTACATTGTATACAGTGTTACTGTAGTGAACAGGACTGTGCGGTGTGTACAGTGTTACTGTAGTGATCAGGACTGTGCGGTGTGTACAGTGTTACTGCAGTGATCAGGACTGTGCGGTGTGTACAGTGTTACTGTAGTGAACAGGACTGTGCGATGTGTACAGTGTTACAGTGAACAGGACTGTGCGGTGTGTACAGTGTTACTGTAGTGAACAGGACTGTGTGGTGTGTACAGTGTTACTATACTGATCAGGACTGTGCGGTGTGTACAGTGTTACTGTAGCGATCAGGACTGTGCGGTGTGTACAGTGTTACTGTAGTGATCAGGACTGTGCGGTGTGTACAGTGTTACTGTAGTGAACAGGACTGTGTGGTGTGTACAGTGTTACTGTAGTGAACAGGACTGTGCGGTGTGTGGTGTGTACAGTGTTACTGTAGTGATCAGGACTGTGCGGTGTGTACAGTGTTACTGCAGTGAACAGGACTGTGCAGTGTGTACAGTGGTACTGTAGTGAACAGGACTGTGCGGTGCGTACAGTGTTACTGTAGTGATCAGGACTGTGCGGTGTGTACAGTGGTACTGTAGTGAACAGGACTGTGCGGTGTGTACAGTGTTACTGTAGTGAACAGGACTGTGCGGTGTGTACAGTGTTACTGTAGTGATCAGGACTGTGCGGTGTGTACAGTGTTACTGTAGTGATCAGGACTGTGCGGTGTGTACAGTGTTACTGTAGTGAACAGGACTGTGCGGTGTGTACAGTGTTACTGTAGTGAACAGGACTGTGCGGTGTGTACAGCGTTACTGTAGTGATCAGGACTGTGCGGTGTGTACAGCGTTACTGCAGTGATCAGGACTGCGGTGTGTACAGTGTTACTGCAGTGATCAGGACTGTGCGGTGTGTATAGTGTTACTGCAGTGATCAGGACTGTGCGGTGTGTATAGTGTTACTGCAGTGAACAGGACTGTGCGGTGTGTACAGTGTTACTGCAGTGAACAGGACTGTGCGGTGTGTACAGTGTTACTGTAGTGATCAGGACTGTGCAGTGTGTACAGTGTTACTGCAGTGAACAGGACTGTGCAGTGTGTACAGTGGTACTGTAGTGAACAGGACTGTGCGGTGCGTACAGTGTTACTGCAGTGAACAGGACTGTGCGGTGTGTACAGTGTTACTGCAGTGAACAGGACTGTGCGCTGTGTACAGTGTTACTGTAGTGAACAGGACTGTGCGCTGTGTACAGTGTTACTGCAGTGAACAGGACTGTGCGCTGTGTACAGTGTTACTGCAGTGAACAGGACTGTGCGCTGTGTACAGTGTTACTGTAGTGATCAGGACTGTGCGGTGTGTACAGTGTTACTGCAGTGAACAGGACTGTGCGCTGTGTACAGTGTTACTGCAGTGATCAGGACTGTGCGCTGTGTACAGTGTTACTGCAGTGAACAGGACTGTGCGCTGTGTACAGTGTTACTGCAGTGATCAGGACTGTGCGCTGTGTACAGTGTTACTGTAGTGATCAGGACTGTGCGGTGTGTACAGTGTTACTGCAGTGAACAGGACTGTGCGGTGTGTACAGTGTTACTGCAGTGAACAGGACTGTGCGGTGTGTACAGTGTTACTCTAGTGATCAGGACTGTGTGGTGTGTACAGTGTTAGTGTAGTGATCAGGACTGTGTGGTGTGTACAGTGTTACTGTAGTGATCAGGACTGTGTGGTGTGTACAGTGTTATTGTAATGAACAGGACTGTGCGGTGTGTACAGTGTTACTGTAGTGATCAGGACTGTGTGGTGTGTACAGTGTTAATGTAGTGATCAGGACTGTGCGGTGTGTACAGTGTTACTGTAGTGATCAGGACTGTGTGGTGTGTACAGTGTTACTGCAGTGATCAGGACTGTGTGGTGTGTACAGTGTTACTGTAGTGAACAGGACTGTGCGGTGTGTACAGCGTTACTGCAGTGAACAGGACTGTGATAATCCCTTGACTACCAGCAAGCAGTGGGGTAACCAGTCATTGGGGGGCCACAGAGCATGTATTTGGGTCCCCTAAAGCAAAAATATTTTCACAGATGAAATAACTAAAATCTGTTGGACCCTGGGACAGATGGGGGCCCTTTGGATTCTGGTTCCCAGACACAACTGCCCCCTCTGGGCTTCCTGTAGTGACGTCCCTGCCAGCAAGTCATCTTCTACTCGAAACAGTATAACAAGCATCTTGTGTTGCTATGACAACGGGGAGAGTCTTTGCTCTCAGTTTCGTTACCTCCGGTGATGTCAGCGGCTAAAATCGCCTCCTTCTACTTTCCTTCACTGGGCATCACTTTAACCCTTTGTGTGCCAGAGAGGGTAGCCAATGCTTCGCAATGCATTGGCTACCCTTTTAGCACCCAAAGGGTTAATCTTCAGTGGGAAGTTTAAAGGGAAGAGCGGAACTGAGGGGCTCTGGAGAAATTCAGATAGTCGTGAAAATATCATAAAACTGACAGCACCTTTTTTTTAAGGTTTATGAAGTGAATTAGGAGTGTTTAAATTTTGTTTATTAAGAAAAGTTATTTTGTTTTAATCCCTTGAGGACCAGAGAAGTGTGCAAGGCATTGCTTTACAACGTGTTGTTCATCCCTCTGGTTATCCAGTGGTTAACTAGGAGGCATTGCCCTTTAAATTCACTAAACACTGGAATCTAACAATCTGGAATCTCCCATCCCCCCTCCACATCCCTGTGCTGCACTATACGCCTTTCATTTCCTGTTACTGATTTCCATGATGGCGTTTGCTGATCTGAGACAGGAGCTGAACTGTTCCATCTGCCTGAGTTTTTATACTGATCCTGTAATGCTGAGATGTGGACATAACTTCTGCAAGGACTGTATTAGACGTGCGCTGGATACCCAGGAGAGATCTGGATTTTATTTCTGTCCTGAATGCAGAGGAACATTTAATAAGCGTCCTGCACTGCAGAGAAACTTGCAGTTGCGTAACATAGTGGAACGTTTCCTTCCTACTCACCCAGTGCAGAACAAGACCGGGATCTTCTGTACTTACTGTGTTCATTCTCCTGTACCTGCTGTGAAAACCTGTCTGCACTGTGAGGCCTCCCTGTGTGATACTCACCTTAAGAAACACAATAAGTCAGTGGAACACGTCTTAACTGAGCCCACCACTTCCCTGGAGAACAGAAAATGTCCCATCCACAAGGAGATCCTGAAGTATTACTGCTCTGAGGATGGTGCCTATATCTGTGTGTCCTGTTGCCTGGTTGGAGAGCACAGGGGACACCAGGTGGAACTGCTGAATGAGGCCTCTGAGAAGAAGAAGGAGACACTAAGAGATGTTCTGGACAAACTGAAATCAAAGAGACAGGAGACAGAGAAAAGAGTCCAGGGTCTGCAGGAGCGCAGGAGAGAAGTAAGAGGAAAATCAGCTGATATAACACAGAGAGTCACTGCCCTGTTTAAGGACATCAGGGAACAGCTGGAGGCTCTAGAGAAGCGAGTCCTGAGTGAGATCTCCAGGCAGGAAGAGCAGGTTTCACTCCAAGTCTCTGGTCTAATCCAACAGCTGGAAATAAAGAAGGACGAACTGTCCTGGAACATCCGTCACATTGAGGAGCTGTGTAACACGACTGATCCGTTATCTGTCCTGAGAGAAGACCAGGAATACACTGACACCTGTGATATGGACAGTGATGGAGATAACAATGAATGTATACAACTGGATGAGGCACCGATCTCACTGATCTTACACAGAGGACTTGTACACTTGTCTGATGTTCTGATTGATTTAAAGACTAAAACACAGTTCCCTATGCTGAAGACTTCAGACATATCACTGGATATAAATACTGCTAATTACCTGATTGATGTATCAAGTGATCTGAAAGCTGCCAGTTTTTCACTTACTAAAAGTAGACCACATGGACCGCAGAGGTTTAATTCAGAGCAGCAGGTGCTGAGCATCTCTAACTTCTCGTCAGGACGACATTACTGGGAGGTGGATGTCAGTGAATCAGAGGAATGGTGTATAGGGGTGACCTATCCGAGTATAGAGAGGAAAATAGCTGGAAAGGAATCTTCTTTTGGGTACAATGACAAGTCTTGGGCACTGAGATTCAGAACAATAAGTTTAAATTCAGATCTTGCAGCGCTTCACAACAACATACAGATCGATTTACACTCAGACTTTCCTGTGCGGTCAGTGGGAATATATCTGAATTATGAGGCCGGACGTCTGTCCTTTTACCAGCTGTGTGACCCGGTCAGACACGTACACACCTTCACTGCCACCTTCACTGAGCCGCTACATGCTGCATTTGGTGTGTATAGTTTAAAGTGTATTAGAATCAGAGAGTGATAAAGCCATTTACTGTATATACTCACTAGAAGAGGAAACCATTGGCTATATACAGAATAACAGAGTGGAGCAATTCTGGGACAAACCAATTGCACAGGGTGATGAATAAAATGTCCTAAATTCCCATTGATTTAAAATGGGGTCATAACAACTTGAAATCTGCAGGTCTCCAACACATTACAAAGCATTCAATGGATTTAAATCTCCATTAAAACTGTAGGAATTTTAGGAACATTCATTGTCCCCTATGGTGCAGTTGGTTTGCTCCATGTTTAGTACATCAGTGTCAGTGTGTCTGTCCCCTCTAGTCTGTTAGCTATCCTTTAATTGGTAGGTAGCTAGTACCTGATTTATATCTCTGGGCACCCTAGTTGCTCTTAGCTCCACCCATGGACACACCCCTACCAGGACCACACCCCCACCCCTATCCAGTGCTGTCTGGGATAAGAAATACCTTTAGTCAACAACGTAGCTCTTAACCCCTTGTATGCTAGAAGTGAAACACTGGAGATTGCTCTTTAGCATCAAAGTCGGGGTAGGCAAAGTGTGTCCCTCCAGCTGTTACAGAACTAAAATCCCCATCATCCTCCGGGAGCAGTTGCTTGGCAGAGGATGATGGGGATTGTAGTCCATCCACAGCTGGGTGCCTCACGTTGCCCACCCCTTATCCAAGCAGTTACACAATATCTAGAGGAGAGGAATATAAACTGGTAAATAAATCAGCCCCATTAGACCAGGAGAGGATGTCTGGTGTAAAGGGAGCTGGGGATGCTGAAGCCACACCCACAATTCAGAATGTGGGTGTGGCCAGCTCAGCTGAAGCTCCTCCCCTCAGCATGGTGGAAGTCTAGGTGGTTGTCCTGTATGTAGATAATGTGAAATCTGTGTGTAGCCCTTTGTGATCCTGCTGTGATGTAACATATGTGTTATACAGTGATTTCTGTCATAATGCTTTTACTGGGACACTATCGTATTTGTTTAACCCCTTAAGGACCAGAGGATGTGCAGTGTATTGAGAAGCACTGTGTTTCACATCCCTCTGGTACTTAAGAGGTTAAAGTGGTTCTGTCACTCTAAGACAAGTTTCATTTTTTTTTAACAGCGGATTAAAAACTATTTGTTGTACTTATCATTTTTATACTTACTGAATGAAGATTGTCCCTCGCTGCATCCGTCTGGTACCACGACCAGATTCCAGATGTAATGGGAGGCGGCCAGAATGGGCGGGAGGGGGAGGCTTTCGGCTTCAATAGTGTTTACACTACAACACTGTAAGTAATTAAATATAGCGTAATGTTAAAAAAATATAGGCTTAGAGATAAACTTAATAGAAGTATTTCTATCCCGTTAAAGCATTATACACGCTTGACTTTTTCCGGGGTGACTTTTTCCCGTTTGACCATGTCGGGATTTTTTGGAGCCTTTTTTTTTTTTTTTTTGATGGACAGTGGATGCCCAGGATCCTGGTCTTTCCTCAACTCACAGATGCCCAGCACTGCCTCTCCACGGCTGATACCCCTGCCAGCCCCTAGGCTCAGGCCTGCTCCCTCAGACTCAACAGCGGCTTCTTGCTCCTGCACTGGATCCGGACATTGCGAGCCACATTGTGGGGAGAAGAGTGTCTCCACTGTACCAGGGACAGTAATGTGGGGGGGCTGAATCTACATTATTTATGTCATTGGGACAACTTCTTTATACTTTAACAGCACTCTATTTAAAGGGATAGTAATGTTTCACAATGAAAGCAGCTCTAATTAATCATCATAGTATTTGGACTTTGGAGAGTGTTATTTCAATTCTGTCAGAGTTGTAGTACAAGAGTAATTCAATGATAAAGTATCCCCCTCCTGCCCCTTTTACTGATGTAACACTGTTCAGCCAGATCAGAAGGGAGGTGCCCAGGTAGACTGCAGAGAGGGACAATCTTCAATTAAGATAAGGGAAAAACCAGAAAAACTTGTCAAGGGGGGCAGGTCTAAAGATTGTCCCCCTCTGTTATCTGTCTGGTCTATGGACTGGATTCCACATCTGAGAAGAGATGGCTTACACTAGGTAAAAGAGGCGGGAGGGGAAACTTTGCTTGTGAATATCTCTCAAACCATAAAGGTTTGAGAGATAAGACTTATATCATTCTTCATGTTTTTTTAATGCCTACAAAATAAAATAAAGATAAAACAAAGTATTACTATCGCTTTAACTATTTGAGTGCCAGACAGGTTGGATGCCTTTCCAACTCCAACTATGACATGACACACAGCTGTATTCTGCATGTCACTCTATGGCTTAACATGCTGGTATAAGTCTCTTTCACATAATCTCCTTTTATTTTCTGCTTTCCACTTCTACATGCCAAACACACAGAGGCATAATACTGCAAATCTGCCCGAAAGTAAATGAAATGACAAATACCACTGATTTAAAGGTTTCAGGACAAGACGAGGAGGGCAACACGTTGTGAAGCGGTGTCCTCTGGTCCATAGAGGGCTACATTTGACTTCTAACGCTCTGCATACTGCAGATACTCACTTTAAAGGGATAGTAATACTTCGTTTTAACTTTATTTTATTTTGTAGGCATTAAAAAAACATGAAGAACGATATAAGTCTTATCTCTCAAACCTTTATGGTTTGAGAGATATTTACAAGCAAAGTTCCCCTCCCGCCCCTATTACCTAGTGTAAGCCATCTCTTCTCAGATGTGGAATGCAGTCCATAGACCAGACAGATAACAGAAGGAGACAATCTTCTTCCTATGAGAACAATGAAAGCCCTGCCCCCCTTGACAAGTTTTTCAGGTTTTTCCCTTATCTTAATTGAAGATTGTCCCTCTCTGCAGTCTACCTGGGCACCTCCCTTCTGATCTGGCTGAGCAGTGTTACATCAGAAAAAGGGGCAGGAGGGGGTTACTTTGCTTGTGAATATCTCATAAACCATAAAGGTTTGAGAGATAATACTTATATCGTTCTTCATGTTTTCTTAATGCCTACAAAATAAAATAAAGATATAACGAAGTATTACTATCCCTTTAATACAAGATTGTTACCTACACAGCCTTGTAATCCCTGGGTGGCCACAGCCCACACGTCTACACTCAGAACCCACAGATGGGAGGCAGCTATCACTGTGTCAGTGTCCCCTCTGTGTGTGTGTATGTCTTTTGCATGTGTGTATATTTGTTGCGTGTGTGTGTGCGTGCATGTCTGTTGACTATGTGTGAGCATGTTTGTTGCACGCATGTGTGTCTGCGCATGTCTGTTGAGAGCTCCCCCGGAGGAATAGCGGAGGGGAGTCATGTAAAAGGGGAGGGTTAGGAAGTGGTGCTAGTTGAGGGGGAGGGTCCTGGTGATGTAGTAAAGGGGAAGTAGGAAGTGGGCAGGGCAGTTAGGAGCGGGAGCGAGCAGAGAAGCATCCGCCCGCCCACCCGGCTAGGTGGTTGGTGGTTTTGTTGGGATAATTGCCTTGATGGTGGTTTAGATTTCAAGGAGTGACAGAAGAATTGATGTTGGCTCCCTAGGGAAGGATTCCCCCAGACTTATGTCGCGGGTTGGTTACGTTACCCATTGGGCTGGCTCGGTATGGCCCAATTGGGGTAATTTGGTTATCCATTATAGGAATTGGAAGGAGTTGTAACGGTGGGAAGCATGAGCCTGGGTGTTAGTTGGCCAGGCTAGGGATATTCATAATATGGAGATGTTTTATTAATCGACAATGTTTGTCGGTATGTTTGTATGTTTATAACAACAATAAAATATGCCTGTTCTTTGCCCAATATTGGTGTGTGGTCTATTCTTTCCTTATACCCTATGCCTTTTACATGTATGTGTACGTCTATTACATGTCTACATGTGTGCATCTCTGGTGTGTGTGTGTATGTCTTTTGAATGTTTCTGCTACTCACTGTGTGTATGTGTCTGCCTGTGTGTTGCATATGTCTGTGTTTATCAGTGTGTCTACATTTCACACACGTGCGCCCAATGGTCATAACATGACGGGCAACGCCGTCCAAAATTGCTAGTCTATATATATATAAAAGAGGAAGCATCATGTGACCGACAAGCTTGTCCGAAGCCACCCCCCCCCAGGGGCAGCAGTAAGGAGGAGTTAAAGGAATAGTATGGTCAAAAATTAAGAAAGGCATTTATTGTAGCTATTAAAAAACAATTGTATATGCCTTCCAAAAGATCCCCCCCTCTCTGACTCAGCGTCTAGCTGACAGAAGGGGAATCTGGTTTGCAAGCACACTTTGCAGACCATTCAAGTTAAGTAACTCGTTTTAAGTATGTCGATCTCGGCTCTGCTGAAGAGCTTCAGACGGTCCCGGGACCAGATTCCCCTTCTGTCAGCTAGACGCTGATGTCAGAGAAAGGGGAGGGAGAAGGAATCTTTTGGAGCTATTATTACACACTAGAGAAACGGCGTCTTAGAGGGGATATGATAGCACTATATAAGTATGTTCAGGGCCCATATAAAGGGCTCTCCAAAGACCTGTTCATTAACAGAACAGTACACAGGACAAGAGGCCGCCCGCTTAGACTTGAGGAAAGGAGATTTAATCTACAACAGCGGAAGGGTTTCTTTACAGTAAGGACAATAAAGGTATGGAATTCACTGCCTGAGGAGGTGGTGCTATCAAATACACTAGATGCCTTTAAAAGGGGCCTGGATACTTATTTAAAAGAGCATAACATAGAGGGCTATGTACATTAGTATTGGGATTAATATTTAGTTAGGGCTTGTTGATCCAAGGAGAAATCTCTTCTTTTGGATCAACGATGGTAAACAGGAATAGGAAAAGGGTTGAACTAGATGGACGCAAGTCTTTTTTCAACCTAAATTACTATGTTACTATCTCTCAAGCCATAAAGGTTTGAGAGATAGGAGTGAAGGCATATACAATTGTTTTTTTAAATGGACAGTAATACTTAAAAATTACTATCCCTCATCTTGTAGGCAATAAAAAACGGAGTTATGGTTTGAGAGATATCCGCTTTCAAAGTTCCCTCTCCCCTGACATCAGCATTCTAGCTGACAGCAAGGGAATCCGGTCCCGGGACCGGCGGAGGCTCTTCAGCAGAGCTGAGATCGCGTTAATAAAAAAGAAATCCTTAACTTAAAAGGTCTTCTACGTGTGCTTGGTTTGCAAGCACACGTAGAAGACCTTTTAAGTTAAGGATTTCTTTTTTTTATTAACGCGATCTCTACTGCAGAGCCGCTGGCTGATCCCAGGAGAGGATTCCCCTGTTCTCAGCTATAATGCTGATGTCAAGGGAAAAGGCAAACTGCTGAACTTTAAAAGCGGATATCTCTCAAACCATAAAGGTTTGAGAGATGCCACTGGTGTCATTTTACTCAGTTTTTTATTGCCTACAAGATGGGGGGATAGTAATTTTTAAATATTACTATCCCTTTAATAGCTACAATAAATGCCTTTCTTACTTTCTGACCATACTATCCCTTTAAAGGGGAACATTCACATCCGACAAACTTGCGCCCATTTGCTTTAATATGTAAAACTAGATAAGTATAGGAGATTTTTTTTTTTAAATGTTACTGACCTAATACTGAAGATATTACAGCATTAAAATCTGGCACTTCCGTAATGTGCGGCACGCAGTATGTGCGGAACGCCGCCTCAAGACTCCCCACCTCCCTCCCAGCTGCCCCAGGCAGCGCGTTCACGCTTCCCTTCGTAGCTGTATTTCTGTGGGCTAATGTTACAGCAAGCTCCGGTTACCATGCTGCTGAGCTTGCAGGCTCAGTAGCATGGTAAACGGAGCTTGGCATAACGGTAGCCCAAATTACTACCTCTACGAAGGGAAGCGTGAACGCACTCCCTGGGGCAGCTGGGAGGGAGGTGGGAGTCTTGCAGCTTGTTGCCACACGCAGAGGGTGCCGCACAAGGCAGAAGTGCGGTATCTTAAGTCCTCATATCTCTAAAAGTAAGTACATTAAATAGAAAAAACAGCGCTAGTCTAGTTTTAAGGATTACAGCCCATGACCAGTATATGGTATATGAATGTTCCACTTTAAAGGGATAGTAATACTTCGTTGTAACTTTATTTTATTTTGTAGGCATTAAAAAAACATGAAGAACGATATAAGTCTTATCTCTCAAACCTTTATGGTTTGAGAGATATTCACAAGCAAAGTTTCCCCTCCCGCCCCTTTTTCCTAGTGTAAGCCATCTCTTCTCAGATGTGGAATCCAGTCCATAGACCAGACAGATAACAGAAGGGGACAATCTTCTTCCTATGAGAACAATGAAAGCCCTGCCCCCCTTGACAAGCTTTCAGGTTTTTCCCTTATCTCAATTGAAGATTGTCCCTCTCTGCAGTCTACCTGGGCACCTTCCTTCTGATCTGGCTGAACGGGGGTGGATACTTTGCTTGTGAATATCTCTTAAACCATAAAGGTTTGAGAGATAAGACTTATATCGTTCTTCATGTTTTTATAATGCCTACAAAATAAAATAAAGTTACAACGAATTATTACTATCCCTTTAAGCATTTCTCCTCTATACTGCCATTCCCATTGGTGTAAGCATGGGGCCTGATTTTCACAGGAGTGGGCGGGGGGGGGGGTATAGCCATAGTACACACCTTCTCACCATACACCCTCCCTCCTATGGTATCCTTTTAACCCCTTACTGCCCGAGGACGTACATGTACGTCTCGAGCAGATATCCCAGGTAGAGAGAGGACATACATGTACGTCCCGGAAGTCATTTACACAAATAAAAAAAATGTTCGGCAGGCATCAAGCGCCAGCCGTGTGCCCGCGAGACCGGTCACTAAGGGGTTAAAAGGTCACATGTTAAATATGTAACTGTTAGCAAAATGCTTTTAACCTCTTGTCGCACAGTCAATGAAGACACAAGATTCGGAGAAGGGACAGAACAGGAATCCAATTTATTCGAATAAACAGGAGAACACACAACAAAAATTGTTCTGTTCTAAAGAAAATAAAGTTGAGATAGAATTTATATACTGGTACACACCCTAATAATCATAAAGCATTTTGGGTAATAACATGATGCATTATGGTCTAAAAACTACAAGCATGATACATTTGTAGTCCAAAAGCAAAACATCATTATTATATTCCCTTCACACCTACCCACCATGATTATCTATATTTCCACCCAATCACGTTTATTCACCCTTCACCCAATTATTGTTTCATCCACCCATTAGTTCCCAGCTACTAGACAACATCTTAACAATAGGACCTTTTGAAAACAGCAGCGTTGGAACCTTGAAGTTTAGTTACTTGTGTCTAATCGAAGAACAGAGAGAACAAGCGGAGGGGTAGGGCAATGAAATAGAGAAGGGAGGGGAATCAGAGCTGCGCTATCTTTCTCATAGCATCAACATTTTACAAGCATGGCGGCTTAACCCCTGCCTAGCTGTCACTAAGTGAATGCATAATATGTTAGTACCTGATTTTGATATTAATTCCCCCCTCTGGTCATTGGAGCACCTGCTCCACATGACCACCTAAATAACCTGACCACACCTGGAAGAAGGGGAGAAACAGGAAAAGACCCTTTACTTACTGGTCTTCCTACTAACCATATCGCTCCTCTTCAATCAGTTCTTAAAGGGGATCTCTCACCTAACTACATGTAATGCTCATTAGTTAGAGCATTTCTCGAAACCACCGAAAATAGCGTTCATTATATGTAAAAGCAGTTACATTGGCAAAAATTAAACTTTAAAAAGTGTTCGGCAGCCTACTTCCGGCTTGCCGAACTTTGCCGACCAGAGACAGCTCCCACTACCCATCATCCACCCATGACGGAGGCTGTCTGTCACTAAAGTGGAGCGATCGCATTGGCAGAGATCGATATCTAGCCAATGCGATCGCTCCACTTTAGTGACAGACAGCCTCCGTAGTAGTGGGTAGTGGGACGGAGCTGTCTCTTGTCGGCAAAGTTCGGCAAGCCGGAAGTAGGCTGCTGAACACTTTTTAAAGTTTAATTCTTGCCAATGTAACTGGTCCGTGACCAAATGCCCGTATGGTCAGTCCGCCCCTGATATAAGCACTTAATCACCTCACTTATTGTACCCCTGCTATATTAAATGTAATCTGTAAAGTGCCAAGTACACCGGTTGGCGCTATATGAATAAAAATATACAATACAATACAAATACATATACCTACAATAAGGGTGGAACAATAAACAGAAATTATGAGAACAACAACACCTACAATGCTCATGATATATTGTCTGCACCACCTAAACCTTGGTGGTCCAGCTCTGTCTTGTTTGATACCCTTGACAATATCATGCAAACCTTGTCCATTAGAATCATCTGAAAGGTTTAAACAATACATCCCGGAGGAACTCTTCACACCCATGATACTGACTGATCCATAGGTAACTAAGTATTTCTAACAGAGATACACCAAGGGAGATATATTCTTCTCTGTTACAATCCCATACCTCCCAAGTGTCCCTCTTTAGGAGATATTAGGGGTCCGTACCTCCCAAGTGTCCCTCTTTAGGAGATATTAGGGGTCTGTACCTCCCAAGTGTCCCTCTTTAGGAGATATTAGGGGTCTGTACCTCTCAAGTGTCCCTCTTTAGGAGATATTAGGGGTCTGTACCTCCCAAGTGTCCCTCTTTAGGAGATATTAGGGGTCTGTACCTCTCAAGTGTCCCTCTTTAGGAGATATTAGGGGTCCATACGTCCCAAGTGTCCCTCTTTAGGAGATATTAGGGTCCATACCCCCCAAGTGTCCCTCTTTAGGAGATATTAGAGATCCATACCTCCCAAGCGTCCCTCTTTAGGAGATACTAGGGGTCTGTAAGTCACAAGTGTCCCACTTTAGGAAGGACAGTCCCTCTTTGAGACCCAAATCCCCCTGTCCCTCTTTTCTACCCTGGTGTCCCTCTTTTTAGGACATCAGAGTGAGTGGTGTATATATTAGTCTATCACATTGCTCCACAGCAATGAAATTCACATAAATGTTAATGAATCCTCAGTATACGTGTTTGTAATTGAATCTGTGTAAATAAAATACTTTGGTCTTGCTCTAAATCATGCATTCAGTTACAGAAAGAGGTGTCAATAGGTCATAAAGTTACCTAAAAATTCCCTGCCCACCAGCCACGCCCCCAGAAATACCACCTATAACACAAGTGTCCCTCTTTGGCCATTTGAAATGTTGGGAGCTATGCAATCCTCACAGACTAGTCTCAAGTTATCCCCTTTCTGTCTGTGATCTACCTGGTTTAGTATAGGCCAGGATGGGAGTAGGAGACTAATCTTATGGAGTGCACATGGTCCCCCTGTAATATTACCTGGAACATATGAGTAGGAAGTATTACCAATACTGCATGACGTCATTTGACGCAGAAAGGCATGATTTCACATCAATATCTGTAGTACAACCACTGAAAGAGTAATACAACACAGCATTAAACTACAGCAATAGTGTGAATGGCAGTCACATTAGGCCATAGTTCACAGGAGGCTTTTCCTAGCCCCAGCCCACCCATAGTAGCCAAAGTCACTTGCAGAGTTGCAGGGTTTGAAAGGGGTGAAGTTATGTATGTACTCTTGGATTACAGCTAGCGAAGCAGGCACGCTAATGAGGCAAGTGGTCATAAAGTCAGTAGGGCTGACCATGTTGGACAAGCAAAAGTTTGTAATGTTCATAACATGCTGGGCTAAGTAGATAAAGACATTGGAGTTCTCACGGGTCTCTTGGTTTGGCAAAGCTCTGGGGTCTCTCTGCAGTCCATCTGACCCCAGTGCAGAGGTGGCATTTAGAAATCCTTAAGTGAGTGAGGGTAAGACATAAGTTGCATATATAAGCCAGCCTCCCACCCCCAAAGTTAGGATGTTAATACACATTAGGCCACCATTACTGATCTTTAGGGGCACCTCCCCAAGCAGGCCACTTTCAGTGCCAGGGGGTGCCAGCTTTCCAAAGGGACGGATCTTCATGATGATCTTGTCCCACGTAGGCAGGTGGTCAGGGATTATTATGCCCTTCAAAACACCTACTTAATGATCTCACGGTGGCAGGCGATGCAATAAGCCTGCTTGCTGATCCCACGGAGGTAGGAGATGCAATAAGCCTACTTGCTGATCTGCGGTGGTAGGTGGTCAGGGATTACTGTGCCCATCAAAGCACCTGCTTGCTGGTATTCTGGAACAAAAGCCTCAGACCTTCCCCCTGTTCTACCTCCCTCTGGGCATCTGCTGGGCACTGGGACGGTACAGGGCCTTTATCCTGCTCAGGCTCTGGTTCAGCTTTCACTCTGGTGTGGTCTATCCAGGTCTTTCCTTTATGCAGCTTGACTGTGCTGTGACTTGTCAACAGAATCTGGAACTGACCCTTCCACTGGGGCTCCAAGCGCTCTGTTCTCCATGTCTTTACATATACCCACTCTCCAGGCTGGAAGACATGCACTGGGCCAGCCAAAGGCAAAGGCTGTTGAACAGAAAATCTGTGAAGAGAAGAAAGGGTAGACTGCAAAGCAGTTACATAATCCCTAATCTGCTGATTACCAATCTCTAAGGTAGGTCCCTGATACATCACAATCCTATTCCAGGGCCTACCAAAGAGGATCGCATAAGGACTAAGCTTTTAAGGATTTGGAAGGGGTCACCCTGACGCGAGTCAAGGCAATGGGAAGCGCCTCTGGCCATTTGAGTCTTAGTTCAGTACATAGTTTGGTCAGAGAGCGCTTAAGAGTCTGGTTCATCCTCTCAACTTGTCCAGAGGATTGGGGCCTCCAGGGGGTATGATATCTCCAGTCCACCCCTAGAGTGACACAAATACTTTTAACAATTTCAGCTGTAAAATGTGTTCCCTGGTCTGACTCAATAACTCAGGGCAAACCAAATCTGGGAATCACCTATTCATCAAGATCTTGGCCACCTGTCCAGTGGTTGCCCTCCTGGTAGGGAAGGCTTCTGACCATTTGGACAGTTGGTCAGTGATCACTAGCAAATACCTGAACCCTTGGACTGGGGGCAACTCAATATAGTCAATTTGAAGTCTCTCAAAGGGCACCATGTATGAGAATCTTACCCATCGTTGAATGGGTTTGCACACATATAACACAGGTTTTTACAATGTCTGTGGCCTAACTCAATAGTTTTTAGCAAGCCAAACCTTGGAATTAATTTTCTTATTAACACCTTAGCTACTGATCCTGCAGTAGCTCCTTTCAAAAGAAATGTCTCTGGCCACATAAACAATTAATCAGCTATTACAAGAGCATACTAAAATCCCAGTACAGGTGTCAACGCAACCCAATGTAATCTACCTGGAGCCGTTCAAAGGACACCCAAGCCCATTGCCTGGCCCCAGTGATTAGAATATGTCACATTTTAGGATTTATTTACAAGCATATATCACACAAATCCCAACAATTTTCTAACTTACTATGTACAAATCCGGTCCTACCTCTATCCCAGCAAGGTGTTTGCCGTAACATCACTTCCCTGATGAATACCCTCATACTAATTGCACAAAATCTGCACCATGACCAACCTAGGCAGTAATACCCTGACGTCTGGGCTAACCCAGCAACTACCAATCAACTGGCAATGGTACTGACATGCCAATTTTACCAGTCCTCAGGGGTACATACAGGCTGAACCTTTGTCAAATCAATCTCATTATTTTGGGATTACCCGATATTCTAAAGAGATAGGGGTCACGACAGCTGCCTTGGAAGCTAGATCAGTTCTTTTATTACCTCTAGATTACGTCTAACTCGCCCTTCTGGGGGCCCTGCAGTGCATGACTGCTACCAGGCGAGGCAGAGGTATAGCCTCCAATAATTCTTTTACCCACAGTTGCACAAGCCCCCTTCTTTCCCACGGAACAACAAAAGCATGAACAACACCAAAAGCATTTTTTGAATCAGTAAAAACATTTACAGATTGATCTCAAACACATTGCAACGCTTTAGTCAATGCTATGATTTCAGCATCCTGAGCTCAGAGACAATTAAAGGGATAGTAATACTTTGTTTTAACTTTATTTTATTTTGTAGGCATTAAAAAAACATGAAGAACGATATAAGTCTTATCTCTCAAACCTTTATGGTTTGAGAGATATTCACAAGCAAAGTTTCCCCTCCCGCCCCTTTTACCTAGTGTAAGCCATCTCTTCTCAGATGTGGAATCCAGTCCATAGACCAGACAGATAACAGAAGGGGGCAATCTTCTTCCTATGAGAACAATGAAATCCCTGCCCCCTTGACAAGTTTTTCAGGTTTTTCCCTTATCTTAATTGAAGATTGTCCCTCTCTGCAGTCTACCTGGGCACCTCCCTTCTGATCTGGCTGAACAGTGTTACATCAGTAAAAGGGACGGGAGAGGGATATTTTATCATTGAATTACTCTGGAACTACAACTCTGACAGAATTGAAATAACACTCTCCAAAGTCCAAATACTATGATGATTAATTAGAGCTGCTTTTATTATGAAACATTACTATCCCTTTAAGGAGTCCCTCAGCTAAAACAAACTGGTCCAATTTAGCATAAGGGAGGGGCACATCACTCAAAGCTGGTCTGGGTAAAGTCACTTCCTCCGGGGCTTCTACACAGTCATGCTCTGGAGGATCATTTATGTCATTCGGCAATAGGGTAACTGGTTTTGGCAGAGTTAAATCAGGGGCGAACATCAGCACCTGCTTCAGACTGTCACAATCACACACAGATAGTTCATCCCATACTATCCTATCAGGAGAATCGTAGTCAGTTTGTCATAAATCCTTCAGTCAAAATATTGTCCACTATTAGCTTAACCCTTGCCTAGCCTCTTTGCTGATGGGGTACTACCTGACCTAGACTGGTCCTGCATTAGGCTGCAAGTCAATAACAGGTCGGGCATCTCTACCAACCCCTGCCTTTCCAGCTGCTCAAACAGCAGAGGGTACTGAGCGCAGAACTTCCTCCGGGATGTCTGAATCATGACTATCCTGGGAAGTGTGTCTCAATGCCATCTGGAAAGTCAAGTCATAATACTCAGGTACATGTACTTATATCTCGTCAGTGTCACAATGTATCTCTGTCCTCAATCTGGTCAACAGATCCCTTCCCAACAGTACAATGGGGCATGACTCTGATAGGAGAAAAACATCTTGGACCATAGTCCCTTCTATGGTAGCTTCCATAGGTTGTATGCATGGCATAGAGGAGGGAATTCAATCCACCCCTACTATACTGATAGTTTTCTTCACTAAGAATTCCACCCTCCTGCACTATAGGAAAATACTAAAATGATTGATCCTGATCCTTCCTATTCTGTCTTATTAGGGGAGTCATTTCTGTCTGCATCTGCTGTCTGCACTGCCAGATGCACCTTCTTCCTGAGGATTTCTGTCTGTATGTCCATACTTATTCCTCAGCTTGGGGCAATTTCTCTTCCAATATCCTTCCTGCTTAAAGTAAAAACGTATTCTTTCCTACCTGCTTAGATCTCGCAGTACCACTTACATTATTCCTTCTACCCGCTTAGATCTCGCTGTACCACTTATATTATTCCTTCTACCCGCTTAGATCTCGCTGTACCACTTACATTATTCCTTCTACCTGCTTAGATCTCGCTGTACCACTTACATTATTCCTTCTACCTGCTTAGATCTCGCTGTACCACTTATATTATTCCTTCTACCTGCTTAGATCTCGCTGTACCACTTACATTATTCCTTCTACCCGCTTAGATCTCGCTGTACCACTTATATTATTCCTTCTACCCGCTTAGATCTCGCTGTACCACTTATATTATTCCTTCTACCCGCTTAGATCTCGCTGTACCACTTATATTATTCCTTCTACCCGCTTAGATCTCGCTGTACCACTTACATTATTCCTTCTACCCGCTTAGATCTCGCTGTACCACTTATATTATTCCTTCTACCCGCTTAGATCTCGCTGTACCACTTACATTATTCCTTCTACATGCTTAGATCTCGATGTACCACTTACATTATTCTTTCTACCCGCTTAGATCTCGCTGTACCACTTACATTATTCTTTCCTACCTGCTTAGATCTCGCTGTACCACTTACATTATTCCTTCTACCCGCTTAGATCTCGCTGTACCACTTACATTATTCTTTCTACCCGCTTAGATCTCGCTGTACCACTTACATTATTCCTTCTACCCGCTTAGATCTCGCTGTACCACTTACATTATTCTCTCTACCTGCTTCAACAGTGCCAACTTTCCCTGCAATTGCTAAAGCACTAAACTTTGCCTGGTCCTTCAATACCTGCCTTGTCCTTTTGTCTCTCTCTGTGTCTCTGTACATAACGTCTGTCCTTTCTTTCTCCATTACTTCACTTACTGGCTTACACAACCCACTCTCAGTCCAAGTCAATTTCTACTGAATTTCTAAATTGCTCTGTCAACAAAGTAATTTGGTCTCCAGAGGGGCATCAAGGTCTAGCCCTCCATACACTCTCAGTGTTTCCCTAAGTCCATGCAAAGATGCGGCAAGGGACTCATCCTTCTGCTGTACAACTTACTGCACCCCAGAAAGATTCAAAAGAGGTTCCCCACATGTCCGCACGGACCCCAGGATCAGAGAACAGTAAAACATTAATACATTATTAGTCACGTCATTAAGAGGGAATGCATCTGCAGTCCCTACATATCTGTCTCTAATTTCATTAGGAGTTAATTTCCTATATGTATCAGCAATCCATTCTCTTTCATTCCCCCATAAACATTATTACAACTGTGAAGGAATTAGACAGGAGAGGGAGGGGTCTGATGCTGCGCGATCGTCTCATAGTGGCAGAGAATCAGCACACAGGCATTTAACCCCTTCCTGTCATTTTCAGAGAAAGCAGGATTGCTGTTTCTCTAATTAACAGACAACGGGTTGTAAAGGGCATATATACATAACTACAGTTTGTTCTTATGGAGGTTAAATCACAATTCAACAAATCTTCAATTGAACATATATATATATATATATATATATATATATATATATATATATACTGGGTGCACCACTTCAGTTGAAACATATGTTTCCCAAGGTGTTAAAACAGGAGGAGAAGGGGTGCCCATGACCGTGCCAGGTGGACTGGCTGGACTATTCAGTCTTAGATCCCTGAGGACCATTGAGCTCGTAAGACCAATGCCAAAACCCCCTCAGACACTTTCAACAAGACAGCCCCCACATTCCTGCCTCTTCTCACTCAAGAACATAATCTCAGTTCTATTATCTATAACACATTGACAATTTCTTTAACAAATCCTTATTTTTACTTGCTTGGATCCATACAATTGATTACACAAAATCAGGATTGAATTTACCTAAATGTTGCAACCTTTTATCTCAGAACCACCACCGTGTGCCCGTCCAGGCTAATTACTGGTGGCCAACCAGTACTTGACCCTGGCAATACATTTCCACATAAATGTACAAAAACCTGCCCCTGTCAGAATCCTTGGACCATTAAGTTATTACGGTCCCCTTTTATCAAAGATACAAAACCGTATATAGATATTTAAATGCAAATCTATACCATACTTCCCGCTATACGTCCTGCACAGACTCTATGCTAGTATGCAACAGTATATGGATAAACAAATACAAATCTATATCATAATACAAATCTATACCATAACTCCCGCTATACTTTCCGCTCAGACACTATGCTAGTATGCAACGGTATCTATACCATACCTCCCGCTATACTTTCCGCTCAGACACTATGCTAGTATGCAACGGTATCTATACCATACCTCCCGCTATACTTTCCGCACAGACACTATGCTAGTATGCAACGGTATCTATACCATACCTCCCACTATACTTTCCGCACAGACACTATGCTAGTATGCAACGGTATCTATACCATACCTCCCGCTATACTTTCCGCTCAGACACTATGCTAGTATGCAACGGTATATAGAAATGTAAATCTATACGATACCTCCAGCACTGGCACTATGCCCACAGGTGGTCTGACCGATTCCTGTTGACCCTTGTCCTGGATTCTTGAAACTCCAGTGAAATGGAGTGAACTGGTCCTGAAAGATCAGTGAAGGTATGCACAGGAATGGACACAACAGATCCACTTAGCCGGCTTGCCTATACACGCCTTGTCACTGGTCCAGCAGGTAACGGCTCAGTTCCGCCACTGATTGGAGTCCACCAGAGTCGCCAGTTCTGTTAGCAAAATCCTTTTAACCTCTTGTCGCACAGTCAACGAAGAGACAAGATTCGGAGAAGGGACAAAACAGTAATCCAATTTATTCGAATAAACAGGAGAACACACAACAAAAATTGTTATGTTCTAAAGAAAATAAAATTGAGATAGCATTCATATACTGGTACACACCCTAATAATCATAAAGCATTCTGGGTAATAACATGATGCATTATGGTCTAAAAACTACAAGCATGATACATTTGTGGTCCAAAAGCAAAACATCATTATTATAATCCCTCCCCTTCACACCTACCCACCATGATTATCTATATTTCCACCCAATCACGTTTATTCACCCTTCACCCAATTATTGTTTCATCCACCCATTAGTTCCCAGCTACTAGACAACATCTTAACAATCAGACCTTTAGAAAACAGCAGCGTTGGCGACCTTGAAGTTTAGTGACTTGTGTCTAATCTAAGAACAGAGAGAACAAGGGGGAGAGGTAGGAGGATGAAATAGAGAAGGGAGGGGGATCAGAGCTGCGCTATCTTTCTCATGGCATCAACATTTTACAAGCATGGCGGCTTAACCCCTGCCTAGCTGTCACTAAGTGAATGCATAATATGTTAGTACCTGATTTTTATATCATATACATATATATATATATATATATATATATATATATATATATATATAACTGAAATCTGTTGGACCTGTGGACATGTGAATCTTAAAGGAGCAGTAAACTTTTTTTATGAAAACACATATTTTACAGAGCATTTCCTGCTGAGTAAAACAAAGTCACTCCCATCGCTGTCAGATGTTATATTCAAAAATTATAGCAGTTTAAATAATCAGGAAGTGTATTTACTGTGTTTACTTCCTGATAGTTCTAACTGACAGGAAGTGAATTTACTGTGTTTACTTCCTGATAGATCTAACTGACAGGAAGTGAATTTACTGTGTTTACTTCCTGATAGTTCTAACTGACAGGAAATGACAGGCAGTTTCTATCACATTCTATGGAGAACTGTATGTCTCTGACTTTTCTGACTTTCCTCTCCATTAGAATGTAACAGGAAATCTAATTAGAATTTGACCACTAGAGGGCACTGCTAATGTAAAAAACCACGGGTTTAAACTGTAATAACTCTGGAAATATAAATCTCTCGGCAGTGGGGGTACCCTTATTTTACTCAATAGGAAAATCCCTACAATATATATTTTTTCATAAAAAAAAGTTTACTGCTCCTTTAAAATTGTGTAATACTATGATAGATGTAGACATAGTTGATACTGTTGCACTCATGGGGGGATACTCTTTCAGGTCAAGCTGACCTTTGGGGGACAGGCCATTGTTCTCCTTCATTGTTTGTTTATCATGCCTACATCAGCCTGTCCAAGCAAGGACTTGTATAAACAGATGGCATCTAGATACCATAAAGCAGTGGTTCTCAAACTTTTTTTGTTCGGGGCACACCTAACACGTAATCTAGAATATTCGGGGCACCCCTAACATATTTAATGTACTTTATCAAGGACATAATGAAGGTTCCATACATAAATATACAGTTATTATTAGGTCTTACAGTCATAACAACACAGTTAAACATAATGTGCATAACAATTTCTATAAATCTTTATTTAAAAGTCCATTTTTGTTAGTCTTCATAGAAAACATGGGGCACCCTAAGTTGATGTCCGTGGCACACCAAAGTGCCACGGCACCCTGGTTGAGAATCACTGCCATAAAGTAAACCGGAGGAAGATAGATGCCTTTGATTATAGGGTAGATTTGCTTGTATCTAAACGAACAGCCCCCCTTAGTCGTAAAACATAAAGCCCAAATTGGGCCTGGACAAACAGGATCTAGCAGGGTCTTTGTTTGGTCAGGCCTGGGGGGAAGGGAAGCTGCTCTGGGCAGAGGACATACAAATCAAATGTCCAGAATCTGCCTATAAGAAGCCAATCACTTAGCTAAACAATTGTTACAACTTTGGGTTACAGCTTTTGGTTACATCTCTGGGTTACATCTTGTGGATACATCGTCTTCTTCTGTGTGCCTGCTGTGACCCTGTGAGGAATGACCATCTTACTCACAGTAAAGAAATCTTTATTTTTATAATAAAAGAAGAAACTCTCTGTGATTTTTGGCTAAGGAAGACAGCCTGCAAGGTAATATACTTTAACAGTACTAGAGAGGAATACTGAAGATAATATACCCCTAGACAGAGCTGGAAGGTGTGTCGGCACCTGGTCAACCCTTACATTCCCCCTCAAATATAAGCAAACTAATTCCGACAGGACCCTGGGACAGATGGGGCCCCTTTGGATTCAGGTTCCCAGGCACAAAGGCCCCCTCTGGGCTTCCTGTAGTTACGTCCCTGCCAGCAAGTCATCTTCTACTCTAAACAGTATAACGAGCATCTTGTGTTGCTATGACAACGGGGAGAGTCTTTGCTCTCAGTTCCTCTACCTCCGGTGATGTCAGCGTCTAAAATAGCCTCCTTCTACTTTCCTTCACTGGGCTTCACTTTAACCCTTTGTGTGCCAGAGGGGTAGCCAATGCTTCGCAACGCATTGGATACCCCTTTAGTTCCCAAAGGGTTAATCTTCAGCGGGAAGTTTAAAGGAAAAAGCAGAAAAGCGGAACTGAGGGGCCCTGGAGAAATTCAGAAAACTGACCGCGTGTTTTTTAAGGTTTATGAAGTCAGTTAGGAGTAAAATGGATACATGTTTAAATGTTACGTTTATTAAGAAAAGTGCTTTTGTTTTCACCCCTTGAGGACCACAGATGTGTGTAAGGCAATGCTTTACAACGTGTTGCTCCTCCATCTGGTCACTGCCCTTTAAATGCACTAAATCTGAAACACTGGAAGCTAACAATCTGGAATCCCCCATTCCCTTCCATGTCCCTGTTCTGCACTATACGACTTTCACTTCCTGTTACTGGTTCCCAAGATGGCGTCTGCTGAGCTGAGAAAGGAGCTGAACTGTTCTATCTGCCTGAGTATTTATACTGATCCTGTAACACTGAGATGTGGACATAACTTCTGCAAGGACTGTATTAGACGTGTGCTGGATACCCAGGAGAGATCTGGAGTTTATTCCTGTCCTGAATGTAGAAAGAGATTTACTGAGCGTCCTGCACTGCAGAGGAACATAAAGTTGTGTAACATAGTGGAACGTTTCCTTCCTACTCACCCAGATCAGGAGGAGACTGGTATCTTCTGCACTTACTGTGACTCACAAACACCTGCTGTGAAAACCTGTCTGCAGTGCGAGGCCTCCCTGTGTGATACTCACCTTAAGAAACACAGTAAGTCAGTAGAACACGTCTTAATTGAGCCCACCACTTCCCTGGAGAACAGAAAATGTCCCATCCACAAGGAGCTCCTGAAGTATTACTGCTCTGAGGACGGGTCCTGTATCTGTGTGTCCTGTTGCCTGGTTGGAGAGCACAGGGGACACCAGGTGGAACTGCTGAATGAGGCCTCTGAGAAGAAGAAGGAGACACTGAGAGATGTTCTGGAGAAACTGAAATCAAAGAGAGAGGAGACAGAGAAAAGAGTCCAGGGTCTGCCGGAGCGCAGGAGAGAAGTAAGAGGAAAATCAGCTGCTGAAACACAGAGAGTCACTGCCCTGATTAGAGACATCAGGGAACAGCTGGAAGCTCTAGAGAAGCGAGTCCTGAGTGAGATCTCCAGGCAGGAAGAGCAGGTTTCACTCCAAGTCTCTGGTCTAATCCAACAGCTGGAAATAAAGAAGGACGAACTGTCCAGGAAGATCCGTCACATTGAGGAGCTTTGTAACAAGACAGATCCATTATCTGTCCTGAGAGAAGACCAGGAATACACTGACACCTGTGTTATGGACAGTGATGGAGATAATGATGAATTTATACAACTGGATGAGGCACCGATCTCACTGATCTTACACAGAGGACTTGTACACTTGTCTGATGTTCTGATTGATTTAAAGTTGAGATCATTCCCTATTCTGGAGACTTCAGACATATCACTGGATATGAAGACAGCTGATAATTATATTATTGTATCAAGTGATCTGAAATCTGCCACTTATACATCTACATATCAGAGGAGACCAGATGGACCAGAGAGGTTTAAATCAAAGCAGGTGCTGAGCATCTCTAACTTCTCCTCAGGACGACATTACTGGGAGGTGGACGTCAGTGACGCAGATAAATGGCTTATAGGGGTGGCCTATCCGAGTATAGAGAGGAAAATAGCCGGAAATGCATTTTTTATTGGGTACAATGACAAGTCCTGGGCACTGACTTTCAATGGACATCTTGCAGCGTTTCACAACAACATACAGATCGGTTTATACTCAGACTTTCCTGTGCGGTCAGTGGGAATATATCTGAATTATGAGGCCGGACATCTGTCCTTTTACCAGCTGTGTGACCCGGTCAGACACCTACACACCTTCACTGCCACCTTCAATGAGCCGCTACATGCCGCCTTCTATTTGTTTAAGGACACCTCCATTAGAATCAGAGATTGATAAAGCCACTTACTGTATATACTCACTAGAAGAGGAAGAAATCGGCTATATACACAATGCAAGAGTGGAGCAATTCTGGGGCAAACCAACTGCACAGGGTGATGAATAAAATGTCCTATATTCCCAATGATTTAAATGGGACTTACAACCAGGTGAATTCTACAGGTCTCCAACTCATTGCAAGGCATTCAAGGGATTCAAATCTCCATTAAACCAGTAGGAATTTTAGGAACATTTATTGTCCCCTATGGTGCAGTTGGTTTGCTCCATGTTTAGTACATCAGTGTCAGTGTGTCTGTCCCCTGTAGTCTGTTAGATATCCTTTAATTGGTAGGTAGCTAGTACCTGATTTACATATCTGGGGCACCCTAGTTGCTCTTTTCTACACCCATGGCCACACCCCTACCATAACCACACCCCCACCCCTATCCAGTGCTGTCTGGGATAGGAAATACCTTTAAACAACAAAATAGAAAACCCAATGAAAGCTCTTAACCCCTTGTATGCTAGAAGTGATGAACTGGAGATTTATCTTTAGCATCAAAGGCAGGGATGGGCAAAGTGTGGCCCTCCAGCTGTTACAGGACTACAATCCCCATCATCCTCCGGGAGCTGTTGCTTGGCAGAGGATGATGGGGAGTGTAGGGCTGGGAACTCTTACTCTGTGTCAGCCTCAGAAAGATGGTCAATGATATATTTACATTATGCTGGTGAAATGCAATTGATAATAGGATAATAAAATGTAACTGATTAACCCCATTCTGATCTCATGCGTTTCTTTCATAAATACGTATCATTATCAAGCGCTGAAATCAACTCCAAATGTATATAGAAATGTATAGAAATATAAATTTATTATAAGTACATATCTGATCCTT
This sequence comes from Rhinophrynus dorsalis, assembly GCA_037306005.1. Classification (NCBI taxonomy): domain Eukaryota; kingdom Metazoa; phylum Chordata; class Amphibia; order Anura; family Rhinophrynidae; genus Rhinophrynus; species Rhinophrynus dorsalis. The sequence goes on from CM074725.1 coordinate 16,782,852, forward strand.
CAGTGCAGGAAGGCTGGTGTAGAGATATTTTATACACTGGGAGAACTTGGGAGAGATGTTCTGTGTACTTATCTCAGTGTGATAAACATGGAGATATTTTCGGTGTACTTATCTCAGTGTGATAAACACGGAGAGATTTTCTGTGTACTTATCTCAGTGTGATAAACATGGAGATATTTTCGGTGTACTTATCTCAGTGTGATAAACATGGAGATATTTTCGGTGTACTTATCTCAGTGTGATAAACATGGAGATATTTTCGGTGTACTTATCTCAGTGTGATAAATATGGAGAGATTTTCTGTGTACTTATCTCAGTGTGATAAACATGGAGAAAGTTTCTGTGTACTTATCTCAGTGTGATAAACATGGAGAGATTTTCGGTGTACTTATCTGAGTGTGATAAACACGGAGAGATTTTCGGTGTACTTATCTGAGTGTGATAAATATGGAGAGATTTTCTGTGTACTTATCTCAGTGTGATAAACAAGAAGAGATTTTCTGTGTACTTATCTCAGTGTGATAAACATGGAGAGACTTTCTGTGTACTCATCTCAGTGTGATAAACACGGAGATTTTCTGTGTACTTATCTCAGTGTGATAAACACGGAGAGATTTTCTGTGTACTTATCTCAGTGTGATAAACACGGAGAGATTTTCTATGTACTTATCTCAGTGTGATAAACACGGAGAGATTGTCTGTGTACTTATCTCAGTGTGATAAACACGGAGAGATTTTCTGTGTACTTATCTCAGTGTGATAAACACGGAGAGATTTTCTGTGTACTTATCTCAGTGTGATAAACACGGAGAGATTGTCTGTGTACTTATCTCAGTGTGATAAACATGGAGAGATTTTCGGTGTACTTATCTCAGTGTGATAAACATGGAGAGATTTTCGGTGTACTTATCTCAGTGTGATAAACATGGAGAGATTGTCTGTGTACTTATCTCAGTGTGATAAACATGGAGAGATTTTCTGCGTACTTATCTCAGTGTGATAAACATGGAGAGATTTTCGGTGTACTTATCTCAGTGTGATAAACATGGAGAGATTTTCGGTGTACTTATCTCAGTGTGATAAACATGGAGAGATTTTCTTGCACTTATCTCAGTGTGATAAACATGGAGAGATTTTCGGTGTACTTATCTCAGTGTGATAAACATGGAGAGATTTTCTGTGTACTTATCTCAGTGTGATAACCATGGAGAGATTTTCTGTGTACTTATCTCAGTGTGATAAACATGGAGAGATTTTCGGTGTACTTATCTCAGTGTGATAAACATGGAGAGATTTTCTTGCACTTATCTCAGTGTGATAAACATGGAGAGATTTTCTGTGTACTTATCTCAGTGTGATAAACACGGAGAGATTGTCTGTGTACTTATCTCAGTGTGATAAACACGGAGAGATTTTCTGTGTACTTATCTCAGTGTGATAAACATGGAGAGATTTTCTTGCACTTATCTCAGTGTGATAAACACAGAGAGATTGTCTGTGTACTTATCTCAGTGTGATAAACACGGAGAGATTTTCTTGCACTTATCTTAGTGTGATAAACATGGAGAGATTGTCTGTGTACTTATCTCAGTGTGATAAACACGGAGAGATTTTCTTGCACTTATCTTAGTGTGATAAACATGGAGAGATTGTCTGTGTACTTATCTCAGTGTGATAAACATGGAGAGACTTTCTGTGTACTTATCTCAGTGTGATAAACATGGAGAGATTTTCTGCGTACTTATCTCAGTGTGATAAACATGGAGAGACTTTCTGTGTACTTATCTCAGTGTGATAAACATGGAGAGATTTACGGTGTACTTATCTCAGTGTGATAAACACGGAGAGATTTTCTTGCACTTATCTCAGTGTGATAAACACGGAGAGATTTTCGGTGTACTTATCTCAGTGTGATAAACATGGAGAGATTGTCTGTGTATTTATCTCAGTGTGATAAACATGGAGAGACTTTCTGTGTACTTATCTCAGTGTGATAAACATGGAGAGATTTACGGTGTACTTATCTCAGTGTGATAAACACGGAGAGATTTTCTGTGTACTTATCTCAGTGTGATAACCATGGAGAGACTTTCTGTGTACTTATCTCAGTGTGATAAACATGGAGAGATTTACGGTGTACTTATCTCAGTGTGATAAACACGGAGAGATTTTCTTGCACTTATCTCAGTGTGATAAACATGGAGAGATTGTCTGTGTACTTATCTCAGTGTGATAAACACGGAGAGATTGTCTGTGTACTTATCTCAGTTTGATAAACACGGAGGGATTTTCTGTGTACTTATCTCAGTGTGATAAATATGGAGAGATTTTCTGTGTACTTATCTCAGTGTGATAAACACGGAGAGATTGTCTGTGTACTTATCTCAGGGTGATAAACACGGAGAGATTGTCTGTGTACTTATCTCAGTGTGATAAACACGGAGAGATTTTCTTGCACTTATCTCAGTGTGATAAGCATGGAGAGATTGTCTGTGTACTTATCTCAGTGTGATAAACATGGAGAGATTTTCTGTGTACTTATCTCAGTGTGATAAACACGGAGAGATTTTCTTGCACTTATCTCAGTGTGATAAACACGGAGAGATTGTCTGTGTACTTATCTCAGTGTGATAAACACGGAGAGATTTTCTTGCACTTATCTCAGTGTGATAAACATGGAGAGATTGTCTGTGTACTTATCTCAGTGTGATAAACACGGAGAGATTGTCTGTGTACTTATCTCAGTTTGATAAACACGGAGGGATTTTCTGTGTACTTATCTCAGTGTGATAAATATGGAGAGATTTTCTGTGTACTTATCTCAGTGTGATAAACACGAAGAGATTGTCTGTGTACTTATCTCAGGGTGATAAACACGGAGAGATTGTCTGTGTACTTATCTCAGTGTGATAAACACGGAGAGATTTTCTTGCACTTATCTCAGTGTGATAAGCATGGAGAGATTGTCTGTGTACTTATCTCAGTGTGATAAACATGGAGAGATTTTCTGTGTACTTATCTCAGTGTGATAAACACGGAGAGATTTTCTTGCACTTATCTCAGTGTGATAAACACGGAGAGATTTTCTGTGTACTTATCTCAGTGTGATAAACATGGAGAGATTTTCTTGCACTTATCTCAGTGTGATAAACATGGAGAGATTTTCTTGCACTTATCTCAGGGTGATAAACACGGAGAGATTTTCTTGCACTTATCTCAGTGTGATAAACATGGAGAGATTTTCTGTGTACTTATCTCAGTGTGATAAACATGGAGAGATTTTCTTGTACTTATCTCAGTGTGATAAATATGGAGAGATTTTCTTGCACTTATCTTAGTGTGATAAACATGGAGAGATTGTCTGTGTACTTATCTCAGTGTGATAAACATGGAGAGACTTTCTGTGTACTTATCTCAGTGTGATAAACATGGAGAGATTTTCTGCGTACTTATCTCAGTGTGATAAACATGGAGAGACTTTCTGTGTACTTATCTCAGTGTGATAAACATGAAGAGATTGTCTGTGTACTTATCTCAGGGTGATAAATATGGAGAGATTTTCAGAGTTATTTTAGTGTTCTTTTCTGATATATATAGACCAATGTCAGTGGCTAGAGTGACCGTATGTCATGATTTATTAGGACGTGACCTCTTTTGTCTTTTTATTTTACGTCTGTCCTCCGGGAATTTAAATGTTTGATGTAATTGTAGGGGATTTTGTCATTGGAGAGATCAGGGGAATTTTATTTCACCTCCATCTCTCTCTGTGGTCAGTGCAGGATGATTCCTTCCCCACACTCACCACAACTTGTAACTATGTCTCTACTTCTGCAGGTGGATGCGAGTCCTGTGACTGTGTGAGGGTGACTTTCAGACACATTCTTACACAGTGAGCACTTTGGATAAGAGGGCTGCCTGCCTGCAAGTAGCACCAATGTCTCCTGCCTTGCTGCGTCACTGTGTTCAAGGCCTCTATTGAAACACTGTGTTCAAGGCACCCCTAACAAGCAATCTGGAATTTTCTGGGTACCCGTTACATTTTATAGGTAAATTCTCAGGGACTTAATGGAGTGGAAAATAAATATATTGTTCTTCTTAGGTCTCATAGTCAAAGAGCATATTGTGCATAATAATTTCTGTAATTGTGACACAACCCTCCATCACTGGGGCTCCTGGAGGGGGCTGAGGGCCAGCCTCCTGCCCCCAGACTATGGACTCCATGCATGGGGGAAGCCCCTTTCACAGCTTCCCATTCCCACCTTGGGTCTAAGTCACCCTGCACTTATTGGGGGCACAGGGTGACCAGGAAGACCAGTCCGTTCTGCCCACTCCAGACCTTACAGACTTTCCAGCTAGGGTAGTATATTTGTTCAGGGAATTTTACCTTGTTGTTCTGTGTGCAGTAACTTGGATCCTATTGCTGGAGGGAAGGTACAGGGGGAGTGAAATGCATTGTATTCCGACCTGTGATTGAGTTATGTGTAAACTCAATTATGCTCACTCTGGCACCCCATTGTCTTCCATTATTTTGTGCGCAGTAACTTGGGTACTATTGTATTGTAATGAGTGTTGATAACCCATTTATGTGTGTATATAAACCCTGTGTGTTCTTCAATAAACAGTTCTTACTTTCACCCTACACTATGTTGCGACTAGTGCAGGGCCGGTGCAAGGATTTTTTTATACACAGGCGAAGGTGCATTTTGATGCCCCCCCCCCCCCCGACACAGACACAATCCCCTGACCCCCCCCCCGACACGGACACAATCCCCTGCCCCGCCCACATATTCACATCCACACTCTCCCCACCTCCAAATTGCCCCTTCCACAATGCTCCCTTCATCTCCACAATGCCCCTTCATCTCCACATTGCCCCTTCCACAATGCCCCCTTATCTCCACATTGCCCCTTCATCTCCACAATGTCCCTTCCACATTGCCCCTTCATCTCCACAATGCCCCCTCCACATTGCCCCCTCTACATTGCCCCTTCATCTCCACAATGCCCCTTCCAAAATGCCCCTTCAACTCCACAATGCCCCCTTCATCTCCACAATGCCCCCTCCACAATGCTCCCTTCATCTCCACAATGCCCCCTTCACAATGCTCCCTTCATCTCCACATTGCCCCCTTCACAATGCCCCTTCATCTCCACATTGACCCTTCCACAATGCCCCCTTAACTCCACATCGCCCCTTCATCTCCACAATTCCCCTTCACAATGCTTCCTTTATCTCCACAATGCCCCCTCCACATTGACCCTTCCATAATGCCCCTTCATCCTCCTACCTTGAGTCCCTGGTGGTCTAGCGGCGTGCCACAGCTTAGAGCTCTGTGCCTCCTTCGGCACAGAGCTGAGGCTCCCGCACGCTGCTTTCAGTAATGCAGAGCACTGGGAGATGATGTCATCTCTCAGCGCTCTGTATTACTACAGAGCCTGGGTCTCTCTGCGGTGTGTAACATAGACGCTGCGAGGGAGCGCTGATTTACACTACCAAGCACTCCCTCGCGGCGTCTTTGTAACACACCACAGAGAGACCCAGGCAGATATATATATAATAAAAAAAAAAACAACTTACCTCTTTTCGGAGCCCCTCTATTGCGGCGCCCTAAGGCAGCTGCCTGTTCTGCCTTAATGGCAGCGCCGGCCCCGGACTAGTGGTTTGGGTGGCTGGAGAGATCTGTGGGTGCAGTCCCAAGTTAAGGGAGCACAGGCTGGTGGAGCTACCTGGTCGGGGTAGCGGGGTTCCGTCACAGTCATGTATTAGAAACTTGGCTTTAGCTGGTTTGTCAATGTCTCCATGCAAAAAGTACTGCACCCTGAGCTTGTGTCCACGGTCTTAATTGAGACCCACTGATCTAGACCAATCTCAGTGGGGGTCTCACGTGTTTGGGTTTTGGGGATAGTATCTTCATGATAACTGTAGAGATCTGAACTCATGATCCTACCGTATTGACTCTACTGGGAACTTCTAGATATGAGTTGGTTTTATAATTAAACTACCAATATTTAGTCTTATTAAACGTATCTACTTAAGCTGCCTGTACCTGGTGCTTTTTCTTTTCTTAATCATTGAATTGGATTTAGAGCCTTTTGGTTTAGTAGTTAGTGATTCTTGAACTGTAGCAGAGCAGAGTTCTCTGACCTGTGTGGCACAGCCTGAATGATGACTTACTCACCTCTCCTCAAATTGTCTCCCTCCTCCTCCTCACTTCTCCTTTGTGTGCTAGAGGGATATCAAACGCATTGCATTGCATTGGATACCTTCTGTGTGGATTTGAGGAATCTTTATTTGTAGTTCATTTGCATCAGATCTTTTAGTATATACATCTTTGTCCATCTCATTAGTAACACAACACTTAAAAGGGAACTGTACCATAAGGATAAGTGGACCTTAATTTGTTAATGAATTACCTAGGTAGGAGTCCATCATACAGAAGTCAGGTATATCTATATAATTACTGTGTGTAACAGAAGCACTTACCTAGGTAGGAGTCCATCACACAGCAGTCAGGCGTATCTGTATAATTACTGTGTGTAACAGAAGCACTTACCTAGGTAGGAGTCCATCATACAGCAGTCAGGTGTATCTGTATAATTACTATGTGTAACAGAAGGACTTACCTAGGTAGGAGTCCATCACACAGCAGTCAGGTGTATCTATATCATTACTGTGTGTAACAGAAGCACTTACCTAGGTAGGAGTCCATCATACAGCTGTCAGGTGTATCTATATAATTACTGTGTGTAACAGAAGCACTTACCTAGGTAGGAGTCCATCATACAGCAGTTAGGTGTATCTATATAATTACTGTGTGTAACAGAAGCACTTACCTAGGTAGGAGTCCATCATACAGCAGTCAGGCGTATCTATATAATTACTGTGTGTAACAGAGGTACTTAACTAGGTAGGAGTCCATCATATAGCAGTCAGTTGTATCTATATAATTACTGTGTGTAATAGAAGCACTTACCTAGGTAGGAGTCCATCATATAGCAGTTAGGTGTATCTATATAATTACTGTGTGTAACAGAAACACTTACCTAGGTAGGAGTCCATCACACAGCAGTCAGGTGTATCTATATAATTACTGTGTGTAACAGAAGCACTTACCTAGGTAGGAGTCCATTATACAGCAATCAGGCGTATCTGTATAATTACTGTGTGTAACAGAAGCACTTACCTAGGTAGGAGTCCATCATACAGCAGTCAGGTGTATCTGTATAATTACTGTGTGTAACAGAAGCACTTACCTAGGTAGGAGTCCATCATACAGCAGTCAGGTGTATCTATATAATTACTGTGTGTAACAGAAGTACTTACCTAGGTAGGAGTCCATCATACAGCAGTCAGGTGTATCTATATAATTACTGTGTGTAACAGAAGTACTTACCTAGGTAGGAGTCCATCACACAGCAGTCAGGTGTATCTATAGAATTACTGTGTGTGACAGAAGCACTTACCTAGGTAGGAGTCCATACAGCAGTCAGGTGTATCTATAAAATTACTGTGTGTAACAGAAGCACTTACCTAGGTAGGAGTCCATCATACAGCAGTCAGGTGAATCTATATAATTACTGTGTGTAACAGAAGCACTTACCTAGGTAGGAGTCCATCACACAGCAGTCAGGCGTATCTATATAATTACTGTGTGTAACAGAAGTACTTACCTAGGTAGGAGTCCATCATACAGCAGTCAGGTGTATATCTGTATAATTACTGTGTGTAACAGAAGCACTTACCTAGGTAGGAGTCCATCGTACAGCAGTCAGGTGTATATATATAATTACTGTGTGTAACAGAAGGACTTACCTAGGTAGGAGTCCATCATACAGCAGTCAGGTGTATCTATATAATTACTGTGTGTAACAGAAGCACTTACCTAGGTAGGAGTCCATCATACAGCAGTCAGGTGTATCTATATAATTACTGTGTGTAACAGAAGTACTTACCTAGGTAGGAGTCCATCATACAGCAGTCAGGTGTATCTATATAATTACTGCGTGTAACAGAAGCATTTACCTAGGTAGGAGTCCATCATACAGCAGTCAGGTGTATATATATAATTACTGTGTGTAACAGAAGCACTTACCTAGGTAGGAGTCCATCATACAGTAGTCAGGTGTATCTATATAATTACTGTGTATAACAGAAGTACTTACCTAGGTAGGAGTCCATCATATACCAGTCAGGTGTATCTGTATAATTACTGTGTGTAACAGAAGTACTTACCTAGGTAGGAGTCCATCATACAGCAGTCAGGTGTATATATATAATTACTGTGTGTAACAGAAGCACTTACCTAGGTAGGAGTCCATCATACAGCAGTCAGGTGTATCTGTATAATTACTGTGTATAACAGAAGTACTTACCTAGGTAGGAGTCCATCATACAGCAGTCAGGTGTATCTATATAATTACTGTGTGTAACAGAAGCACTTACCTAGGTAGGAGTCCATCATACAGTAGTCAGGTGTATCTATATAATTACTGTGTATAACAGAAGTACTTACCTAGGTAGGAGTCCATCATATACCAGTCAGGTGTATCTGTATAATTACTGTGTGTAACAGAAGTACTTACCTAGGTAGGAGTCCATCATACAGCAGTCAGGTGTATATATATAATTACTGTGTGTAACAGAAGCACTTACCTAGGTAGGAGTCCATCATACAGCAGTCAGGTGTATCTGTATAATTACTGTGTATAACAGAAGTACTTACCTAGGTAGGAGTCCATCATACAGCAGTCAGGTGTATCTATATAATTACTGTGTGTAACAGAAGGACTTACCTAGGTAGGAGTCCATCACACAGCAGTCAGGTGTATGTCTGTTTATAGTACACATCTCTTCACAGCAAACAGTGGGCAAACAAAGGGTTTTGGTAGTTGTGAATGTCTCGTAAGCGTCTCTAGTCTTTACATAGAAACATAGAAACATAGAAGATTGACGGCAGAAAAAGACCACCTGGTCCATCTAGTCTGCCCTTTAGTATTCCTTTATTGTTATCTTAGGATAGATACATGTTTATCCCAGGCATGTTTAAACTGTGTTACTGTGGATTTATCAACCACCTCTTTATCTTTATCAGATTGTAAACTGAAACAAATAGTAGCAAACTACAAGATATATATCAAACTGACTGATGTTTGAAGGAGAACTTTCTAGATAAGTCCACTAAATAATTGCTGTGATGGTACCAGGATTTACCGGACTCTTTTGGGGTCATTGGTTCCTGAACTGCTGCTTCTGCAGTGGCCAAGGTGAGAGGCCCCAAGCCCCCTCCAGAAATACAGCCGAGACTTGTATTAAGGAGGGTAGGACAGACCACTTTTATTGATGAAACACACTGCTTATATATACTTCCAGACACTCTTATCAAGATTAGAATGTAAACTAGGGCTTGGGACAGTGTTGGTACGCTTGATCAATCAGGGAATGGCTACATTTCCATACACTCTTATCATGATAAGAATACAAAGTAGGACTTGAAAAAGGGGCATTTTAAGTGGACCATAATAACTTCCCCTGATTGGACAAGGAAGCACAGCAGGACTCAATCAACATTCCAATCATTCCCTAGCACAAGTTACACAGACCTGGAGTATATTGTAAGCAAGCCAGAGTGCTGGGCATAGCCTTTATTTTGTCTGCACTCTGGTTCCCATCTGCCAAATCCCTTTACATGACTTACAGTATTACACCACACACACTATCACATTATGTCACACAATGTACAACATAGTGATCAATATTTCAAGTGGTATAGTGCTAAATCACTCCATCTGGTGACAATTTTTAGGGTAAATGTCCCCTTTAATTAAACATATTAAAGGAATAGTAATATTTGAACATAAATGCAGCTTCAATTATTCCTCATAGTTTTTGGACCATGTAGAGCGTTATTACAATTTATACGATGTGTAGTTCATGAGTAATTGAATTATAAAGTGTCCCCTTCGCCACGTTTACCTACATAACGCTCTTCTCCTCAGAGCTTCAAGACAGTCCGGATGGAGAGCGATGAGGGACAATCTTCTGTCATCATAAGGAAAAACCTTCCTTCCTTCATCAAGTGTGTGTGTGTGTGTGTGGGGGGGGGGGTGTCAGGGTTTTCCTTATACTGATAGAAGGAAGATTGTCCCTCGCTGCGATCCAATGACCGGATCCCAGATCTGAGGGGAGGCATCTTTATGTAGGTTAAAAGGACGGGAGGAGGACACTTTATAATTTAACTAGCAATGTGGGACGGCATTGCCCGTCATGTTATGACCGTTGGGCGCACATGCCTGAAATGTAGACACACTGATGAACACAGACATATGCAACACACAGGCAGACACATACACACAGTGAGCGGCAGAAACATGCAAAAGACGTGCACACAGACAGACACACCGGAGATGCACACATGGACACACATATGGAACAGAGATATACACATGCAACATATATGCGCAGAAACACATGTGCGCATGAGTTGTGCACCCCTCTGGCACTCAAAGGGTTAATGTATAGAGAGGGCATGTCAGAGTTAAATAGCAGTGGGAAGTGTATTTATACCTGGGAACTTTGACTTGTGTAGTCCCTGGAAGGGAGTCATGTGGTGCTGATGTGGAGACAGCAATGGGGCAATCTGGGTTAAAAGTGGGCAGGGCTTAAACGTGACTAGGGGGCGGGGCTTAACATAAATGTGGAAAAGTGTTAGTAATAGGCTGGGGAAGGAGGATAAGTGGAAGGGAAATGCAAGTTTACAGTGTGAGTGGTTTGAACACACTCCCTGAGGGGTAAAACTTGATACACAACCCTGTGGCAGTCAGTGGGTTAAGTGTGTTCCTGATGGCTGTCTGTCCTGTGTCTTGCATGGCAAATGATGACAGTCAAGAAATAATTCAGCAATGAGAGCCTACCTTAACCCTTTGAGTGACATTTTGTTCCCCTGGTGCTGTAGCACCCTTCAGTGGCTGTACTACAGGTCCTGCTGAGTAGGCTGACCAGACCTCACCTTTAACCGAGGACGCATAGGAAAAATGCACACTGCAGGACTGCTTTGATTTCAGTGAATTACTGAAATATGCCTATTTCCTATGTGTCCCCGGTTAAAGGTGAGATCTGGTCAGCCTACTGCTGAGGCCACTGGGAGTCAGGTTGAGTGACTGTGTGTGTCAGCCATATTTCTTTCTGGCTTTGTGTGTGTGTGTTTGGTGCTGTGTGAGTGGGGCATGTGTGTGTGTAGTACCTGGGAACTTTTACTTGTGGAGTCCCTGGAGAGGACTTCTGTGGTGCTGATGTGGAGAGAGCAACGGGGCAATTTGGGTTAAAAGTGGGCAGGGCTTAATCGTGAGTAGGGGCGGGGCTTAACATAAATATGGAAAAGTGTTAATAATAGGCTGGGGAAGGAGGAGAAGTGGGAGGGAAATGCAAGTTTACAGTGTGAGGGGTTTGAACACACTCCCTGAGGGGTAAAACTTGATACACAACCCCGTGGCAGTCAGTGGGTTAAGTGTGTACCTGATGGCTGTCTGTCCTGTGTCTTATGTGGCAAATGATGACAGTCAAGAAATAATTCAGCAATGAGGGCCTACCTTAACCCTTTGAGTGCCATTTTGTTCCCCTGGTGCTTCAGTTTCCCTTCAGTAGCTGTACTACAGGTCCTGCTCAGGCCACTGGGAGTCAGGGTGAGTGACTGTGTGTGTGTGCCATATTTCTTTCTGGCTTTGTGTGTGTGTTTGGTGCTCTGTGTGTGTGTGTATGTGTGGTACTGTGTGTGTGAGTGGGGCATGTGTGTGTTTGGTGCTGTGTGAGTGGGACATGTGTGTGTGTGTGGGTTTGGTGCTGTGTGAGTGGGGCATGTGTGCTTCCCTGTGGTGTAGAAGCAAGTGACATCCATTTTGTTTTTTTATGACTTTGATAGAGGTGGGCGGGCTGCATAGTGGGGGCGGGCCAACTCCCTTCATGATTTTCACACCAGTACCAGTGTTTTGGCAGGCACAAAGTCTTCTTTTATATATATATATATATATATATATATAGATTACTTAGGAGCAAAACACCGTATAGTATTGTAATAAAGTTCTACGTGGTCCAAAAAATATGAGGAATCAAAGCTGCATTTATGTTCAAACATTACTATCCCTTTAAGCCTTTAAATACCGGAGGGGTACACAACACATAGCAAAGCCCCTCCAGCATTTAAAGGGTTAAGAGACATTGGGTCCGTGTTTCAGCACTGATTGGCTGGAGAGGAGAAGCTGGAATACATGAGGAGGTCCTGGGACGTTCTGCCGACTTCTAATCTCAGCCCAGGAGCTGCTCTGCACTTATTAATAATAACCCCCACTTTCCTTCCTGTGGCCATAAAATCCTAATGTCCCCTATGAATTCTGCTCTTGTGCCTTTGTTCAAGGGATAACGCCTTCAGTCAGTCCTTGATGTCAGCTCCATTGAGGAAGGCATGACACTTGATGGCATGGTCTTCTCAAATTGTGAATTAAATTGAGACATGTGTATCAGCATGTGACTAAAAATCCTCTTTCATTTTAGGTGCAAAATCATTTAATATGTTCTATATTTTGTCTCTATTTCTTGTTCTGTATTGATACATCTGTCTGTAAGGGCCATTAGTGCATTTTCTGGGAGATCACTTTATCTGTCTCATGAGTTAATCATTTTACATTTCTAAGGTTATTTATTCATGTTCCTGCAGAGCACTGATAAGTCATCTAGTCAAGGTACAATCCAGATCAGTGTCAGGTACAAGTGCAGGGAGAAGTGTAGGAGGAGGAGACAGCGAGTTGCAGGTTGTCAGGTGAAGACGGGAATATAATACAGGCGGAGGGAGGAGCAATGTGTCTGGGTTACAGTATCGAATCCTCTTCTGATGAGAAGTATGAAGGGAAGGATGACAGGTAATAGAGGCGGCTGTGGAAGCTGAGTTAGGATCTTCATTCAGTCAGCAGGGTGAGAGGTGGAGCGTTTCCCAACTACTTGCCCAGTACTGGAGACCGGGACCTCCTGCACTCACTGAGGATGATCTAACAAGAGGACCAGGAGCAATTCTGATGCACTCAAACTTCCCAATGACTTAAATGTGGCTTTTAACTCTTTGAGTGTCAGAGAGGCAATGCGTTGCGTACCCCTCTGGCACTCAAAGGGTTAACCATTTGATTGCTAGAGAGGTCTCCATTTCATTGTGAAACTGTTGGTTTTATCCACAGTACATCAAAGCAGAGCTGCATTTGCATTGATTTAATGTAGTTTTAACTCCTGAAATGCTAAATAGTACTCCGATACATTTAAGGCAATTGGGAATTGTGTAAAATTGCTATCTTCCTCTATGGTAAAATTGCAAGGAAACAAAAGAACAGGAGGCGCTCCTAGTGTAATATAGACAAGCATAATAAAACGGAAGATGCCCTTCCCCACTGAGAAATCTACTCACAGGGAGAGGTGTTCAGTGTGACACATATATGTCCACTGAAGTTCCAGCGAAAGGGATTTTATACTGTCCCAGCTACACTGATGATCAAGAGGAACGCTTTAAAATGGGCAGCTCCTCTATATATCTATCAGAAAGCCAGACATACGGAGAAATACAAAAGAAAAGGGCGCCCAATAGTGTATGTTATGCGAATAAATTATAAACAAGTGTAGAAAACTAGTATAAACACAATTGTAGTGGATGAGTAGATCCACCTTCTCCTAACCAGATACCCTGTCTTTGCTCAGGTGCACAAGAATCAGAAAGGAAGGTGCCACTTTCAATCTCTTTATAATATAATTTCAATATAATTTCAAGTTGCCTCGACTCCCGCACTAACCCCCCCCCCGCCCAGTCAGGTCTGTGCCTCCTTCAGGACAGACCTGTAGATGCTGCGCTCCCTCGTCGGGTCTTTAGTATTACAGAGCGCTGGGAGATGACATCATCTCCCAGCGCTCTGCATGAAGAGAAGACCACACAGGAGCTCCAGCAGCTACAGGTCTGTGCCAAAGGAGGCACATACAGACCTCTCCTGCCTCTGGACCACTAGTGTCACGGTTTTTGATGAGCCCTCAGACCAGACTGATAAGGTTAAAATGACTTTATTGAAAATAAGGTCATACACGTAAATAGGCCATCGGCCCAAGCCAACAGGACAACAATATAGGCAGGTATAACAAGAATAGCAAATAGTGATAAGTACAATAGTGTGAATAATACAATCACTGGTCAGAAGGTTGAGGCTGGAACTGAACAGGTGGCAGGTAACAGTCCGAGCACTGACCACAGGACCTTGGCACAGATGGTCCAGGAGGAAGTGATTGGCACCACCCAGGCAACCAGTGTCCCTTCCACAGAGGATGGTAATAGCGCAACGCTGGCTCTTGAGCCCAAGGCTACTGCAGAATGGATTGAGCATGACTCTACCTGGAGAGACCAGGCACGCAAGGGTCAATAGGTAACACCCTATGTATCTGCAACTCCCAAAGGGAGTGAGCCCAGCGTAGTAGGAAGGTGGACACAGAGAGATCAGAGTAACTCAGTCAGTGCAGAACACTGTACCGGTACTTCGCGTGTGCACTCCACCAATGGCGGTCAGAGAGTAGCCACAGCATGAATGCTAGCAGCCGGTCGACAAGTAATAGCGCCACGCGGCGCAACCAACCAGATAACGGTAATGCCACAGGAAGTCAAGCGCAAGTAACAGAGGCAACCAAGCGGTAGGATAGATGCACAGACAATATGCTAGACACTGCTGGCACTGAAGCACCGAGACAGCCAGGAATAGTCAGTAACGGAAGCGGGTGCTCAGCCAGATACGATCAGCAACGGAAGCGGATTCTCAGTCAGATATGGTCAGCAACGGAAGCGGGTCCTCAGCCAGATACGGTCAGCAACGGAAACCAAAGAAGAACAGTAACTTCAGGAACGTCGTCAGGCAGGCCAGGTCATACACGAACAGCAAACACGAGCATAAGTCAGTAACTAGTACACCAGGAAAGGGCAACATCATGATGACATGACAGGACTTATAAAGGCAGTTGCTGGGCGGCGACAAGGATACTGACCAATCAGACAGCAGAAGAGGAAAATAGACAGTCAGAATGTCGCCGCCTGCTACCAGGAGCACGGGCACCATGATAACTAGGAAACGGACACTGGGGGGCAATGTGGAAATGATGGGGCAATATGGATCTGATGGGGGGCAAGATGGAGATGATGGCAATGTAGAGATGATGGGGCAATGTATGTGAGGGTAAGTTGGAGCTGATGGCAATATGGAGCTGATGGGGGGCAATATGGAGATGAAGGGGGCAATGTGAGGGTAAGTTGTAGCTGATAGGGCAATATGGAGCTGACGGGGGTAATATGGAGATGATGGGGCAATGTGAGGGTAAGCTGGAGCTGATGGGGCAATATGGAGCTGATGGGGGCAATGTGAGGGTAAGTTGTAGCTGATGGGGCAGTATGGAGCTGATGGGGGTAATATGGAGATGATGGGGGAATGTGAGGGTAAGTTGGAGCTGATGGCAATATGGAGCTGATGGGGGCAATATGGAGATGAAGGGGGCAATATGAGGGTAAGTTGTAGCTGATGGGGCAGTATGGAGCTGATGGGGGTAATATGGAGATGATGGGGGAATGTGAGGGTAAGTTGGAGCTGATGGCAATATGGAGCTGATGGGGGCAATGTGAGGGTAAGTTGGAGCTGATGGGGGCAATATGGAGATGATGGGGGCAATGTGGAGCTGATGGGGGCAATGTAAGGGCAATATGGAGATGATGGGGGCAATGTGGAGCTGATGGGGGCAATGTAAGGGCAATATGGAGATGATGGGGGGGCAATGTGGAGATATCCAGTGGAGATAGCCAATGGGGGGGGGCACTTCAGATTTCTGTGCCTACAGGCTCCTGAGATATAAATTCTTTTCTTTTTTTAAATATATATTTTGAATAAATAATTATGAGAAGTGCCCTTTTTTTCTGTGCACGTCCCTGATAAAAAGTACATGTATGACGTAATATCAAAACAATGGGAATCTGACAATGAACAGCTAAAAAGCCCTAGATTCACAGTTCACACTGATTTCTCACAGTCTAATGGCTGGTGATTCTGAGGACACAGTATAAACTGCAAAACGTCAATCTATGTCTTTTTAGCTGTTCATTGTCACATGACCGTTGTTTGACATTACATCATATATATACTTTTTATATTAAAATAATTTTATAGGGAGATTGAAAGCAGTATCTTTTTGATTCTTGGGCACCTGAGCAGAGACAGGATTGTTTTCTCCGCAGGCGTATCTGGTTAGGAGAAAGTGTATCTACTCATCCACTACACATAAGAGGGGATACTACTTTCCTACACTTGCTTATAATTTATTCTGATAATGAACACTAAGGGGCGCCCTTTTCTTTTGTATTTCTCTCTATGGTAAAGTTGCTACACTCCAGAACTGCTCATGTGTTCCATGCACCCTACTGGCACTGTATTCACCAGCTTCACACATGATGCCAACACATACCTCCCAACATTTCAAATTGCCAAAGAGGGGCACTTGTGTTTTAGGGGGTGTTGCCGGGGGTGTGGCTGATGGGCGGGGCATGAGCGAGAATTTTTAGGCTATTTAATGACCTATTGACATCTCCTTGTGTAACCTAATAAATGACTTATAACAAGATCAAAGTATTTTATTTACACAGACTAATTTATAAACACATATACTGACTTTTAAACAAACAATAATGTGAGTTTTATTGCTGTGGAGAAATGTGATACTCTTATATACACATCACACAGTCTGATCTCCTAAACACAGGGACACCAGGGTGATACACTTATATACACACCACACAGTCTGATCTCCTAAACACAGGGACACCAGGGTGATACTCTTATATACACATCACACAGTCTGATCTCCTAAACACAGGGACACCGGGGTGATACACTTATATACACATCACACAGTCTGATCTCCTAAACACAGGGACACCAGGGTGATACACTTATATACACACCACACAGTCTGATCTCCTAAACACAGGGACACCAGGGTGATACTCTTATATACACATCACACAGTCTGATCTCCTAAACACAGGGACACCGGGGTGATACACTTATATACACACCACACAGTCTGATCTCGTAAACACAGGGACACCAGGGTGATACACTTATATACACACCACACAGTCTGATCTCGTAAACACAGGGACACCGGGGTGATACACTTATATACACACCACACAGTCTGATCTCCTAAACACAGGGACACCGGGGTGATACACTTCTATACACACCACACAGTCTGATCTCCTAAATACAGGGACACCAGGGTGATACACTTATATACACACCACACAGTCTGATCTCCTAAACACAGGGACACCGGGGTGATACACTTCTATACACACCACACAGTCTGATCTCCTAAACACAGGGACACCGGGGTGATACACTTCTATACACACCACACAGTCTGATCTCCTAAACACAGGGACACCGGGGTGATACACTTCTATACACACCACACAGTCTGATCTCCTAAACACAGGGACACCGGGGTGATACACTTCTATACACACCACACAGTCTGATCTCCTAAACACAGGGACACCGGGGTGTTTCACTTCTATACACACCACACAGTCTGATCTCCTAAACACAGGGACACCGGGGTGATACACTTCTATACACACCACACAGTCTGATCTCCTAAACACAAGGACACCAGGGGGATACACTTCTATACACACCACACAGTCTGATCTCCTAAACACAGGGACACCAGGGGGGATACACTTCTATACACACCACACAGTCAGATCTCCTAAACACAGGGACACCAGGGGGGATACACTTCTATACACACCACAAAGTCTGATCTCCTAAACACAGGGACACCAGGGGGATACACTTCTATACACACCACACAGTCTCATCTCCTAAACACAGGGACACCAGGGGGATACACTTCTATACACACCACACAGTCTCATCTCCTAAACACAGCGACACCAGGGGGATACACTTCTATACACACCACACAGTCTCATCTCCTAAACACAGGGACACCAGGGGGATACACTTCTATACACACCACACAGTCTCATCTCCTAAACACAGGGACACCAGGGGGATACACTTCTATACACACCACACAGTCTCATCTCCTAAACACAGGGACACCAGGGGGATACACTTCTATACACACCACACAGTCTCATCTCCTAAACACAGGGACACCAGGGGGATACACTTCTATACACACCACACAGTCTCATCTCCTAAACACAGGGACACCAGGGGGATACACTTCTATACACACCACACAGTCTCATCTCCTAAACACAGGGACACCAGGGGGATACACTTCTATACACACCACACAGTCTCATCTCCTAAACACAGCGACACCAGGGGGAAACACTGGGGACTCTTTTGCTCAGGGTTGGGGCATCCAGAGGACCGGTGAGGAGCGCACTCCCACTCACCAATCCAGGACAAACAGACTGTGGGCTGCTGGCAAAACTGGGGCAACTCCCAACTTCCTTAGGGAGCACGGTGGTCCCCCTCCCTCGGGCTGGATCAACAGTTGGCCTGGTGGGGAATGACTTCCCACCCACCAGGCTGGGGTCAAAAGATCCAGGGGCAACAAGGGTATCCCTGGTGAGGACCGTGGTCCCACTCACGAAGGCTGGGGTATCAGGACAAGGGGCAACAGGCTTGGGACTGCTGATGAGGACTGTTGTCCCACTCATCACAGCCAAGGTTTTACAGGGCCTGGTGGGCTCGCTCCCAACCACCAGGTCAGGGGTCACATAGGGGCTGGTGGGCTCGCTCCCACCCACCAGTTCACAGTCTACAGGGACAGCACAAGGGGCAGCAGCACTGCATTGTGGCAGTCTGCTGGGGTCCTCTTCTTCCAGGCAACAAACTCCAAGGCCATTCTCTGCCTTGAGGAAGACTGCAATCCCATTCCTCAGGGCCATAACATCCGCGCCCCTGGAGAGCACACATTTCTCTTTCTCCAGGGCAGTATCCAATAACAAAGGGGAAGGACAGGGGCTGCTGGTGGGGACCTGTGTCTCATCCACAGCAACAGGGGTTTCCCAGGCCCTGGGGAGCTCGCTCCTACTCACCAGGCCAGGGTTCACAGGAGGGCTGGTGGGGAACGCATTCCCACCCACCAGTTCACAGTCCATAGGATCAACAAGAGGGCCAGCAGCACTGTTCTCCTTCAGTCTGCTGGGGTCCTCTTCTTCCAGGCAACAAACTCCAAGGCCATTCTCTGCCTGGAGGAAGACCGCAGTCCCATTCCTCAGGGCCATAACATCTGCAGCCCTGGAGAGCACACATTTCTCTTTCTCCAGGGCAGTATCCAATAATAAAGGGGAAGGACAGGGGCTGCTGGTGGGAACCTGCGTCTCATCCACAGCAACAGGGGTTTCCCAGGCCCTGTGGAGCTCACTCCTACTCACCAGGCCAGGGTTCACAGGAGGGCTGGTGGGGAACGCATTCCCACCCACCAGTTCACAGTCCATAGGATCAACAAGAGGGCCAGCAGCACTGTTCTCCTTCAGTCTGCTGGGGTCCTCTTCTTTCAGGCCACAAACCGCAGGGCCATTCTCTGCCCTGAGGAAGACCGCAGTCCCATTCCTCAGGGTCGTATCAACCGTGCCCCTGGAGAGCACACATTGCTCCTTCTCCAGGGCAGTGTCCATTAACAAAGGGAGCATCTTCTTGGGTCTGCTGGTGAGCTCTCTCTCACTCACAACAGTAGGAAAAACAGGGGAAGGGGCCAAATGTCCACCAGGGGGGACGGTTGTCCCACCCCCTGGTACAGGGGCATTCTTGTGGCTGAGGAGCAGCGAATTCCCACTCCTCAGGTCCGGGGTAACAAAGGGGCTGGTGCGTATCACTGTCTCACTCCCCCAGCATGGGGCAACCCAGGGGCTCTGGATGTCTTGAAAGTACTGTTGCTCGACCGACAGTTTAAGTTGGGCAACCATCTCTTCCGACGGATTGGGTCCTAGGTGGGGCAGTAGATTCCTCATTCTCCACCCCACCGGGTCGCAGGACTCAAAGGACTGTTCCATTCCAAGGTCGGAGCCTCCATCCCAGGGCGGGTTGGCCAGCCAGGCCACATCTTCCTGCAGTATAGTATATGGGGGGGCCGCCCGTGGTCCCTCCCCCGTATGCCTCGCAACTTTCCGGATAAGGCCTTGGTAAGCTCGCTCCAGATGCCACTCTTGCTCCACCAGGTCCTCCAGCTCCTCTGCTAGCTCAGGGATATTCTGGAACCCCATCATCTCCTCCCGGGCATCCCTGATTTCCCAAAACCTACTCTCCTCCTTGCTGCCAATGTTGGGGTCGACACAGATGGCCTCCCATCCTACTCCTGGGCCATTGTATCCATTGCCCGCAGCAGAACAAGAGGGGCGGATCATGCTGTAATACTTCAGCTCCTCTTTCTGGTACAGGGCGATATACTGATCCTGTAGCTTACTTTCCACCTTCACAAAGCAGTCCATGCTGTCCTCCCAATCCCGCAGAGGATTGTCCCCCAGAAGCGGCCATTGCAATGCCACCAGCTTCTCAATCCGTCTCCAGTTGGGCTTAACAGCGCCCATTGGTCCTAGATTTTCCATGTTACACATGCAGGATCCCAGGTACCTCCTAATGCAGTGGATACTAGTACTCCAAGTTCCAGGATATCCAAGTTGCTTTGGCCATCCACAGGTTGGGGCCCCCTTGCACTCTGGACTCCAGCAGATCCTCCAGGGCTTTGCTAAGCCCGCCGCAACACTGCTTCCTCCGGTTCAGATGAACCAATGCTCTATCCACTGCTCGCTGCGTTGCTGAGACTGGGGTCAAGCCAGTGGCTATATCTCCCCCTGGATGCTGGTCTCAGTTTCGCTGTTGCTCCATACACTGCTCGCTGCGCTGCTGAAACCGGGGTCAAGCCAGCGGCTATATCTCCCTCTGGATGCTGGTCTCAGTTTTGCTGTTGCTCCACCCACTGCTCGCTGTGCTGCTGAGACCGGGGTCAAGCCAGCGGCTATATCTCCCCCTGGATGCTGGTCTCAGTTTCGCTGTTGCTCCACCCACTGCTCGCTGCGCTGCTGAAACCGGGGTCAAGACAGCGGCTATATCTCCCCCTGGATGATGGTCTCAGTTTCAGTTCCTTGGGATAAGCCGAATCCCGCCGCTTGCCACCAGTTGTAACGTGACGCCTTGTATCATAAGCTGGATACCTCCGTTATAGTTCCTTTCTCCCTCAGAGTAACACTCCAATAGTATAACGAATCTCCTATTCCCAAACATCAGCCGAGACTTGATGAAGGGAAGAACTCTCTTTTATTGACTCAAACACACAGGTTATATACACTACAGAGACTCTTATCTAGATCAGCATGCAAACGAATACTTGGGACAGTGTTTCTATGCTTGACCAATCAGTCACCAGCATCGTTATCAAGATAAGAATGCAGATTAAGACTTGAAATCATACATTCTTAACTGGCTCATCAATAACCTCCTCTGATTGGTCAAGGAAGCACAGCAGGAATCAATTAACATTCCTTAGCACAGAACTGTAGTATAGTGGAAGCCAAGCCCAACCCCCATCTCTGCATTCCAGCAATGTATTGAAAACAACTATGGCTCAGCTCAGTCTATGGTTGTCTTTTGGGTAGAAATAGTCTGAAGACATGAGATCCCATATCCCTAACACACCAATATCTCCCATGGTCGCCACAGTTCCGTCACATACACTTCTACACACACCACACAGTCTCATCTCCTAAACACAGGGACACCAGGGGGATACACTTCTACACACACCACACAGTCTCATCTCCTAAACACAGGGACACCAGGGGGATACACTTCTACACACACCACACAGTCTCATCTCCTAAACACAGGGACACCAGGGGGATACACTTCTACACACACCACACAGTCTCATCTCCTAAACACAGGGACACCAGGGGGATACACTTCTACACACACCACATAGTCTCATCTCCTAAACACAGGGACACCAGGGGGATACACTTCTACACACACCACACAGTCTCATCTCCTAAACACAGGGACACCAGGGGGATACACTTCTACACACACCACACAGTCTCATCTCCTAAACACAGGGACACCAGGGGGATACACTTATATACACACCACACAGTCTCATCTCCTAAACACAGGGACACCAGGGGGATACACTTCTATACACACCACACAGTCTCATCTCCTAAACACACAACACCAGGGTGATACACTTATATACACACCACACAGTCTCATCTCCTAAACAGAGGGACACCAGGGTGATACACTTATATACACACCACACAGTCTGATCTCCTAAAAAGAGGAACATCAGGGTAGGAAAGAGGGAAAGAGGGATTTAGGTCTAAAAGAGGGACTGTCCATCCTAAAGAGGGACACTTGGGAGGTATGGCAACATCAGGTATACAAGCTCTTTAAGGACCACATGTGCGTTCAATGCAATGCACACCCCTCTGGTCCTTAAAGGGTTAAATACAATGTGCCATTTTGCTTCTGGGTGTCTGGCTGTCACAGCAAGAGATGAGACTGCTGATTAATACACACAGAGCCCACACAATGGAGTAAGAATCAAATGCTGCTCTACTGTTTAAAGGAACACTGACCCCTAAAAATAAATGTGGCTGATACACCTTTAAATATCACTTACTTACCAGTAAGCATTTGTGAAAAAAAATGTAATTGTATGTTAGATCCCTAAACTATAATCCTAAACTGGTTTTTTATGCATATGTACACTGTTCTATTCAGACACCATTTTGTGTTTGTGCTGTGTGTAATGAGATATAAGGCACTTACTATATTAAGATTAGTAAACACTGGTCTTGTATTCAAAAGGCTGGAATTGTATCTCAGGCATTTATAGACAATTCTGCACTATCATTTCAGACACACCAATCAAGATTTCTATGGGGTCACGGAAGTACAGGGTATTTATGTATATATAACCCCAATTAAATTTTAAGTGCTAGTGTTTCATTAACTCAAAGATAAAAAAATAATTATATTCTTGTACAAAGTCCTTTAAGTGACAAACAAGTCCTCTGTGCGCTGACCAGTTTGTGATTTTTTTTAGTTGCATTTCCTTGTCACTGATTCCCAGGATGGCGTCTGCTGATCTGAGAGAAGAACTGAACTGTTCCGTCTGCATGAGTATTTATACAGATCCTGTAACACTGCAATGTGGACATAACTTCTGTCTGGTCTGTATTAACAGAACATGGGACAACCAGGAGGAGAGAAGATATTCCTGTCCTGAATGTAGACTGAGATTTAGGAAGAGGCCAGAACTTAAAAGAAACCTGATATTGTGTAACATAGTAGAACGTTTGCTCTCTACTCCTCCAGTGCAGAATCTAAACAGAACTCAAACGTGTCTGGAAAACAGAAAATGTCCCATCCACGAGAAGATCCTGAAGTATTACTGCCCTGAGGATGGTGCCTGTGTCTGTGCGTCCTGCTGCCTGGTTGGAGAGCACAGGGGACACCAGGTGGAACTGCTGAATGAGGCCTCTGAGAAGAAGAAGGAGACACTGAGAAATGTTCTGGACAAACTGAAATCAAAGAGAGAGGAGACAGAGAAAAGAGTCCAGAGTCTGAAGGAGCGCAGGAGAGAAGTAAGTGGAAAATCAGCTGCTGAAACAGAAAGAGTCACTGCCCTGATTAGAGACATCAGGGAACAACTGGAAGCTCTAGAGAAGCGAGTCCTGAGTGAGATCTCCAGGCAGGAAGAGCAGGTTTCACTCCAAGTCTCTGGTCTAATCCAACAGCTGGAAATAAAGAAGGACGAACTGTCCAGGAAGATCCGTCACATTGAGGAGGTTTGTACCAAGACAGATCCATTATCTGTCCTGAGAGAAGACCAAGAATACACTGACACCTGTGATATGGACAGTGATGGAGATAATGATGAATGTATACAACTGGATGAGGCACCGATCTCACTGATCTTACACAGAGGACTTGTACACTTGTCTGATGTTCTGATTGATTTAAAGTTGAGACCGTTCCCTATTCTGGTGACTTCAGACATGTCACTGGATATGAAGACAGCTGGTAATTATATTATTGTATCAAGTGATCTGAAATCTGCCACTTATACATCTACATTTCAGAAGAGACCAGATGGACCAGAGAGGTTTAAATCAAAGAAGGTGCTGAGCATCTCTAACTTCTCGTCAGGGCGACATTACTGGGAGGTGGATGTCAGTGAAGCAGAGGAATGGTGTATAGGGGTGGCCTATCCGAGTATAGAGAGGAAAATAGCTGGACATGAATCTTTTATTGGAGGCAATGACAAGTCCTGGGCACTGATTTTCAATCCATATCTTGCAGCGTTTCACAACAACATACGGAACAAGTTATACTCAGACTTTCCTGTGCGGTCAGTGGGAATATATCTGAATTATGAGGCCGGACGTCTGTCCTTTTACCAGCTGTGTGACCCGGTCAGACACCTACACACCTTCACTGCCACCTTCACTGAGCCTCTACATGCCGCCTTCTACGTGTATAATGACACCTCCATTAGAATCAGAGAGTCATAAAGCCACTTACTGTATATACTCACTAGAAGAGGAAGAATCGGCTATATACACAATGACAGAGTGGAGCAATTCTGGGGCAAACCAACTGCACAGGGTGATGAATAAAATGTCCTAAATTCCCATTGATTTAAATGGGGCTTATAACTACTTGAATGCTACAGGTCTCCATCTCATTGCAAAGCATTCAAGGGATTCAAATCTCCATTAAACCAGTATGTCTGTCCCCTCCAGTTTGTTACATATCCTTTATTTGGTAGGTCACTAGTACATGATTTACATCTCTAGGGCACACTAGTTGCTCTTAGCTCCACCCATGGCTACACCCCCACTCTTACCATGACCACACCCCCACCCCTATCCAGTGCTGTCTGTGATAGGAAATATTTCTAGCCAACAACATAGGAAACCCAAAGAAGGCTCTTAACCCCTTGTATGCTACAATCAATGCACTGAAGAACTCTCTCCAGAGTCAAAGGCAGGGGTGGGAAAAATGTGGCTGGAATGTTTGTTGCCAGAGGATGATGGGGATTGCAGTCCATCCACAGCTGAGAGGCCTCACGTTGTCCACCCCTTATCCAAGCATTACACAGTATCTAGAGGAGAGGAATATAAACTGGTAAATAAATCAGCCCCATTAGACCAGGAGAGGATGTCTGGTGTAAAGGGATCTGGGGATGCTGAAGCCACACCCACAATTTAGAATGTGGGTGTGGCCAGTTCAGCTTAAGCTCCTCCCCTCAGCATGGCGGAATTCTAGGTGGTTGTCCTGTGTGTAGATAATGTGAAATCTGTATGTAGCACTTTATGATCCTGCTGTGATGTAATACACATATTATACAGTGATTTCTGTCATAATGCTTTTACTGGGACACTATTGTATTTGTTTAACCCCTTAAGGACCAGAGGGGTGCGCAACGTATTGAGAAGCACTGTGTTTCACACCCCTCTAGTACTTAAGAGGTTAAAGTTGAGCTGTCACTCTAAGACAGGTTTAGTTTGTTTAACAGAGGATTAAAATCTGTCTATTTGTTGTTCTATCCATTTTACTGTAAATTAAATCATTTTTGAGAAATTTACCTTTATGTGCTGGTGACACATTTATACTAATTCTCTACACAGTATGATAATGAGGTCTGTTTGGTGCCAGTCCTACACCTCATTGTGCTATTAGATATGTTCCTAGTGTGTAAGTTCTGGTTTTCAATAAAGATGTTGTTTTAATGTGTGGTCACCAGGTGGTGCTGTTATAATTGCTGTCTATGTAGGGCCCCGATTTCAGACCATTGAATCCCTGTATCAACAAACTTGCTGACATTGTGTTTGAATGGAGAGAACAGAAATCTTCCAGATGTGCCAAGAGAAGCGCTGACATTACCAGCCCTGCAGATCACCAGACCTGCAGATCACAGAGATCTACATGGAGAGGGAATGGGAGACTTTAAAGCTATCGGATCTCTGTTCCTATAACTAGGGCTACCAGAGCATCCGTTTACAACTGGACACACATGAAATACCTGCTGTAGGGCTGTACTGGTTATTACTGGGCTGTACTGGTTGTTATTGGACTGTAGTGGTTATTTGTAGGGTTGTACTGGTTATTGCTGTGCTGTGGTGGTTTAATACTGGGCTGTGGTGGTTTAATACTGCACTGTGGTGGTTTAATACTGCACTGTGGTGGTTTAATACTGCGCTGTGGTGGTTTAATACTGGACCGTGGTGGTTTAATACTGCACTGTGGTGGTTTAATACTGGACCGTGGTGGTTTAATACTGGACCGTGGTGGTTTAATACTGGACTGTGGTGGTTTAATACTGCACTGTGGTGGTTTAATACTGCGCTGTGGTGGTTTAATACTGCGCTGTGGTGGTTTAATACTGCGCTGTGGTGGTTTAATACTGCGCTGTGGTGGTTTAATACTGGACCGTGGTGGTTTAATACTGGACTGTGGTGGGTTAATACTGGGTTGTGGTGGTTTAATACTGGGCTGTGGTGGTTTAATACTGGACCGTGGTGGTTTAATACTGGACTGTGGTGGTTTAATACTGCACTATGGTGGTTTAATACTGCACTATGGTGGTTTAATACTGGACTGTGGTGGTTTAATACTGGACTGTGGTGGTTTAATACTGCACTGTGGTGGTTTAATACTGGACTGTGGTGGTTTAATACTGCACTGCACTGTGGTGGTTTAATACTGCACTGTGGTGGTTTAATACTGGACTGTGGTGGTTTAATACTGGGCTGTGGTGGGCTAATACTGCACTGTGGTGGTTTAATACTGGACTGTGGTGGTTTAATACTGCGTTGTGGTGGTTTAATACTGGGCTGTGGTGGGCTAATACTGCACTGTGGTGGTTTAATACTGGACTGTGGTGGTTTAATACTGCACTGTGGTGGTTTAATACTGGGTTGTGGTGGTTTAATACTAGGCTGTGGTGGTTTAATACTGGGCTGTGGTGGTTTAATACTAGGCTGTGATGGTTTAATACTGGGCTGGTTTAATACTGGACTGTGGTGGGGTGGCTGGGGTGGTGGTTTAGTACTGGGCTGGTTTAATACTGGGCTGGTTTAATACTGGACTGTGGTGGTTTAATACTAGGCTGTGGTGGTTTAATACTAGGCTGTGATGGTTTAATACTGGGCTGGTTTAATACTGGGCTGGTTTAATACTGGGCTGGTTTAATACTGGACTGTGGTGGTTTAATACTGGACTGTGGTGATTTAATACTAGGCTGTGGTGGTTTAATAGTGGGCTGTGGTGGTTTAATACTGCACTATGGTGGTTTAATACTGGACTGTGGTCATTTAATACTACACTGTGGTGGTTTAATACTGGGCTGTGGTGGTTTAATACTGGACTGTGGTGGTTTAATACTACACTGTGGTGGTTTAATACTGGGCTGTGATGGTTTAATATTGGGCTGCGGTGGTTTAATACTGCACTATGGTGGTTTAATACTGGACTGTGGTCGTTTAATACTACACTGTGGTGGTTTAATACTGGGCTGTGGTGGTTTAATACTACACTGTGGTGGTTTAATACTGGACTGTGGTGGTTTAATACTGGACTGTGGTGGTTTAATACTACACTGTGGTGGTTTAATACTGGGCTGGTTTAATACTGGACTGTGGTGGTTTAATACTGGACTGTGGTGGTTTAATACTGCGCTGTGGTGGTTTAATACTGTGCTGTGGTGGTTTGATACTGGACTGTGGTGGTTTAATACTGGACTGTGGTGGTTTAATACTGCGCTGTGGTGGTTTAATACTGTGCTGTGGTGGTTTAATACTGGACTGTGGTCGTTTAATACTACACTGTGGTGGTTTAATACTGGGCTGTGGTGGTTTAATACTGGACTGGTTTAATACTGGGCTGTGGTGGTTTAATACTGGGCTGGTTTAATACTGGACTGTGGTGGTTTAATACTGGGCTGTGGTGGTTTAATACTGCACTGTGGTGGTTTAATACTGGACTGTGGTGGTTTAATACTGCACTGTGGTGGTTTAATACTGGACTGTGGTGGTTTAATACTGGGCTGTACTGATTCCCAGGTATCCATGCAGCAGGCATGTTCATATCTGTCCAGTTTTAACCCTTTGTGTGCCACATTGCCTCTGACACTCATGGTTACAGGGATTATGTGGAAACCCCGCCCATAGCTGCCATGTCACTACATATGGGTAGAAAGGACCCTTTTAAAGGGACAGTAATGTCCTATAACATTATTTCTTGTTTTCTAATAAAGTATGTGCCACAAATCCCATCTCTCAAACCGCTATGGTTTGAGAGATATTCGCATTCAGAGTTCCCCCCAACCTCCCCTTCTCTTGATGTCAGCTGTAAAGCTGACAGTAGGAGATTCGAGTCGGTCGACTTGAGGAGTCTCTTCAGCAGAGCCGAAATCGCATTATTTAAAAAGAAATACTTCTTTGGAACGGTCTACAAAGTGTGCTTGCAAACCAGGGACACTTTGTAGACCGTTCCATTGAAGTAATTATTTTCCAGTAACTTCCATTTTGGCTCTGCTGAAGAGCCGGCGGCTGGTCCCAGGACCTGGATCTCCTGTTGTCATCACAGCGGTGACGTCAGGAGAAGGGGAGTGAGGGGGGAATTTTCAATGAGAATATCTCTCAAACCAAAGCGCTTTGAGAGATGGGATTTTCTGCAAATAATCTATTTTTTTTAACCTCTAGAAAACTAGAAGAATTTTTATGGGACATTAGTGTTCCTTTAAAGGGAACTTGCCTAAGGAATAAGTGGCTTTTAAAGGGGAACTACCACCCCGCAAAAACGTCATCTTATTTAAGTCTTCATCTGGCGACTAGCTGCTTAGTAGCGCTAGTCACCAGAAATATTACCTGGTTCCAAAGATTTTCTACTTATTCGGAGGCTGACAGTTGCAGGAAGCACGGACATCTTGCCGGCCGGCTCCAAAAGGGACTGACAGCGCAGACGCACGAACGTCACTATGGCAAGATGTCTGTGCTTCCTGCTACTGTCAGCCTCCGAAAAAGTAGAAAATCTTTTAAACCAGGTAATATTTCTGGCGACTAGCGCTACTAAGCAGCTAGTCGCCAGATGAAGACTTAAATAAGATGACGTTTTTGCAGGGTGGTAGTTCCCCTTTAAAGGGTTAGTGTCCGTTTTATAATTTGATGCTGTATTGTAGATTTAAAGGGATAGTAATACTTAAAATGTAAAAAAAAATATGTTGTAGGGTTTATCCCCCTGAGTAAAACAAGAGTACTCCCACTGCTGAAAGGTGTTTCATTCAAAAGTTATTAATTTTCAAAGTTGAATTTTTTAGGTGCAATATCACAGTGGCCTGAAATTGTACAGTGGCGCTGTTGCTACACGATCCTATGGACAGCTCTGGTCAGTTGACCATAAATCTCCATAGGATGGTGTAGCAACAGCGCCACTGTACAATTTCAGGCCACTGTGATATTGCACCTAAAAAATTCAACTTTGAAAATTAATAACTTTTGAATGAAGCACCTTTCAGCAGTGGGAGTACTCTTGTTTTACTCAGGGGGATAAACTCTACAACATATTTTTTTTTACATTTTAAGTATTACTATCCCTTTAAAAAAAGAAATTACCTGGAGCAAGTCCCATCTCTCAGACCTTTATGGAGATATAATGTTTTAAACTTCCCCCCTCCTTCTCCTTGCACGGACGTCAGACAGAAAGGGATCCCGGTCCAGGGAGCAGCTGGTGGCTCTTCAGCAGAGCCGAAATACCGCAATCTAAAAATAATTATTTTACTGGTACGGTCTGGTTTGCAGACACACTTTGTAGTCCATTCCAATGAAGTATTTCTTTTTAGATTGCGGTATTTTGGCTCTGCTGAAGAGCCACCGGCTGGTCCCATCCCCGGGAACTCCTTCTGTCTGACGTCCATGCAAGGGGAAGGAGGCAGTGCCGTAACAATAGGGGTCGCAGCGGTGGCACCTGCGACCGGGCCCGTCCCTCTGCGATCCCCGTCGCCCGCAGCAGTCGCTTAGCTGATCTCCCACTCGGCGCACCGCTCTAGCAATACAGAGCGCTGGGAGATTACATCATCTAGTAATACAGAGCACTGGGAGATGACATCATCTAGTAATACAGAGCGCTGGGAGATGACATCATCTAGTAATACAGAGCATTGGGAGATTACATCATCTAGTAATACAGAGCGCTGGGAGATGACATCATCTAGTAATACAGAGCGCTGGGAGATGACATCATCTAGTAATACAGAGCATTGGGAGATGTCATCATCTAGTAATACAGAGCATTGGGAGATGCCATCATCTAGTAATACAGAGCGTTGGGAGATGCCATCATCTAGTAATACAGAGCATTGGGAGATTACATCATCTAGTAATACAGAGCATTGGGAGATTACATCATCTAGTAATACAGAGCGTTGGGAGATGACATCATCTAGTAATACAGAGCGTTGGGAGATGCCATCATCTAGTAATACAGAGCATTGGGAGATGACATCATCTAGTAATACAGAGCGCTGGGAGATGACATCATCTAGTAATACAGAGCGCTGGGAGATGACATCATCTAATAATACAGAGCATTGGGAGATTACATCATCTAGTAATACAGAGCGTTGGGAGATGCCATCATCTAGTAATACAGAGCGCTGGGAGATGACATCATCTAGTAATACAGAGCGCTGGGAGATGACATCATCTAGTAATACAGAGCATTGGGAGATTACATCATCTAGTAATACAGAGCGCTGGGAGATTACATCATCTAGTAATACAGAGCATTGGGAGATGCCATCATCTAGTAATACAGAGTGCTGGGAGATTACATCATCTAGTAATACAGAGTGCTGGGAGATTACATCATCTAGTAATACAGAGCGCTGGGAGATGACATCATCTAGTAATACAGAGCGTTGGGAGATGACATCATCTCCCAGCCTCTGCATTACTAGAGCGGCACGCAGGAGCTCCAGTTACAGAGATCTGTGCTGAAGGAGGCACAGATCTGTTAAGCCACACCGCTAGACCACCAGGGACTGGAGGTAGGGGAAATGTGGAGATAAAGGGGAAATGTGGAGATGGGGGCATTGTGGAGATAAAGGGGCAATGTGGAAGGGGCATTATGGAGATGAAGGGGGCATTGTGGAAGGGGCATTGTGGAGATGAAGGGGGCATTGTGGAAGGGGCAATTTGGAGATGAAGGGGGGCATTGTGGAGATGAAGGGGGCATTGTGGAAGAGGCATTGTGGAGATGAAGGGGGCATTGTGGAAGGGGCATTATGGAGATGAAGGGGGCATTGTGGAGATGAAGGGGGCATTGTGGAAGGGGCAATGTGGAGATGAAGGGGGCATTGTGGAAGGAGCAATTTGGAGATGAAGGGGGGCATTGTGGAGATGAAGGGGGCATTGTGGAGATTGGGGGGCACTGTGGAGATGAAGGGGGCACTGTGGAGATGAAGGAGGCATTGTGGAGATGAAGGGGGCATTGTGGAGATGAAGGGGGCATTGTGGAGATTGGGGGGCATTGTGGAGATGAAGGGGGCAATGTGGAGATGAAGGAGGCATTCTGGAAGGGGCAATGTGGATGAGGGGACCAATGCGGTCGGGGGGGCCCATGGCAATTCTTGCCGCTGGGCCCGGTGGCTTCTAGTTACGCCTCTGGAAGGAGGGGGGAAGTTTAAAACGTTATATCCCCATAAAGGTCTGAGAGATGGGACTTGGTCCAGGTAATTTATATTTTTAAATCTACATTTTAGCATCAAATTATAAAACGGACATTACTAACCCTTTAAAGGAATATTAACACTTTATTTTCATTGACATATTATGCACTTGCAGAAGATGTAAAGTCAACTTGTCTGTACTTGTTATTTTAGTTTTTCAATTTCAGATTTTGTTACACTTTATGCGCCTGACAGTAATCTCCCTGGATCTCTGTTTTCAGAGAGTTTTCTGGTCAGCTGGCCATCAGGACAGTACAGTGATACAATGTAACACTATCCCTGCAGCACTTAGTGCTCTGTATCCTATATTTTATCACTAGATCAGCTTTCATAGTCCCTACAAACAATTCCAGGGAGCTCACTGTCAGAGACATAAGAGTTAAAAAATAAAGATGGAAAAAATAATAATTATAGGTAATATGACTTTACAAGTTATGCACTTGAAGTTTTGCCTTGTATCCAGGGGCGTAACTATAGGGGTCGCAGCTGTGACTGGGCCCATGCACTCCAGAGGCCCGGCCTCCCCCTTCGACCCCTCCACCTGGTGCCCGCAATCTCCCGCCAGCACTCTAGTAATGCAGAGAGATTACATCATCTCCCAGTGCTTTGCATTACTAAGAGGACCGCGTGGGAGCTCCAGGGAAGAGATGGGGGCATTGTGGAGGGGGTCATTGTGGTCAGGGGGGTCAAAGTGGTCGGGGAGGCACATGGCACTTCTTGTACCAGGGTTTCTAGTTACGCCTCTGCTTGTATCTGCAATTATCAGTGTATAATGATATCTACTGAAGCTGCCTCTAGTCACTCCTCATAGCAAACTACAGGTCTCAATAGGTTTCATTGCGCCATAAGAGACATATTTTGATTTATAAAAATAGCAGAATAAATATGGGACCAATCAGATGCTCTCATTCTTGTACCTCTCTCAAGCCCTTTGGCGGCAAACTGCCTTCTGCTATAGTCAAATAGTTCAACAGACCAGAGCACCTGCTGTCTTTTTTTTTTCTGCACCCCAGTTCCTTGTTTTGCATAGCTGACTCGGAGGTATGGCTTTTTAACAGCAAGCCTTCCATGAAGACCACTTCTTACCAGACTTCTCCGGACAGTAGATGGGTGTAACAGGGTCCCACTGTTTTCTGCCAGTTCTGAGATGGGACGGCTGGACATCTTCCGATTGTGAAGAGAAGTAAGTATGATGTGTGTTTCATCTGCTGCACTGTTTCCCTGGCCGTCTACTGCTTCTGCCGTCTTCAGCGTTGCCCTTGTCTTTTTGCTTCTTGAAAAGAGCTTGGACAGCACATCTGGAAACCCCTGTCTGCCTTGAAATTACTGCCTGGGAGAGACCTTGCTGATGCAGTGTCTTGTGTCTTGTTGCTGTGCTCAGTCTTGCCATGGTGTATGACTTTTGACATTTAAATTGTCTTCAGCAACCTCAGCTTGTTAGCTGAGTTTGGCTGTTCCTCATCCAGTTTTATTCCTCCTACACAGCTGTTTCAGTTAATGATTGTATTTCAGCCTACATATTAAATTGATGATCATTAGCACCTGTTTGGTATAACTGTTTCATCATACACCTGACTATAGGACTACAAAATCCTGACTTTGTGCAAGTGTACCTAGAAGAATTGATTTTGTTTTGAAGGCAAGGGGGGGTCACACCAAATACTGATTTGATTTAGATTTTTCTTCTGTCCACTCACTATGCATTTTGTTAAAGCGGAACTACCACCCAATAAAAATATTGCCCCACATAATTGCAGAATTTTTTCACACCTGCCTAAGACTTTCGCACATTACTGTGTATCTATATATATAAAAGAGGAAGCATCACGTGACCGACAAGCTTGTCCAAAGCCACACACACCCAGGGGCGGCAGTAAGGAGGAGATAAGCATTTCTCCTCCATACATCCTGTCCCATTGGTGTAAGCATGGGGCGTGATTTTGACAGGAGTGGGGGGGGGGGGCTGTGAAAACCTATGCAAGGACTTCACCCTCTACCAGACTATACACCTCCTCACCATACACCCTCCCTCCTATGGGTATCCTTTTAAAAGGTCACATGTTAAATATCACGCGGCTGCACACCTCGATAAACATGTGGCCTGCATGAAAAGTGACAGATGAGAATCTCGCCCTGCATATAAGCGCAAGATTCTCATGTCGTCTCCTTCAATACAGCAGCATTGCCAGCATACCTGAATCTGCATCCAGCCCTCTTTAAATCCTGCATTTAGCATGCTTTAACCCTTTGAGTGCCAGAGGGGTACTCGTGCATTTGTTTGCAATGTGTTGCGTACCCCTCTGAAACTTAAAGGGTTAACGCTTCACCCAGCCCTCTGTAACTCCCTCAGACAAGGAAGGTATATTGCAGCATTTAGAATCATTACAAGGTACTTGTAGCTGGCTGATGTACTGCCTGCGATCTTCTGGTAGTAGGGTGACCACATTTCCCTTCTGCCATTCCGGGACGTGGTCACCCTAGCCGTCATACCTTAAGTCCCTGGTGGTCTAGCGGCGTAGAATGTGCTCTGTGCCTCCTCCAGCACAGAGCTGAAGCTCCCGCGCGGTATGGCCAGTAATGCAGAGCGCTGGGAGTGATGTCATCTCCCAGCGCTCTGTATTACTAGAGCGCTTGCCTCCAGGTAAGCTGCATTGCCGCCCTGGATGTCAGCCTGCAAGCGGTGTGTCATATCATGGACGCCGCGAGCGGCGTCCATGATGTGACACACCGCTTGCAGGCTGACATCCAGGGCGGCTTGCCTTCATTCCGGGACACTTCATTGTCCCGGTTGAAGGGGACCCGGGACGCGGGACATGTCCCTGAAATAAGGGACAGTCCCGGACGTTCCGGGACCCGTGGTCACCCTATCTGGTAGGCAATGTCATTTTTAGGTGTGGCACTCAAAGGGTTAAGCCACATATCGAACAAACATATCTAGGATTTTTACTCCCTTTTTCGATATGTGGCTTAACCCTGTGAGTGCCATGCCAAAAAAATGAAATTAGCTACCAGAAGATTGCAGGCAGTACATGAGTCAGCTACACATCCCTTGTTATGATTCTACAGCAGCAGTAACCCCTTCCTTGTCTAGGGAGTTACAGAGGGGCTGCATCTAGATTCAGGTATGCTGTGGTATAGAAGGAGGCGACATGACAATCTCGTGCTTAAATGCAGGACAAGATTCTCATGTCTCCCTTTTCATTCAGGCGAAATGTTAAATGCGGTGTGCGGCTATTTAACATGCGACCTTTTGAAAGTGAACCTCTCCTATTCGCCTTGCACTCCCCTTTGCCTCGTCCCCTCTCCTATAACATCCACTTCCATGCCCACCACTTTCATTTCATCATGAAGCCACTCGGTCACAGAGGCAACAGCAGCGGTACGGGTGGGGGCATAAAGTGCATATCCTTCCAGGGTGAGAGTGCATATCCTTCCAGGGTGAGTGGCCACAGCATACAGGTTCATATCCTGGACACAACACACTGCAGGGAGGGCGTCATACAATCTCCCACACCATACACTTGTATATCGACACGTATACAGGTCTAAGCTGTAGGAGCTTGTAAGATGCCCCCCTTGCAGTGTGTTCTGTGTCCATAACTGTATGCTGTGACGGCTAGCGCTCCTGCTCTCCTGTCCTGTGTTGCACATTTACTACAAAATATAACCCCTTCCTGGGTCTGTCCCTCCAAGTCTTGTATATTCCTCCCCTCCCAACCTTCACTGCAGTGACTCCCGCCCCCTGTCCTGACTTCATGTACGTCATCTCCCAGGTTCCTTCCTGTCACTGCCTCCTGTCACCTCCAAACTTACAGCAACCACCAGGGGGAGCTGGTTGCTGTAACTTTGGAGGTGACAGGAGCCGGTGACAAGAAGGAGCCTGGGAGATGAAGTACACGCAGTCAGGACAGGAGCTGGGTCTCCTCCTGCCTTGAGTATTGACCTGTTCGGATCCCTATTGTGAACACGGCCTGGTGCTGGAACAGGACCAGGGGGCCAGGCTCTGCTCAGGAGGACCCCAACATCAAAGCCTGAACACAGCGCTGCTGCCCCATCTCAGCCTTAGTATATGCCAGGAACAGAAGCAAGAGGGGAGGAGATGTGCAGCCTGGGGAGCAAGGAGTGCTTTGTACTTCTAATAACTTACAGGGCTACTGATCTAATAACCTCACATTTTAGGAGCTCCTGTGTTAACCTCTGGTTGTCCAGCAAGCAGTCCATGGACCAAACGTGCCTCACCTGAGTTTTATAACACACTTTTTTTCACCCAATATTTTAGGACACGTGAATAAACAGGCCGGTAGGACCTTATCACCTGCTCACAGCTACCGACGTGTCACTGACACCCTACACTTCTTTCATTGACTTGTTAAAGTCCACTACTAAGAGTATAACTGTGCAATTTATCAATAAAGTTCATTTTTTTACTGCTTTTGTTACTGCTAGAAAAAAATTATTTTTGACACATTGCAAAGCAATGTGTTGCCAATCCCTCTGCCATTCAAAGGGTTAACAATGCCATTTCAATACAATCACCCAACGTTTCAACCTACTACTCTCACACAGCTTTATTACAAATAAAACAGGGGCATGCAACAAAAAGCGATGCAATGTGTTGCACACCACTAGCACCGGAAGGGTTAAACTATTTGCTGTCATTAAAAACATATGACAGCAGAGAAATGGACTCATTGATTGTCAGTCGCTCTCTTCTCATTACAATTACATTCACTTTTCTGTTTAAATTGACGGCTGTTTAAATCTAACACCGACAACAGACTCCATATAAAGTCACTCAGTAACACAGGGCCCATCTCTGTGCTCTCATCTGTGTGTAATGACAGATATAATAATATGTATAGGTGTGTATGCGTGTGTCTATGTATGTGTACGTTTGTATGCATATATGTATGTGTGATGATATGTATGTATGTGTCTGTGTGTCACGGTTTTTTGATGAACACTCTGACCAGATTGGTAAGGTTAAAATGACTTTATTAAAGGGATAGTAATACTTTGTTTTATCTTTATTTTATTTTGTAGGCATTAAAAAAATATGAAGAACAATATAAGACTTATCTCTCAGACCTTTATGGTTTGAGAGATATTCACAAGCAAAGTTTCCCCTCCCGCCCCTTTTACCTAGTGTAAGCCATCTCTTCTCAGATGTGGAATCCAGTCCATAGACCAGACAGATAACAGCAGGGGACAATCTTCTTCCTATGAGAACAATGAAAGCCCTTCCCCCCTTGACAAGTTTTTCAGGTTTTCCCCTTATCTTAATTGAAGATTGTCCCTATCTGCAGTCTACCTGGGCACCTCCCTTCTGATCTGGCTGAACAGTGTTACATCAGTAAAAGGGGCGGGAGAGGATACTTTATCATTGAATTACTCTTGGACTACAACTCTGACAGAATTGAAATAACAATCTCCGAAGTCCAAATACTATGATGATTAATTAGAGCTGCTTTTATTATGAAACATTACTATCCCTTTAAGATAAAGATCACACACATAGTTAGGCCCTTGGGTCCACACAAACAGAACATACATATGTACAGTTATATACAGTAATAGCAAGCCAATAATAGAAATGAATTCTTGAATGAAAACAATCACTGGCAACGGGTTCTGGCTTGAACTGGACAGGCAGCAGGCAACGCAGTCCGAGAACTGACCACAGGACCTTGGTGACAGATGGTCCAGGAGGAGATGACTGGCACAACCCAGACACCTAGGAGGCACAGAACCCAGAGGAGTGGGGCAACACTACTGGCACAATCCAGACGCCTGGGAGGCACAGAACCCAGACAGGCGAGGCAACACTACTGGCACAATCCAGACATCTGGGAGGCACAAAACCCAGAGGAGCAAGGCAACACTACTGGCACAATCCAGACACCTGGGAGGCACAAAACCCAGAGGAGCGAGGCAACACTACTGGCACAACCCAGACACCTGGGAGGCACAAAACCCAGAGGAGAGAGGCAACACTACTGGCACAATCCAGACACCTGGGAGACACAAAACCCAGAGGAGCGAGGCAACACTATTGGCACAATCCAGACGCCTGGGAGGCACAGAACCCAGACAGGCGAGGCAACACTACTGGCACAATCCAGACACCTGGGAGGCACAAAACCCAGAGGAGAGAGGCAACACTACTGGCACAATCCAGACACCTGGGAGGCACAAAACCCAGAGGAGCGAGGCAACACTACTGGCACAATCCAGACGCCTGGGAGGCACAGAACCCAGAGAGGCGAGGCAACACTACTGGCACAACCCAGATGCCTGGGAGGCACAAAACCCAGAGGAGTGAGGCAACACTGACCCTGGCACTGGATACCGATAGACCAAGGCAAATCTCATAAGCAAACCCTAGAACACTAGCGGTGAATCGTAATACTAGTGTATATATATATATATATATATATATAGGATATATATATGGAGGCAACCAGTGTCCCTTCACACTGAGGATGGTAACAACGCAACGTTGGCTCTTGAGCCCAAGGCTATTGCAGAGTGGAATATGCACAACCCTACCTGGAAGATCCAGGCACACAAAGGGTCGATACGCCCAGTGATATACTGCAACTCCCAAAGGGAGTGAGTCCAGCGCTGTAAGGGAGGTGGACACAGAGAGATCAGAGTAACACAGTCAGTGCTGTGAACACTGTACCGGTACTTCGCGTGTGCACACCGCCAGAGGTGGTTAAGAGAGTAGCTAAAGCACAAATGCTTAGCCAACGGTCGACAGAATAATAGCGCCACGCGGCGCACACCGACTAGCATAATGGCAAAGCCACAGCAAGTATAGCTGGACCAAACGGAAGCAACCAAGCGGTAAGCTAGGCACGGATGCCAACAGAGCGTTAATACGCTAGACACGGACTGTAACGGAATAAGTCCTCAGCCAGGTACGGTCAGTAACGGAGCGGGTTCTCAGCCAGATATGGTCAGTAACGGAGCGGGTTCTCAGTCAGGTAAGTCAGCAACGGAGCGGGTTCTCAGCCCGATACAGTCAGCAACGGAGCAGCAGTAATACAGTAAACTCAGGAACGTCGTCAGGCAGGCCAGGTCATACACGATCAGCAATAACAGAGCAAAAGTCAGGAACTAGTACACCACGAAAGGGCAACATAGTGTAGACATGACAGAGGTTATAAAGGCTATCACTGGGCGGCGACAAAGATACTTGGCCAATCAGAATGAGATATGGAAATAGAAGAATCAGAATCTCGCTGCCTGCAGCCAGGAGCATGGGCACCATGATACTGTGTCTATGTATGTTTGTGTGAACTCTGTAGTACAACCAACACGCACTTCACAACAGGCAGGCAAAGCCGTCCCACACTGCTAATATATATATATATATATATATATACTAGCAACATGGGACGGCGTTGCCCGTCATGTTATGACCATTGGGCGCATGTGTATGAAATGCAGACACACTGATAAACACAGACATATGCAGCATACAGGCAGACACATACCATACATCCCAAGTGTCCCTCTTTAGGAGGGCCAAATCCCTCTGTCCCTCTTTCCCACCCTGTTGTCCCTCTTTTTAGGAGGTCAAACTGTGTGCAGGGCCGGCTCCACCTATAGGCGAGGTAGGCGCCGGCCTAGGGCGCACACGTACTGGGGGCGGGGGCATGCAGCGGAGAAGAGCTGCGCCCACACACACCACGCCAGGAACCACAACACAGTCAGGTCTATGTTGCTACAGCGCTCCCTCATCTGGTCGGATCTTTAGTAATGCAGAGCGCGCTGGGAGTCATGATCTCCTGCCTCGCTCTGCATTACTGAAGAGAAGACTGCGCGGGAGATACAGGTATGTGATGGGGGGCAAGTTGGAGCTGAGGGGGCATAGTGGAGCTGAGGGGGCAAGTTGGAGCAGATGTGGGGCAAAGTGGAGATGATGGGGGCAAGTTGGAGCTGTTAGGGGAAAGCTGGAGCTGAGGGGGCATATTGGAGCTGGTGGGGGCAAGTTGGAGATGATGGGGGCAAGTTGGAGCTGATGAGGGTCAAAGTGGAGCTGATGAGGGTCAAAGTGGAGCTGAGGGGGGGCAAGTTGGAGCTGAGGGGGGGCAAGTGGAGCTGAGGGGGGGCAAAGTGGAGCTGGTGGGGCAAGTTGGAGCGGATGGGGGCAAGTTGGAGCTGCTGGGGGCATAGTGGAGCTGATAGTGGAAAGTTGGAGCTGAGAGGGCATAGTGGAGCTGGTGGGGGCAAGTTGGAGCGGATGGGGGGGAAAGTGGAGCTGATGGGGGTAAGTTGGAGAGGATGGGGGGCAAAGTGGAGCTGATGGGGGTAAGTTGGAGCTGAGGGGGCAAAGTGGAGCTGAGGGGGCAAAATGGAGCTGGTGGGGGCACGTTGGAGCTGATGGGGGCAAGTTGGAGTTGATAGGGGCAAAGTGGAACTGGTGGGCCAAAGTGAATCTGATAAGGGGCAAGTTGGAGCTGGTGGGGGGCATCTCTTACAGGCATCTCCAGAACAGGGGCAGAGTGGCTCAGGGGGCAGA
This sequence comes from Rhinophrynus dorsalis, assembly GCA_037306005.1. Taxonomy (NCBI): domain Eukaryota; kingdom Metazoa; phylum Chordata; class Amphibia; order Anura; family Rhinophrynidae; genus Rhinophrynus; species Rhinophrynus dorsalis. The sequence continues at coordinate 16,823,213 of CM074725.1, forward strand.
GAGAGGACAATCATGAAAAGAGGTTGTGTATAAGTAGGCAGGGTATAAAGGGGTGGGACACAAGGGTCGGAGCGAAATGGGCGGCAAAATTAGGTTTTGCCTAGGGTGGCAAAAATCCTTGCACCAGCCCTGACTGTGTGGTGTGTATTACTTTGCTCTACAGCAATAAAGCAATAAACTTCAGTATATGTGTTTATACATTAGTCTGTGCAAATTAAATACTTTGGTCTTGAACTAAATCATTTATTCAGTTACATAAATAGCCAGTAATAGGTCACGAAATAACCTAAAAATTCTTACTAATGCCCTGCCCACCAGCCACACCCCCAATAATATCACCTAAAACTAACGTGTCCCTCTTTGGCCCTGTGAAATGTTGGGAGGTATGCACATACACACAGTGAGTGGCAGAAACATGCAAAACACATGTACACACAGACACACTGGAGATGCACACATGGACACACATATGTAACAGAGATGTACACACACAGACACGCAACACATATGAGCAGAAACACATGTGCTCATGAGTTGTGTACCCCTCTGGCACTCAAAGGGTTAAGGTATAGAGAGGCATGTCAGAGTTAAATAGCAGTGGGAAGTGTGTTCATACCTGGGAACACTGACTTGTGAAGTCCCTAGAGGGGACTGATGTGGTGCTGATGTGGAGAGACAAATGGGGCAATCTGGGTTAAAAGTGGGTGGGGCTTAATCGCGAGTAGGGGGCGGGGCTTAACATAAATGTGAAAAAGTGTTAGTAATAGGCTGGGGAAGGAGGAGAAGTGGGAGGGAAATGCAAGTTTACAGTGTGAGGGGTTTTAACACACTCCATGAGGGGTAAAACTTGATACAGAACCCTGTGGCAGTCAGTGGGTTAAGTGTGTACCTGATGGCTGTCTGTCCTGTGTCTTGCATGGCAAATGGTGACAGTGAAGAAGTAATTCAGCAATGAGGGCCTACCTTAACCCTTTGAGTGCCATTTTGTTCCCCTGGTGATGCAGCACCGTTCAGTGGCTTTACTACAGGTCCTGCTGAGGCCACTGGGAGTCAAGGTGAGTGACTGTGTGTCAGCCATCTTTCTTTCTGGCTTTGTGTGTGTGTGTGTATGGGTGTTTGGTGCTGTGTGAGTGGGGCATGAGTGTGTAATACCTGTGAACTTTTACTTGTGGAGTCCCTCATGTGGTGCTGATGTGGAGAGAGCAATGGGGCAATCTGGGTTAAAAGGGGGCGGGGCTTAATCGTGAGTAGGGGGCGGGGCTTAACATAAATATGGAAAAGTGTTAGTAATAGGCTGGGGAAGGAGGAGAAGTGGGAGGGAAATGCAAGTTTACAGTGTGAGGGGTTTTAACACACTCCATGAGGGGTAAAACTTGATACAGAACCCTGTGGCAGTCAGTGGGTTAAGTGTGTACCTGATGGCTGTCTGTCCTGTGTCTTGCATGGCAAATGGTGACAGTGAAGAAGTAATTCAGCAATGAGGGCCTACCTTAACCCTTTGAGTGCCATTTTGTTCCCCTGGTGATGCAGCACCGTTCAGTGGCTTTACTACAGGTCCTGCTGAGGCCACTGGGAGTCAAGGTGAGTGACTGTGTGTCAGCCATCTTTCTTTCTGGCTTTGTGTGTGTGGTGGTGCTGTGTGAGTGTGTATGTGTGTGTTATACCTGGGAACACTGACTTGTGAAGTTCCTAGAGGGGACTGATGTGGTGCTGATGTGGAGAGAGCAATGGGGCAATCTGGGTTAAAAGGGGGCGGGGCTTAATCACGAGTAGGGGGCGGGGCTTAACATAAATGTGGAAAAGTGTTAGTAATAGGCTGGGGAAGGAGGAGAAGTGGGAGAGAAATGCAAGTTTACAGTGTGAGGGGTTTGAACACACTCCCTGAGGGGTAAAACTTGATACACAACCCTGTGGCAGTCAGTGGGTTAAGTGTGTACCTGATGGCTGTCTGTCCTGTGTCTTGCATGGCAAATGATGACAGTGAAGAAATAATTGAGCAATGAGGACCTACCTTAACCCTTTGAGTGCCATTTTGTTCCCCTGGTGATGCAGCACCGTTCAGTGGCTTTACTACAGGTCCTGCTGAGGCCACTGGGAGTCAAGGTGAGTGACTGTGTGTCAGCCATCTTTCTTTCTGGCTTTGTGTGTGTGTGTGTGTATGGGTGTTTGGTGCTGTGTGAGGGGCATGAGTGTGTAATACCTGTGAACTTTTACTTGTGGAGTCCCTCATGTGGTGCTGATGTGGAGAGAGCAATGGGGCAATCTGGGTTAAAAGTGGGTGGGGCTTAATCGCGAGTAGGGGGCGGGGCTTAACATAAATGTGAAAAAGTGTTAGTAATAGGCTGGGGAAGGAGGAGAAGTGGGAGGGAAATGCAAGTTTACAGTGTGAGGGGTTTTAACACACTCCATGAGGGGTAAAACTTGATACAGAACCCTGTGGCAGTCAGTGGGTTAAGTGTGTACCTGATGGCTGTCTGTCCTGTGTCTTGCATGGCAAATGGTGACAGTGAAGAAGTAATTCAGCAATGAGGGCCTACCTTAACCCTTTGAGTGCCATTTTGTTCCCCTGGTGATGCAGCACCGTTCAGTGGCTTTACTACAGGTCCTGCTGAGGCCACTGGGAGTCAAGGTGAGTGACTGTGTGTCAGCCATCTTTCTTTCTGGCTTTGTGTGTGTGTGTGTATGGGTGTTTGGTGCTGTGTGAGTGGGGCATGAGTGTGTAATACCTGTGAACTTTTACTTGTGGAGTCCCTCATGTGGTGCTGATGTGGAGAGAGCAATGGGGCAATCTGGGTTAAAAGGGGGCGGGGCTTAATCGTGAGTAGGGGGCGGGGCTTAACATAAATATGGAAAAGTGTTAGTAATAGGCTGGGGAAGGAGGAGAAGTGGGAGGGAAATGCAAGTTTACAGTGTGAGGGGTTTTAACACACTCCATGAGGGGTAAAACTTGATACAGAACCCTGTGGCAGTCAGTGGGTTAAGTGTGTACCTGATGGCTGTCTGTCCTGTGTCTTGCATGGCAAATGGTGACAGTGAAGAAGTAATTCAGCAATGAGGGCCTACCTTAACCCTTTGAGTGCCATTTTGTTCCCCTGGTGATGCAGCACCGTTCAGTGGCTTTACTACAGGTCCTGCTGAGGCCACTGGGAGTCAAGGTGAGTGACTGTGTGTCAGCCATCTTTCTTTCTGGCTTTGTGTGTGTGGTGGTGCTGTGTGAGTGTGTATGTGTGTGTTATACCTGGGAACACTGACTTGTGAAGTTCCTAGAGGGGACTGATGTGGTGCTGATGTGGAGAGAGCAATGGGGCAATCTGGGTTAAAAGGGGGCGGGGCTTAATCACGAGTAGGGGCGGGGCTTAACATAAATGTGGAAAAGTGTTAGTAATAGGCTGGGGAAGGAGGAGAAGTGGGAGAGAAATGCAAGTTTACAGTGTGAGGGGTTTGAACACACTGTGTGTACCTGATGGCTGTCTGTCCTGTGTCTTGCATGGCAAATGATGACAGTGAAGAAATAATTGAGCAATGAGGACCTACCTTAACCCTTTGAGTGCAATTTTGTTCCTCTGGTGCTGCAGTACAGGTCCTGCTGAGGCCTCTGGGAGTCAGGGTGAGTGACTGTGTGTGTGTGTGTGTGTGTCAGCCATATGTATTTCTGGCTTTGTGTGTGTATGTGGTGCTGTGTGTGTGAGTGGGGGCATGTCTGTTTGGTGCTGTGTAAGTGGGGCATGTGTGTGTGTTTGTGTGGTGCTGTGTGAGTGGGGCATGTGTGTGTGGTGGTCTGTGTGTATGAGTGAGGCATGTGTGTTTGTCTGTGGTGTAGGAGCAAGTGGCGGCCATATTGTTTTTTTCTGACTTTGATAGTGGTGGGCGGGCTGCATAGTGGGGGCGGGCCAACTCCCTGCATGACTGAATCACCCAATAGGAGTAGTAACTCCTGCTTTATGCCTCCCCTGGGTGTGTTTTGGCAGGCACAAAGTCTTCTTTTATATATATAGATAAGAGAAAGGCTCATTGCATAATTTAAGTCTCCTTAGGAGACACACACACCCAGGGGTGGCAGTAAGGAGGAGTTACTGCTCCCATTGGGTAATTCAATGGGGGGGTGTTTTTCACAGGAGATGCAGTACTGATACTCCTGTGAAAATCATGCAGGGAGTTGTCCCGCCCCAACTCTCCAGCCTGCCCACCACTAAGCAACTGAGGAAAAAACAAAATGGCTGCCACTTTCTCCTACACCACACTAATACACACATGCTCCACTCACACAGCACCAAACACACACTACCAAACACAGCATCAAACACACACACCAAACACACACAAACACAGCATCAAACACACACACACAGCACCAAACACAGCATCAAACACACATACAGCACCAAACACACAGCATCAAACACACACACACAGCACCAAACACACACACCACCAAACACAGCATCAAACACACACAGCACCAAACACACAGCATCAAACACTCACACAGCACCAAACACACTCACACCAAACACACACACACAAAAAGCACCAAACATAGCATCAAACACACCCACATACACACAGAATCACACACACAGCATCAAACACACAGTGCCGTAAAGGTATCCCACACATTGCAACCCAATGCATGGGATTCCTTTCTGGCAGTCAAAGGGTTAAGGTTGCAACTGTGTTTCTGCTTCCCTACTGACACACTTCTGCACTCCTACTAATGACTACAGGTTTACACCACACAGTGTGATCTCTTCCAACAAAATAACAGCCAAATAACTCTTACTTCACTTGATTCCCCTCCCTACAACCTTTCCTACCTGCACAGAGCCATGTCTGCTGGTTGCCTAGCAACCACCCCGCCTCCTCCACTATACAGGAAGTTGTGAGGCACCAAAACCTGTTTTTGCTGCTGGGAGAAATACCCTGACCTGCTCTGTGTATCATCACATAGGACTCAAGACCACTGTTGCGGTATGTATGTCTCACACTATGAGACACTGTTTAAGTCTCAGTATGGAATGTGTATGTGTGTCACTATGGGTTGTGTATGTGTGTCTAAGTATGACGTGTATGTGTGTTTCAGTACGGAATATGTGTATGTGTCTCACTATGAGATCTGTATTTGTGTCTCAGTACGGAATGTGTGTGTATGTCTCACTATGAGATCTGTATGTATGTCTCACTATGAGATCTGTATGTATGTCTCAGTATGGAATGTGTGTGTATGTCTCACTATGAGATCTGTATGTGTGTGTGTGTGTGTCTCACTATGAGATCTGTATGTGTGTTTCAGTATGGAATATGTGTGTGTCTCACTATGAGATCTGTATGTGTGTTTCAGTATGGAATATGTGTGTGTCTTACTATGAGATCTGTATCTGTGTCTCAGTATGGAATGTGTATGTGTGTCTCACTATGAGATCTGTATATGTGTCTCAGTATGGAATGTGTGTTTCATTATGAGATCTGTATGTGTATCTAAGTATGGAATGTGTGTGTGTCTCACTATGAGATCTGTATGTGTGTCTCAGTATGGAATGTGTGTGTGTCTCAGTATGGAATATGTGTGTGTGTGTGTCTCACTATGAGATCTGTATGTGTGTGTCTCACTATGAGATCTGTATTTGTATCTCAGTATGGAATGTGTTTGTATGTCTGACTATGAGATCTGTATGTGTGCGCGTCTCACTAGGAGATCTGTATGTGTGTGTGTCTCACTATGGCATCTGTATGTGTGTCTCAGTATGGAATGTGTATGTGTGTGTCTCACTATGAAATCTGTATGTGTGTTATGTGTGTGTGTTTCACTATGAGATCTTTATGTGTATCTAAGTATGGAATGTGTATGTGTGTGTCTCACTATGAGATCTGTATGTGTGTCTCAGTATGGAATGTGTGTATGTCTCACTATGAGATCTGTATGTGTGTCTCACTATGACATCTGTATATGTGTCTCAGTATGGAATGTGTGTTTCAATATGAGAGCTGTATGTGTATCTAAGTATGGAATGTGTATGTATGTGCCTCACTATGAGATATGTATGTGTGTCTCAGTATGGAATGTGTGTGTATGTCTCACTATGAGATATGTATGTGTGTCTCAGTATGGAATGTGTGTGTGTGTCTCACTATGAGATCTGTATGTGTGCGCGTGTCTCACTCACGTCCTGTTTTCTTAGCCGCGCTGTACTGTGTCCTCACCGGGCAACCAAGTTCTGCAAAGTGGCCAAGGGAGCGTGCTTGTATAAATATGCCATGATGCCGCTAGCCGGGTTACCCTTAAGGTCGGCTGGGCAATGTTGGAATAGCCGATCGAAGGCTAGGAACCAACCGGTTGAATGGGGAGAAGTAGCCGCCAGGCAGATCTGACTCCGTGTCGAGCGAGGCAAGCAGGGCAGGGTTGGAAGGTTCGACTCCAGGTCGAACGAAGCAAGCAAGGCAGAGTCGAATGGCGGAAGTCGGAACTCAAGGCTCATCGTCTGTCGAAGTCGGAGTTTCTGCAAGCAAAGAGTGAATAGCTCTTAAATGACCTGCAGGTTTGGGAGTCAGAAAGGACTCTTAAGAACATCCGGGGAAGAACGACACAGGATACTGCTTACTCCACACGAACATAATTTATTGAACAGTTTTCGTTTTTTTATAGTGTTTCAAACCACACTAACTTGGAGCACAGTACATGAGACTTAACACAACCATAGTTCATCCAATAGCGTACAGCAAATGGTAGGGCAGAACACAATGGGGTAGTCACAGGGATAATTCAATCACCACACAGGGGACAAAGAACCAACAACAAATGATTCAGAGAAACATTGACATGATTGAATTAACACACAGCAGGGGGTCTCAATACAGTTCACAATACAATGGCTTGAGTGGCTAGAATAAGCATTCAATGAATAATGGCCAGGGGTTGAACAATTAAGCAAAAGGGCTTGAGGGACTGCAATACACATTGGAAGTAGCCTTGCCCAAACTCAAATAGTTAACCCTTAACTGCCCATTTCCTTGGACGCAAGCCAGCAGGCTATGGTTGTTAGTCTTTTTGGGCTTAGAAATGTCCACAGTACTTTGTATAATGGGCTGATAAGCCTGATGCCCAGACAAGGGCTCCAGTAACGGAGTATGATCCATTACAGTCCATAGGTCTCTTCAGTAACGGCCTATGGCCCGTTACATCACTCACCCTTTTTAGTCCTTTTCCACAAGGGGGGGTTCAGTTCCTTAGGAGTCCTCCTGCCGGGACAGGCCGCCAGCATTCCGGTTTTCCCGACCTGCCTGGTACTTAATTGAAAAGTTAAATGTTTGTAGAGCTAAGCTCCACTGCAAAAGACGTCCATTCTCCCCTGAAACCCGGTTAAGCCATACCAAGGGGTTGTGGCCAGTGAATACCGTAAACTCCCTCCCAAAAAGATAGGGTTGCAGCTTTTTGAGGGCCCAGACAGTGCCAAGCATTCTTTTTCTACTGCCGCATATGCAACCTCCCGAGGTAGTAGCTTCCGGCTCAAGTACACAACAGGATGTTGCTCTCCGGCTTGATTGACCTGGCTCAGCACTGCCCCTAGTCCGCTGTCGGAGGCATCTGTGTGGACCAAGCAAGTTTTGTTAAAGTTCGGTGCTGCCAACACAGGTCCCCTCTCCAAAGCCTCCTTAAGGGCCCGAAATGCTTGGTCACGCTCTGGAGTCCAGTCCACATTGCAGGGCAGCGCTTTCCTAGTTAAATCCGTTAGGGGTTTGGCTAGGGTGCTATACTGGGAACACATTTTCTGTAATACCCAGCTGTCCCTAAAAAAGCCAGTACCTGTTTCTTAGTCTTAGGGGTGGGCTACTCCAGAATGGCTGCTATTTTAGCCGGCTCTGGCCGCTGGTGTCCACCTCCCACCCAATGCCCCAAATACTGGACTTCCCTCATACCTATCTGGCACTTGTCGGGCCTAAGGGTCAGACCAGCACAGGCGATTCTACCTAAGATGGCTTCTAGGTGAAGGAGGTGCTCTTCCCAGGTGTTGCTGAAAATGGCTATGTCAGCCAGGTAGGCACAGGCAAATTCCTGTGCCTCTGCTAGCAGATGATCCACTAGCCGCTGGAAAGTAGCCGGGGCATTCTTCATCCCAAAGGGCATCACCTTAAATTAGTAGAGGCCAAAAGGGGTGATGAATGCGGATTTGACTACCGCCTCAGGGTCAAGTGGAATCTGCCAGTACCCTCTACTGAGGTCAAGGGTAGAAACAACTCCAGCGAGCCTGTCTAGGAGCTCATCTACTCGGGGCATGGGATAGGCGTCAGTGACCGTTCGGTCACTGAGCCTTCGATAGTCCAGACAGAACCGCGTGGTTCCGTCTTTCTTGGGGACCAAGACTACTGGGGAGGCCCACGGACTGGCGGACGGTTCAGTGACGCCTAACTTACATTTCCTGTAGTTCCTGCCACATGCCCTTCCTGACCGCCTCTGAGACTTTATACGCGGGTTGGCGCAGGGGGTCCTGACCTGTGGTGAGCACCTGATGCTGGGTCAGGGTGGTGGGGCCGGGCTGTGGGGAGAATAGCTGGCGCCATTTTTGGACCATCTGTTTACCCTGCTGCTGCTGGGTCGGGTCTAGCTGGGGCCCTAGTGTGGGGGTATCATGGCATTCCAAAGGCCTGGTGGCGGCCAAGAGGTCAGGGATGTCCCGTTCTCTCAGGGTCGTCGCCCGCCACAGTGCATATGGCCAGGGCTGTTTCTGTCCTAGGTTGATATGCTTTCAGGGCGTTCATGTGACAGGTCCTTCGGTCCTGTAGTTTGGCCCCTCTGGCAATCAGACAGGTGGTTTCCTCTTGCCTGTCAATGACCTGATATGGCCCCACCCATGCTGTCTGCAGCTTCTTCTTTTTCACGGGTCGCACAGCCAAGACCTGCTGCCCCACGTGAAACTCTTTGTGTTGCGTGTGCCTATCAGAATAGTGTTTCTGTTTGTGCTGGGCCTTGTGGAGGTGTTGCTGAGCTAATCCCATAAGGGTGGCCAATTTTTCCCGCAGCTCAACTACAGAGGTGACTGCCAGGGTTTCAACAGAGTCGCACTTGCCCTCCCAATATTCCTGGAGGAGGCTCAGGGGTCCCTGGACCCTCCTCAAGAACAAAAGTTCAAAGGGGGAGAAGCCTGTGGACTCCTGTGGCGCCGCCCGGTAGGCGAACAAAAGATGGGGCAGATAGCGCTCCCAATCTCTCTGCTTCTCAAAGCATCTGTTTCAAGGTTCCGTTGAACCTTGAAACAGAGTCCATTGGCCTGGGGGTGGTAAGCTGTGGTGTGAATGGGTTTCACCCCACACAGCTCCCATACCTGGTGCATGAGATCGGAGGTGAACTGCGTGCCCTGATCGGACAGTCTCTCTGCGGGGAACCCTATGCGGGAAAAGATCTTCAGGAGGGCATCCGCTACACTTTCCACAGTGATGCTAGATAGCACTATGGTCTCTGTATAGCGAGTAGCAAAGTCCACAATGATAAGAATGAACCTCTTACCAGTGTGACTAGGGCGGGCTAGGGGTCTTATGATGTCAATTGCTACTCGATGGAATGGCTCTCCTATGAGGGAAACACACAAAAACAGAGGGCGCCCAATAGTGCCTGTAAATGTGATTATTTAAGTAATAACCAAAAGCATAAAGGTTATACTCACAATTTGTAGTTGCTAATTACAAAGCATATGCCCAGAACCAGCACTTTAAGCTTGTGGAGAATTCAAAGTCTGTCTCCACTCAGATCTGTTTGTAGGATTGTTCAAATGAAAGCCATATCCAAAGGAGCAAGATGATTAAAAAGAAAAATGTAGTAGGCTGCTGGAGTTTCTAAAAACACTTAGCTTTTTATTATAAAATAAAATAAAACAACATAAAACAACAGACCAATTGTGAAATATAATAATAGCGTGACGTTTCGCAGCTCTGAGGCCGCTTTATCAAACCAACTGGAATGTCATATAAAATGATACAATGAGGGGTGAGGGTTGCAAGGGTGCAGCTGGATGGTCTCCCTTCCTGCCGACCTGTTGACAGATGTCACAGGTGCAGCAGAAGGCACTAACATTTTGGGATTGTTTGGGCCAGAAGAAGGCTATGGTTAACCAGTGCTCGGTGCACCGGATTCCCAGGTGGCCTGCCAGGGGTACCTCCTGAGAGACAGACAGGAGCGTGGCCCTATGCTGAAAGGGCACTAGTAACTGGGTGCAGGTTACCTGGGTGGCCCCCTGACAGCGGGTCTGGGTGCTACAGTACAATAGCCCATCCTCCCACAGAAACTGTTCTCCCCTTTATCCTGTCTCCCCAGTGTCAGCCCTACGTCTGTACCCTGCCAGGGTGGGGTCTTCTAACAGGACAGCCAAGAATTCTGTGGGAGCTAGCGAAGAGATGGGGGGGTCTGAGGGGGGCAGGTGAGTCAGGTCGTGGTGGGGGGCTTACCATCTGATGTTGGGCGGCTGCTTGGGTAAGCGCTTGGCAGTCCTCGCAGATTCCCGTGGGGGCAGAGCGGCTTTGAAGATGGCCCAAGTCATTCCTTAGTAAGACATCAGTGGGCGGTCCTGGCATAATTCCCATAGTCCGGTTTCCTTGTCCAGAACCCCAGTTTAGATGGATGGTAGCAATAGGCAGTTGATAGACCTTGCCCGCTGCTACGTATACCTCCACGACCTCCTTGCTCTTATAGCGGGGGGACACGCAAGAGGGTTGTACCAGGGTGAGGGTAGCCCCAGTGTCTCTCAATCCTGTTGCTGGGTTTCCATTAATGCTGACAGCTTGGAGATGCTGCTGACAATTGTCCGATTGGGGTTCTTGAGAGAGGGCTATTTCGTGATAGGCCCCCATTCACAATGATCCCCTGGGGTCGACCGAATTTCCACTGGGGCAGGCCATTCCCGGTCTTCGTGTTCAGCGGGGTTACTCTAGGGCTCCTCACTGGTGATGAAATGGGTGGGCCTTGGGGCTGGTCGAGAAAATTGAGGGACAGTACTGAACCGAGGGGGAGCCTGGTATCTGGTGGGGGCTCCTTGGGTTTCTGTGGCTTGCCTGTATTTCCATGGTTTGTGGGACAATTGAATTGGATGTGACCCCACTGGTTACAAGTGTAACATAGGGGCCTGGGATTAGGAGCCCTTCTTGGCGGTGAGGAGGATCTGGTGGGGCCTGGTCCTGTCCGAGGGGGTAAGTAACATTGTGGGGGGGTCGGGGACCCCCTCCTCCTACTGGCCACTGGGACCGGGACCCATCTTCCGTGTTTCCTCGTATTGGTCAGCTGACTGAGCTGCTTGCTCAAGGATGCCCGGGTTAAGATCCCGAACCCAGTCTCGGATGGGCTCAACAATATTAAAAAAAAAATGTTCCAACAGTATTAACTGGAAAAAGTCCTCAAGAGTTTGTGCCCCACATCCCTGCATCCAGTTGCAGGCAGCCCGTTCAAAACCCTGGGCCCATTCCACATAAGAGTCTTGACTCTTTTTCTGTAACTCTCGGAACTGTCTGTGGTACGTGTCCAGAGTGATAGCGTACCGGGCCAGCAGTCTTTGTTTCATCTTTCCATAATCCAATATATCCTGGTCAGGCACAGCTCTGTAAACATCCATTGCCTGACCGGTGAGCTTTCCTGGGAGGATAGCAGTCCACTGTGACTGCTCGACATACAGCAGACGACACATCTGTAACGGAAGCTAAGAAGGGACCGCGTCACCTTCCGCCGTCGTTCCCGGGTCTCTCCCTCTCGGCGCCAGATAAGTGCCGTCGGATGCACCGGTTGAAGTATGGACGGTCACTGAAACAGTAGCAGGATCGCTGGAAGCAGGGAAACACGGGCAGTAGAGAGTGACGCCTCTACTCCCAGGCAAAGGATCACTGGACGATGTCGCAGGAACACAAGGAGGAGAGGATGGAGTCCACGTCACCGCCTGACAGCATACGAATTCGGGTCACAGGAAGCTGGCAGCTGGCGGTCGACAATTCAGGATACTTGGAGCAGATGGGTATCAGAGTGGACACTTTAGACCATAAGCAATACAAGACTCCAGAACTCCTTGTTCACTCAGAATAAGACTGACTTTATTATACAAAACCACACATATTTATACAGATCAACTACATTGGAATACATTGGCCAACCAGATATAATAGGGTGAGGGGCAGAGATAATACAATCCAAACATAAGACAAGGAGCCAACAGCAAATGGTAAGGGCTGACACAATGGGAGCATTCACAGAGGTAATCAACTCACAACATATAATACAAAGGACTGACAACAGTTATACAATAGGTGACTCACAGACTGAGGGGTGTGAATGGATTAACACATGGCAGGGGGTCTCAATACATCTTACAATACACAATACAATGGCTTGAGGGACTGCAATACACATTCAAAGAATTAACCCCTCACTGCCCCTTCCCTTGGAAGCAAGCCAGCAGTCTAACGCAGGGCAGTTTTGTGTAATACAGTACATTAGCCCCATTCACATAAAGTCTATCAAAAGTCTTTTTTAGTGCACAACCAGGGCAAAATGTCCACAGTCTTTGGATAAATAGTTCTAGGGCCAGACAAGGGCTCAAGTAACGGGTAGGATCCGTTACAACATCCTTTCGAAATTGCGCAAGAACCCATCAATGTCCCCCTCTGTGTCGTCGAAGGTCGGAGAATGTTTGGTGCATTACTGGGAGTCCCACTCTTCCTGGTTCGGAGCGAGCCTCCGATGTAGAAGAAGCCTCATGTAAGCTTGTTGCCCAGTCCTCCTGAGCCTGCGACATGAGACGATCGACAACTTTGATCGATGGGTTAGGCCCGTAAAATGGCAGACGTTGAGCTATGATCCTGGTGATCCAATCCTCCCCGTCTTGGTGCCATGTCGTTGACTGTCCTTCGAGTCAAAATGTAGTTGATACGCCTCCTTGTTGACCCCGGTGTTTTGGGGTTGTCAGGAAAATATCCTGGATCATCCTCTGTTGGTAGTTCCATCCGCCGGGCCAGCTCCGCTGTCTTCGCATCCGTGCTCAGCACATCCTGTTTTCATAGCCCCGCTTTACTGTGTCCTCACCAGGCGACCAAGATCTGCAAAGTGGCCAAGGGAACGTGCTTGTATAAATATGCCATAATGCCGCCAGCCGGGTCCTCCCTAAGGTCGTTTGGGCAATGTCAGAATAGCCGGTCAAAGGCGAGGAACTGACTGGTCGAATGCAGAGAAGTCGCTGCCAGGCAGATTTGACTCCGTGTCGAGTGAGGCAAGCAGGGCGGGGTCGGACAGTTCGACGCCGGGTCGATCGAAGCGAGCAAGGCAGAGTCGAATGGCAGAAGCCGGAACTCAAGGCTCAGTGTCTGTCGAAGTCAGAGTTTCTGCAAGCGAAGAGTGAATAGCTCTTAAATGCCCTGCAGGGATGGGAGTCAGAGCGGACTCTTTAGACCATCCGGGCAAGAACGACACAGGAGACTGCTTACTCCACACGAACACACTTCATTGAACAGTTTTCGGTCTTTTATCCAAAATCTGAACCCCCTCAAGTCAAAAGGGGGTGGAACAAGGCACAAAAGAAAATCAACAAATGGTTCATACAACACAAAGACCCAGACTTCATGACATTAACTCCCAGCAGGGAGACTTAGAGGCAGGCAGAATGTTTTTAGGCGGGAGTGGCTCGAATACACATTTTGGGCAAACAATGGTCAGGGGTTAAAGCCATTGTCGACTAGTTTGAATGTCCCGCGTCAAACCTGACCAATCAAATGTCAGTATGGACTGTCCTGTGGGCCAATCCCTGAGCTGCCTACAGTACACCATGTTAAGCTATGGGAATGATTTGAATGTCTGGCTCAGAGATTCGGCCCATAAGGCCTTCGCCTATTGCCCGTACGATACTCTTTCGACCCTTTGGTGTTTTTTCGACAATTTCTGCCATCTCCCGGAACCTCCTGACTGCTTGTCGGAAGAACAGGACATCTCCATAATCCGACAACAGGATGGTCGATGTTCTATAGTCCTGCCGCTCTGTCGTACTCTGTCCGGATGAGCGAGCTGTATGTTTGAGGGCATAAGGTTTGACCAGTGGTCGTACTAGAGTTCAACAAACCCAAAAAGTCCAAAAGTTCATAGGTCTCTTCGGTAACGGCCTATGGTCCGTTACAAGCAGCATTACATCAGTGGGCTTAGGGAAGCCCGTACCGTTGCCCCTGCCCTGGGGAGTGGGACCACTGTCCTCCCCAGTGGCCATGATGACCCCAGTCTGGTGAGTGGGAATTCGTTCCTCACCAGGGCAAGTGATGCCCCTGAATATGTTGATCCCAGCCTGGTGAGGGGGAATTCGCTCCTAACCAGGGCAAGTGATGCCCCTGAATATGATGACCTCAGCGGACTGACGCAATCCAGTGCTGCTGACCCTGAACATAAGGATCTCAGTGAACTGTGCAGTGTGTACAGTGTTACTGTGGTGAACAGGACTGTGCGGTGTGTACAGTGTTACTGCAGTGAACAGGACTGTGGGGTGTTTACAGTGTTACTGTAGTGAACAGGACTGTGAGGTGTGTACAGTGTTACTGTAGAGAACAGGACTGTGTGGTGTGTACAGTGTTACTGTAGTGAACAGGACTGTGCGGTGTGTACAGTGTTACTGCAGTGAACAGGACTGTGCGGTGTGTACAGTGTTACTGCAGTGAACAGGACTGTGTGGTGTGTACAGTGTTACTGTAATGAACAGGACTGCGCGGTGTGTACAATGTTACTGTAATGAACAGGACTGTGCGGTGTGTACAATATTACTGTAGTGAACAGGACTGTGCGGTGTGTACAGTGTTATTGTAATGAACAGGACTGTGCGGTGTGTACAGTGTTACTGTAATAAACAGGACTGCGCGGTGTGTACAATGTTACTGTAGTGAACAGGACTGTGCGGTGTGTACAGTGTTACTGTAGTGAACAGGACTGTGCGGTGTGTACAGTGTTACTGTAGTGAACAGGACTGTACAGTGTGTACAGTGGTACTGCAGTGAACAGGACTGTGCGGTGTGTACAGTGGTACTGTAGTGAACAGGACTGTGCGGTGTGTACAGTGTTATTGTAATGAACAGGACTGTGCGGTGTGTACAGTGTTACTGTAGTGAACAGGACTGTGCGGTGTGCACAGTGTTACTGCAGTGAACAGGACTGTGCGGTGTGTACAGTGTTACTGTAATGAACAGGACTGTGCGGTGTGTACAGTGGTACTGCAGTGAACAGGACTGTGCGGTGTGTACAGTGTTACTGCAGTGATCAGGACTGTGCGGTGTGTACAGTGTTACTGTAGTGATCAGGACTGTGCGGTGTGTACAGTGTTACTGCAGTGATCAGGACTGTGCGGTGTGTACAGTGTTACTGTAATGAACAGGACTGTGCGGTGTGTACAGTGTTACTGTAGTGAACAGGACTGTGCAGTGTGTACAGTGTTACTGTAGTGAACAGGACTGTGTGGTGTGTACAGTGTTACTGCAGTGAACAGGACTGTGCGGTGTGTACAGTGTTACTGTAATGAACAGGACTGCGCGGTGTGTACAATGTTACTGTAATGAACAGGACTGCGCGGTGTGTACAATATTACTGTAGTGAACAGGACTGTGCGGTGTGTACAGTGTTATTGTAATGAACAGGACTGTGCGGTGTGTACAGTGTTACTGTAATGAACAGAACTGCGCGGTGTGTACAATGTTACTGTAGTGAACAGGACTGTGCGGTGTGTACAGTGTTACTGTAGTGAACAGGACTGTGCGGTGTGTACAGTGTTACTGTAGTGAACAGGACTGTGCGGTGTGTACAGTGTTACTGTAGTGAACAGGACTGTACAGTGTGTACAGTGTTATTGTAATGAACAGGACTGTGTGGTGTGGACAGTGTTACTGCAGTGAACAGGACTGTGTGGTGTGTACAGTGTTATTGTAATGAACAGGACTGTGCGGTGTGTACAGTGTTAGTGTAGTGAACAGGACTGTGCAGTGTGTACAGTGTTACTGTAGTGATCAGGACTGTGCGGTGTGTACAGTGTTACTGTAGTGAACAGGACTGTCCGGTGTGTACAGTGTTATTGTAATGAACAGGACTGTGTGGTGTGTACAGTGTTACTGCAGTGAACAGGACTGTGCGGTGTGTACAGTGGTACTGTAGTGAACAGGACTGTGCGGTGTGTACAGTGTTACTGTAATGAACAGGACTGTGCGGTGTGTACAGTGTTACTGTAGTGAACAGGACTGTGCGGTGTGTACAGTGTTACTGCAGTGAACAGGACTGTGCGGTGTGTACAGTGTTACTGTAATGAACAGGACTGTGCGGTGTGTACAGTGGTACTGCAGTGAACAGGACTGTGCGGTGTGTACAGTGTTACTGCAGTGATCAGGACTGTGCGGTGTGTACAGTGTTACTGTAGTGATCAGGACTGTGCGGTGTGTACAGTGTTATTGTAATGAACAGGACTGTGCAGTGTGTACAGTGGTACTGTAGTGAACAGGACTGTGCGGTGTGTACAGTGTTACTGTAGTGAACAGGACTGTGCGGTGTGTACAGTGTTACTGCAGTGATCAGGACTGTGCGGTGTGTACAGTGTTACTGTAGTGATCAGGACTGTGCGGTGTGTACAGTGTTACTGTAGTGAACAGGACTGTGCGGTGTGTACAGTGTTACTGTAGTGAACAGGACTGTGCAGTGTGTACAGTGTTACTGTAGTGAACAGGACTGTGCGGTGTGTACAGTGTTACTGTAGTGAACAGGACTGTGCGGTGTGTACAGTGTTACTGTAGTGAACAGGACTGTGTGGTGTGTACAGTGTTACTGCAGTGAACAGGACTGTGCGGTGTGTACAGTGTTACTGTAATGAACAGGACTGTGCGGTGTGTACAGTGTTACTGTAGTGAACAGGACTGTGCGGTGTGTACAGTGTTACTGCAGTGAACAGGACTGTGCGGTGTGTACAGTGTTACTGCAGTGAACAGGACTGTGCGGTGTGTACAGTGTTACTGCAGTGAACAGGACTGTGCGGTGTGTACAGTGTTACTGTAGTGAACAGGACTGTGCGGTGTGTACAGTGTTACTGTAGTGAACAGGACTGTGTGGTGTGTACAGTGTTACTGCAGTGAACAGGACTGTGCGGTGTGTACAGTGTTACTGCAGTGAACAGGACTGTGCGGTGTGTACAGTGTTACTGCAGTGAACAGGACTGTGCGATGTGTACAGTGTTACTGCAGTGAACAGGACTGTGCGGTGTGTACAGTGTTACTGTAGTGAACAGGACTGTGCGGTGTGTACAGTGTTACTGTAGTGATCAGGACTGTGCGGTGTGTACAGTGTTACTGCAGTGATCAGGACTGTGCGGTGTGTACAGTGTTACTGTAGTGAACAGGACTGTGTGGTGTGTACAGTGTTACTGCAGTGAACAGGACTGTGCGGTGTGTACAGTGTTACTGTAATGAACAGGACTGTGCGGTGTGTACAGTGTTACTGTAGTGAACAGGAATGTGCGGTGTGTACAGTGTTACTGCAGTGAACAGGACTGTGCGGTGTGTACAGTGTTACTGTAGTGAACAGGACTGTGCGGTGTGTACAGTGGTACTGTAGTGAACAGGACTGTGCGGTGTGTACAGTGTTACTGTAGTGAACAGGACAGTGCGGTGTGTACAGTGTTACTGTAGTGATCAGGACTGTGCGGTGTGTACAGTGTTACTGTAGTGATCAGGACTGTGCGGTGTGTACAGTGTTACTGCAGTGAACAGGACTGTGCGGTGTGTACAGTGTTACTGTAGTGAACAGGACTGTGCGGTGTGTACAGTGTTATTGTAATGAACAGGACTGTGCGGTGTGTACAGTGTTACTGCAGTGAACAGGACTGTGCGCTGTGTACAGTGTTACTGCAGTGAACAGGACTGTGCGCTGTGTACAGTGTTACTGCAGTGAACAGGACTGTGTACAGTGTTACTGCAGTGAACAGGACTGTGCGGTGTGTACAGTGTTACTGCAGTGAACAGGACTGTGTACAGTGTTACTGCAGTGATCAGGACTGTGCGGTGTGTACAGTGTTACTGTAGTGAACATGACTGTGCGGTGTGTACAGTGTTACTGTAGTGATCAGGACTGTGCGGTGTGTACAGTGTTACTGTAGTGAACAGGACTGTGTGGTGTGTACAGTGTTACTGCAGTGAACAGGACTGTGCGGTGTGTACAGTGTTACTGCAGTGAACAGGACTGTGCGGTGTGTACAGTGTTACTGCAGTGAACAGGACTGTGCGATGTGTACAGTGTTACTGCAGTGAACAGGACTGTGCGGTGTGTACAGTGTTACTGTAGTGAACAGGACTGTGCGGTGTGTACAGTGTTACTGTAGTGATCAGGACTGTGCGGTGTGTACAGTGTTACTGCAGTGATCAGGACTGTGCGGTGTGTACAGTGTTACTGTAGTGAACAGGACTGTGTGGTGTGTACAGTGTTACTGCAGTGAACAGGACTGTGCGGTGTGTACAGTGTTACTGTAATGAACAGGACTGTGCGGTGTGTACAGTGTTACTGTAATGAACAGGACTGCGCGGTGTGTACAATGTTACTGTAGTGATCAGGACTGTGCGGTGTGTACAGTGTTACTGTAGTGAACAGGACTGTGCGGTGTGTACAGTGTTACTGTAGTGATCAGGACTGTGCGGTGTGTACAGTGTTACTGTAGTGAACAGGACTGTGCGGTGTGTACAGTGTTACTGCAGTGAACAGGACTGTGCAGTGTGTACAGTGTTACTGTAGTGAACAGGAATGTGCGGTGTGTACAGTGTTACTGCAATGATCAGGACTGTGCGCTGTGTACAGTGTTACTGTAGTGAACAGGACTGTGCGGTGTGTACAGTGTTACTGTAGTGAAAAGGACTGTACGGTGTGTACAGTGTTACTGTAGTGATCAGAACTGTGCGGTGTGTACAGTGTTACTGTAGTGAACAGGACTGTGCGGTGTGTACAGTGTTACTGTAGTGATCAGGACTGTGCGGTGTGTACAGTGTTACTGTAGTGAACAGGAATGTGCGGTGTGTACAGTGTTACTGCAGTGAACAGGACTGTGCGGTGTGTACAGTGTTACTGTAGTGAACAGGACTGTGCGGTGTGTACAGTGGTACTGTAGTGAACAGGACTGTGCGGTGTGTACAGTGTTACTGTAGTGAACAGGACTGTGCGGTGTGTACAGTGTTACTGTAGTGATCAGGACTGTGCGGTGTGTACAGTGTTACTGTAGTGATCAGGACTGTGCGGTGTGTACAGTGTTATTGCAGTGAACAGGACTGTGCGGTGTGTACAGTGTTACTGTAGTGAACAGGACTGTGCGGTGTGTACAGTGTTACTGTAGTGAACAGGACTGTGCGGTGTGTACAGTGTTATTGTAATGAACAGGACTGTGCGGTGTGTACAGTGTTACTGCAGTGAACAGGACTGTGCGCTGTGTACAGTGTTACTGCAGTGAACAGGACTGTGTACAGTGTTACTGCAGTGAACAGGACTGTGCGGTGTGTACAGTGTTACTGCAGTGAACAGGACTGTGTACAGTGTTACTGCAGTGATCAGGACTGTGCGGTGTGTACAGTGTTACTGTAGTGAACAGGACTGTGCGGTGTGTACAGTGTTACTGTAGTGATCAGGACTGTGCGGTGTGTACAGTGTTACTGCAGTGATCAGGACTGTGCGGTGTGTACAGTGTTACTGTAGTGAACAGGACTGTGTGGTGTGTACAGTGTTACTGCAGTGAACAGGACTGTGCGGTGTGTACAGTGTTACTGTAATGAACAGGACTGTGCGGTGTGTACAGTGTTACTGTAATGAACAGGACTGTGCGGTGTGTACAGTGGTACTGTAGTGAACAGGACTGTGCGGTGTGTACAGTGTTACTGTAGTGAACAGGACTGTGCGGTGTGTACAGTGTTACTGTAGTGATCAGGACTGTGCGGTGTGTACAGTGTTACTGTAGTGATCAGGACTGTGCGGTGTGTACAGTGTTACTGCAGTGAACAGGACTGTGCGGTGTGTACAGTGTTACTGTAGTGAACAGGACTGTGCGGTGTGTACAGTGTTATTGTAATGAACAGGACTGTGCGGTGTGTACAGTGTTACTGCAGTGAACAGGACTGTGCGCTGTGTACAGTGTTACTGCAGTGAACAGGACTGTGTACAGTGTTACTGCAGTGAACAGGACTGTGCGGTATGTACAGTGTTACTGCAGTGAACAGGACTGTGTACAGTGTTACTGCAGTGATCAGGACTGTGCGGTGTGTACAGTGTTACTGTAGTGAACAGGACTGTGCGGTGTGTACAGTGTTACTGCAGTGAACAGGACTGTGTACAGTGTTACTGCAGTGAACAGGACTGTGCGGTGTGTACAGTGTTACTGCAGTGAACAGGACTGTGCGATGTGTACAGTGTTACTGCAGTGAACAGGACTGTGCGGTGTGTACAGTGTTACTGTAGTGAACAGGACTGTGCGGTGTGTACAGTGTTACTGTAGTGATCAGGACTGTGCGGTGTGTACAGTGTTACTGCAGTGATCAGGACTGTGCGGTGTGTACAGTGTTACTGTAGTGAACAGGACTGTGTAGTGTGTACAGTGTTACTGCAGTGAACAGGACTGTGCGGTGTGTACAGTGTTACTGTAATGAACAGGACTGTGCGGTGTGTACAGTGTTACTGTAATGAACAGGACTGCGCGGTGTGTACAATGTTACTGTAGTGATCAGGACTGTGCGGTGTGTACAGTGTTACTGTAGTGAACAGGACTGTGCGGTGTGTACAGTGTTACTGTAGTGATCAGGACTGTGCGGTGTGTACAGTGTTACTGTAGTGAACAGGACTGTGCGGTGTGTACAGTGGTACTGTAGTGATCAGGACTGTGCGGTGTGTACAGTGTTACTGTAGTGAACAGGACTGTGCGGTGTGTACAGTGTTACTGCAGTGAACAGGACTGTGCAGTGTGTACAGTGTTACTGTAGTGAACAGGAATGTGCGGTGTGTACAGTGTTACTGTAATGATCAGGACTGTGCTCTGTGTACAGTGTTACTGTAGTGAACAGGACTGTGCGGTGTGTACAGTGTTACTGTAGTGAACAGGACTGTGTGGTATGTACAGTGTTACTGTAGTGATCAGGACTGTGCGGTGTGTACAGTGTTACTGCAGTGATCAGGACTGTGCGCTGTGTACAGTGTTACTGCAGTGAACAGGACTGTGCGGTGTGTACAGTGTTACTGAAGTGAACAGGAATGTGCGGTGTGTATAGTGTTACTGCAGTGATCAGGACTGTGCGCTGTGTACAGTGTTACTGTAGTGAACAGGACTGTGCGCTGTGTACAGTGTTACTGTAGTGAACAGGACTGTACGGTGTGTACAGTGTTACTGTAGTGATCAGGACTGTGCGGTGTGTACAGTGTTACTGTAGTGAACAGGACTGTGCGGTGTGTACAGTGTTACTGTAGTGAACAGGACTGTGCGGTGTGTACAGTGTTACTGTAGTGATCAGGACTGTGCGGTGTGTACAGTGTTACTGTAGTGAACAGGAATGTGCGGTGTGTACAGTGTTACTGCAGTGAACAGGACTGTGCGGTGTGTACAGTGTTACTGTAGTGAACAGGACTGTGCGGTGTGTACAGTGGTACTGTAGTGAACAGGATTGTGCGGTGTGTACAGTGTTACTGTAGTGATCAGGACTGTGCTGTGTGTACAGTGGTACTGTAGTGAACAGGACTGTGCGGTGTGTACAGTGTTACTGTAGTGATCAGGACTGTGCGGTGTGTACAGTGTTACTGTAGTGATCAGGACTGTGCGGTGTGTACAGTGTTACTGCAGTGAACAGGACTGTGCGGTGTGTACAGTGTTACTGTAATGAACAGGACTGTGCGGTGTGTACAGTGTTACTGTAATGAACAGGACTGTGCGGTGTGTACAGTGTTACTGCAGTGAACAGGACTATGCGCTGTGTACAGTGTTACTGCAGTGAACAGGACTGTGTACAGTGTTACTGCAGTGAACAGGACTGTGCGGTGTGTACAGTGTTACTGCAGTGAACAGGACTGTGTACAGTGTTACTGCAGTGATCAGGACTGTGCGGTGTGTACAGTGTTACTGTAGTGAACAGGACTGTGCGGTGTGTACAGTGTTACTGCAGTGATCAGGACTGTGCGGTGTGTACAGTGTTATTGTAATGAACAGGACTGTGCGGTGTGTACAGTGTTACTGCAGTGAACAGGACTGTGTACAGTGTTACTGCAGTGAACAGGACTGTGCGGTGTGTACAGTGTTACTGCAGTGAACAGGACTGTGTACAGTGTTACTGCAGTGAACAGGACTGTGATAATCCCTTGACTGCCAGCAAGCAGTGGGGTAACCAGTCATTGGGGGGCCACAGAGCATGTATTTGGGGCCCCTAAGAAAAATATTTTCACAGATGAAATAACTAAAATCTGTTGGACCCTGGGAGAGATGGGGGCCCTTTGAATTCGGGTTCCCAGACACAACTGCCCCCTCTGGGCTTCCTGTAGTCACGTCTCTGCCAGCAAGTCATCTTGTACTCTAAACAGTATAACAAGCATCTTGTGTTGCTATGACAACGGGGAGAGTCTTTGCTCTCAGTTCCGGTACCTCCGGTGATGTCAGCAGCTAAAAACGCCTCCTTCTACTTTCCTTCACTGGGCTTCACTTTAACCCTTTGTGTGCCAGAGGGGTAGCCAATGCTTCGCAATGCATTTGCTACCCCTTTAGCACCCAAAGGGTTAATCTTCAGTGGGAAGTTTAAAGGGAAGAGCAGACAAGCGGAACTGAGGGGCCTGGAGAAATTCAGATAGACGTGAAAATATCATAAAACCGACAGCACGTTTTTTAAGGTTTAAGAAGTGAATTTGGAGTAAAATGGATATGTGTTTAAATGTTATTTTTATGAAGAAAAGTACTTTTGTTTTAACCCCTTGAGGACCAGAGAAGTGTGCAAGGCATTGCTTTACAACGTGTTGCTCCTCCCTCTGGTCATACAGTGGATAACTAGGAGACATTGCCCTTTAAATTCACTAAATCTGAAACACTGGAAGCTAACAATGTGGAATTCCCCTCCATGTACCTGTGCTGCACGATGCGCCTTTCACTTTCATTTACTGATTCCCAGGATGGCGTCTGCTGATCTGAGAGAGGAGCTTACCTGCTCCATCTGCCTTAAAGTTTATACTGATCCTGTAACACTGAGATGTGGACATAACTTCTGCAAGGTCTGTATTAGACGTGCGCTGGATACCCAGGAGAGATCTGGAGTTTATTCCTGTCCTGAATGTAGAAAGAGATTTACTGAGCGTCCTGCACTGCAGAGGAACATAAAGTTGCGTAACATAGTGGAACTTTTCCTTGGTACTCATCCAGATCAGAACAAGACTAGGATCTTCTGTTCTTACTGTGTTAATTCTCCTGTCCCTGCTGTGAAATCCTGCCTGCGCTGTGAGGTCTCCCTGTGTGATATCCACCTGTGGTTGCACAAGAAATCAGAGAAACACGTCTTAATTGAGCCCACCACTTCCATAGAAAACAAAAAATGTCCCATCCACAAGGAGCTCCTGAAGTATCACTGCCCTAAGGATGGTGCCTGTATCTGTGTGTCCTGTTGCCTGGTTGGAGAGCACAGGGGACACCAGGTGGAACTGCTGAATGAGACCTCTGAGAAGAGAAAGAAGGAGACACTGAGAGATGCTCTGAAGAAACTGAAATCAAAGAGAGAGGAGACAGAGAAAAGAGTCCAGTGTCTGCAGGAGCGCAGGAGAGAAGTAAGAGGAAAATCATCTGCTGAAACACAGAGAGTCACTGCCCTGATTAGAGACATCAGGGAACAGCTGGAGGCTCTAGAGAAGCGAGTCCTGAGTGAGATCTCCAGACAGGAAGAGGAGGTTTCACTCCAAGTCTCTGGTCTAATCCAACAGCTGGAAATAAAGAAGGACGAACTGTCCAGGAAGATCCGTCACATTGAGGAGCTTTGTAACAAGACAGATCCATTATCTGTCCTGAGAGAAGACCAGGAATACACTGACACCTGTGATATGGACAGTGATGGAGATAATGATGAATGTATACAGCTGGATGAGGCACCGATCTCACTGATCTTACACAGAGGACTTGTACACTTGTCTGATGTTCTGATCAAGTTAAAGTTGAGACCACTCCCTATTCTGGTGACTTCAGACATATCAATGGATATGAAGACAGCTGGTAATTATATTATTGTATCAAGTGATCTGAAATCTGCCACTTATACATCTACATATCAGAGGAGACCAGATGGACCAGAGAGGTTTAAATCAAAGCAGGTGCAGACCATCTCTAACTTCTCGTCAGGACGACATTACTGGGAGGTGGATGTCAGTGAAGCAGATAAATGGCTTATAGGGGTGGCCTATCCGAGTATAGAGAGGAAAATAGCTGGAAATGAATCTTTTATTGGGTACAATGACAAGTCCTGGGGTCTGACTTTCAATGGACATCTTGCAGCGTTTCACAACAACATACAGATCGGTTTATACTCAGACTCTCCTGTGCGGTCAGTGGGAATATATCTGAATTATGAGGCCGGACGTCTGTCCTTTTACCAGCTGTGTGACCCGGTCAGACACCTACACACCTACACTGCCACCTTCACTGAGCCGCTACATGCCGCCTTCTACATGTTTCCAAACACCTGCATTCGGATCAGCCACTTACTGTATATACTCGCTAGAAGAGGAAGAAATCGGCTATATACACAATGAAATTTTGTGGAGCAATTCTGGGGCAAACCACTATATTCCCACTGATTTAAATGGTGCTTATATCCACTTGAATACTACAGGTCTCCAACTCATTGCAAAGCATTCAAGGTTCAAATCTCCATTAAATCACTCGGAATTTTAGGAACATTTATTGTACCATATGGTGCAGTTGGTTTGCTCCATGTTTAGTACATCAGTGTCAGTGTGTCTGTCCCCTCTAGTCTGTTAGATATCCTTTAATTGGTAGGTAGCTAGTACCTGATTTACATCTCTGGGGCACCCTAGTTGCTCTGAGCTCCACCCATGGCCACACCCCTACCATAACCACACCCACACCCCTATCCAGTGCTGTCTGGGATAGGAAATACCTTTAGCCAACAACATAGAAAACCCAAAGAAGTATCTTAACCCCTTGTATGCTAGAAGTGAAACACTGGCGATCTCGCTGTAGCATCAAAGGCAGGGGTGGGCAAAGTGTGTCCCTCCTGCTGTTACAGGACTACAATCCCCATCATTCTCCAGGGAGCTGTTGCTTGGCAGAGGATGATGGGGATTGTAGTCCAGCCACAGCTGGGGGGCCTCACGTTGTCCACCCCTTATCCATGCAGTTACACAATCTCTAGTGGAGAGGAATATAAACTGGTAAATAAATCAGCCCCATTAGAGCAGGAGAGGATGTCTGGTGTAAAGGGAGCTGGGGATGCTGAAGCCAAACCCACAATTCAGAATGTGGGTGCGGCCAGCTCAGCTGAAGCTCCTCCCCTCATCATGGTGGAAGTGTAGGTGGTTGTCATGTATGTACATAATGTGAAATCTGTGTGTAGCCCTTTATGATTCTGCTGTGATGTAACATATGTGTTATACAGTGATATCTGTAATAATGCTTTTACTGGGACACTATCGTATTTGTTTAACCCCTTAAGGACCAGAGGGGTGCGCAACGTATTGAGAAGCACCGTGTTTCACACTCCTCTGGTGCTTGAGAGGTTAAAGTGGATCTGTCACTCTAAGACATGTTTAGTTTGTTTAATAGAGGATTAAAATCTGCCTATTTGACGTATTACCCATTTTTCTGTAAATTAAATAGTTTTTGAGAACTTCCCCTTTATGTGCTGGTGACACATTTATACTAATTCTCTACACAGTGTGATAATGAGGTCTGTTTGTTGCCAGTCCTACACCTCATTGTGCTATTAGAGATATTCCTAGTATGTAAGTTCTGGTTTTCAATAAAAAAAAAATATTTTGATATGTGGTCACCAGGTGGTGCTGTTGTTATTGCTGTTTCAGTCTGAGACCAAAAGCGGCTATTTATTAGACTGGCCAGACCTCACCTGTAACCAGGGGCACACACAATTTCCATAGGGCTGGGCTACTTTGATTTCAGTGCAGCCCTGAAATAAGCACATTATTTCATATGTGTCCCCCGTTAACCCTTTGTGTGCCAGAGGGGTATGCAACACATTGCAAAGCCATGCTTTGCATACCCTTCTGACACGCAAAGGGTTAAATAGAGAAACGGACAGTTTAGCATAGAGCTCTGGTTACATATTTTAATTTAAATAGATTTAACCGTTTCAGTTCCACAGGGGCACGGAACGCATGACTTTGCAACCACAGAATTGTTCCATCATTTGTGAATGTCCTTCATGAGGGTTTTGGTCTTCTCCAAAATGTCTGCCAAGCACCAGCACTGGAGACACATACTTGGGAACTCTCAGGGTTTGACCATGTGTCAGGGTGAAGGACCAAATTCTTAGCGTAAAGGGAATCTATTGTTACCTACTGTCTTATCTGATTCATATAAATCCTTCTTTGGTATCAAACGTAGGGCCATTTCTACCAGAAAGTCATATGGAGAAGTCCTGCTTGTCTGTGTCTATACAAGCAATGAGATCTCTTCTTCAGAAAGGCAGAGGGAGAAGTCAAGCGTGTCTGTGTGTAAACCAGTGAGATCTTTAAATTGTTCAGAAAAGAAGAGGGAGAAGTCCTGCTTCTCTTGTGAGTGTACAATCAGTTAGAGATCTCTAAGTTGCACAGAAAGGCAGAGGGAGAAGTCCTGTTTGTTGTGTACAAGCAGTAATATATCTAAGTTGTTTAAAAATGGAGAATTAGATCATACTTACTAAAATTCTTTTTTCCTGGTCATAACAATGGCAGCATTCACCAGATGGGTAAATTCATCCCCTTTTAGCTGACAGGACTGAGAATAAGTCGAACAAATTCAAACAGTATAAGAGACCCCTCCCCCCTCACCAGTAGTCTTAGTCTCAAAGCTACAAGAGAAACAAGAGATGGGAAATTAGTGATTGCTGCCATGGTTATGTCCAGGAAAAGAGAATTTCGGTAAGTATGATCAGGGCTTATAATATGAAGTCCTTTACTACTAGCCAGACCTGAAAAGTTACTCGCCACTGCAATACATAACATACCCACCGGGGCTGAATTTCTACTCGCCAGGGCTAAATTTTCACTCGCCATTGGCTAGTAGCGAGTGGAAATTTTGAGCCCTGAGTATGATATAATTCTCTATTTTCCTGGACATCCGAGGCAGCATTCACTAGGTGAGTGAGTACCCAAGAAGTGAGAAAAAGAGGGTCCAAAACATGTATTATTCCTCAAAGGACAGGAAATAGAGGACCCAACAATCATATACCAACCAATTAAAAGCTTGGCATAGCACTGAGAAAAAAACAATTATTCCTAGAAAGTGATCTCTAGAAGATGATGACCTTCTCTGGTCTTACAAAGAGCTTCCACCAACTTTACTGATCTGTAGATGTGTACTATGGCTATTAGCCTGGCTTCTCCAGATAACTGACTAATCAGAATATGGCATCATTCACCAACAGAAGGAGGAACTATGATCAGATAACATCACATTATTCCAGTGAAGATTATATTCCTCTGGATGACAATGTTAATCAGTCTAGGAGTGTTTCTCTCAACTGCTGACCAAATCTGGAGATTGGAAAGTCTTCATATATCTGGAGGACTAAAGTTCTGGAAGTCATTAGGCAGAGAATCCCAATAAGGGAGAACATCATTGTCTTAGCTCTAGAATGTGGCCATACTGTGTAGTCAATCCTCTCTATTTTGAGACTCATCTGAGAAGCACGGGTACTGACCACTATCATCTTCTGTACCCCATCACTCTTCTAAAATAAAAAAATCAACTTACCTGGAGGCTTACCTACTGCTGCTAGGCTCTTTTGTTTGGAGAAGAGGGAGAAGACTCCGTACTAAAAACTCTGGCTCGCTTAAAGGTAAGTGGACACCAACAACACTAAGCCTAGAAGGGTTTCCAAAGGAACATCTCCTACCAGGCAGCATAAAATCAAAAACTGGGTAAATAGGAAACATATCACTTCCAACAGAAATCATAACCTCTAAAAGAGAGTAAATGCATGACAAAGGTGTCCACATGACTACCACCGCTCCCATGAGCATAGAGGCCACACTACACCACAGAGCATAAAAAATGTATAGACAAGCGCACGTATCATGCAGCAATAGCATGGCGACACCAGAGGGCAGTAGCAGTGCAGGAGCACCACTGAGAGGCAGATAGTACAGGTTCAAAAGAAGTGTAGACCAGGCACACCACACAGTGCAAGACAAGTAGACACAAGTACCACCACACTAGACAAAAGCATCTAGGTGCCTGTTAAAGAATACCATAGTACAGCGGTTCTCAACCTTTCTGGTGCCGCGACCCTTTGATAAAATTTCCCAAGTTGTGGCGACCCCTAACAGTAAAATTATTTTCGTTGCTCCTTCATCGCTGTCATTTTGCTACTGTTATGAATCGAAATATAAATATCTGATGTTTTAGGCAACCCCTGGCAAATCGTCATTCGACCCCCTAAGGGGTCCTGACCCACAGGTTGATTACCACTGCCATAGTATATCCCACGTATGTATATACCCACAAGCAAATCATAAATGCACAAAGGCAAACCTCATAGCATTAGGAGTGTACACCAAAATAAGTGGACACTGCATCTCGAACAGCCCACACAGGACATGCACCAAGTGGCAAACGCGTACATAGAAGAGCATCTCGGCAATTCAGAGCATATACACATGGGCATACCCCAATGCATCCAGCAGGTAAAGCGCAGGGCGTCCAGTTGTCTTGAGTACTGGTAGTTTATGGCAAGCCTCGAGCAGGTGGCAAAGACAACCCACACCTGCATATAGCTCCAGGAACTCCAGATCAGCAGAGGGCAGAATGTTCTTCTGATAGGCCCACATCTGCATGTACCCACTGCCAGGATCTGCAGTAATTTTACTGGAAGAAACAGCATTCCCAGCACTCCCTCTTTTACATCTGCCACCATAAGGATTTATGCAGGGAAACCCTGGCCGCGACAGGGTCTCCAACCCACCGACCCGGGAAGGGAGAGGTAAAGTTGGAGCTTCAGAAGGAGAGAGGAGGTAGGGTCGCCACCCAGCCGGTATTTTACCGGCAGGCCGGTAAAAAATTGGCTTCTTTCCAATGTTAAGTCTATGGAGGGAATGCCTTGGCCGGTATTTTTTGGAAGAAAAGGTGGCAACCCTAAGAGGAGGAGAACTCCAACTGGAAAGGGACAGAGGACACTGCCCGGTAAGCCTCAAAAGAAAGACAGCTCTCAAAACGAGAGCCACAACTCAAGTCCTACCAGCTTCAGAGGACGGAGAAAAAAGAGACAACTGGTGAAGGTGGGGGGGTCTCTTATACTGTTTGATTTTGTTTTACCTTTTTCTCTGTCCTATCAGCTGAAAGGGGAGGAGCTAACCAGTCTAGTGAATGCCGCCATGGATGTCCAGGAAAAGGCAGAGGTATACAAACAGGGATATCTCTATGGTGCATGCGTGCGCGACCGGTCCTTAAGGAGTTAAAGGTTAATTGTTCAAAGATCCCAGGGTCAACCCATTTAGAAACTTTCCAGATATGCTTATAACGCACCAACCAGCAGCTCCCATTTTGTTATACTACAACAGCTGGAGAGCCACGCATTGATCACTTCTTTGAAAGAGCATAAAAACTGCAGCTGCCACCCCTTGCCCCATAATGCACTGGGACATGCAGCAGAGGATGGGAGTCAGGTGCAGCCAGGGGGCAGTGTGGAGTCAGTCGGGAATACATTAGAATATCACTTCCTGCTTGTCAGAGACCAGAAACACATAGATCGTTCAGTTTCCATGGTAAGAAATGGGGCTGATGGACTGACTTTGTACAGTGGTGGTGGTGGGAAACATGTGGCCCTACAGCTGTCCTGGGTTACAATTCCCATCATTCCCAGCCAGCTTGCTGGGTATGATGGCAATTGTATCCCTGAATAGCTGAGGTGTCTCACTTTCCCCATCACTGTTCTGCAGATTGATGTACCAAGTCTTCTGCACTTGTGTGTGAGTCTAAATCTGGCTAAAATGGGGATGGAGATCCCCAAATATAGGGTTACATTTAAGATACTGCTTAAGTTTAGTGGCAGCTTGCTTTAAAGTGGAACTGTCACTGTAACAGGTGATTTTGAAAGCTTTCAGAAACACCTCTGTTATCATTTCTTTTAAAAAACTCTAGTGTATGAAATGTTTAAACTGATCAGTTTGTCAGTTAAAGCAAATCTGGCAGGCATGCGTTCTCCATTGCTGCTGATCCCAACTGCCACTTCATGCTGCCAATTACTGGGTCATATTCATAAACTGGCAGAACTAATTATCTCACAAACTGTTGTCTGAAATAAATAAATATAAGTATGGGTGATTTTCAAAGCTCTTAAAAAATAAGTAGTTGTTACAGTGACAGTTTCATTTTAAAGGGATAGTAATTGTTTATTATTGCTATCCCTCATATTGTAGGTATTTGCAAAATAATTTAATAGCCCCTTTATGGTTTGAGAGATAACCAAAGTCAAAGTTCCCCCCTCCCTCCCCCTTCCCTGAAGTAGGGTTGCCACCCAGCTGGTATTTTACCGGCAGGCCGGTAGAAAATTGGCTTCTGTCCAATGTTAAATCTATGGAGGGAATGCCATGGCCGGTATTTTTTTGAAGAAAAGGTGGCAACCCTATCCTGAAGTTAGCGTTGTATTGACTGCAGTGGAAGTCTGTCGTACGACAGGCTTGCGGCTCTGCAGCTGAGCCGAGATCCCGTTAGTGATGAAGAATTATTTCACTTTTCTACGTGTGCTTGGTTTGTGCTTTGTTTGCAAGCACATGTAGAAGACCGTTTCAGTGAAATAATTCTTTGTCACTAACGTGATTGTGGCTCTGCTGCAGAGCCGCCTGATGAAAGTCAGACTGGATATCCCTGCATTCAGTACAACGATGACTACAGGGAAGGGGGAGGGAGGGGGGATCTTTGCCTTCGGTTATTTCTCAAACCATAAAGGTCTGAGAGATTAACCTGGGGACTATTAACTTATTTTGCAAATATCTACAATATGAGGGATAGTAATAATAAAGTATTACTATCCCTTTAAGCCCATTAACCCTTGGAGTACCAGAGATGATGTGCAGAGCATTGCTGTGCATACCCCTCTGCCACTCAAAGGGTTAATATCTGTTTGGAAAGCTTCCACATTGGGTTATTGTGGTGCCCACTCCTTCCTCACCATCTGCCCACAGGGATACACTGATTTATTTATGAGAAAACTGGATCATTGGGAACCCATGAGAGAGACCCAGTTGAACAGTAGGAACGTGGCAAATGCCAGGCACAGCCATTCAGTAAAACGTCCCTGGTGTGTATGTGTCAGCCGGCTGGTGTATTAAAGAGAACTGGTGCAATTCTGGACAAACAAACTGCGCCACAGGGTAAAAGTACAAATCGCCATGGATTTAAATGTAAAACAAAAAGAGAAGGAGGCGCTCCTAGTGCATTATCCTTGGTTTCGATCAGGTCATACTTCTATTGCACTTCCATAAGAAATCTACTCACATTAGAGCTGTCTAGAATAGCGTATATGTGCTTCCTGGAGAATTCACTAGAGGGATTGTATACTGGCCCCTTCACAGTAAAGATGATCATCTCTTGTTTGGTAGGGCTGCTCCTCACAACATCCACCAGGACGATATAGATGCAGAAAAATGAACAGAAAACAAGAGGGCTGCACAACAGTGCCTTAAAGGGGACCTTTCACCTGATAAAAAAAATTTCCCATATGTTCAAACACATAAGCAGCATCAGGAAACGTTATGCTTACATTTTATTTTTACCTACTATTAAAGATATTTGATGTTCAAGACGAGCACTTCCGCATTCAGCGGCACAGTGCATCTTCGGCACAGCTCTCAGGACTTCCCAGCGCTATTACAGCCTCCTCCCACCTACCTCCCAGCTGCCCCAGCGAGCGCATTCACGATTCACTTCGGTGTGGTGTAAACGGCTCCTACCTTTACAGGAAGCTACAATTGGCATTATACTGAGGTTGCAACCTCAGTATAATGCCAATTGTAGCTTCCTGTAACGGTAGGAGGCGTTCACATGCCTCATTACATAATTTATGTCTGTTCAGGAGACCCACACACATCCAGGGGCGGCAGTAAGGAGGAGATATAGAAATCTCCTCCATACTGCCAGTGCTGGAGGTACAGGGGGACGTGATTTTGACAGGAGTGGGCAGGGGCTGAAGGCCTCGGGCCACTCCTGTTAAAATCTCTGCAAGGAGATTGCCCTCCCTCAACTTCCTCCTCAACCAAAAAAAAAACAGTGTTCAACACACACACACACACTGTGACATACATACATACATACACACAAACACAGTGAAACACATACATACATATACACACACACACATACATGTTCCCCCTGGATATTTTCTGTTGTGGGTCTCCTAGGGACTGAGAAGACTTACTAGGCTGTTTAGAACTGTGTGAAATGGAGGCTTGGACATCAAGGAACTGAATGAGCATGCTCAGAACATGAAAAAGAGACTTAGAATACAAGAATACAATAAACTTATTGGGCATATTCAGAACATGAAAATGAGGCTGCTACACACACACACACACACACACACTGCCCTCACCTGAGCGTCTTCTGTGCCCAAATGTCCTCCTGCTCCACACACACACAAAATGCCCTCACTTGTATTTCTCCTGTTAACCCTTTCAGTGCCAGATGGGTACTCAAAGCATTCTTTGCAATGGGTTGCAAACCAATTTGGCACTCAAAGGGTTAATCGCTTTGGGATGTCGGGCACGTATGCTACTTTTTGCTTTGCAATGCGTTGAGAAACCCTGTGCCACTCAAAGGGTTAAAGGGATAGTAATATTTCTATTAAAGTTTATCTCCAAGTCTTCTTTATATTTTTTTAACATGTCGCTCTATATTTAATTACTTACAGTGTTGTAGTTCAAATGCTATTCATGCCGAAAGGATGCCCCTCTTGCCCCTTTCTCTGCATCACTCCACCTCTCAGTCTGGTCCAGATAGAGCGCGGCGAGGGACAATCTTCAGTTAGCAAAATAAAAATCCTGCCCTCCTTCCTCAAGGGGGCAGGGTTTTCCTTATCATTACTAAATGAAGATTGTCCCTCGCTGCATCCGTCCAGCCCCGTGACCAGATTCAAGATCTAATGGGAGGCGACCAGAAGGGGCAGGAGGGAGATCCTTTCAGCTTGAATATTTTTTGAACTACAACACTAAGTAATTAAATATAGCGCTACATGTTAAAAAATATAAAGAAGACTTGCAGCTAAACTTTAAGCAAAACCATGTATCTAAGTAGGCTCAGGCCTGGCAGTGATGAGGATGTCAGCAAATTAATGGCTTAAACCATTCTCATACTATCTGTCCAGATAACTACCGCCCTGTTTGCTAACTCCTCATGTCACAGTTCCAGGGCCACCAGAATCGGAAACAGCTCTAAAAAAGCTAAGTTGCGAGTGAGGCTGCCCAAGCGTCCTGCCACCTCCCTGCTCACCAAGTGCCCTTAAGGTACGCCCCAAAGCTAATCCCTTGGAACCGTTGAAATCCTGGAGAAACTGCACCCACACCTTCAGGTCTCCAGGCAATTGTGCAGTTATCCTGATTTTACAATGGGCTTTTTTTACCCCCGCTGTTGCCAACTGCAGCCTGCGGCTGAAGACCTGCCCCATGGGATTGACTTTGCATTTGAAATTAAGCAAGACTAACAGTGACTGCAGCTCCCTCCTTGCTCCTGCTTAGCACTGCCACCACTTGTTAGTGTGTCCTAGTGACCTTCTCAATGGGGAGCCTTACCACCTGCGCCGCTGTGTCTATTTCTATGCTAGAAATGTCAAACAGGTACTGGGGCCCACCGTCTTGTTCTTAGCTAATGAACCCCCAGCTTCTTAAAAACCCTGTCCTCAGTGTCAAGTAAATGTCTACACTCGGGGGGGGAGCGGGGGGCGGCCCTATAAACAAAAGGTCATCCAAATAATGGGTGATATCTGTTGCGCCTGCCTCTTCGGCTATATCCTAATGTAGGAACGAGCTAAACATTTCAAAGTAGGCGCAAGAGATAGCACACCCCATTGGCAGACACTTATCCATGTTATAGCGGCCCTCCCACTTCAGTCCCATTAGCTGAAAGCTATCTGGATGAATTGACAGCTGGCGAAATGCTGATTCCACATCTATATTAGCCATGAGGGAGCATGGACCTGATGCTTTTACCAACCCCATCACTTTGTCAAACGTCTGATACTGGACGCTATGATTTTCCCTACCTAGAGCATCATTGACAGAGGCTCCCTCCGGAAATGATAGATGCTGAATGAGCCTAAACTTGCCCGCCTTTTTCTTAGACACCTCCCCCATGGGGGAAATAAACAACTGTGGTATTAGTGGGGACTTAAAGGGGCCTTCAATTCTACCAGCCCTGACCTCTTTCAACAGGCAGGTAATCTTAGAAGTGAAAAATGATAGTTGTAGTTTAGATCTCCTGGCAACCCCTCCAATATGTAAAACTTTACCACTGCGGAACCATTTTTCTTGTGCTGGCAGTAGATAATATCTACAGTAGGAAAAGGTTTAAGTGGATTGTCTTTTGTAACAAGTGTATGATTTTGAAAGAGTGTCCAAAATCACCTGTATGTTAGCCATTATGTATATCAAACAATTGTTTCTGAGATTTTTAACTTTATTTGTCAGTTTAAGCTAACAAACTAGGTTTAGCTGAAAGGAAGTGACAGTTGGTAATGTAGAGCAGTGTGGAATGTTATCATCTGGCTGGCATGCCTGAAAGATCTGCACTGACATTTTTTTGAATACAAAATGGATAATGTAAGTATAGTTGTTTCTGAAATGTATTTCAGTCAGCTGTTACAGTATGACTTCCACATAAGAGCCAGAGTGGAAACTAACTCATGGCTTTTACACCCCCCCGGTACATAAAGGGTTATGGGAACTCACAGGCAGGCACAATTTCTGGTTGTTGGAGACGTGTCTAGCTTCCATGGGGTGTAAACATAGTTTTTTTGTGTGCAGAATTCAAAATTGCACCTAAATGTACAATCAAAATGCACCAGTAAGTTACACTAATACCTTCTCTCTATATAATTTCATCACTCTTATTTTAATTGTTATTTTTATGTCCGTATCTTCATGTATTGATATAATTTTGCCCCATATGCCAAATTGTAAGACTTTCAATTCCTTTCCCTGTCTTTCAGCATGGCGTCTTCCGATCTGAGATCACAGCTGAGCTGCTCCGTATGCCTGAGCATTTATACAGACCCTGTAACACTGAACTGTGGACATAACTTCTGCCAGACCTGCACCAAAATAACGTTTGATAGTCAAGAGGTTCTTGGAGTTTATTCCTGTCCTGAATGCAGAGCAGAGTTTCAGGTGCGTCCTGAGCTGCAGAAGAACACAAGGCTCTGTAATATAGTGGAATATTTCCTTTCTCTTCATCCAGAGCAGCAGAAGGAGAATGAGATCTTCTGCACTTACTGTGGCTTACATGTACCTGCTGTGAAAACATGTCTGCTGTGTGAAGCCTCCCTGTGTTATGTTCATCTAAAGAAGCACAGCAACACAGTGGAACACGTCTTAACGGAACCCACCTCTTCCTTCAAGAGTAAAAAATGTTCTATCCACAATGAGATCCTGAAGTATTACTGCTCTGAAGATAGTGACTTTGTCTGTGTGTCCTGCTGCCTGGCCGGAGAACACAGAGGACACAAGGTGGAACTGTTGAATGAGGTCGTTAAGAAGAAGAAGAAAAAATTGAGAAATATTATGAAAAAGCTGAATTCAAAGAGAGAGAAAATTACAAAAAGATTCCAGATTCTACAGCAGCACCAGATAGAAGTGCAAAAAACTGCAGTTGCTGAATCTGATAGAATTGCTGCCATGTTTGGTTACATCAGGGTAGAGGTGAAAGAGCTAGAGAAGCAAGTTCTGGGTGCGATCTCCAGGCAAGGAGAGCAGAGTTTTCTCCAAGTCTCCAATTTAATCCAACAGCTGGAACTCACAAAGGAAGAGCTGTCCTGGAAGATGGGTCTCATTGAGGAGGTGTGCAACCTAAATAATCCAGTAACTGTAATGAGAGATGAGGAAGAGTATTACACCGGTTATGTGGACAGCGATGGAGATCGTAATGTTTGTGTAAAACTGGATCTAGCACCAGTATCACTGATTTTACATAGGGGACTTTTATATTTGTCTGATGTTCTGCTAGATTTAACAGCAAAGCAAGATTTCCCTCCTCTGGAGACTTCAGACATATCAATGGATATAAATACCGCTAGTAATTGGATTGAAATATCAAGTGATCTGAAATCGGCTACTTGCACATCTACAGATCAGAATAGACCGGACTTACCCGAGAGGTTTGAATCGAAACAAGTGCTGAGCGCCAATAGCTTCTCGTCAGGACGACATTACTGGGAGGTGGATGTCAGTGAGGCAAAGGAATGGCTTATAGGTGTGGCCTATCCGAGTATAGAGAGGAAAATAGATGGAGAAGATTCTCATATTGGGTACAATGACAAGTCATGGGCCCTCACTTTAAATCCATGTCTTGTAGCGCTTCACAACAACAAGTGGAAACCTGTAGACTTGGGGTATCCTGTGCGGTCAGTTGGGATATTCCTGGACTATGAGGCTGGACATCTGTCATTTTATCAGCTGCGTGACCCAGTCAGACACCTACACACCTTCGCTGCCACCTTCACTGAGCCGCTTCATGCCGCCTTCTTCATTATTACAGACACTTGCATCAGAATTGCAAAACAAATGTAGGGAATTATTTAACACCTTAACATCTTGTAACATGCCAGGACCATCACTCCGATCCCGTCATTAAAGATTGGTGACTGTCATGGAATTCCGTGATGGCAATGTGACTGCACACACCACTCTGCCATCCCAGAATTCATTACGAAGGAAAAAAATTATTTCTTTGGTCCTTAATGAATGCCCACCCCCAGATCAGGTGGTTACTAATGGGTTAAACTTTGTGTTGCACCCCTTAATTACATAATAAATTGTAACTGATTCACATATTTTAGATTTCATGGATTCTTTTCATATAAACTCTTGAAAAACAAAACAAAACTCTCTTTCGGTTTGAAAAGGTCAATTTTATAATACATTTTTATAAATAAATCCAGCACTCTATCAAAGGTATAGTAATGATTTATTATGAAATGTATATACTGTAACTTTTTCCCTGCTGCGTAAGACAAGGGTACACCCACTGCTGGGAGATCATTTATATAAAATGTATTGCGATTTAAATTGTCCTTATTGTTTATTATAGTCAGAATATAAAGTGTACTACAAAAAAATAAAAAGTAGGCAATTGCAGCCACAGTGTAGTATATACATTTATTTAAAAAAAAAAAAAACCTAAACAAGTCAAGGGCAAAGTCACAATGACAGAAACAGTGGGTGCAAGGGATAATCTACCATACAGAAGCACATCAGTACGAGTCACATCACAATAAGGAACACTGGTGATTGGTTCTCCACTGGGGTTTGAGAGCTTGCAGGGAAATACTTTATCTCTGTCCCTACTCAATGTGCAACAATTATTTTATCAATCATGTATCAAAATGAATACATCAAATGAACTTAAGTCTGAGTATAAATTAATTTTAAAAGTATTTAATCAAAACTGAATAATACTGTTTAAAAACAGGCTTAAAATAGCAAAGCTATATTCCACAGGTATCTCGGTGTTACACCCACCACTTTTTCATGAATGAACTCCGACTTATGTTCATTTGCGCCATCAGTTTTGATATGCGATTTGATACAGCAAGCTCTTGTATCCCTATGGAGAACCAACCACCGGTGTGCCTTATTCTGTGAGTATTTGACTCAGATGTGATGTGAATGGTACTGATGTGCTTCTTTATGTTGGACTGACCCTTACACCCCTTTTTTTCGGTTATTTCAAGTATCCGACAGAGGACACCTTTGGCGGATAAGGAGGTGATTGTGGAGGAGCAGCTCAGAGGCTGACCAGTAACTGATGATAGGTATTGAGTAGGAGAAGGCTTTACAAAGTGTCCTAAAAGCTGGATTAGTCTGCCATTCACATATGTGTCTGATAAACCATTTCTAGTCAAGGGGATGAGGTTTGGTCTATAAACATTTTGAATATATATATATATATATACCCTTTCTTTTTTGTCTCTTTCAAACTCACAATGAAGAAGCTATAGCCCTCTATTATAAGGCAGAAAGAACAATAGGTTTGAGTAGCTTGCCTCACTCCTGGGCCCACTTCCAATCTAGATGTTTGTATCCACTGGATCCTATCTGGTAACCCTTCTCCAGCTCTCATGAATCCAACAAGCATCAGAACCACAGATCCAGTGGCGGTACCAGTACTCTTTATCCTGGCCCCATGTATTTGGTGTATAAAGGCTAACTGTCTTTAGTCCTAGAAGGTCAGTGGTACTTGAGAAGCTCAAACTGAGAAGCATGTTCCACGCGTTTCACATCCTATCTGATAGCTTCCTCAGGGATCTACAGTAATGGAAGTCAAGAATGCCTGGAAAATGCAGACAATCTTTAGAGATTTTAGCATGACGTACAGGGTATTTAAGTTTATAAAACCTCAGATCATTGTTAGTTGTTCCTTTAACCTCATGAATGCTGTAGAGGTCAACAATGCATTGGGAGACCTCTATAGCATTAAAGGAGTTAAAGGGATAGTAATACTTAAAATGTAAAAAAATATGTTGTATGGTTTATCCCCCTGAGTAAAAGAACGGTGCTCTCACTGCTGAAAGGTGTATTATTCAAAAGTTATTACAGTTCAAAAGTTGAATTTGTTAGGTGCAGTATCACAGTGGCCTGAAATTGTACAGTGGCGCTGTTACTACACCATCCTATGGACAGCTGTGGTCAATTGACAATAAATCTCCATAGGCTGGTGTAGCAACAGCGCCACTGTACAATTTCAGGCCACTTTGATACTGTACCTAACAAATTCAACTTTTGAACTGTAATAAGTTTTGAATAAAATACCTCTAAGCAGTGGGAGTACCCCAGTTTTACTCAGGGGGATAAACACTACAATATATCTTTTTTTACATTTTAAGTATTACTATCCATTTAAAGAAGAAGTAACACCTCCTAAAACTAACCCCACTTACCTTACTATGGTCAGAATATCCACAATGGCTCCTTTGGATTTTGCCCTTGTGCCTTTGTTCAATAGACAACATCTTCACTCAGACCTGAATGTCAGGTCCACGGAGGCAGACATGTCAGTTGCTGGCAGCTTTTGAAAACTGAAGGCGGCAGAGAGCCTTTAAATGGAGGGAGCTTATGAATATGTAATTCTGCATAGAAGTCTGTGTAACCCAGCATTCTGTGTTTTTCATAATGTGTCCTGCATTTAAATGTATGGGAAGGCACAATATGACTTTCCCCATGGAGAATATTAATTATTGGTAGAATCAATAAATTTATATTTTTGATATTATGTGGTTGAAGATATTCTTTATTTATGAAGATACTAATAGTGAGGTTATTGAGAGCATCATTAGATCCAATTTTTTTCTTTTTGTATCGTGTCTATATATGGATATGGATCTGACGGCACCCCATGTATGATGTACATGGATGGACCCCATTTTTTATGTATAGTGTGCTATAACTTTCTATTTTTGAATCCCTAATGTGGGAAGGGATTTGAGGATTTGTTAATAGATGATTCCACCCCCATAGGCTGCCCTCCAGATCAGTGTGCTGCAGGGGAGGGCTGGCAACATACAGCCCAGAGGGCAAATACAATCAAGTGGCACATTTCTACTATCGTCCGAGCCCAGTCTCCCAGCCCACCCCTGTTTTGTTAAGTTTAAAATTGTCCTTAATGTTGTGAAGTAAGACAAGTGATACCACAGAGCTTACAGTTGAAATGGGACTACATTAGTGATATTACAGTGCTTACAATTAAAGTAAAGCTACACTATTGATGCCATAGAACTTACAAGGGAAATGGGCTATACCGCTAGTGTATCTCTATTTGGATTGTAGCTCTGCGTTATCATTTGTATTTAGATTAATTTCATATGTAAGCTCTGTGGTATCACTAGTTTAGTTCCATTTACAAGTGGGAGATTGAGTGAGGCAGTGGCCCACCAGCCCAGACACATGACCAGCCCCCCAGGCCAGCCCTCCCCTGGTGTGTTGGAACCTGAATGTGTCTATCACGTGAGCACATCCACGTGGAAGATGCACTAAAGTTCACTAAGGGGCCGGTTTGGTGATCTTATGACGTATTTGTGTTGATGAGATAATGACAATATGCACTGCAATGTCTTCTTCACTAATGCACCAACATCACCATGAGTCCTCTATGTCTTCAACAGGTTTATGATTTTGCACTGACTACTTCCGCTGGCTCATTTGCATGCTTGTTCCATCATTATATTAAAGTGTGTGTGGGGGGGGTTTGACCATGTCTGTAGCTGCATAGAAAGCTACAGGGAGATATCAGCATTGCTAACCTCAGGCTGGCGTTGTTGGTACTGTGAACTCCTAACAGCAGGGGGAGCTATTAAAGATTAGTGCATGTGACGATGTGCCACATTAATATATAAACCCACATGGATACGATGTGTATGTGAGTGTGTGCACTCCTTACAGCAGTACGGAAATTTTGCAAGGATGATTTATACTTTTTCAGTTTTACACATGAAATATGTTTTAGTGCGCTATAATTAGTCTTATTCCTTTGCACTGTTTTGTAGCCACTGATCTGATCTCAGAACAAACATCTACCTTTACTCGGCTCTTAAAGGAGCAGGACTGATACGTTATGAAATAAAACCCTATGAGATAAACGTTGGTGCGCTCTCTGCTGGGTGACGCATGTGTGTACAAGCAACTGAACACTTTGGTCTTGTTCTAACTGATTTCTCCA
Source organism: Rhinophrynus dorsalis (assembly GCA_037306005.1). Taxonomy (NCBI): domain Eukaryota; kingdom Metazoa; phylum Chordata; class Amphibia; order Anura; family Rhinophrynidae; genus Rhinophrynus; species Rhinophrynus dorsalis. The sequence continues at coordinate 16,864,306 of CM074725.1, forward strand.
ATGACATAAAGAGCTTTCAATAGCTCTTTTTTGGTCCATTACTATATTAACCCTTTGAGTGCCAGAGAGATATCCAATACATTGCTCTGAAATGAGTTGCTCACCCCCACTGGCAATCAAAGGTTTGAGTGGGTACTGCTGTTCTTGGTGCTGAGGTCTCTCTGCACCCATTCTGCCCTCCCCAGCACATGAACACTATTACACCAGGGTGATATGATAATGATCACAGTCTCCTCCCCTCCTCTTTGCATCCTTAATTCTTATTGGTTATGGTGGTGTGTCTATATCATCAAGGCGAGGTTGTAAGCTCAGCTGCATGGTAAACAGCCCACATAAATACAACTACGAAGGGAAGTGTGAACGCACTCCCTGGAGAGGCTGGGAGGGAGGTGGGAAGTCCTACTCCATTGTGCTGCACATACAGGGTGCCGCTCAACACGGAAGTGGCACATTTCAGGTCTCCGTAGCTTAAATACTAGATAGGTAAAATTAAAAAAAATACCAGGGTTAATGTAGCTGGGCTAATTTAAGCCCATGGGCAAAACTTTTTCTGATATGAATGTTCCCCTTTAAAGGTAATACTTAATATGTAAAAAAAAAAATATGTATTGTACTGTTATACCCCTGAATAAAACAAGGGAACTCCCACTGATGAAAGGTGTTTTATTCAAAAGTTATTACAGCTCAAACCTAGATTATGTTTAGATGCAGTATCACAGTGGCCTGAAATTGTACAGTGGCGCTGTTGCTACATCATCCTATGGACAGCTCTGGTCAGTTGACCATAAATCCCCATAGGATGTTGTAGCAACAGCGCCACTGTACAATTTCAGGCCACTGTGATATTGCATCTAAACAAAATCTAGGTTTGAGCTGTAATAACTTATGAATGAAACACCTTTCAGCAGTGGGAGTAACATTATTTTACTCAGGAGGATAAACCCTATCACATATATTTTTTTACATTTTAAGTATCATTGTCCCTTTAACCTGGCATGTCATGGAATTCTCGGAGGCAACGAGGCTGCACACCCCCCTCTACCATCCCAGAATACTATGTGAGGAATAAAAATGTGCCGTGGTCCTTAACAGCCGCCCTGTGCCGGATCGGGTGGTCGTTAATGATAAAATGCTTGTTTACTGGGTGTTCCCCTATTAGTTTCAATTCAACCCTTTGAGTGCCAGAGTGATTGACAGATTGAACCGCCCCAAGATTATCACAGCCATTAAAATAGGAAATAATTGTAAAGGGGTCAGTTTCTTTGTAAAGTCCATTCGTATTCACTGGTTAGACCGCTTCTGTGCACACCACTTGCCATCCCGAAAGGCACCATATCCAACAGAATCAGCAAATAAAGAAAAGGCTTCATTAGCTATGAATTCCTGTACCAAAGAGTCATGTCATTGTAGGATGTAATTGGAGGCGTAATAGGGTGACCACATTTCCATTCTGCCATTCAGGGACACAGTGTACAGTACGTGTCCTCAGCGCTAGTGCAGATATGTGGGAGGAGTCACTATTACATCACTGAACATCAGTGCACAACCTTCTCTTTCTCTGGTGCACCACACACTTCTAAACACTAGAGGGAGGTGTTTCTGCTGTGACAGAAAGCGATGCCTGTGGTGGTCTACAAGATAATGTATGTCACACCCAAAGCCTTAGACTAGCATTACACTACAACAATACTGCACTGCAGCTCCTGTTTCACATCAGGATCAAGGTGTCACGGAGTGACTTGAGAAATAAAGACACTGACGAGTACAGATAAAATAAAATAAATTTTATTGAAACACAATAGTGGCAGCAATGTATCTCTCACTTTCACGAGACCATGGAAGGACAATGTACACACCTCCTTCACCCTTCACTAGGAAAGTGTGATATGGACCCACATCTGTACCCTAACGCTAGGGTAAGCCCAGGCAACAGGAGCAAGAAACTCCAGAACGCTGGAGCACCAAAGTAGCAACTCTAACTCCACCCCCTTCTCGAGACCGGGTATGAGGACCCTTAACCCTTCACTAGGCAGATGTCTGTTAGTACACGGACGGTCCTTAGTAACCTTCACGAGACCAGATAGGAGGACAGTGCAAGGCACTTCCTCAATCCTTCACTAGGCAGATGTCTGTTAGTAAACGGACGGTCCTTAGTAACCTTCACGAGACCAGATAGGAGGACAGTGCAAGGCACTTCCTCAATCCTTCACAAGGCAGGTTAAAATTAGCGCAACAATACTCTACCGCTAGGGTATACCAAAGGCAAGGTAAACTGCACCTAGAACGCTAGGTGAGGCAACAAACCACCAAAACCTAGACCGCAGGAGGTCAGTGACACAGACTGACCTAACAAGCACTGCTACAGGGGTAGCAAGAGCGGTGGTAACAGTAGGCCCAGGAGGCTGAGAATAAAGATAGCCTGGGCTGGGTAGCCGAGGCTGGTAGTAAACCAAGCCGAGAGCGCAACAGAGGAGAAGGTAGTCAGACGAAGCCAGGGTCTAGAGCCGGAACTGGTAGTCAGACGAAGCCAGGAGTCAGAGCCAGATTGGGTAATCAGACGGAGCCAGGAGTCAGAGCCGGAACAGTAGTCAGACGAAGTCAGGAGTCAGAGCCAGAACGGTAGTCAGACAAAGCCAGGAGTCATACACAGGAATCAGCAAAATGGACCAACACAGCACTAGGCTCAGGTACACCACAAAAGGGCACTGGTTAATGGAAATGCTGAGGCCTTTAAGGCCTAGTAGGTGGGCAGAGACAAGGCAGCAATTACCAGTGACCTATAAGAACAGCGACTTGCATTGAGCGACAACCAGGAAGTAGCAAGGTCGCTGTTACAGCAACGCAACACAGGAAGCAATCACGGGCACCATGATACAAGGCTCAATTCTCTCTCTAGTGTTTAGAGCGCGGTCTGGAAGCCATTTTGTTGTAGCCCAGGCAATGGGCAGCTCTCCTTCTAGCGATTAGAACTCTGTGCTCTGGAGTCTTCATGCTGGAACTTTGTATTGTCCTAGAAGGGGGCTTCCTGGGACACACATTTAAAATCCAGGATTGTCCTGGGCAATCAGGACTCATGGTCACCCTAGGGTGTAACTACATGGGGTTCAGAAGGTGCAGTTGTGTCTGGGCTCTGCATCCAAGGAGGTACAACCTGTCCCAGGGTCCAAAAGGTAATGTTTGTGCCTCTACAAAAATATTTTTGTGTTAGTGGCCCAGTAAATGTTTGCAGCGAGCCCTCCAATGACTAGTTACATCACTGAAAGTGCTGAGCTCTACTACATATCTCCTACTTCTTATAAGTCTAGTAGGTGAGATCACAGGTGTCCATGTACTAAACTGGCACTGAAATCTGAAGCTTTATGCATGTGTCAGTGCCATGTATGTTAACCCTTTGGCTGCCAGAGGGGTACGCAAAGCAATGTGTTGCATATCCCTCTGGCACTCATGGTTAAATGCCTTGAGCCATATGGCTTGTGTCTGCGGGGCTGGTACAACAGGAAGTGATTTGATTGGAGCTGATTCTGCACAGAATCTGCATTAAAGGGCCGAGATCAGATGTCACTTCTGTGCATAACCGTAGAGAAAAAATAATCTACTTGCATGTACAAACTCCTCTCTGTGACGTACTGTCCCTGCCCTGTCTGCTGAATTGTAAGGGATTTTTTACTTTCATTTCATCTTCCGGATTCCCAGGATGGCGTCTGCTAATCTGAGACAGGAGCTGAACTGCTCCATCTGCCTGAGTATTTATACTGATCCTGTAACACTGAGATGTGGACATAACTTCTGCAAGGTCTGTATTAGACGTGCGCTGGATACCCAGGAGAGATCTGGAGTTTATTCCTGTCCTGAATGTAGAAAGAGATTTACTGAGCGTCCTGCACTGCAGAGGAACATAAAGTTGTGTAACATAGTGGAACATTTCCTTCCTACTCACCCAGATCAGAACAAGACTGGGATCTTCTGTACTTACTGTGTTCACTCTCCTGTCTTTGCTGTGAAAACCTGTCTGCACTGTGAGGCCTCCCTGTGTGATACTCACCTGAAGAAACACAGTAAGTCAGTGGAACACGTCTTAACTGAGCCCACCACTTCCCTGGAGAACAGAAAATGTCCCATCCACAAGGAGCTCCTGAAGTATTACTGCTCTGAGGATGGTGCCTGTGTCTGTGTGTCCTGTTGTCTGGCTGGAGAGCACAGGGGACACCTGGTGGAACTGCTGAATGAGGCCTCTGAGAAGAAGAGAGAGAGATTTAGAGATGTTCTGGAGAAACTGAACTCAAAGCGAGAGGAGACAGAGAAAAGAGTCCAGAGTCTGCAGGGTCACATGAGAGAAGTAAAAGGAAAATCAGCTGATATAAATCAGAGAGTCACTGCCCTGATTAGGAACATCAGGGAACAACTGGAAGCTCTAGAGAAGCGAGTCCTGAGTGAGATCTCCAGGCAGGAACAGCAGGTTTCACTCCAAGTCTCTGGTCTAATCCAACAGCTGGAAATAAAGAAGGACGAACTGTCCAGGAAGATCCGTCACATTGAGGAGCTTTGTAACAAGACAGATCCATTATCTGTCCTGAGAGAAGACCAGGAATACACTGACACCTGTGATATGGACAGTGATGGAGATAACAATGAATGTATACAACTGGATGAGGCACCGATCTCACTGATCTTACACAGAGGACTTGTACACTTGTCTTATATTCTGATTGATTTAAAGCGAAAGAGACCACTCCCTATTCTGGAGACTTCAGACATATCACTGGATATGAAGACAGCGAATAATTATATTATTGTATCAAGTGATCTGAAATCTGCCACTAATACATCTACATATCAGAGGAGACCAAATGGACCAGAGAGGTTTAAATCAAAGCAGGTGCTGAGCATCTCTAACTTCTCGTCAGGACGACATTACTGGGAGGTGGATGTCAGTGAAGCAGATATATGGCGTATAGGGGTTGCCTATCCGAGTATAGAGAGGAAAACAGCTGGAAAGAAATCTTCTATTGGGCACAATGACAAGTCCTGGGCACTGATTGTTAATCCAGATCTTGCAGCGTTTCACAACAACATACGGAACAAGTTATACTCTGACTCTCCTGTGCGGTCAGTGGGAATATATCTGAATTATGAGGCCGGACGTCTGTCCTTTTACCAGCTGTGTGGCCCGGTCAGACACCTACACACCTTCACTGCCACCTTCACTGAGCCTCTACATGCCGCCTTCTACGTGTATAATGACACCTCCATTAGAATCAGATAGTGATAAATCCACTTACTGTATATACTCGCTAGAAGAGGAAGAAATTGGCTATATACACAATGGAATTGTGGAGCAATTCTGGGGCAAAAGAACTGCACATGGTGATGAATAAAATGTCCTTTATTCCCACTGATTTAAATGGTACTTATAACCAGTTGAATTCTACAGGTCTCCAACTCATTTCAAAGCATTCAAGGGATTCAAATCTCCATTAAACCAGTAGGAATTTTAGGAACATTTATTGTCCCCATATGGTGCAGCTGGTTTGTTCCATGTTTAGTACATCAGTGTCAGTGTGTCTGTCCCCTCTAGTCTGTTAGATATCCTTTAATTGGTAGGTAACTAGTACCTGATTTACATCTCTGGGGCACCCTAGTTGCTCTTAGCGCCACCCGTGACCACACCCCCACCCCTATCCAGTGCTGTCTGGGATAGGAAATACCTTTAGCCAACAACATAGAAAACCCAAAGAAATATATTAACCCCTTTCTTGCTAGAAGTGATGTACTGGAGATCTGTCTCTAGCATCAAAGTCAGGGGTGGAAAAAGTGTGGCCCTCCAGCTGTTACAGGACTACAATCCCCATCAGCTGTTGCTTGGTAGAGGATGATGGAGATTGTAGTCCATCCACAGCTGGGTGCCTCACGTTGCCCACCCCTTATCCAAGCAGTTACACAATATCTAGAGGAGAGGAATATAAACTGGTAAATAAATCAGCCCCATTAGACCAGGAGAGGATGTCTGGTGTAAAGGGAGCTGGGGATGCTGAAGCCACACCCACAATTCAGAATGTGGGTGTGGCCAGCTCAGCTGAAGCTCCTCCCCTCAGCATGGTGGAAGTCTAGGTGGTTGTCCTGTATGTAGATAATGTGAAATCTGTGTGTAGCCCTTTATGATCCTGCTGTGATGTAACATACGTGTTATACTGTGATTTATGGGACACTACTGTATTTGTTTAACCCCTTAAAGGGATAGTAATACTTAAAATGTACTAATCCCAGTATTGTAGTAATAAAAAAAGTAATTGATTGCCCCCAGTGACATCTCTCAAACCTTTATGGTTTGAGAGATATTCACTCGCAAAGTTCCCCCCTCCCTCCTACTACAATACTGGGATTAGTAAATTTTAAGTATTACTATCCCTATAAGGACCAGAGGGGTGCGCAACGTATTGAAAAGCACCATGTTTCATGCCACTCTGGTGCCTAAGAGGTTAAAGTGGACGTGTCAATCTAAGACAAGTTTAGTTTGTTTAATAGAGGATTAAAATCTGTCTATTTGTTGTATTACCCATTTTTCATTAAATGAAAAAGTTTTCAAGAAATGATCTCTTACGTTTTGGTGGCACAGTGCGGCACATTTATACTAATTCTCTACACAGTATGATAATGAGTTCTGTTTGGTGCCAGTCTTACCCCTCATTGTGCTATTAGAGATGTCTCTAGTGTGTAAGTTCTGGTCTTATTTGTATACTATATATTATCCTATATAATAATTCGCCAAGTTGTGTGTAACGCCCGACATGCGCAGTAGATACTGCTGCACGTGCGGCAGTCACACGCAGTGGAGACTGCTCGCGCCGAGGCTGATACAGAGCTGGGCGCTCCGAAGGAGCGTCCAGCTCTGTATCAGCCGAGGCGCGGGCAGTCTCCACCGCGTGTGACTGCCCGCGACCGGCTGCCAGAGGCTCTGTATCAGCCGAGGCGCGGCCAGTCTCCACTGTGTGACTGCCCCGCGACCGGCTGCCTGAGGCACTGTGGCCCGTGTAACGGGCTGTTCAACTAGTATTATATAATACAATGCTAGGATGTTTGTCCGATGCAGTCATGCACAGTAGAGACTGCCCGAACGCACAGAATGCTAGGAGCACTGCTGGGAGACAGAATGCTGGGAGCACGGAATGCTGGGAGCACTTCTGGGAGACAGAATGCTGGGAGCACGGAATGCTGGGAGACAGAATGCTGGGAGACAGAATGCTGGGAGCACGGAATGCTGGGAGCATGGAATGCTGGGAGCATTCTGTGCTTTCAGGCAGTTGCTACAGTGCATGACTGCATCATGTTTGCTGCCAGTGAGGCGGTGGCAGTACACAGAGCAGGACTGTCCTCTTAACCCTTTGACTGCCAGAGTAGGGTGACCAGACCTCACCTTTAACCGGGGACACATATGGAAAATGCATACTGCAGGGCTGCTTTGATTTCAGTGCTATCCTGAAATATGCCTATTTTCTATGTGTCCCCGGTTAAAGGTGAGGTCTGGTCAGCCTATGCCAGAGGGGTACGCAACGCATTGCAAAGCAATGCGTTGTGAACCCCTCTGGCACTCAAAGGGTTAACATCACCCAGACTTTGGCCTGTGTACACGGGCTTTTACACTAGTCTATATATACAAAAGAGAAAGCATCATGTGACCGAAAAACGTATCTGAAGTCTAACACACCCAGGGGTGTGTAACGGTTTGTTTGACACACAGACACAGTGGTTTAGGATAAAACACAGTTTTATTGAAATCACAGTAATATAATAACCCTCACAGGTCCACAGGTTTGTAGTATACAAACAGAATAATACAGACACACGGCAGGTTACATATACATAGGCCTACACAGGTCCAGTATAACCATAAAGTCCATAGCAGTCTATACTGACACAGGTCAGGCAGAATATGTTGAATTCCCAGGAGAAAGGTACTGCATGGGTTCATGGTCTTCAATGAGTGTAAACAGTCCCATGTGCAGAGAGGTCTGTGATGGAGCTCGCTCCTTATAGATAGCTTAAGGATTCGTAACGCCCAGCAACAGGTTAGCAGAACAAACGTGAACTGCCAGAGTAATATCAGGAATTGAGGAACATAGGACACTGCCATAGCAGTAACGGAGACCAGACCATTCACGCTCTGCCGGAGCAGTAACGGAGACAAGACCAATGGCACACTGCCATAGCAGTAACGGAGACCAGACCACTCACACTCTGCTGGAGCAGTAACGGAGACAAGACCAATGGCACACTGCCGTAGCAGTAACGGAGACAGGCCACTTGCACTCTGCAGAAGCAGTAACGGAGACTAGACCAATGGCACACTGCCGTAGCAGTAATGGAGACAGACCACTTGCACTCTGCAGGCACAGTAACGGAGACTAGGCCAATGGCACACTACCGTAGCAGTAACGGAGGCAGACACTTGCACTCTGCAGAAGCAGTAACGGAGACTAGGCCAAAGGCATACTGCCGTAGCAGTAACAGAGACAGACACTTGCAGTCTGCAGAAGCAGTAAGGGAGACTAGGACAATGGCACACTGCCGTAGCAGAAATGGAGACTAGGCCACTTGTACTCTGCAGGAGCGGTAACGGAGACACAAGTGCCTGATGGATCAGAATGTCGCCAAGGCGACACAGAGGCAGCCAGAGCAGGAACGCCAACCAAGCCAGGTCGAATCACGGAGCAGGAACGTCAGCCAAGCTGGGTCGAATCACGGAGCAGGAACGTCAGCCAAGCCGGGTCGGTACACAGGAGCAGGAATGTAAGCTGATTCAGGTCGGTACACAGGAGCAGGAATGTCAGCCATGCCGGGTCGGTACACAGGAGCAGGCGCACCCGGAGGGGTGCCAGAGCCCAGTATATAAAGGCCATACTGGGCGGGACAAACACAGAGTAGCCAATGGGAGCAAAGCACAGAGTAGACTGACAGAAAAAAGCAAGGGGAGCAAGGTATCACGGTTCCCGTGATCTCCTTCTGTCACTCTCTCTTGTGCTGCTCCCTTATTGGTTGAGCCTGTTTGGCCCGCCCCTGGTGACCCTTTTTATACCAGACTAGTGTCACCTGTCAGGTGCCCTTTCGTGGTGTTCCAGAGCCAGTGTTGCTGTTGCTGAGTTCCTGTGTTCCTGATTTCCGGTGTACCGATTTGGCCTAAACAGTGTGGACAGGGTGTAAGGATGGAAGCAGTGTGGGCAGTGTTTGGACAGCGTGTGGAGGTGGACAGCGTGTGGAGGTGGACAGGGTGTGAAGAAAGAAAAATGTCCCCGGATTTCATTTTAAAAATCTGGTCACCTTAGTGTGGAGTCAGGTGCAGCCAGGGGGCAGTGTGGAGTCAGTTGGGAATACATTAGAATATCACTTCCTGCTTGTCAGAGACCAGAAACACATAGATCCTTCAGTTTCCATGGTAAGAAACGGGGCTGATAGACTGACTTTGTACAGTGGTGGTGGGAAACATGTGGCCCTGCAGCTGGCCTGGGTTACAATTCCCATCATTCCCAGCCAGCTTGCTGGGTATGATGGGAATTGTAGCTCTGAATAGCTGGGATAACTCAACTTGCCCATCACCGTTCTGCAGATTGCTGTACCCCTTCTGCACACATGGGTCACAATGATGTGTGTGTTTGTAGCTCAGTGTAGGTGTAGGAGTCTGAATCTGTGTTTGTGTCAGGGCTGTTATCAGGGTCGGATTTTCCATAAGGCAGAGTATGCATCTGCCTACAGGCGCACCCTACAGAGGGGCACCTGCCATTTAAATCAATATATAATTTTTTTAAAGTGAAGTGGCGTGACACGCTGCCCGCCACATGATAAGGTCTGTGCCTTCTCCGGCACAGACCTGTAGTTGCCGAGCTCCACCGGCTCTTTATTAATGCAGAGCGCTGGGAGATGACATCATCATGACATCATCTCTCAGCGCTCTGCATTACTGAAGAGAAGACAGCGCGGGAGCTCCAGCAGCTACAGGTCTGTGCAGAAGCACTGATCTCTCCTGCCACTGGACCACCAGGGAGGAGGTAGGAAATGGATGGGGGGGGGGATGTGAGGCTTAATTTGGAGATGATGAGGGCAATGTGAGGGCAATATGGGGATGATGGGGGGCAAGTTGGAGCTGATGGGGGCAATGTGAGAACAATGTGGAGATGATGGGGACAATGTGGAGGTTATGGGGGCATGGAGCTAATGGGGGTAATATGGAGTTCATGGGGGCAATGTTGAGATGATGGGGCAATGTGAGTGCAATATGGAGCAGATGGGGGCAATGTGGAACTGATGGGGACAATGTTGAGATGATGGAGGCAATGTGAGAACAATGTGGAGATGATGGGGACAATGTGGAGGTTATGGGGGCATGGAGCTAATGGGGGTAATATGGAGTTCATGGGGACAATGTTGAGATGATGGAGGCAATGTGAGTGCAATATGGAGCAGATGGGGGCAATGTGGAACTGATGGGGACAATGTTGAGATGATGGAGGCAATGTGAAGCTGATGGGGGGTAATGTGGAGATCTGGAACATTGTGGAGATGGCCAATAGGGGGGCGCTTCAGATTTCTGTGCCTACAGGCTCCTGAGATGTAAATCCGGCCCTGGCTGTTATAAAGACTATGAAGTCTCCTGGCTAAAATGAAGAGATCCCCAAATACAGGGTTACATTTAAGATACCTCTTAAGTTTAGTGCAGCTTGATTTTAAGTGTGTTAGCCAAATGAGCCGTGTCCTCTGTAGACCCAGTCCAACTGATCACAGAGACGGAGAGTAGAAGTAGGAAATAGGCTTTAATTGCAATCAAAGGAGAACATACAGCACGAATAGACAAAGAATTCCAAGGCAGTTCTGCTTTACAATTGCAAAACTTGAAGTATTTATACAATTTTCTAACAGATACGATCATATGTGGTAATTATCATACAAGAAGAAGGTGTGTGTACTTCAACTGAAAAGCTATGAACCCCAACCCCCTCCTGTTCCAACTAGTTTTACCAGAAGTAGCAATTATCAAATAATCACTTCTACCCCACCCTATCTGTAGCTTTGGCAAGCCTAGTTCCACGGATCCTGGGGCTAAAGAGATTCGCTATGAGATCCTCAGTCCCGCACGCACCCAAATTCCTGTTAACTAAATATGCTCCATAGAACAAACAGTCAATTACAGATGAATTCAGCTAGGTTAGCCCTGGCATTACAAATTATATAGAAAGTTAATATAAAACTTGTATTTTTCTTACAAGTGGAACTGTCACTTTGTGACACATAGGTGATTTTGAAAGCTTTCAGAAACACTTGTTTCTTATCCATTTTTATTTATGAAACATTTAGATTCATAAATCTGGCAGGCATGCATTTCTCATTACTGCTGATCCCAACTGCCACTTCCTGCCACCCAGTAGTAGATCATATAAACTGGCAAAACCAAATATCTCATAATTTTTTGACACATAAATCCCTCTGTCCCTGTTTACCACCCAGATGTCCCTCTGTTTTAGGAGATCAGACTATGTGGTATGTTTATATAATTATATTACATTGCTCCACAGCAATAAAACTCACATTAATATATGTGTAAATGTCAGTATCTGTGTTTATAAACTAGTCTGTGTAAATAAAATACTCTGGTCTGGGTCTAAGTCATTTATTCATTTGCACAAAGAGGTGTTAACAAGTCATGAAATATTCTAAAGATTCTCGGGAATGCCCCGCCCACCAGCCACGCCCCCACGTGTCCCTCTTTTGGAAATGTAAAATGTTGGGAGATATGTAGAGGGCAATGCAAAGCAATGTGTTGGAGTCTTAGCTAGCATTCAAGCTTTTAAAACTTCCCCTTTGGGTGCCAAAGAACCATTGAACGTATTGCATTGTAAAGTATTGGATACCTCTCTGGGAAAAGGGTTAAATCAATGAGCATTTAGAGAATTCTTACTTGTTCCCTATGGCAATAAGAATATATACAAAGATTCATGGAGTGTAACTATTAGTCATGTCCGACTTATTAACAGCTACTATTCCATGTAGAGACCCGTTCAATGCCTGTTAGTTTCATTACAAGTCAACACCGTTACTTGTTAAGGGACACTCTCAAAACGTAACCTTTATTGACACCTATTAAAACTCATATTTCTCCTCAGCTAATTCGGACTTGTAAATAAAAACAATTAAAAAAGGGAAAACACTATTATTTATTATTATACAGCATTTAGGGAATTCTTACTTGTTCCCTATGGCAGACATCTAATGACTGAGCTGTGACATCACGTGCTGCGGTGACAATGGACCTTGTGCATAAAGGCAAAGGGGGAGCAGTTTTTGAGGAAACGAATTCCATCAAAGGGAATAAAATTTCCCGTTGAGTGTTATAGAAGTCTTGGCAGAGTATAGCAGACACCTCTGACATACATGGTTTTAAAAGCCCCATTCAGGTCTGTGATTTTTGTGTGACCCCTGTGGTGCTGTTGGTTTTCTCCAGCGTTAGTTATAGTAGATCAGGTCCATGCGTGTAAGGCCTTGTTCAGATGGGAGACAGAAGTGTTGCAGGCCTCCTCCGTTCTGTCGCCAGTGTACAGGGCTGCCACCAGTACAAACCTAATACTAGGGACCACCTACGCCTGCTCTGTCCCTACCCCACTTCCTGCCCTGCCCCCTGCTTAGACTGGCATGCCCACCCCTGCCCCACAACACCACAGAGTTCCCATCCCAACCACCCCACTACAGTCCTTCCTTTCCCTCCTGACCAGCAGAGCCATCTACATAATTCCCACGGACTGACCATCCCACTCCCCCACACCACATATAACTTCTTCCTTTCCTACCGTTTTGAGCTGCCGCAGTGCACAGTAATGTCTCTCCTCTCTCTCTGTGCTCCTGCTCTGTCTCATCAACGTGATGTGGGTAGTATTGGTCTGAATCCAGCAAGCCCGCCCACTGTCTTCTTTCCTACTGTGGGGTGCAACTTGCAAGACTCCATTTCCCTGGCACTGGTTGGCTGCTGCACTCTTCTCTGAAGTCATTATGAGCAGGTGCCAGCATTAGGCCAGCCAATGGAAGATCATGTTACTGAATCGTGGAATGATCCCCAGTGACTGTCAAGTAGGTTGCACCATAGTAGGCCCCTCTGCTTGGCCAGGCCTCATATCTGGGTACTGCTTTTACCCCCCCATGATGGCGGCCCTGTCCATGTATCTTCACTCACTTCTTTTCTCCCACTTTACACCACCTATTAGGAGGCAGGAGAGGCTTATTTGATGGCTGTAACAAATAAAATATCAACAGCACTGATGTGAGGAAATCAGATGTACAAGGTGTGATATAAAGTCGGAGCTTACAAATGCTCACTGCCTTAAGGTTCTTCCACAGTGCTGGTCTGAGAAGTTCCAATCTCTTGAGCAAATGAAGAAAAAAGGCCACATAAATTGTGGAGTTCGAAATATAAAAAACAACTTTATTTGCAGAGAGTTACAAGGAAGCCAAACTTCATGGATTGTCTCAATGCGTTTCGCACACTAGGTGCTTCATCATAGTCAGAATTTGGTGACACACACTTGCCAGTTCTCTTAAAGGCTGAGATTACACTCCCTCTATTCAATCAACCAATCCAAAACACTGAGTATCGAAATCCCCAAATTTAATGGATATTTATTGAAAGGAATGAGTGTAGTAATAAATTTTCCCTGGATTTAAAATCCAGCCTTCAAAGTGTCTGCAAAACAAGATCAGACTTCACAAACAACATTTTACACAATCATGTGCAAAAAATTTAAAAGCAATCAATTAGAACAAGAGACTGTAAGAGCTTATTAAGTTGGTAAATGCCTCCAGTTACTACTAACAGCAATATTCAAATCTGAAACTGTAATCCCTCAATCAACAAGTATTATAAGACTTAATACAGTATTATATTAATTTTATTATCATCCTCTAAGTAAATATATCTTTAAGTCAATAAGGAATTAGGGTAGCATGAAGCAGCAAAATTAAATATCACAGAGATTGATCAAACAAAATGTGTGACATCAAATTCGCAGTTCAGACCATTGGGTCTTCTAGTGGAAAGTGTGAAGATCCAGAAGACTTCCCGCTGGCAAAGTAACCTGGACCTATCACCACCACGCACAGATAAAAAGACCCTCTGAATATCCGACACCATGAAGTGTTCAATTGGAGAGGCATGAACTTGACAAAAATGCTGAGCCATACCAGTCTTCAAATCTCTGCAATTAATGTTACTTACATGCTGCCTAATGCATTCATGTAAGGATCTGCTAATTTTCCCTACATATTGTACATTGCACTCAGTGCAAGTAATAAAATAAATAAACTTGGTTTCACAATTTATATACTGTTTAATATCATACTGCCATCCAGTCTGCACCAATTTAAACTGTTTAGTCGGACAAACCCATTGGCAACAATTGCATCTATTATTCCCACAACAAAACATTCCTGTTGTATTTAACCAAGTTTGAGGCTTCATCTTTCTATCCTCAATAATCATACTGGGGGACAAACTTGTAGCTAAAGTAGGTGCTTTTCTAGAGACGAATCTAAAGCCATTTGAAAGGGTATTATGTAACCCTTTATCCACCACAAGGACAGGTAAATGGCGTTCAAGGATTCTCTTGTTCTATTTGATTCTTTTAAATTCTTTTTTGCACATGATTAATTGTGGAAAATGTTGTTTGTGATGTCTGATATTGTTTTGCAGACACTTTGATGGCTGGATTTGAAATCCAGGGAAACTTTATTGCTGCAATCATCCCTTTAAATAAATATCCCTTAAATTTGGGGATTTCGAAACTCAGTGTTTCGTGGAGGGAGTGTAATCTCAGCCTATAAGAGAACCGGCAAGTGTGTCACCAAATTATGTCTATGATTAAGCACCTATCGTGCGAAACGCGTGAGACAATCTAGCAAGTGTGGCGTCCTTGTAACTCTAGGTAAATAAAGGATTTTTTATATTTGGAATTCCACTATTTGTGTGGTCTTTTTTTCTTCATTTATCTGATGGCTGGCCCTTGTGAGGAGCAGAATACTGGCTGGCACCCACATGGGTTGACCATTCTTTGGAGGTTGCAATGAGCATAATAACCTCCAGTGCTGTTTGTGTGAATGGTCTGATGGCAGCCTTATAGGCCTCTGTACAGACCTTCCATACTGACACTTTACTGTGTTCCTGAGGGAATACAGTAATAATACAGCCCCATAGGCCTCTGTACAGACCTTACTGTAACTTTACAGTGTTCCTGAGGGAATGCATTAATAATACAGCCCCATAGGCCTCTGTACAGACCTTACTGTAACTGTACTGTGTTCCTGAGGGAATACAGTAATAATACAGCCCCATAGGCCTCTGTACAGACCTTACTGTAACTTTACTGTGTTCCTGATGGAATACATTAATAATACAGTCCCATAGGCCTCTGTACAGACCTTACTGTAACTTTACTGTGTTCCTGAGGGAATACAGTAATAATGCAGCCCCATAGGCCTCTGTACAGACCTTACTGTAACTTTACTGTGTTCCTGATGGAATACATTAATAATACAGTCCCATAGGCCTCTGTACAGACCTTACTGTAACTTTACTGTGTTCCTGAGGGAATACAGTAATAATACAGTCCCATAGGCCTCTGTACAGACCTTACTGTAACTTTACTGTGTTCCTGAGGGAATACAGTAATAATACAGTCCCATAGGCCTCTGTACAGACCTTACTGTAACTTTACTGTGTTCCTGAGGGAATACAGTAATAATACACACCATAGGCCTCTATACAGACCTTACTGTAACTTTACTGTGTTCCTGAGGGAATACAGTAATAATACACACCATAGGCCTCTGTACAGACCTTCCTTACTGTAACTTTACTGTGTTCCTGAGGGAATACAGTAATAATACAGCCCCATAGGCCTCTGTACAGATCTTACTGTAACTGTACTGTGTTCCTGAGGGAATACAGTAATAATACACACCATAGGCCTCTGTACAGACCTTACTGTAACTTTACTGTGTTCCTAAGGGAATATAGTAATAATACAGCCCCATAGGCCTCTGTACAGATCTTACTGTAACTGTACTGTGTTCCTGAGGGAATACAGTAATAATACAGCCCCATAGGCCTCTGTACAGATCTTACTGTAACTGTACTGTGTTCCTGAGGGAAAACAGTAATAATACAGCCCCCATAGGCCTCTGTACAGATCTTACTGTAACTGTACTGTGTTCCTGAGGGAATACAGTAATAATACAGCCCCATAGGCCTCTGTACAGACATTACTGTAACTTTACTGTGTTCCTGAGGGAATACAGTAATAATACAGTCCCATAGGCCTCTGTACAGACCTTACTGTAACATTACTGTGTTCCTGAGGGAATACAGTAATAATGCAGTCCCATAGGTAGGGTGACCACATTTCCAATATGCCATTCCGGGACATGTGGTCACCCTACATTTAACCCAGTATTCTGTCCTAATTGCAATATAGTGCTAATTTATAATTTGTTATAAAACATAGTAACACATATCGTAACGCACAATAACTTATGTTGCGGTCCGTAAAAAATGTTTTCTTGTTTTGGTCTTTTCCATATTAAACACATGCACAACATTCTGAAAGATAATGTTTTATGCATCGTAAGCAGATACACACACACCACGATCAGGCGTTTGCAAAACACGATATTACGCAGTGAATAACAAATCAAAACAGGAAACTACAAATGACCAGGACATTTCAGTAATTAATACGTTCGTATTTGCTGTAATGTTATGGTCCCGGAACTAAGCTGTTTGGGGGCGGGGAAGTAGAAGCGGAACCTGCTTGGCAAGAGACGGACAATTTTGATTCCAATAGCCATGTGACTGTAGTGTGCAAGAGAAGTTGATTCTGGATAACGTGTGTTGTGTTAGTAACACACTTGCCAAAGGAGGACCAACACTGACTATAGCAGCATGAGGTCTGGAGTGCATGAGAAGCAATGGAGGCTGGAGGTACAATGCACTACAGGCTGCTAATGCTGATATACATATAACAGGCTTCACTCTAATTACCGATAACACTATTCCTCTGAGACATCGCATTACTCTCTCAAACTCAGGAGCACTGGTGGGACTCAGTCTCACTTGCCTCGAGAGCACTGGAGGAGACTAGTTTGTTTGTGCTGCCAATCTGCCACTGCTGCTGTGTCAAGCTCCTGTTCCGTATCTCACTGCTGCACGGGCCGGCACTCACTCTCACAGTCACTCACAACAAATTGGTGGCATGCGCCAGCGGCATATATATGCATCACGCACCAGCCTGCCAATGAGGAGAGAACTATTGAAATACTCTCCTTTTTCATTGGCTGGTGGTGGTGCATACAGCCTTGCTGGAAGCAACTTGGCTGTGATGTGACCGAAACGGCTGGCAGTGGCACTGGCAGGCAGGCAGAATAGGGCTAGGCTGTGTAGGCTAAGTGGACAGACTGGTTTAGGACTCGGGTGGTTTTGCAATTGCTGCCTTAATTCCGGGACTCTTTATTGTCCCAGTGGGGGATGATTCGGGACGCGGGACACAGGAGAGAATTAAGGGACGGTCCCGGGCATTCCGGGACATGTGGTCACCCTACCCATAGGCCTTTGTGCAGATCTTCCTTACTGTAACTTTACTGTGTTCCTGAGGGAATACAGTAATAATACACACCATAGGCCTCTATACAAACCTTACTGTAACTTTACTGTGTTCCTGAGGGAATACAGTAATAATACACACCATAGGCCTCTGTACAGACCTTCCTTACTGTAACTTTACTGTGTTCCTGAGGGAATACAGTAATAATACAGCCCCATAGGCCTCTGTACAGATCTTACTGTAACTGTACTGTGTTCCTGAGGGAATACAGTAATAATACACACCATAGGCCTCTGTACAGACCTTACTGTAACTTTACTGTGTTCCTAAGGGAATATAGTAATAATACAGCCCCATAGGCCTCTGTACAGATCTTACTGTAACTGTACTGTGTTCCTGAGGGAATACAGTAATAATACAGCCCCATAGGCCTCTGTACAGATCTTACTGTAACTGTACTGTGTTCCTGAGGGAAAACAGTAATAATACAGCCCCCATAGGCCTCTGTACAGATCTTACTGTAACTGTACTGTGTTCCTGAGGGAATACAGTAATAATACAGCCCCATAGGCCTCTGTACAGACATTACTGTAACTTTACTGTGTTCCTGAGGGAATACAGTAATAATACAGTCCCATAGGCCTCTGTACAGACCTTACTGTAACATTACTGTGTTCCTGAGGGAATACAGTAATAATGCAGTCCCATAGGTAGGGTGACCACATTTCCAATATGCCATTCCGGGACATGTGGTCACCCTACATTTAACCCAGTATTCTGTCCTAATTGCAATATAGTGCTAATTTATAATTTGTTATAAAACATAGTAACACATATCGTAACGCACAATAACTTATGTTGCGGTCCGTAAAAAATGTTTTCTTGTTTTGGTCTTTTCCATATTAAACACATGCACAACATTCTGAAAGATAATGTTTTATGCATCGTAAGCAGATACACACACACCACGATCAGGCGTTTGCAAAACACGATATTACGCAGTGAATAACAAATCAAAACAGGAAACTACAAATGACCAGGACATTTCAGTAATTAATACGTTCGTATTTGCTGTAATGTTATGGTCCCGGAACTAAGCTGTTTGGGGGCGGGGAAGTAGAAGCGGAACCTGCTTGGCAAGAGACGGACAATTTTGATTCCAATAGCCATGTGACTGTAGTGTGCAAGAGAAGTTGATTCTGGATAACGTGTGTTGTGTTAGTAACACACTTGCCAAAGGAGGACCAACACTGACTATAGCAGCATGAGGTCTGGAGTGCATGAGAAGCAATGGAGGCTGGAGGTACAATGCACTACAGGCTGCTAATGCTGATATACATATAACAGGCTTCACTCTAATTACCGATAACACTATTCCTCTGAGACATCGCATTACTCTCTCAAACTCAGGAGCACTGGTGGGACTCAGTCTCACTTGCCTCGAGAGCACTGGAGGAGACTAGTTTGTTTGTGCTGCCAATCTGCCACTGCTGCTGTGTCAAGCTCCTGTTCCGTATCTCACTGCTGCACGGGCCGGCACTCACTCTCACAGTCACTCACAACAAATTGGTGGCATGCGCCAGCGGCATATATATGCATCACGCACCAGCCTGCCAATGAGGAGAGAACTATTGAAATACTCTCCTTTTTCATTGGCTGGTGGTGGTGCATACAGCCTTGCTGGAAGCAACTTGGCTGTGATGTGACCGAAACGGCTGGCAGTGGCACTGGCAGGCAGGCAGAATAGGGCTAGGCTGTGTAGGCTAAGTGGACAGACTGGTTTAGGACTCGGGTGGTTTTGCAATTGCTGCCTTAATTCCGGGACTCTTTATTGTCCCAGTGGGGGATGATTCGGGACGCGGGACACAGGAGAGAATTAAGGGACGGTCCCGGGCATTCCGGGACATGTGGTCACCCTACCCATAGGCCTTTGTGCAGATCTTCCTTACTGTAACTTTACTGTGTTCCTGAGGGAATACAGTAATAATACACACCATAGGCCTCTATACAAACCTTACTGTAACTTTACTGTGTTCCTGAGGGAATACAGTAATAATACAACATCATAGGCCTCTGTACAGACCTTACTGTAACTTTACTGTGTTCCTGAGGGAATACAGTAATAATACAGCCCCATAGACCTCTGTATAGACCTTACTGTAACTTTACTGTGTTCCTGAGGGAATACAGTAATAATACACACCATAGGCCTCTATACAGACCTTACTGTAACTTTACTGTGTTCCTGAGGGAATACAGTAATAATAATACAGCCCCATAGGCCTCTGTACCGACCTTACTGTAACTTTACTGTGTTCCTGAGGGAATACAGTAATAATATAGCCCATAGGCCTCTGTACAGACTTTACTGTAACTTTACTGCAGCATCTATGGGGATGTGTGGCTAGCAATGGGCAAGGGGAAAGGCTGGAGAGGGTCAGACAGTGTACATGGGGATCTTTGGCTACCAGTGGTCAAGGGAACAAATCTGGAGGCCAAGCAGTGTATATGGGGTTCTATGGCTACCATTGGGTAGGGGAACAAGGCTGGGGGACAAGTGGTAGCCACAAATCCTTTGCGTGCCACAAGGGTGAGCAATGCACATCCCTATGGCTCTCAAGTACATAAGGGAGTGATACTGTCCATGGTGCTGAAAGCATTCTGTTCACTCCCCTACTGGCCATGTGGGGAAACAGAGAGACTGCTCTTCAACATCAGAATTGTCATAATGTTGGTGATGTGTGAAGGGAGGAAATCCCTTCACATCGACAACAGTTCACAACCCTTCCTGCTTGTGATTGATTGATGGCTGTTACTGCATAGGAAAGTACAGGGAGATCCCAGCCTCAGGTAGGTGAAGTTGAGACTGTGAACTCCGACAGAGTGAATGCGGTGAAGCGCCACATTAACATATCAACACCCCCCCTTACATACGACACACTGTCTCATTATTCAGCATTTCCATATGGAATTGAGTCATTATGCTTCATTTTCTTA
The DNA here is from genome assembly GCA_037306005.1 of Rhinophrynus dorsalis. NCBI lineage: Eukaryota > Metazoa > Chordata > Amphibia > Anura > Rhinophrynidae > Rhinophrynus > Rhinophrynus dorsalis. The sequence continues at coordinate 16,884,927 of CM074725.1, forward strand.
TGCAAATAGGCCATTGATGAATGAAAATTCGTAAACCTGTCGGATGGATGTCGATGTGGGCATATTTTTCTCGGAGTGATGGTGAAATAATGTCTTAGACACTTTAGTGAACACTGTTGATATGCCTTCGACACTGCTCCAACAGGACATCTGCATTTTCAGCCCCACTTGAACTTTAGTGAATCTAGGCCAAGGATTCGATTAAAATGTTTCCTATCAGATGATCAGCAGTGTTGATAACCGTCCAACATCATAAATGTTAAATATGAAAGTTAGCATGGGGGGCTTTTAAAAAGCCCATATTCAACACCCCTTTCCTTCACAACATATCATGGTGCATTAAATGATATAAGTGAATCCCCGTCTTTCATTCTAGGGTACCCTATAATAGTATGCATTTTAGGTGAAACAGGTGATCACCCAGCATGATTTTTTTATATTACACTAGTTGAAGAGCCCGTGTACACGGGCCACAGTGTCACCCAGCAACGGCCACAGTGCAGTCATGCAAAGTAAAGACTGCGCATGCCGCAGTTGATACAGAGCGGGGTGCTCTGAATTCAGACCGTAGTTGCGCACCTTCTGTACTGCGCATGACTGCAGCACGCTCAGCCGACTGTACTGCGCATGACAGCTTCTGACAAACATACATTTAGCAAATTATTATATAGGATTGGACAAAGGGTTAGGGTCGTAAATAGGGTTGGGGTCGTAAATAGCCCATATCCCCCCCCCTCCCCGATACAGAGGGGCCTTCCCTTATTTTAAAGAGGGAAGGCCTCTCTTTCAGATGGTCTTTTTCACAGTATTTATGTTAAGTAATTGAAACTCAGCCTAATATAAGGGAATAATTAGAATCAGGTGTTTAAGTAATTAAGTAGATTTACAGTGGTGAAATATGAAAGCATCAGAACCTGTGTGAGCTTGGGCTTGGCCACGGCTGTGTGGAAGTGTCAGAAATTACCACGTACCTGTAGGTAGTTCACTTTCAGGAGGTGGAGCCCGATGGCAGGGAGGCATACACCCGTGCAGAACCACACTAATGAGGGGCCTGAACGTGAAAACAGCGCCCCCCCTCAGAGAGGGAATATGCACAGGGACAGATACAGAGAATGCAGTACATGAATCAGCAGACAGAGGAGTAGTCACAGGCAGGTCTGGGTCAAGGCAGGCAGCAACGGTTCTTAAGCGAGGAGTAAAGCAGAGGTCAGGGGCTGGCATCAAAGGAGCGAAGTAGCAATCAAAAAAGCCAATTGGAAACCAGAAGAGACCAAACAGGAGGCTGAGTTTCTGAACAGCATCTTGACAAGAGACTCTGGTGGCAGCAAAGATATTTGCAGGACTCATAACCTTAAAGTTTCCAGTTCAAGCCCAAGGACGGGCAAGTCCAGTGGTATGCTAGACTAGACGTGTCCCAAAAGGTTGATGACTTCGCCTGGCAGTCTGCTGTCCAGAGAAATGACCCTGACAGGAAACATGTTCATGCCATAGACAAACAACATCTCTGAGGACCTTAGTGTCACAGAGACCAAGAAAACTCAACAGTCAGACAGTATAGTAAAGATCACTTTATTAAATAATAATGGTAATAATAGACAGGATCTCGAAGGAGCAGAGGGTGACAAGAGAGACCAGAACCTCTATCAGAAATAGGAGGCAGCCTAAGGTCAACCACAACTGCTAGAGACTAGGCCGTAGCCAATGGTAGTCTCATCAGCACAGGAGGCCCCAAGGAAGGACTCTCACAAACTCCCTGCAGTCAGTCAGCTAAAGTCCGCTAGAGCTCCAGGTCTGCACCAGAAAGGACGTCCAGTGATCAGGATGCAAGACAGACAATACAGCTGGACAGAGCCCCAGGTCAGCACCAATTAGGATAGTGTCACAGTTTTTAGATGAACATTCAGACAGGACGGTAAGGTTAAAATGACTTTATTAGAATAAAGAGCATACACGAATATAGGCCCTGGGGCCTACAATACAGATCGTACAGATATATATATATACACAGTAGAATACAGCCAGAAGGACCAGTATAGGTAGACTGGATGGACAGGGTATGGACTGGCAGTGATGACTCTGGCAGAACCGGTGAGATTGGGGGTACACCGTTCAGGAGCTGACAACAGGAGAGCATACACAGGAGGTGCACTATAGAAGGACTGGCACAACCCAGACGCCTGGGTACCGAACCAAAAGGCGCAAGGCAGCACTGACCCGAGCTGTATGCCGCGGGTAACGAGACAACTCTGATCCAAGCTCAGGACCGCAGATAACGAGGCAACCGTGTATTGGCAGCACTAACCCCAGGGAAGGGTTACCGGAGACCAAGGCAACTGCTAACAGACAAACCCTAGAACGCTAGGGGTGGATCAAGACAACAGTAAGCAGATGTAACGCAACCAGTGTCCCCTCAACCTGCAGAATGGTAAGTGCAACTCTGGCTCTAGAGCTCGAGGCTTCTGCAGTGAACAGTACTTGCCCTACCTGGACAATCCAGGTACTCACAGGGTTAATGGTCAACGCCCAGAGAAAAACTGCAACTCCCAGAGGGAGTGAGCCCAGCGCAACTAGGAAGGAGGACACAGAGAGGGATCAGAGTAACACAGTCAGTGATAGAACACTGTACCGGAACTTTGATTGTACACACCGGCAGCAGCGGTTAAAAGAGCAGCTTAAGCACAGGCTTAGGCTTTGGTCAACAAGGAATAGCACCAGGCGGCGCACGCCGACAAGGATATACAAAGCCCAGTAATCACGGTGACCAAACGGGGTCACCAAAGGGTACAGCCAGACACGGTCGGTACCGGAGCCGGTACTACAGCCAGAGGTAGTCAGCAACGGGGTGGTTCACAGCTACCAGCAGTCAGCAACGGAGTGGGTTCTCAGCCAGATACGGTCAGCAACGGAGCGGGTTCTCAGCCGGATACGGTCAGCAAAAGTTACTCGCCACTGCAATCCATAACATACCCACCAGGGCTGAATTTCTACTCGCCAGGGCTGAATTTTCACTCGCCATTTTCTAGTGGAGAGTGGAAATTTTGAGCCCTGGTGTAGTATATACAATTATTTAAAAAAAAAAACTAAATAAGCCAAGGGCAAAGTCACAATGACAGAAACAGTGGGTGCAAGGGATAATCCACCATACAGAAGCACATCAGTACCATTCACATCACAATAAGGAACACTGGTGATTGGTTCTCCACTGGGGTTTGAGAGCTTGCAGGGAAATACTTTATCCCTGTCCCTACTCAATGTGCAACAATTATTTTATCAATCATGTATCAAATTGAATACATCAAATGAACTTAAGTCTGAGTATAAACTAATTTTAAAAGTATTTAATCAAAACTGAATAATACTGTGTAAAAACAGGCTTAAAATAGCAAAGCTATATTCCACAAGTATCTCGGTGTTACACCCACCACTTTTTCATGAATGAACTCCGACTTATGTTCATTTGATCTATCGGTTTTGATATGCGATTTGATACAGCAAGCTCTTGTATCCCTATGGAGAACCAACCACCGATGTGCCTTATTCTGTGAGTATTTGACTCAGATGTGATGTGAATGGTACTAATGTGCTTCTTTATGTTGGACTGACCCTTACACCCATTTTTTTTTTATTTCGAGTATCCAACAGAGGACACCTTTGGTGGATAAGGAGGTGATTGTGGAGGAGCAGCTCAGAGGCTGACCAGTAACTGATGACAGCTTTTGAGTAGGAGAAGGCTTTACAAAGTGTCCTAAAAGCTGGATTAGTCTGCCATTCACATATGTGTCTGATAAACCATTTCTAGTCAAGGGGATGAGGTTTGGTCTATAAACATTTTGAATATATATATATGTACAGGTAGAGTTAAAGGGATAGTAATACTTAAAATGTAAAAAAACATATGTTGTAGGGTTTATCCCCCTGAGTAAAACAAGAGTACTCCCACTGCTAAGAGGTCTTTCATTCAAAAGTTATTAATTTTCAAAGTTGAATTTTTTAGGTGCAATATCACAGTGGCCTGAAATTGTACAGTGGCGCTGTTGCTACACCATCCTATGGAGATTTATGGTCAACTGACCAGAGTTGTCCATAGGATCGTGTAGCAACAGCGCCACTGTACAATTTCAGGCCACTGTGATATTGCACCTAAAAAATTCAACTTTGAAAATTAATAACTTTTGAATGAAAGACCTCTCAGCAGTGGGAGTACTATTGTTTTACTCAGGGGGATAAACCCTACAACATATTTTTTTTTTACATTTTAAGTATTACTATCCCTTTAAAGCAGCACTCACAGGACTTCTTAAATATGAGAAGAAATGTATTATTTGGTCAACGTTTCGGCCACATAATTTGACCTTCCTCAAGACCTTGAGGAAGGCCAAATTATGTGGCCGAAACGTTGACCAAATAATAAATTTCTTCTCATATTTAAGAAGTCCTGTGAGTGCTGCTTTAACTCTACCTGTACATGTTATCTGGCTAAGCATAGCACCCAGGCAATCGATCATTAACTGTGAGTGCTTCCTACACAAACAAATATATATATATATATATATATATATATATATATACCGTTTCTTTTTTGTCTCTTTCAAACTCGCAGTGAAGTTGCTATAGGCCTCTATGATAAGGCAGAAACAACAATAGGTTTGAGTAGCTTGCCTCGCTCCTGGGCCACTTCCAATCTAGATGTTTGTATCCACTGGATCCTATCTGGTAACTCTTCTCATGAATCCAACAAGCATCAGAACCACAGATCCAGTGGTACCAGTACTCTTTATCCTAGCCCCATGTATTTGGTGTATAAAGGCTAACTGTCTTTAGTCCTAGAAGGTCAGTGGTACTTGAGAAGCTCAAACTGAGAAGCATGTTCCACACGTTTCACATCCTATCTGATAGCTTCCTCAGGGATCTACAGTAATGGAAATCAAGAATGCCTGGAAAACGCAGACAATTTTTAGAGATTTTAGCATGACGTACAGGGTTTTAAGTTTATAAAACCTCAGATCATTGTTAGTTGTTCCTTTAACCTTATGAATGCTGTAGAGGTCTACAATGCATTGGGAGACCTCTATAGCATTAAAGGAGTTAAAGGGATAGTAATACTTAAAATGTAAAAAAAATGTGTTGTATGGTTTATCCCCCAGAGTAAAAGAAGGGTGCTCTCACTGCTGAAAGGTGTATTATTCAAAAGTTATTACAGTTCAGAAGTTGAATTTGTTAGGTGCAGTATCACAGTGGCCTGAAATTGTACAGTGGCGCTGTTGCTACACCAGCCTATGGACAGCTGTGGTCAGTTGACAATACATCTCCATTGGATGGTGTAGCAACAGCACCACTGTACAATTTCAGGCCACTGTGATACTGAACCTAACAAATTCAACTTTTGAGCTGTAATAAATTTTAATAAAATACTTCTAAGCAGTGGGAGTACCCCAGTTTTACTCAGGGGGATAAACACTACAATATATCTTTTTTTTACATTTTAAGTATTACTATCCCTTTAAAGAAGAAGTAACACCTCCTAAAACTAACCCCACTTACCTTACTATGGTCAGAATATCCACAATGGCTCCTTTGGATTTTGCCCTTGTGCCTTTGTTCAATAGACAACATCTTCACTCAGACCTGAATGTCAGGTCCAAGGAGGCAGACATGACAGTTGCTGGCAGCTTTTGAAAACTGAAGGCGGCAGCAGGGGAGGGCTGGCAACTTGTGGACTGGAGGGCAACTACAATCAAGAAGCCCAATTCTACTATCATTCCAGCCCGCTGTCCCAACCCACCCCCTTTTATTAAATTTTAAAATTGCCATTAACCCTTTGAGTGCCAGAGGGGTATGCCACACATTGCGAATCAATGCGTGGCATACACCTCTGGCACTCAAAGGGTTAGTGTTGTGAAGTAAGGCAATACCACGAAGCTTACAATTGAAATGGGTTTACACTGGTGCAACTACAGAGCTTACAATGTAAATAAAGCTACACTAGTGATAACATAGAACTTACAAGAGAAATTGGCTATGTTACTAGTGTAGATGCACTTGGATTGTAGCTCCATTTCGATTGTAAGTACTGTGGTATCACTAGTGTAGCTACATTTGCAGCAACAAGCTGGAGTGGCCCACCAGCTCAGACATATGACTGGCGCGGGGGGCAATTGCCCCACTGCCTCCCAGGCCAGTCCTCCCCTGGCCGGCAGAGAGCCTTTAAATGGAGGGATCTTATGAATATGTAATTCTGCATAGAAGTCTGTGTAACTCGGCACTGTGTGTTTTTCATGATGTGTCCTGTATTTAAAGGGATAGTAATACTTAAAATGTAAAAAAAAATATGTTGTAGGGTTTATCCCCCTGAGTTAAACACGAGTACTCCCACTGCTGAAAGGTGTTTCATTCAAAAGTTATTAATTTTCAAAGTTGAATTTTTTAGGTGCAATATCACAGTGGCCTGAAATTGTACAGTGGCGCTGTTGCTACACCATTCTATGGACAGCTCTGGTCAATTGACCATAAATCTCCATAGGATGGTGTAGCAACAGCACCACTGTACAATTTCAGGCCATTGTGATATTGCACCTAAAAAATTCAACTTTGAAAATTAATAACTTTTGAATGAAACACCTTTCAGCAGTGGGAGTACTCTTGTTTTACTCAGGGAGATAAACCCTACAACATATTTTTTTTTACATTTTAAGTATTACTATCCCTTTAAATGTATATCTGTCACCTTACCCTAATATGGGAAGGGGTTTGAGGATTTGTTAATAGATGATTCCACTCCCATAGGCTGCCATCCAGATCGGCGTGCTGGAACCTGAATGTGTCCAGCGCATGAGCACATCCACGGGAAGATGCACTAAGTTCACTAAGGGGCCGGTTTGGTGATCTTATGACGTATTTGTGTTGATGAGATAATGACAATATGCACTATGATGTCTTCTTCACTAATGCACCAACATCACCAGGAGTCCTCTATGTCTTCAACAGGTTTATGATTTTGCACTGACTACTTCCGCTGGCTCATTTACAGGTTTGTTCCCTCATTATATTAAGGGGGGAGGGGTTTGACCATGGCTGTAGAGGCATAGAAAGCTACAGGGAGATATCAGCATTGCTAACCTCAGGCTGGAGTTGTTGGTACTGTGAACTCCTAACAGCAGGGGGAGCTATTGAAGATTAGTGCATGTGATGATGTGCCACATCCTATATAATAATTCACTAAAACGTATGTAACGATCCAGTCATGCGCAGTAGAGACTGGAGCCACCCCCTCTGTATCAGCCGCGGCGCGGACAGTCTCTACTGAACATGGCTGCCCCGCGACCGGCTGGCAGTGGCACTGTGGCCCGTGTAACGGGCTCTTCAACTAGTTAATATATAAACCCACATGAATACGATGTGGATGTGAGTGTGTGCACTCCTTATTCTAGTACGGGGTTTCTGCAAAGATGATTTATACTTTTTCAGTTGACTCATGAAATATGTTTTATTGCGCTATTAGTTGTCTTATTCTTTTGCAATGTTTTGTAGCCACTGATCTGATCTCAGAACAAACATCTACCTTTACTCGGCTCTTAAGAAGCAGGACTGATACGTTATGAAATAAAACCCTATGAGATAAACGTTGGGGCGCTCTCTGCTGGGTGATGCATGTATGTACAAGCAACTGAACACTTTGGTCTTGTTCTAACTGATTTCTCCAATTGCATAAAGAGCTTTCAATAGCTCTTTTTTGGTTCATTACTATATTAACCCTTTGAGTGCCAGAGAGATATCCAACGCATTGCTCTGAAATACGTTGCTCACCCCCACTGGCAATCAAAGGTTTGAGTGGGCACTGCTGTTCTTGGTGCTGAGGTCTCTCTGCACCCACTCTGCCCTCCCCAGCACATGAACACATTTACACCAGGGTGATATGATAATGATCACAGTCTCCTCCCCTCCTCTTTCCATCCTTAATTCTGATTGGATATGGTGGTGTGTCTTCATCATCAAAGCGATGTGCTCGCCATAGACTCACATTGCCATAGCATCGGCCCTTAGCGCATCTTCCCACTGGTTTGCTGTGTTGCAGTGCAGTCTGAGAGGTTGAAATTACCTTGTGAACAATAACAATGGTGTCAAGCTGTTTCACAATGATTAGTGTTACCAGATGTACACCAATCCTTAGCGGAGACGATACTGTTTTTCACTGTATGCAGGAACAATGGGAACACTGAAAACAATTTAATTTTATCCAAAACAACTCTCCATTAGGCATGTTATAAAATGTAAAATATCCAGTCTGTTTCTGTAGAGTGGTGGCCGGTATTGTCAAGGATCAAGACTCATTCCTTTTAAAAGATGCTCATACAAAAGATGCACACTGTAGGGCTGTGCTTATTACTGGGCTGCAATAGTTCCCATGTAGCAACACCACATGCATTTTTCGTATGCACCCTAATAAGGGGGATTTGTGTGTGGCACTGATAACACAGCTAAAATCAACCCATGTGAACATAGCGTGAATGTGGGGTTAGATAGGACTGAGGCAGAGATGTAACAATAATAGAACCAAAATAGATTCCAAATCATTTTAATGGCATGAGTTGTTGGGGGGAGAAGACCTCACTAGCAATCTACTTCAAGTATATACAAGCAGTGTGTTTCATCTATAAAGTCTGTATTGTTTTAATCTTGTTAGTACAAGTTTTGGCTGTATTTCTGGAGGGGATTCCTGGAGGGGAGTTGGCTGGTGAATCTCATCCCAGCCACTGCAAAAGCGAATTCACTTGCCTCGCCCGTCTACTGGTGTATGTCTCCTGGGAACCCCAACCTGGGTTCTGCTTCTAAATCCACTAGCTCCACAGGTCTACCTGAGAGTGACGGCCATCTGTTCTTCCTCCTGCCTGATCTAGGGTGACCACATTTCAATACTGTCATTCAGGGACACTGTGGAGAGAAGAGTGCACCACAGAGGGAACTGTCCATTGACTGCTCTGACAGAAGGCGATGCCTGTGGTGGACTACAAGAAAAGGCCCAATGCCTTAGACTAGCGATACACTACAACAAAATTGCACTGCAGCTCCCGATTGATGCCCATATCAAGGCTCAGTTCTCTAGTGTTTTGAACTCTGTCTGAAAGCCATTTTCTTGCAGACCAACAGAGATATCACTTCCTATCACAGTAGACAATGGGCAGGTCTCCTTCTAGTATATAGATCTCTGTGCTCTGGACTTTTCATTCAGGGACATTCTATTGTCCCAGAAGAGGGCTGCCCAGGACAAGGGACACACACTTAAAATCCGTGACTGTCCCGGGCAATCCAGGACATGTGGTCACTCTAGCCTGATCTAGAGTATCCAAGACAAGAACCCACAGAGGGACTCTTCTGATCAGGCAAGCCCCAACCTCCACATTAATAATCCAATATCCCTTACCTGATTGATCAGCTTTTTTAAATGAAGGAGACCACAATATTTTGTAGTTTAACATCATGGAAACCCCACCCCCTGTTATTAGCAGATATGAACATGCCAGTTCTTATTACACCAATAATGGTAACAAAAAGGCACCTTAATACAGCTTCAAAAGAGGAAAACAACGGGGGAGACTCCTAAGCAGCAATAAAGAGAGGAGACTTCTTCAGATCCTATGTTATTATATAGATCCTATTCACTAAGATAGCCAAGGTTGGAGACATCTTAGTGCATAGACTCTACAGAATAACAAAGGAATTGGAGAAGTGATAATCTGGAGAAGTTATCTCCACTTTATCACCGCTTAGTAAATCTCCCCCTTGTCTATAAAAAGCAGAATCATTTTGAGCAAAAGGACATTTGAAACAAGACATCCAGAATCAGGGGCACTAAACGCCTTCCCATAACCTTAAAGGTAATACTTAATATGTAAAATAATATGTATATTGTGGTGTTTATACCCTGAATAAAACAAGGGCACTCCCACTGATCAAAGGTGTTTTATTCAAAGGTTATTACAGCTGAAACCTAGATTTTTTTAGATGCAGTAAAATAATGTTACTCCCACTGCTGAAAGGTGTTTTATTAAAAAATGATAACAGCTCAAACTCGATCTTTTTAGGTGCAGTATCACAGTGGCCTGAAGTATTACAGCGGCGCTGTTTCGACACCATCCTATGGAGATTTATAGTCAACTGACCAGAGCTATCCACAGTATGATGTAGCAACAGCGCCACGGTACAATTTCAGGCCACTGTGATATTGCACCTAAAAAGATCAAGCTTGAGCTGTAGTAACTTTTGAATAAAACACCTTTCAGCAGTGGGAGTAACATTATTTTACTCAGGGGGATAAACCATACAACATTTTTTTTTTACATTTTAAGTGTCACTATCCCTTTAACCTGGCATGTCATGGAATTCTGGGATGGCAGCGAGGATGCACCCCCCCCTCTACCATCCCAGAATACTATGCACGGAAAAGAAAATGTGCCGTGATCCCTAACAGCCGCCCTATGCCGGATTGTGAAGTCATTAATGATAAAATGCTTATTTACTGGGTATTCCCCTATTAGTTTAAAGGAACAGTAAACTTATTTTTATGAAAACACATATTTTATAGAGCATTTCCTGCTGAATAAAACAAGGTCACCCCCATCGCTATCAGATGTTTTATTCAAAATTTATAGCAGTTCAAATAATCAGGAAGTGAATTTACTGTGTTTACTTCCTGATAGCTCTGACAGGAAGTGAATTTACTGTGTTTACTTCCTGATAGTTCTAACTGACAGGAAGTGAATGTACTGTGTTTACTTCCTGATAGTTCTAACTGACAGGAAGTGACTCAGCAGTTTCTATCACATTCTATGGAGAACTGTATGTCTCTGACTTTTCTGACTTTCTTCTCCATTAGAATCTAACAGAAAAACTAATTCGAATTTGACCACTAGAGGGCACTGCTAATGTAAAAAAAACATGGGTTTAAACTGTAATAACTCTGGAAATATAAATCTCTTGGCAGTGGGAGTACCCTTATTTTACTCAGTAGGAAAATCCCTACAATATATATTTTTTTCATAAAAAAGTTTACTGCTCCTTTAAAGAAAAGAGAGATCCCTGCCAGTCTGTTTTATTAGAGACACCTCCAGCTCAATAGCAGTTAAAACATAACACAAAATCATGCCCACCTCGTCCCTACAAGGACCCCCACCCACTGAATGAATCAAACCATACCAGTTATTACAGGAGGCAACATAAACAGACCATGTACAGAAAGAAGAGGATTTGGGATAAAGTACTGCAGGTTCCCCTGATTAATTGCCAAAGATGCTTTGGACACTGGATCCCAAATTCTTCTTCCTGAGATACCAGGGAATGTAAGTTTCTAGCTGCAAACTAAATAAACAATGATGTTTTTGGTACCAGGAATATGTTTCCGTTTAATCCATGTATTAAAAGAAAGGCATATCACATACCTCCCTAGTGTCCCTCTTTAGGAGGGACAGTCCCTCTTTTAGACCCAAATCCCACTGTCCCTCTTTCCCACCCTAATGTCCCTCTTTTTAGGAGATCGGTTTGTGTGGTGTGTGTCACATTGCTCCACAGCAATAAAACTCATGTTTTTGTTTCTTTAAACTTCAGTATATGTGTTTATAAATTGGTGTGCTTAAATAAAATACTTTGGTCTTGTTATAAGTCATTTATTAGGTAACACAAGGAGGTGTCAATAGGTCATGAAACAGCCTAAAAATTCTTGTTAATGCCTCGCCCACCAGCCACACCCCTTAAAACACAATTGTCCCTCTTTGACAATTTGAAATGTTGGGAGGTATGATATCAGAACCAAATATCTGAGCTATTCAACCCTTTGAGTGCCAGAGAGGTACGCAACGTATTGCTCTGCAATGCGTTGCGTACACCTCTGGCACTCAAAGGGTTAACAAAAGCTATAGGTTTAGTTGACCGGAATTTTATTGACAGATTGAACCACCCCCATGATTATCACAGTGAATAAAAATTCTCCTTTCAGTGAAATAAGGACCCAGATTTCACTGCCATTAAAATAAGAAATGACTGTAAAGGGGTCAGTTTCTTTGTAGAATCCATTTGTATTCACTGGTTGGTGGATACAAAAGGCTTCATTAGCTATGAATTCCTGTACCAAAGAGTCATTTCATTGTAGGATGTGATTGGAGGCGTAGTAATGTGACCACATTTCCATTCTACCATTCAGGGACACTATGGAGATCAGCAGGGTACTTATCCTCAGCGCTAGTGCAGATATGTGGGAGGAGTCACTATTACATCACTGGACATCACTTCACAACCTTCTCTTACTCTGGTGCACCACACACTTCTAAACACTAGAGGGAGGTGTTTCTGTTGTGATGAAAAGCAATAATTGTGGTGGTCTACAAGATAATGTATATCACACTGAAAGCCTTAGACTAGTTACACTACAACAGTACTGCACTGCAGCTCCTGTTTCACATCAGGATCAAGGTTCAGTTCTCTCTCTAGTGTTTAGAACTGGTCTTGAGGCCATTTTGTTGTAGCCCAGCAGAAACATCACTTCCTGTCACAGTAGGCAATGGGCAGTTCTCCTTGTAGTGATTAAGACTCTGTGCTCTGGAGTCTTCATTCCGGAACTTTGTATTGTCCCAGAAGGGGGCTTCCTGGGACACGGTACACACATTTAAAATCCAGGACTGTCCTGGGCAGTCAAGACACATGGTCACCCTAGAGTGTAACTACATGGGGTGCAGAAGGTGCAGTTGTGTCTGGGCTCTGCATCCAAGGAGGTACAACCTGTCCCAGGGTCCAAAAGGTAATGTTTGTGCCTCTACAAAAATATTTTTGTGTTAGTGGCCCAGTAAATGTTTGCAGCGAGCCCTCCAATGACTAGTTACACCACTGAAAGTGCTGAGCTCTACATATCTCCTACTTCTTATAAGTCTAGTAGGTGAGATCACAGGTGTTCATGTACTAAACTGCCACTGAAGTCTGAAGCTTTATTCATGTGCCAGTGCCATGTATATTAACCATTTGTGTGCGTATCACTCTGACACTCAAAGGGTTAAATGCCTTGAGCCATATGGCTTGTGTCTGCGGGGCTGGTACAACAGGAAGTGATTTGATTGGAGCTGATTCTTTACAGAATCTGCATTAAAGGGCCGGGATCAGATGTCACTTCTGTGCATAACCGTAGAGAAAAAATAATCTACTTCCTTGTACAAACTCCTCTCTGTGACGTACTGGCCCTGCCCTGTCTGCTGAATAGTAAGAGATTTTTTACTTTCATTTCATCTTCCGGATTCCCAGGATGGCGTCTGCTGATCTGAGAGAGGAGCTGAACTGTTCCATCTGCCTGAGTATTTATACAGATCCTGTAATGCTGAGATGTGGACATAACTTCTGCAAGGACTGTATTAGACGTGTGCTGGATTCTCAGGAGAAATGTGGACTTTATTCCTGTCCTGAATGTAGAGAAGAATTTCAGGAGCGTCCTGCACTGCAGAGGAACATAAAGTTGTGTAACATCGTACAACGTGTCCTTCCTATTCTCCCAGTGCAGAACAAAACCGGGATCTTCTGTACTTACTGTGTTCACTCTCCTGTACCTGCTGTGAAAACCTGTCTGCAGTGCGAGGCCTCCCTGTGTGATACTCACCTGAAGAATCACAGTAAGTCAGTGGAACACGTCTTAACTGAGCCCACCACTTCCCTGGAACACAGAAAATGTCCCGTCCACAAGGAGCTCCTGAAGTATTACTGCTCTGAGGATGGTGCCTGTATCTGTGTGTCCTGTTGTCTGGCCGGAGAGCACAGGGGACACCAGGTGGAACTGCTGAATGAGGCCTCTGAGAAAAAGAAGGAGAAACTGAGAGATGTTCTGAAGAAACTGGACTCAAAGCGAGAGGAGACAGAGAAAAGAGTCCAGGGTCTGCAGGAGCGCAGGAGAGAAGTAAGAGGAAAATCAGCTGCTGAAACACAGAGAGTCACTGCCCTGATTAGAGACATCAGGGAGCAACTGGAAGCTCTAGAGAAGCGAGTCCTGAGTGAGATCTCCAGGCAGGAAGAGCAGGTTTCACTCCAAGTCTCTGGTCTAATCCAACAGCTGGAATTAAAGAAGGACGAACTGTCCAGGAACATCCGTCACATTGAGGAGCTTTGTAACAAGACAGATCCATTATCTGTCCTGAGAGAAGACCAAGAATACACTGACACCTGTGTTATGGACAGTGATGGAGATAACAATGAATGTATACAACTGGATGAGGCACCGATCTCACTGATCTTACACAGAGGACTTGTACACTTGTCTGATGTTCTGATCGAGTTAAAGTTGAGACTATTCCCTATTCTGGAGACTTCAGACATATCACTGGATATGAAGACAGCTGGTAATTATATTATTGTATCAAGTGATCTGAAATCTGCCACTTGTACATCTACATATCAGAGGAGACCAGATGGACCAGAGAGATTTAAATCAAAGCAGGTGCTGAGCATCTCTAACTTCTCCTCAGGACGACATTACTGGGAGGTGGACGTCAGTGACGCAGATAAATGGCTTATAGGGGTGGCCTATCCGAGTATAGAGAGGAAAATAGCTGGAAATGAATCTTTTATTGGGTACAATGACAAGTCCTGGGCACTCACCTTCAATCCAAGACTTGCCGCTCTTCACAACAACAAATGGAACTATTTATCCTCCGACTCTACGGTACTGTCAGTTGGAATATATCTTAATTACAAGGCCGGACGTCTGTCCTTTTACCAGCTATGTGATCCTATCAGACACTTGTACACCTTCACTGCCACCTTCACTGAGCCGCTACACGCCGCCTTCTTTATATTTGATGACAAATGGATCAGAATTAGAAAGTAAATGTAAAAACAACTGCAGTCTTTCAAACTGGCATAAAACGGAAATGTGTTTCTGCAGTGAGTTTATTACAGGATTTTGTGCTTTCAGTTGTATTATTGACTAGAAGAGGTGTCCCAGTGCTGCCTGGGATGATAACATACACACTATTATACACAGGAACTCTACAGTTCAGGTCTTTCTATCTGTGTCTCTCAGTCTCTCTGTCTCATTATGTCTCTCTGTCTAAGTCCACTTATTTCTCAGATTGAGGACGATGAGAGGGTTCACTATTGAAATATCACCATCTATTATTGGGTGACCAACAATACGGCGAATTCAAAATGTCACCTGAGTCAAAACTGCGATATCAGAATACGGCCCCAACCAAAAGAGAGAATTCTGATGTTGCAGACTTAAAGTGTTAGTAATGTCTGAAAAAAACTTTTTGCATTTAGAAGAGCTTAAAAAGCTGATCTAAATGCAAAAAAACGTATCTCTCAAACTGCTATGGTTTAAGAGATACGGGCGTTTAAATTTTGATTTCTCCTACTGCAGCTCTAAAGCTGTCAGCAGGAGATCCATGTCGGTCGACACGCTGGCGCTTGAGAAATGTCGGGATCTCGTTACTTACATGGAATCCCTTCATTGGAATGCTCTAAAACATGTACCTAGTGTTCAGGAACACGTTTTAGACCATTCCAATGAAGGGATTCCGTGTAAGTAACGAGATCGCGGCACTTCTCAAGCGCCACCGTGTCGACCGACACGGATCTCCTGCTGACAGATTTACAGCTGTCAGTAGGAGAAATCAAACTTTAAACGCCTGTATCTCTTAAACCATAGCAGTTTGAGAGATACGGTTTTTTGCATCTAGATCAGCTTTTTAAGCTCTTCTAAATGCAAAAAAGTTTTTTTCAGACATTACTAACACTTTAACCCTTTGAGTGCCAGACTGGTACGCAACGCATGGCTTTGCAATGCGTTGCGTACCACTCTGGCACTCAAAGGGTTAAAGGTCGCAAAATAGAGTGTGACAATCAATGGATACATATTTTTTTTTGTCTCTATCTGTGCTTAACCCTTTCAGTGCCAGAGAGGTCTGCAAAGCAATGAAAAGCGTTGTGGACCTCCTTGGCACTCAAAGGGTAAATGTTGACCCAAGTAGTAATCCTTAAAGAAGTTGCTGTTATGAAGAAAGGCTTTACCTTGCTGCTCAGTGCACCTCGCACTCTTCCACTACCCCACGCACTGCCTCTGCCCAATGCTGCGCTCTTCCTCTGCGCTTTCTACATGAGGCGGACCTGAGAGGAGACTGAGATCTGTATGGGATGTGGATGACAATGAGACAGTAAGGATGCAATAAGGGCGCATATAGAGTGAAATAAGGGAGCAATAAGGACGCATATTGAGGTTAGGCGCACAAAAGGACGCAGTAAGGATGCAATAAGGGATGCATTAAGGATGCAATAAGGGCGCATTTAGAGTGAAATAAGGGCGCAATAAGGACGCATATTGAGGTTAGGCGCACAAAAGGACGCAGTAAGGATGCAACAAGGGATGCATTAAGGATGCAATAAGGGCGCATTTAGAGTGAAATAAGGGCGCAATAAGGATGCATCTTGAGGTCAGGCGCACTAAAGGACATAGTAAGGATGCAATAAGGGATGCATTAAGGATGCAATAAGGGAGCATTTAGAGTGAAATAAGGGCGCAATAAGGACGCATATTGAGGTTAGGCGCACAAAAGAACGCAGTAAGGATGCAACAAGGGATGCATTAAGGATGCAATAAGGGCGCATTTAGAGTGAAATAAGGGTGCAATAAGGACGCATCTTGAGGTCAGGCGCACTAAAGGACGCAATAAGGATGCAATAAGGGTGCCAGAAGTACAAGTAACCAAAAGTAGTAAAGTTATGTAGCAATCTTTATTGTTAACAAAAAGCATTTACAATAAAATACAAAAAGCTGTACAATAAATTACAAAAATTATTAATCTTAATTGGAAACAAATTTTTTCATACAACATAACAAATGAAAGTGGATATGCAAATTAACTACACATTTTTTGTAGCAATCTTTATTTAAAATCAAACAATTTTTATAAAGCATAATGTAACACAACAAATATAGCATAACATTTCAATTTAGGAATAACAAAACTTTTTTTAGCAATCTTTATTTAAAACCAAACAATTTTTTATATAGCATAACATTTCAATTTAGGAATAACCACACATTTTTGTAGCAATCTTTATTTAAAACCAAACAATTTTTTATATAGCATAACATTTCAATTTAGGAATAACAACACATTTTTGTAGCAATCTTTATTTAAAACCAAACACTTTTTATAGAGCATACCATGAAATATCAAACATATTTAAGTTATGCAATCTATCTATTAAAATGAAAATTTTCTGACACAGCTTTCAAGTAGTCAAACTGTGTGGTTACATAGTTCGTAACAATTATTTTCAATCTTTGTCATTTTCCCTATACACATTTTTAGCTTGTGGTGGTTCATGTTCTGCAACATACTGTGCCAATTTTAATTCTGTCAAACTTTGTTCCCTTTTAATCCATTAACCCCTTAAGGACCGGAGGTTATGGGACATTTCCGTCCCATAACGTCCGCATAGGGGCACTTTGACGAGCCGGTACACGTGACCTGTCACGTGTATCGGCGCGTCATTATGGGGCCTGATAGAGATCGCTCCGATCTTGGAGCGGACTATTTCATGCTCTATTTTTACTTACAGCGCTCCCGGTAGAGCACTGTAAGTAAAAAGTACGTGACGTACCAGGACCGTCAAGGGTCGTTCGAGCAAATTTACCCTTGACGGTCCTGGTACGTCAAGGGTCCCTAAGGGGTTAATAAGTTCCAAATACTTGGGTGGCATGCCCCTAGAAGAAAGCTGAACTCTCTATGCCACCCTTCTACAGAGTTATTTGTTTTTGGTAGGTCATTAACCCCTTCGCGTCCTGTGACGTACCCGGACCGTCACGCTGGTCCGGCACTTAAGGACCAGTGACGGTCCTGGTACATCATGTACTATTACTCACCGCTCTCCTGCAGGAGCGCGGTGAGTAATACCGGGGACTGAAGTTGATAGTTCCAAGACCGTAGCGATCTCTTTCAGTCCTTCTTTCGAAGTGCCGCCCCACGTGATCAGTCACGTGGGACGGCACATCGAACTCGTCTATCTGGTCCTTAAAGGACCAGACACCGCGGGATCGCTGGACCTTAAGGGGTTAAAAACTGAATGGAAACAGTTCCAGAGTTCAATGTCAAATCGTGCTTTGCTTCTATTATTTCTTCTACCAGGTCTACCGATCCACGTGTCCTCAAAATAATTCAGAAGCAATTGTTCATCGACATTTTCCATAAAAAAAAGTAAAGTCTTTTAAGGTTCCACTATACACATACAGTCACAAACACAATATACACGTAGACTAAACATGTATCCTTTTGAATGGTCACACGTGTGTATATCCATGTATGTCTCTTTATTTTTATAATGGTTAAATAAATATTAACAACAGTGATTTAAAGGGATAGTAATGTTTCATAATGAAAGCAGCTCTAAATAATCATCACAGTATTTGGACTTTGGAGAGTGTTATTTCAATTCTGTCAGAGTTATAGTTCAAGAGTAATTCAATGACAAAGTATCCCCCTCCCGCCCCTTTTACTGATGTAACACTGCTCAGCCAGATCAGAAGGGAGGTGCCCAGGTAGATTGCAGAGAGGGACAATCTTCAATTAAGATAAGGGAAAAACCTGAAAAGCTTGTCAAGGGGGGCAGGGCTTTCATTGTTCTCATAGGAAGAAGATTGTCCCCTTCTGTTATCTGTCTGGTCTATGGACTGCACTCCACATCTGAGAAGAGATGGCTTACACTAGGTAAAAGGGGCGGGAGGGGAAACTTTGCTTGTGAATATCTCTTAAACCATAAAGGTTTGAGAGATAAGACTTATATCATTCTTCATGTTTTTTTAATGCCTACAAAATAAAATAAAGTTAAAATGAAGTATTACTATCCCTTTAAAGATGATGCCTTGATTGTTAGGATATATAGGTAATAATTATTGTCTAAAATTCCACATTTGTTTTGGTTCTTTGGGTCTGACCTATCCTATAACATAAAGTGATAGAATGCGTAGCTCACTGTGAGCCATAACCGCACATGCGCTCTAGAGAGTCTCTACTGTGCATGTGTGGTTTTGCACACAGGGATCTTTGCTGGGAGCCATCTGGAGCTCCCCTCTAAGGATCAGTGCTGCCCCGCTCCGGACGGCTCACGTCCTGTCTCTGCTTCCGGCTCCATCTGGGGCAGCTGGGGGCACTTTAGCCCATGTATACGGGCATTCATGCTAGTACTTAATATGTTTCTACAACAGTTCTCTTCTTCATGCAACCATTCAAAAGTGAACCGACTAAACACATATATTCACAAACCAAACAAATATACACATACACTATGAAATATATGCAGTTCACATTAAGGGAAGATGTAAGACAATTGTCTTCCTTTTTTTTTTTTTCTACTTTTAGTACACATTTTTAAAAATAGTCAAATACAATTTTTTAAACTTTTCTTCCCGTTTTTGTAAGCATCCGTTTAGTGCAAATTTATAGAAATACTCAAAGACTATTTTGTAACAGCTCCCCCAACGTAAGGCTGTGTATTTAATGAAATATGAAGATGTGACCACAAGCAAGAAACAAAATGTGCATGCTAATTACAGGACGGGTGTGTTGACTAGTAATTGTATTTTGTACATGTGTTAAATGTATGCAAATATGCAAAGCAATTACAGGTACTAATGGAATTTGATAGATGTATTCCTTCTGAAGATGGGATCTTTAAAAAGAATGTTAAGGTGTGAATTGTACAGAAACTACATGACACAAAACCCAACACCCAATATGCAAAGTACCGTAAAATCTCAGGTATAATACGCACCAGTATATAATACGCAAGTGTATATTATGCCCAAGATTTTAGGGGAAAACAAGAGTGCCTATGTATAATACGCACCCATGTTTTCCCCTCTTATGAAAAAAAAAACTAAGCCTGCCGGAAGCCTTCCCTCCCTCTCCCGGCGCTATCCGATTCTAAAATGCCACTAACTTAAAAAGACAAGTCCCCGCATTTTCAGCATTATCAGGAAACATGTAAACAGTGTGAATCTTCCCCTGCGGGCGGCACCCTTCCATTCACCGCCCGCTTTCTTCCAGCTATGGTACTGCCCTGTGAGGACCTTCAGATTCTCACAGGGCATTACCATTAGCTGGAGCCGGTAGGTCCTGAAAGCCAGTTGAAGGAATCGGGCAGCAAATGCAAGCGTGCCGCCCACAGGGGAAGATTCACATCGTTTACATGTTTCCTGATAATGCTGAAAATGCGGGGACTTGTCTTTTTAAGTTAGTGGCATTTTAGAATCGGATACTGCCAGGGGAGGGAGGGAAGGGTTCTAGCCGACTTAAAGGGATAGTAATACTTCGTTTTAACTTTATTTTATTTTGTAGGCATTAAAAAAACACGAAGAACTATATAAGTCTTATCTCTCAAACCTTTATGGTTTGAGATATATTCACAAGCAAAGTTTCCCCTCCTGCCCCTTTTACCTAGTGTAAGCCATCTCTTCTCAGATGTGGATCAGGTTGTATGACAGTACAGATAACAGAAGGGGACAATTTTCTTTGTATGAAAACAATGAAAGCCCTTCCCCCCTTGACAAGTTTTTCAGTTTTTCCCCTTATCTTAATTGAAGATTGTCCCTCTCTGCAGTCTACCTGGGCACCTCCCTTCTGATCTGGCTGAACGGGTGGGGTACTTTGTTTGTGAATATCTCTTAAACCGTAAAGCTTTGAGAGATAAGACTTATATCGTTCTTCATGTTTTTTTAATGCCTACAAAATAAAATAAAGTTAAAACAAAGTATTACTATCCCTTTAAGTTTTTTTAAAATAAGAAGCTTGAGTATAATACGCACCCCCCACTTCACATAAGGTGAAGTGGGGTAAAATTGTGTGTATTATGCCTGAGATTTTACAGTAACTACATCTACTAATTCCATTTGCTACATGCAGTAATAAGAAAAAAAAATATCTGGTCGTGGAAATTATGAGCAAGTTATGTGTTTGGTAGTGCAAAGTAACTACATCTACTAATTACATCTTCTACATGTAGTAATAAGAAAAATATGTAGTAAAAGAAATTATGAGCAAGTTATGTGTTTGGTAGTGCACACAGCATTGTGCTTCATGTTTATATTTATACTCATTAGATACTTACGAGGAGAAGGTGAAGCCGCTGCAGAGGGCCTTCCGTGCCCTGTTGTGCATGTTACAAACTAATTGACAGAAAAAGTTATTAATACTTAGTAGTTATTAGTTAGTTATTTGTGACCTTCATTGTAAAGGCTTACAATGGTACTTACAAGGAGGAGGAGGTGGAGCAAGCCAAGAGAGCCTTCCAGATGCTGTGTGTCCTATAAAAACATTGATAAAACTATAAACAAGCCAAAAATGGTGTGAGAGGCTCTGAGCACGAACAAAAGCACAACGTCCTGTTCTCTGGCTAGTCACCGCTCAAGATCATCACATTTTAGCTCTCTAGTGCCATTACAGAGGAGAAATTTCCACATACATATTAGACTAATCCCGGTCTTAAGGGTGGTCCAGTACCAAAATGACGTGCAAGTCCCCTCTGCACAGAAAAACCAGCTAACACCAGGTGTACATTTTGGCCCTATTTGGGCCTCGTCAGTGAGGTACAGCTGGCCTCCCTAGGCACTGAGAGCAAGGGGTCCACTTCTGGATTACCCTTTACACTTAGGGAGAGACCCCAAGAGTCTTTAAAAAAACAAACGGAAGAATGTGAGAGGGTCTGAGCATGAACAAAAGCAATGTTGCCTGCTCTCCGGCGAGTCACCGCTCAAAAGCATCACATTTTAGCTCTCTAGTGCCATTACAGAGGAGAAATTTCCACATACATATTAGACTAATCCCGCCCATAAGGGCAGTCCAGTACCAAATGATGGGCAAGTCCCCTCAGCGCAGAAAAAAACAGCTAACCCCAGACGTATGTTTCAGCCTTATTTGGGCCTCGTCAGTGAGATGCAGCTGGCTTCCCTAGGCACTGAGAGCAAGGGGTCCATGTCTGGATTACCCTTTACACTTAGGGAGAGACCCTAAGTGTTTTGAAAAAACATGCCAAAAATGGGCGGGATTAGTGTAATATGTATGTGGAGATTCCTTCTCTGTAATGGCACTAGAGAGCTAAAATGTGATGCTCTTGAGCCGTGACTAGCCGGAGAACAGGCCATTGTGCTTTTGTTCGTGCTCAGAGCCTCTCACATCATTTTTTGGCTTGTTTCTGCGAAACACTTAGAGTCTCTCCCTAAGTATAAAGGGTAATCCAGACGTGGATGTCTAAAATCTAGTCTTACATATTCTTCATGGGAGCAGCAATTCCTGCCTTTTTCAGGGCTCCCTGACCCTATAGAAACCTTGATATGGATCTCTAAAATAATAGTACAAGAATGTTTGTAAATGACTCAGATAAAAGCCTTTTTGAATACAAAGAGCTTTGTGTACTAATCGTAATACATCAAAGGGATAGTAATGTTTCATAATAAAAGCAGCTCTAATTAATCATCATAGTATTTGGACTTTGGAGAGTGTTATTTCAATTCTGTCAGAGTTGTAGTTCAAGAGTAATTCAATGACAAAGTAACCCCCTCCCGCCCCTTTTACTGATGTAACACTGCTGAGCCAGATCAGAAGGGAGGTGCCCAGGTAGACTGCAGAGAGGGGCAATCTTCAATTAAGATAAGGGAAAAACCTGAAAAACTTGTCAAGGGGGGCAGGGCCTTCATTGTTCTCATAGGAAGAAGATTATCCCCTTCTGTTATCGTTCTTCATGTTTTTTTAATGCCTACAAAATAAAATAAAGATAAAACGAAGTATTACTATCCCTTTAAGGGTTCAGTATCCCAAGGGAAGAGGAATAGATTGAGAAGAACGAGGGGCCCAGAACAGAATATTTCAGTACTCCAACAGACAGTGGGAGGGGTGAAGCAGTGGGTCCAGACTTGCAAACACTATAGGAGAGGTTCGTGAGGTAGGATGAGAAGGGCAGTGTAACAGGGGCCTAGGCAACTTTCTCTACAAACTCTTGATCACGGTTATAGAGAAGGATGTTGGGATATGATGAAGTTGTCGGTTAAGAAGTGGTGGTGAGACAGAGGAAAAGGAACATTAACCAAGTTAGAGATGGAGCAGGTTTGTGAAGATCAGATCAAGGGGCTCCCAGGAGTGACAGTCATTGTGTGTTGGACAGTTGGCCCGCTGTGAGAGACCAAAGGAGAAGAGTTTAAGGGGAAAGGGGGTGTGTGGGGATTATATGTTGGGATGTTGGAGTCCCGATGAATAAGAGAGGAGACATTAAATGAGGGAGCCAGGAAGTAAAGTGGTCAATGAACTGAACATAGTAGGATCACGGGGTCAGTAGATGACACAAACATGAAAGGGAAGTGTAATGGAAACCCAAGACACCAGGTTGTCTTGGGCCGTTGTGCTGGTTCTCTCCCTCCTGAAGGTGGTAACGGACGTGTAGCTTGGCCGATTACTCTGGATAGCTGAGGGGGTCAAAGGGGACCCTTTAGACCATTCTAAAATAAAGACACAGGCATCCCTTGTAGTTTACAACAACTAATACACTTTATTGAAGGGACATCCTATATAATAATTCGCTAAGTTGTGTGTAACGCCCGACATGCACAGTAGACACTGTTGCGCGTGCGGCAGTCATGCGCAGTACAGACTGCCCGCGCCACGGCTGATACAGAGCTGGGCGCTCCGAAGGAGCGTCCAGCTCTGTATCAGCAGTGGCGCGGGCAGTCTCTGCTGCGCGTGACTGCCCAGCGACCGGCTGCCAGAGGCACTGTGGCCCGTGTAACGGGCTGTTCAACTAGTTTTATAATAAAACTATACACAATGGGACAATGGCACAGTAAGCATGGGCCAACGCAACACTAAACATAACAGGGACACTAACACAATTCAGTCTTGCAGCTCCTATCTGCAGCCAATGGGAATCGGAGCGACAAGGTCCGGCGACCAATCTGAGCCTGCGCTACTGTATTAAAAGTGTGATTGAATTAACTGGGCCCGACAGACTAATTCCATCTTGTCGCACAGGATCTCCAGCCAAGAGACAGGAGGTGATCTATCACTGAGCCACCTACTTGTCAAAGCCATGCCGCGCTCGTCTTGGCACTACTCGACAAGAGGCGACCACTGAGAGCAGCACCTACCTGTCAAACATACAGAAAAGCATTGACATACATTACTTTTAACACTGAACATTAAGCAGCCAATCCGAACATCGCCTACACACTATGTCCTAGGCCAATCCGGTGGCTGCCTACTTTTTAAAACTCTTGACGTTAAACTTCAGCCTGCCCAGCCACCCTGAGCTGGGACTTTAGTGTGTAAGTTCAGTCTTTTTCTACAACAGGTCCAGGGCACTGACAAGTGCCTGCAGTATCGGGCTACAGCCCATTACATCGAGAGGGGAGAAGAGATGAAGTGTGTAAGTTCAGTCTTTTTCTCCAACAGGTCCAGGGCACTGACAAGTGTCTGCGGTATCGGCCTACAGCCCGTTACATCGAGAGGGGAGAAGAGATGACGTGTGTAAGTTCAGTCTTTTTCTCCAGCAGGTCCAGGGCACTGACAAGTGTCTGCGGTATCGGCCTACAGCCCATTACATCGAGAGGGGAGAAGAGATGACGTGTGTAAGTTCAGTCTTTTCCTTCAACAGGTCCAGGGCACTGACAAGTGTCTGCGGTATCGGCCTACAGCCCATTACATCGAGAGGGGAGAAGAGATGACGTGTGTAAGTTCAGTCTTTTCCTTCAACAGGTCCAGGGCACTGACAAGTGTCTGCGGTATCGGCCTACAGCCCGTTACATCGAGAGGGGAGAAGAGATGAAGTGTGTAAGTTCAGTCTAGTGCCTACGGTATCGGCCTACAGCCCGTTACATCGAGAGGGGAGAAGAGATGACGTGTGTAAGTTCAGTCTTTTTCTACAACAGGTCCAGGGCACTGACAAGTGTCTGCGGTATCGGCCTACAGCCCATTACATCGAGAGGGGAGAAGAGATGACATGTGTAAGTTCAGTCTTTTCCTTCAACAGGTCCAGGGCACTGACAAGTGTCTGCGGTATCGGCCTACAGCCCGTTACATCGAGAGGGGAGAAGAGATGAAGTGTGTAAGTTCAGTCTAGTGCGTACGGTATCGGCCTACAGCCTGTTACATCGAGAGGGGAGAAGAGATGAAGTGTGTAAGTTCAGTCTAGTGCCTACGGTATCAGCCTACAGCCCGTTACATCGAGAGGGGAGAAGAGATGACGTGTGTAAGTTCAGTCTTTTTCTACAACAGGTCCAGGGCACTGACAAGTGCCTGTTGTATCGGCCTACAGCCCGTTACATAGAGAGGGGAGAAGACATGAAGTGTATAAGTTCAGTCTTTTTCTACAACAGGTCCAGGGCACTGACAAGTGTCTGCAGTATCGGCCTACAGCCCATTACATCGAGAGGGGAGTAGAGATGAAGTGTGTAAGTTCAGTCTAGTGCCTACAGTATCAGCCTACAGCCCGTTAGATAGAGAGGGGAGAAGAGATGACGTGTGTAAGTTCAGTCTTTTTCTACAACAGGTCCAGGGCACTGACAAGTGCCTGCGGTATCGGCCTACAGCCCGTTACATCGAGACGGGAGAAGAGATGACGTGTGTAAGTTCAGTCTTTTTCTACAACAGGTCCAGGGCACTGACAAGTGTCTGCGGTATCGGCCTACAGCCCGTTACATCGAGACGGGAGAAGAGATGACGTGTGTAAGCCTCAAAAGTGGGGAAAAAGAGAGTGAGAAAGAGACAGAGAACGGGGGCATTAGTTTAAATGTATATTTGGAGGACAACAAGATGTCGACTCCACCCCCTGTCTGTTACCCAGTCTAGTGGTGTGAAGTAAAATGAATACTTTTGGATTATTGTATTGAATACCTATGAGCAAACCAATAATAGCATATTAAAGTAAGAAGTCCACTGTTTGGGTGACTAGCACTCAAAGGGTTAAAAACACATGTTTTTCTCTCTGCTTGACACTTTGCAAGTATAAGAACTGGAACTCTTCCAAGTTAAGTGAGCGCAGGCAGAAGATAAGAATCGAAGTTTGTTTAAAACCGTCATTGAACGAGTGGAGTTTCAGCTGCTGAACTGGGAAAGTAAATCAAAACATGTTTTGAGATAAACTTGCCCGGGACTTTCCAGAAAGAGAGGACAAGGGTGGAAATGGGGCGATTAGATCAGATAGGATGATAAGAGGGCCATCAGACATGACATGTGGTCTGGATGGGCCTGGAGGTCTGGCCAACTTGCAGGTCATGCCCAATTCCCACGTCAATTGCCTGATAGTGCTGTGCAGATAAGAATGATAAAAGATGGGATTCTTGGGCAGTGGTTTGAGATCTCCTCCTCGGGTGCGGACGTGTACGAGACCCAGGTTTTGTTCCAGAGAAGCTCCTGCCTGCTGTCCAGAAGCCCAATCGAAGCGCGGTGAGGAATGATGCAGCAAGCGCCTCTTTTGGTAATGTACTACCAAGCCACCTTTTGTTAGCCACTGTTGTTGTATAACGTGTGATGATAAGGTGTATGATAAATCAGCCCAGAGGTGTAACTAGAACGGCCCTGGTGCAAGAAGTGCCATGTGCCCCCCCAACCCCCAAACACATCGGCCCCCGGGCCCTCCACAATGCCTCCATTTCCTACCTCCCAATCCCTGGTGGTCTAGTGGGGTGGCAGGAGAGGCGGGCTGGTGCGACGTGCTCCCGCGCTGTCCTCTTCTGTAATGCAGAGCGCTGGGAGATGATGTCATCTCCCAGCGCTCTGCATTACTACAGCACGGGAGGGAGCTTGCAGCGCCAGGAGGAGGGGGTCGCAGGGGCAGCTGGGCCCCTGGAGTGACGGGCCCGGTCGCTGTTGCGACCCCTGTAGTTACGCCACTGAATCAGCCACTTTGTTGTCTTGTCTGCCACTGTGGGGAATGTGACTAACTCTCAGAGTGCAGTGTAATGTTGTGCAATAAGGTGTGTGATAATAAACTTGTATTATTTGGTGTGCGTGTACAGTCTATTTCTCTTATACTGTATCCCATGGATAAAAAGGTGCTCTCTGCACCAGAGGTGCACTAGGTAATACAGGGTGTGAGTGTAGGCCGTCAGAAGTAAAGGCAGGGTCTGATGAGGTAAGACAGGTTTCAGTGATGACAAGGAGGTCTAGAGATAGTAAACAGCAGCTGTAGAGTTGGAGTACAAGAAGGAATGCAACATGGGCCTCTATTAGATCAGACGTCTCCTGCATCAAGAAGAAGGAGAACGGTGAGGGACAGAAGGTGGGAGTGAGATATAAGGCAGCAGGTCATTTTTGCAGGGATGGAAGGAGATGGTGGAGATAGAGAATGGGGGAATGAGAAAAATGTATGGAAGTGGAGAAGGGGTGAGGGAAGAACAGAAGGTGTAATGTGTATGGTGTGTCGGAAATAATATGATTATATTTGGAGGGAATGTAAGGGTTAACCAGGTGCTGACACACCTTCCAGCTCTGTCTAGGGGTATATTATCTGCATGCAAAAGCAGGAAAGTTTTGTGCAGGCGAGTATTGTTGCAGAGAAAAAGCTAAACTGGACATGATGAGGTTAATACACAGGACAAGTTAAATCTGTGCAACAGGGAATTTGTGTTCCTACAGAGAACTCTAGTCAAGGTACATTCCAAATCCGTGACAGGTACAAGTGCAGGTAGAAGAAGAGGTGGAGACAGTGAGTTGCAGGTTGTCTGGTGAAGGAAGGAATTTAAACCTCTGAGCGCCAGAGGGCTACGTATTGCATTGCGTTTAAAGGTACACTACCCCCTAAAATAAACATTGTTGATGTACCTTTAATTATCATTTACTTACAGCTAAAGTCTGTAAAAATGCATTATTTTATATTAGATCCCTAAAATGTAAACCTAAACCATTTTTTGTTTGTTTGTGCGGTACATAATGAAATAGGAGAGATAAGGCCCTTAAAGGGATAGTAATACTTCATTTTATCTTTATTTTATTTTGTAGGCATTAAAAAAACATGAAGAACGATGTCTTATCTCTCAAACATTTATGGTTTGAGAGGAATTCACAAGCAAAGTTTCCCCTCACTGACCAAAACGGTCAAGTCTGCCATCTAGCTGTCAGATTTGGAATCCGGACCGTGGACCGGCCGTGGCTCTGCAGCAGAGCCAAGATCGTGAGATATAAGAAGAACTACTTCATTCGAATAGTCTACAAAGTGTGCCTGGTTTGCAATCACATTTTTTAGATGTTTCCAATGAAATAGTTATTTTTATATCTTGCGATCTCGGCTCTGCTGAAGAGCCACCAGTTGATCTGCGGACCGGATTCCAAATCTGACAGCTAGATGGCAGACTTGACCGTTTTGGCCAGTGAGGGGAAACTTTGCTTGTGAATATCTCTCAAACCATAAAGGTTTGAGAGATGAGACTTATATCGTTCTTCATGTTTTTTTAATGCCTACAAAATAAAATAAAGATAAAACGATGTATTACTATCTCTTTGATGTATTATGGTTAGTACACAAAGCTCTTTGTATTCAAAAAGGCTTTTATCTGAGTCATTTACAAACAATCTTGTACTATTATTTTAGAGATCCATATCAAGGTTTCTATAGGGTCAGGGAGCCCTGAAAAAAAGGCAGGAATTGCTGCTCCCATGAAGAATATGTAAGAGTAGATTTTAGACATCAGGAAACTTATGGATAATATTTACAAATGCTAGCATGAAGTATGGGAAATAATATATCTTATATAATAATTCGCTAAAACGTGTGTAATGACGCAGTCCTGCGCAGTAGAGACTGCCCATGCCGCTGTTGATACAGAGCTGCTCTGTATCAGCCGCGGTGCGGGCAGTCTCTACTGCGCATGACTGCCCCTTGACCGGCTGGCAGTGGCAGTGTGGCCCGTGTAATGGTTTCTTCAACTAGTGTATATATATATATATATATATATATATATATATGTATATATAAAAACGCAGTTTATTTTTAAGTGTAATTGTTCCTTTATCCCCTTGAGTGCCAGAAGAATACCCGTCTGGCACTTAAAGGGTTAACCCAAACATTAGAAAAAGTATTTCCTTGTACACAAACAAGTCTCTGTGTGCTATACAGTTCTGATGTTTTTTGTTAGCTGTATTTCCTTTTCACTGATTTCCAGGATGGCGTCTGCTGATCTGAGAGAAGAACTGAGCTGTTCCGTCTGCCTGAGTGTTTATACTGATCCTGTAACACTGCAATGTGGACATAACTTCTGTCTGGTCTGTATTAGCAGAACATGGGACAACCAGGAGGAAAGAGAATATTCCTGTCCTGCATGTAGACACAGATTTAGGAAGAGACCAGAACTTAAAAGAAACCTGAGACTGTGTAACATAGCAGAACGTTTCCTCTCTACTCCTCCAGTGCAGAGTCCAAACAGGACCGTCTGCTCTTACTGTGACTGTTCTCTACCTGCTGTGAAAACCTGTCTGCACTGTGACGCCTCGCTGTGTGATACTCACCTACAGACACACAGTAAATCAGTGGAATATGTCTTAACTCAAACGTGTATGGAAAACAGAAAATGTTCCATCCACAAGGAGATCCTTAATTATTACTGCTCTGATGATGGTGCCTATATCGGTGTGTCCTGTTGCCTGGTTGGAGAGCACAGGGGAGACCAGGTGGAACTGCTGAATGAGGCCTCTGAGAAGAAGAAGGAGACACTAAGAAATGTTCTGGACAAACTGAAATCAAAGAGAGAGGAGACAGAGAA
Source organism: Rhinophrynus dorsalis (assembly GCA_037306005.1). NCBI lineage: Eukaryota > Metazoa > Chordata > Amphibia > Anura > Rhinophrynidae > Rhinophrynus > Rhinophrynus dorsalis. Next base: position 16,914,688 of record CM074725.1, read on the forward strand.
AAGAGTCCAGAGTCTGTAGGAGCGCAGGAGAGAAGTAAGAGGAAAATCAGCTGCTGAAACACAGAGAGTCACTGCCCTGATTAGAGACATCAGGGAGCAACTGGAAGCTCTAGAGAAGCGAGTCCTGAGTGAGATCTCCAGGCAGGAAGAGCAGGTTTCACTCCAAGTCTCTGGTCTAATCCAACAGCTGGAAATAAAGAAAAATCAGCTGTACTGTAACATACTTCACATTGAGGATCTGTGCAACAAGACTGATCCAACAGCTGTTCTTAGAGAAGACGAGAAATACACTGACACCTGTGATATGGACAGTGATGAAGATAATGATGAATGTATAAAACTAGATGACGTACCAATCTCATTGTTTTTACACAAGGGACTTGTACACTTGTCTGATAGTCTTATTGATATAAAGAGGAAGAGACTATTCCCTATGATGGAGACTTCAGACATATCACTGGATATGAAAACAGCTAATAATAATATTATTGTATCAAAGGATTTACAATCTGCCACTTTCACTTCTACACATCAGAAACGACCACCCAGACCAGGGAGGTTTTTATCATGCCAAGTGCTGAGCATCTCTAACTTCTCGTCAGGACGACATTACTGGGAGGTGGACATCAGCGAAGCAGAGGAATGGCTTATAGGGGTGGCCTATCCGAGTATAGAGAGGAAAATAGCCGGACATGAATCTTTTATTGGGTACAATGACAAGTCCTGGGCGCTGACCTTCAGAACAGATCTTTCAGCACTTCACAACAATACATGGAAGAATTTAGACTCAGACTCTCCTGTGCGGTCAGTTGGAATATTCCTGGACTATGAGGCCGGACGTCTGTCCTTTTACCAGCTGTGTGACCCGGACAGACACCTACACACCTTCACTGAGCCGCTACATGCCGCCTTCTGTGTGTTTCCAGACACCTGTATTAGAATCAGAGAGTGATTATAATAACAGTGAAATCACTTAGTGCAAATGAAAACTGGTAGAGAAAGGGAATTATATCCCAGTGCAGTTTATTGCTTCAGTCCTTTGGAATACAGATCCAGTCCATATGCAGATGTACAGAGAGGCTGATTCACTAACACTTCTCTGGATCTTAACCCTTTGAGTGCCAGAGGGGTATGCAATGCATTGCTCAGCAATGTGTTGTGTCCCCACTGGCACTCATAGGGTTAAGTTCAGAGGCAAAGAGGAGCAATTCTGGGTTAACCCAAAAGTCTCCAAAGCATTGCAAAGCTTCAGCGTCCTGTCTTCTCACGCCAGAGGCTTTAATTTGATGCTGATACTGCAGAGGGGACGGAGGCCTTTGTTTGTGTGAGTGGATTTTATTGTTTTTTACACTGTATTTTGTGCGCTGGTCTTCTTTTCTTTTTTAACCCCTTGAAAACCAGAGGGGTGCGCAGTGCATTGCTTTGGAATGTGTTGTGTACTTCCGTGGTCCTCACAGAAGTACACAATGGAAGGACTGCAAGAGGGAAAGTCATAGAGACTAACCTGAACATACACCAACTGGCAGCACACACACAAAACTACAGCTATACAAATATATATTCACTAACACACAGGCACATTCCCCCGTCCACACTAGGGAGACCACATTTTAAGGCTCAGTTCTCTCTCTAGTGTTTAGAGGTCGGTCTGGAAGCCATTTTGCTGTAGCCCAGGGAGGGAACACTTCCTGCAACACTAGGCAATTGGCAGTTCTTGTAGTGTTTAGAACTCTGTGCTCTGGAGTCTTCATTCCGGAACTTTGTACTGTCCCAGAAGGGGGCTTCCAGGCACATTTAAATCTGGGATTGTCCTAGGCAATCATGGACCCATTGTCACCCTACTCCACATATACATGCATGTACACACACACATACCCGCGTACACACTCACACATATGCACACACATGTGCACGAGCACGCACACAAACACAAAGAAATGCAAATGAGATTTCTCTAGCATCCAAGGGCTTAAATGGAAATGAAATGTAATTTATAATTATTGTGATGAAGGGTCTTTGGCTCCCTTTCTACAGCCATTTTAGTGTGTGTGTAGGCACATGAATTATATGTTTAAACCACTGTATATATTGTAGGGAAATGAATGTTAATATATGTAATTTAGCCTGTACTGTATTTGCATATAGTAGTCCTTGTGTATTTTTGTCCATTGTCCTCACCCAACTGGTCTGGTGATAAAAACTAATCCCAAAGTTGCACAATGGACTGAATCACCAGACTGGCTAGCACTTGTTCGATTGTCCAGGAGATGACAAGACTAAAGAAATGTTTAGTTGTCATGTACGTTACCCTCTTCTACTGTATCTTGTGTCTTTGTTGTTTTTAAATGTACATGTTCCGGTACTTCAGAAATAAAGTCCCTTTTGTTGCACACCCCGGGTGTAAATCTTCAATATCTCAAGAGAGATCATAGGAAAATCCAGAAGCCTTCTGTGACAATTATATATTTACAAGATGCTGGTGAAATGCAATTTGTAATAGGATAATAAAATGTAACTGTTTAAGACCATTCTGATCTCATGTGTTTCTTTCATAGAGACGTACCATTATCAAGTGTTTAAAACAACTCCAAATGTCTCTAGAAGGGCCGGTGCAAGGATTTTTGTATACACAGGAGAAGGTGCATTTTGATGCCCCCCCTGACCCAGACACAATCCCCTGCCCCCGCATTCACCTCCACACACTCCCCACCTCCACATTGCCCCTTCCACAATGCCCCCTTATCTCCACATTGCCCTTTACACAATGCTCCCTTCATATCCGCATTCAGAGAACTTGGAAGACAATTTCCATGTAAGTTTTTCAGTGACTGATAAAGATGGAGAGATTTCAGTTATTTTAGTGTTTTTTCTCTGATATGTCAAATTCTTGACCAATGTCAGTGCCTAGAGTTACAGTATTTCCTCTTTTGTCACTGTAGTCAAGGTACATTCCAAATACGTGACAGGTACAAGTGTAGGTAGAAGAAGAGGTGGAGACAGTGAGTTGCAGGTTGTCTGGTGAAGGAAGGAATTTAAACCTTTGAGCGCCAGAGGGCTACGTATCGCATTGCATTTAAAGGAACACTACCGCCTAAAATAAACATGGTTGATGTACCCTTAATTATCATTTACTTACAGCTAGAGTCTGTAAAAATTCATTATTTTATATTAGATCCCTAAAATGTAAACCTAAACCATTTTTTGTTTGTTTGTGCGTCTGTCCTACTGGAATTGAAAAATGTTATGTAATTGTAGGGGATTTCTACACTGGAGAGCAGGGGGGTTTATTTCACCACTATCTCGATTATATGATCTGTGGTAAGTAGCTTCCCACACTCACCCAGACTTGTAACTGTTTCTATTGCTGCAGGAGCATGTGAGTCCTGTGACTGCATAAGGATGACTTTCGGGCACATTCTTACACAGTGAGCACTTCAAAATGGAGCTCTACCCGCCTGGAGACATGACCAGTGTTTTCCCTGCCTTGCTGCGTAACAGTTTGCAAGGCCTCTATTTAACTAGTACTGCTTCTGGCCTCCATATAACATTGAAGAAACTTTCTGTGCAATTCTGGGCCACACACAGGGCCGGATTTATAATTAGGCAGAGTAGGCATCTGCCTACAGGCGTACGCCACAGAGGGGCGCCTGTTATTGGGATCATGTTCTGTTTTTTTTTTTTTTTTGTTTTTTTTAATACGCCTCCCCCACCACCCGGCGCCGCAACATGGTGAAGTCAGGTCTGTGCCTTCTTCAGCACAGATCTGTAGCTGCTGAGCTCCTTTGTCGGCTCTTTAATAATACAGAGCGCTGGGAGATGACATCATCTCCCAGCGCTCTGCATTACTGAAGAGAAGACTGCGCAGGAGCTCCAGCAGCTACAGGTCTGTGCAGAAGGAGGAGGAACAGACCTCTCCTGCCCTTGGACCACCAGAGAAGAGGTAGGAAACGGACACGGGGGGGGGGGGGGCAATGTGCAATATAGAGCTGATAGGCATACCTGGGAACTTTTGAAACAGGGCTCCCCGGAGGGTAACCCTGTCAGTGTCGACCTGGGAAGAAAATGACGCGATTCGTGTCATAAAAGGGGCGGGGCTTCGTCATGGAGGGGGCAGGACAAAAAAAACCCTGCAAAAATGTATCTAAGAGGGTGGGGAGTGGGAGGAACCAGGCGGGACGGTGCACAAGTGGGCAGAGTTTCTATTTAAACTCTGCCTCTGCCCACCCAGTGATCCACACATTTCCCCGGAGACCCGGTAATTTAGTCTGAAATCCAGAGTCTCCAGGGCAAAACCGGAGAGTTCCCAGGTATGCTGATAGGGGGCAAGTTGGAGCTGATGGGGGCAATATGGAACTGATGGGGGCGATGTGGAAATTATGGGGGGCAATGTGGAGATTAGGAGCATTGTGGAGGTGTCCAGTGGGGGGCGCTTCAGATTTCTGTGCCTACAGGCTCCTGAGATGTAAATCTGGCCCTAGCCACGTATATTCAGTGGGGCACGTCTCAAAATCTTCATCCATAAAAACGGGGCTTTTAAACCCCTCGAATGCTAAAGAGGTCCCAAACGCATTGCAAAGGCAATGGTCATTTATTTAGCTGTCTATAATGCAGCTGGTTTGCCCTAGAATTGCAGCACTGGCGCACACTCCATCCGTCACACTCACACCAGGAACCTGGCAACTTCCCACGCCGCTTCCCCCTCTCAGCTTCCCTGTCCAGCGACGTGCTGAAAGATTGTACCGTGATTGGATGCGGCCCCTGTCACTCATTAATTTTCAGGCTGCTTATTGGCACGGATCATGTGTAAGATAATGCGCTTTTACCTTCGCAGCGATGGGCACAATAGGGTATTTACTACGTCATGTGTGGCCAACACAGCTCGCTTAGAAGATTTATGATGCTAAAAGTTCAACATTTTACTGTTTCACACAACAGACAACACGGGCCAATAAGTTGCCGCATAATGTGTGAGTGACATGGCGGCATCCAATCAGAGTTAGCTGTTTCTAGAAAGAGGCTTGGCAAGCAACTGTGGATAGGGAAGCGCAGGCAGAGGAAGAGAAGGAGAGCCTATGGAGGAGGCAGCTGGCTTCTATGTGTGTGTTGCTGCTGGCAGTGAGTGTGAGGCAGGGTAAGAGCGCACAGGGAGGGAATAGACAACTACACAGACATATATGTATGGGATGATGGGAGAAAGACTGTGCTCTTCGGTGTAACTAGGGGGTGGACCACTCCACATTGATATGTTGGGGGTATATATACATATCATGTCATGGTGAACTCCTGGGATCTGATTGTGTGCAGTATGTGTGTATATGTAACAGGTACAGCCAAACCTGGTCCTCAAGAGCTACCATCAGTGAGTCTAATGTACAGAAAACAAGTGGTGCAATTATAGGTAAACCAACTGCTCCACAGGGAACAACTAACACCTCCATTGATTTTAAATGGGGCTTGTAACCCCTTGAGTACTAGAGAGGTCTCCAAAGCCTCTCTAGCATTCAGACCTGGTTAAAAGCCACCCTTTGTGTGTCAGAGTGGTGACCGAGGCATTATTTTGCAATGCACTGCACACCTCTCTGGCACTTAATTTTAAAAAATCTCAATGATTTAATCTTATTTTGGTGCACTTGGTTTGCTGCTGAATTCCTCCAGAAGATTAGTACATCAGCCTCAGTGCATAGCCTTACAATATTTCTGCTCGATGACAGCTGTATCAGTATGTTGTTGTCACTTTCTGGTAGATTTTAAGGACAAGGATTAGCTTCCCCAGTGTATATGGGACATTCATGTGCTTGTGCATGGTGTTTGTGTGTGTGTGTCACTATATATACATAGGGAGTGCATGTGCTGGCATGTTCCAAATTTGATTTAACCCTTTTGTGTGCCATAGCAAAGCTTTGGACACCCTTTGTGAGCTCAAATGCATAAAGAACAAAAAGCTCAATATTTTACACAGAGCCAGCAGCTTTGTATATAGTTTTCATGGGGGGGGGGGTGTTTGTAGCAATATTCAGAAAGACAAAGTGGACTAACTGGGGCAAACCAGCGCACCAAAGTGGACTTATAGAAATTCCTATTTATTTAATGTTTAGAGTGCTAGAGGGGCATGCAACACATTGCACTGCGTTGCATACCCCTCAAAAGGTTAAACAGAGTTTTAAAGCCTTAAGTCCTAGAGAGGTCTGAAATGCATTGTTTTGCCTTGTGTTGTAGACCTCCTCTAACATCCAAGGTGTTAAAAGCCATATTTAACCCTTTGAATGCCAAAAGAGGTATCCAGCTGCTCTCTGGCACTTAAATAAGTGGATGTTTTGTGACACTTGATTTATTATGTATAGTGTTCTGCTGGATTGTCCCTGAATTACGCCACTTTTTTTTTTTTTTTTTTTTTTTTAAATATATGTTGTAATTTATGTTACAACAACCATATTCAAGAGCAGTCAAAAATACCCTCAGACTGAACAGGGCGACCTCAGTACTGATTTCTTATTGCTGTTTTCCAGGATGGCGTCAGCTGATTTTGGAGAGGAGCTGAACTGTTCCATCTGCCTGAACATTTATACAGATCCTGTAACACTGAGATGTGGACATAACTTCTGTCAGGTCTGCATTACTGGCATTCTAGATACCCAAGATGGATCTGGACTTTATTCCTGTCCTGAATGTAGGAAAAGATTTGATGTGAGACCTTCACTGCAGAGGAACCTTGAGCTGTGTAACATAGTGGGATGTGACCTCTCTACTCATTCGGAGCAAGGGGAGCCCGGGATCTTCTGCACTTACTGTATTCACTCTCCAGTACCTGCAGTGAAAACCTGCCTGCAGTGTGAAGCCTCTCTTTGTGAGAAACATTTACAGAAACACACTAAGTCAGCAGAACATGTCTTAACTGAACCCACCACTTTCTTAGAGAACACAAAATGTTCTGTCCACAACGAGCTCCTGAAGTATTACTGCTTTGATGATGCTGCCTGTATATGTGTGTCCTGTTGCCTGGTTGGAGAACATAGGGGACACCATGTTGAGCCACTGAATGAGGCCTCTGAGAAGAAGAAAGAGACATTGAGAGATATTCTGGAGAAACTGATGTTAAAAAGAGAGGAGTCTGAGAACAGAGTCCAGAGTCTTCAGGATCGCAGAAGAGAAATGCACGATAACGCAGCTGATGTAACTGAGAGAGTCACTGCCCTCTTTAGGGACATCAGGGAACGACTGGCGGTCCTAGAGAAGCGAGTCCTGAGTGAGATCTCCAGGCAGGAAGAGCAGGTTTCACTTAAATTCTCTCATCTCATCCAGCAGCTGGAAATAAAGAATGATGAACTGTCCAGGGAAATACATCACATCGAGGAGCTATGCAACATGTCTGATCCATTGGCTGTCATGAGAGAAGAACAAAAACCCATTGTCATCTATCGTATGGACAGTGATGGTGATAATTACATCAATGTAAAACTGGACCTGGCTTCAATCTCACGGATTTTACACAGGGAACTGCTACACCTCTCTGATATACTGCTTGATCTAAAGATAAAGAGAAACTTCTCTATGCTGGAAACTTCAGACATATTACTAGATATAAAAACCGCTAATAACTGGATTGTTGTATCAAGTGATCTGAAGTCGGCCACTTACACATCTGTAGATCAGAATCGGTTAGATGGACCAGAGAGGTTTATATCACGGCAGGTGTTTAGCATCTCCTGCTTCACCTCCGGACAACATTACTGGGAGGTGGACGTCAGTGAAGCAAAGAAGTGGCTTATAGGGGTGGCCTGTCAGAGTATAGAGCGGAGAATAGCTGGAAGTGATTCCTACATTGGGTTCAATGAGAAGTCCTGGGGTCTGTCTTTCAATCCAGAACTTGCGGCTCTTCACAACAACATCATTAAACGGATAGACTCCATTTCACCTGTGCAATCAGTTGGAATATATCTGGATTATGACGGCGGCCGTCTGTCCTTTTACCAGTTGTGCGACCCGATCAGACACTTGCACACCTTCACTGCTATTTTCACAGAGCCGCTTTATGCAGCATTTTATGTGTTTGAAAACACCTGCATCAGAATTAGAAATTAAGTGTAATGACAATGAAATCCCTTCAGACTACTAATGAGAAACTGTGTTTTTCTGCAGTGAGGCAAACACTTGGAATAGCCCCAGGGCCTTATTCAGTATGTTTAAAGCGGAACTATCCCTCCAAATAAAGTGTCCCCTAAATAATTATTGATATAATGATAAGCATAGAAATAATAGTATTATATAGAATAATTCCAGTGTTAAGAAATCCTACTTGATCTGAGACTGACGGACAGGCTACTTGCTTTAGAGGCATCTGTGTTCCTGCACCATCAGTCACTTCCTGTACCTTAAGGTACAATGCTACTTTTCCTCACCAATCCTGGAGGAGACTGGGAAGGACAGAGCAGACGCACAGATGTCTCTAAGGCAAGATGTCGCCGCTGATGTCTGCCTGTTTGCCTCGGATCAAGTAGGATTTCTTAATAACACTGGACATATTTTGTACAATACTGTTATTTCTATGCTTATCGCTATATCAATAATTATTTTGGGGCACTTTATTTGGAGGGATGTTTCGCCTTAAAAGTGTAACCTTGGTTCAAGTTTTCATATTTGAAAACGTCATTTAAAACTGCCTGTGTGTGTCATGTTAACCAAAAGACCAGCAAATGTACAGTTAACGCAATGTTCATACTTGGTAACGAATGCTAATTTTAGTAACGGTGACTTTGCATGCGCTAATGAAGGTTTTCAGTGACGTTTCATATGATAATTAATCTCTCTGCTGCTCCAGGGGACTTTTTTTCTTTTTCCAGGAATAAAATTGTGACTATCTCCTAAACTATACATGTGCCGGACGATTGGTTAACCCTTTGAGTGCCAGAGAGGTACGGGACACGTTGCAATGCGTTCCGTACCTCTCTGGCACTCAAAGGGTTAACATTACACACACACACAGGCCATTTGGAATTAAGTTTTCAAATAAGTAACAATTCAAGGTGACAGACCCACTTTAAGAGGAGTAATTCTGGAGCAAATATCAATCACCGTAAGGGACAAATTCCCTGCATTCACTTTGATTAACCCTTTAAGTGCCAGAGGTGTACTGCAATGCGCTCTGTACCCCTCTGGCACTCAAAGGGTTAAAGGGACCCTTTCATCTAAAAACAGTTTGGTTTATTTTGAAAGCGCTTTAACCTTTTGAGTATTGCCTGCAATTTGTTGCACTGCCCACTGGCACTCAGAAGGTAAAATCACCTATATAATGTATTTACGTGCTGTGCAGGCACTTCCTGTGTTTAGACATACATTACCCCACTCGCATACATTGCTTAACCCCTTAACGGTCATAGTACGTCATGGGTAAATCTGACTTAACGACCCGTGACGTACTATGACTATCATGGAATTCCGGGCTTCCCCCGTGGCTGCACGCCGTTTGGGGAGTCCAGAATCGGATTCTTTAAAAAAAAAAAAAAAAAAAAAAAAATGCTCCATGGTCCTATAGTGACCACTGCGTGCCTGTGCGGCCAGTCGTTAAGGGGTTAACAGGACTGTATTGCCCTCCCACTTAACACAGCTTAAAGGGATTGTAATGTAAAAAATCGAGATTGCGGAGTCTTATTTATAATAAAATTAACTCCTTGCGCTATTTTAAACCACTTACATTTCAGTAGTTCATAATATATTAACTGTAGAAGGATCCGCCGCCGCCCCTTCTGTCCACGTCACTGCTGCAGCTCAGTCTAATCCGGGCGGATGTGGTGAGGGACAAACTTCAGTAAGTATAGGGAAATCCTGCCCTCCTCCTTCAAGGGGTCAGGCTTTTCCATATACTTTCTGAGTGAAGTTTGTCCCTCGTTGTATCCGTCGGGTCTCACAACACGATTAGAGGTGTTTTTAATTATAAAGAAGACTTGCCGATCTAGATTTTATTACAATATTACTATCCTTTAAATTACTCAAACTAGTTTTCTAAATATAAAATGGCTAATACAATATGTAGGTGATTTATTAGAAAGCTCTTTTCAGATACAAAAGGTTTTTTTTTTGTTTTTGTTTTTTTTTATAGGTGATGGCATCCTTTTTAACCTCCGTGAGGACCAGAGAGGTGTGCAACGTGTTGCTTTGGGGTTAATTGGGGCTTTTAAGAGTCCCATTTCCAACCTTAAGGACCGGTTGATATGCCAGGACTATCACCAGTGGATTTGCGTTAAAACTGGCGACGGTCTTGGCACGTCATGGAATTCTGGGATGGCAGTGTGGCTGCACACTGCACTGCCATCCCATAATCCATAGCGCAAAAAAAAAATAAAATGCACCATGATCCTTAAAGGACACCCCCTGCTGGGTCAGCTATTGAGGGATTAAATCATTGGCAATTTGAATTTCTGCTCTGTGGTGCAGTTGAGTTCCTCCAGGATTGAGTCTTTTTAAAGTGGACCTGTCATCTTGAATATTTTTTACCTATTTGAAAACTTCATTTAAAACTGCCTATGTGTCATGTTAACCGAAAGTCCAGCAGATGTACGGTTTAGGAAATATTCATATTTATTTCTGAGAAAAGTGAAAGTCTCCTGGTACAGTACAGAGCTTAATTATCATATGAAACATGACTGAAAGGATTCATTAGCATATTATATGGCATGAGTACAGCACAGTACCACAATTAGCATACATTAGCATATGGTACCATATATGAATATCTCCTTAAAGGGATAGTAATACTTTATTATTACCATCCCCCATATTGTAGATATTTGCAAAATAATTTAATAGCCCCCAGGTTCATCTCTCAAACCTTTATGATTTGAGAGATAATGAAGGCAAAGTCCCCCCCCTCCCCCTTCCCTGAAGTCAGCGTTGTGCTGACTGCAGGGATACCCGGTCTGACTTTCATCAGGTGGCTCTGCAGCTGAGCCGAGATAACATTAGTGAAAAAGAATTCTTTCACTGAAACGGTCTTCTACGTGTGCTTGGTTTGCAAGCACACGTAGAAGACCGTTTCAGTGAAATAATAATTTTTCACTAACGCGATCTCCGCTCTGCTGCAGAGCCTCCTGATGAAAGTCAGACCGGATATCCCTGCAGTCAGCACAATGCTGACTACAGGGGAGGGGGGAACTTTGCCTTTGGTTATCTCTCAATCCATAAAGGATTGAGAGATGACACTGGGGACAATTCAATTATTTTGCAATACAATATGGGGTATAGTAATAATAAAGAATTACTATCCCTTTAATTGTACATTTGCTAGTCATTTCACTAACATGACACATAGGGAGTTTTTAATGCTTTTCAAAAGCTCTCCAGCACATACTTGAAAATGAGATAAATCTCAGCATGTTCTTCCTGGTAAAGCATTTTCTAAACAAATGTAACATAACATAGTAACTATGTTACTATGTTTAAATGTAACAAACGTAAGTTAGTCAAATGTCCAGCAGATACATAATTAGGAGAGATTTATTCTTTTTTTTTTTTTTTCTGGGAAAAGTGACATTCTCTAATTTCAGCGCATCGTTTAGACAGCACATGAAACTGCTCTGAAATTCTTCATTGACACATGAGACCACACTGAAAGCGACATTAACATGGTGTCACGTGTGTACATCTCGTAAACTATACATGTGATGATCTTTTGGTTAATGTGAAACGCAGGCAGATATGCTAACCCTTTGAGTGCCAGAGATGTATCCAAAGCAATGAGTTGGATACCTTCCCGGCACTCAAAGGGTTAATGTTTCCTGATCTGCAAACTGGAATGAAGGTGACAAATCCACTTTAAAGTGGAAGTTTCACATCTAATATACTTTGTCTCATATGATTCATCTTGTACAGTGTTTCTCATCTCCTGTCCTCAGGACCCACTAACAGGCCAGGATGTGATGATTTTCTTGTTAGAGCGCAGGTGAGTTAATCAGTGTGAATGAGCCTCTGATCACATGATTTCCTTGTTAGAGCGCAGGTGAGTTAATCAATGTGAATGAGCCTCTGATCACATGATTTCCTTGTTAGCGCACAGGTGAGTTAATCAGTGTGAATGAGCCTCTGATCACATGATTTTCTTGTTAGAACACAGGTGAGTTAATCAGTGTGAATGAGCCTCTGATCACCACACCTGTGCTCTAGCAGAGAAATCCCTAAGTCCTGGCCTGTTAGTGGGTCCTGAGGGCAGGAGTTGAGAACCACTGATCTAGTATAATGGTATGTGGATTGGCTTTTTCTTTTCATACTTACATACTATAGTAGATATTCTGTCTAAGATATAGGCTTCATGAGGTCACTTCCACATTCTGCAGTACAGGGGTAATGTCGATACATCGGTGCAGGACTTCTCAGGCCTCAAATTCTCCTCCCAGCTCAGTATAATGAGAAACGGAGCTTGCTGTTACAATAGACGTGATGCACATCATATATGAAGGGAAGCGTGAACGTGCCCGCTGGGAGGGAGGTGGGAGGAGAATTGGAGGTCTGGGAAGTCCTGCGCCAATGTGCCAACATTACCCCTGTACCGCAGAATGCGGAAGTGACCACGTGAAGTCTACATTTTAGACCGAATATTTACTAATCTATGTACATACAAAAAAAACCCAAAACAATCCACATAGCATTTTACTAGATCAGGTCTGTCCAAGTCCAGTCCTCCGGGGCCACCAACAGGCCAGGTTGTAAGATTTCCCTGATCACACACAGGTGAGTTAATCAGTGGATCATTCATTGTGACTGACTCACCTGTGATTAATCAGGGAAATCCTTACGTCCTGGTCTGTTGGTGGCCCCTGAGGACTGAACTTGGACAGCTCTGATCTAGATGAATCATATGAGACAAAAGTCAAGTTCTACTTTTAACCTTTTGAGTGCCAGAGGGGTACGCGACGCATTGCAAAGCAATGCGTTGCGTACCCCTCTGGCACTCAAAGGGTTAAGCTTATTCAGTGTGGCCCATAGAGAATGAAGCCAACACTGAAGTTTCCAGGAAAGTGGTAATCCAATGTATTGTACTGCTTTGGATACATCTCTGGCACTGAAAGTGTTAAAGCATCAGTGGTTGCTACTGCGCTAATTTAGGGTGATGCAGCTAATAAACGAGTGGTGATAATGCACAATGGGCAGTATGCGTAAATACAAAAGTGAAGCAATTCTGGAGCAAGAAGCCACACAGTGGGGCTCAAACAAACATTCCTACGAATTTAAATAGGGCTTTTAACCCCTTGAATACTGCACAATTCAGTGGCGCCGTCTTTACAATTCATGGGTTTAGAAGTCCTTTGTAAGCCTTTGTGTGCCAGAGAGGTATCCAAGGTGTTGTATTGCAATGAGCAGGACACCACTGGCACTCAGAGGGTTAAAGGAACAGGACTGCGGGGTTTTTGTTTGTTTGTTTGTTCTTTTAAGGGAAAAACTGATCTTTTCCTGGGGGAGCCCACCCTGGTCCTGTAGAACTACCAGCAGGGTGTGTGTTAAGGGTAACCCTGAGTGCGTGAGCGCACAGACCTATTAACTCTTTGAATTCCAGAGGGGCACACAGTGCATTCTTTGGCAATGCATTGTGTACCCTTCTGGCATGGGGTTAAAGTGACTTGAGCCACTAATGAGTCCACCTGAAATCAGACTCTTGAGGATCAGACTTGGATACCCCTGTCCTAGGGCTTTTCATGTTGTTAACCCCTTAGAGACTGGCTGCACGCGGCCGGCACTTAATGCCTGCCAAACTTTTTCCCCCTAACTACTTACGACTTCCTGGACATACATGTACGTCGTCTGTCACTAAGTGACAGTTTCTGCGGGACGTACATGTACGTCCATTGTCGGGAAGGGGTTAAGTAAGAGAACGCCCACCGCTGGGACATTTGTCATTCAAAAGGTATTGCATTTCAAACTTTTTTTTTTTTTTAAACCCTTTGAGTGCCTGTGCTTTGCAATGAATTGGATACCCCTCTGATACTCACAGGGTTAAATGACATTGTCAGCAACAGCGCCACCTTTGGGAAGATACACTAAGGGGTGTTGAAGAGAAGATGACTTCTCCAGTTCCTATGTTTTACTATACAGCCTATGCAATAAGATCTTATAAAGTTGGAGAAATCTTAGTGCATTGGTTCCATAGAATATCATAGGAATTTGAGAAGTGATATCACTGGAGAAGTTATCTCTGCTTTACCTTCTGTTTATCACGCCTTAGTGCATCACCCACTGGTGTCTTTTACAATATACGTGAGTCATAGACCATGACTATCCATAATAACTGATAGGAGCAGCATCACGGTGGGGGATGCACTAAGGTGTGATCACTTTTCCAGTCCCTGTGTTATTCTATGGAGCCTATGCACTAAGAACTCTCAGATGTCTGGAATCTTAGTGTGTATACTCTATAGAATAACATAGGAACTGGAGAGTTTATCTCACTGGAGAAGCTATCTCTGCTTTATCACACCTTAGTACATCTCTCTCCTGGTGACCACAGTAGAAAGCTGTAGTTTGGAGTTCTTGTAACGTCTGAATGATCTCCACATGACAAGCCATGCAATAAATATATATATATAATGTTTCCTTAAAGTTTACTGCTCCTTTAACCCCGTAAGGACCAGAGTTTTTTTTGTTTTTTTTTTTTTACATGAAATGACTTAGGTACATGTGAGAGATCATCTGTACGGGCTCGCCAGGGGAAAGGCTAAAATGGGCTGCTCCGGTCTTGGAGAAATCTGTTCCAGCCTGCCGGCATGCTTACAGAGTGCCTTTAACCCATGAAGTGCCAGGACCATCACTGTTCCTGGCACGGTATTGAACGTTAAAGGGTTAAATCGGTGTGAAATTTGATTAGTTCCTTACAGCACAATTGGTTTACAGAAGAATGTGCAACACTTTCTTTTTTTTTTCTTATATATGTTTGCCCCAATATGTCTCTCGCATTAACTATCTGTATCCACTGAGGGTAATGACGTATCCTTCATGGCAAACGTTAAATCAAACAGAAAAGCATTTTAACCCCTTGAGAACCAACACTTTGCAAAGCAGTGCACATTCCTTTGGTAATCAAGGGTTTAAAGAGATATGAGGACAAAATGGGGAGCATGCCATAGGATAAAACTTATCTCATCTGTAAAATAATATCCAGTTTCATCATCTTTGTAAATGGGAACGAAACCTAGAAATAAGTGGCTTTCAACTTGTTTAACCCCATAAGGACCAGCGGTCCTGGGGTGTGTGGTCCTTTAAGGACCAGATAGGGACGTTCGATGTGCCGCCCCACGTGACTGATCACATCTGCTGGCATTCCGAACTGGGGACTGAAAGAGATTGTTCCGGTTTTGGAGCGATCAACTTTAGTCCCCGGTATTACTCACCGCGCTCCTACAGGATCGCAGTGAGTAAAAGTACGTGATGTACCAGGACCGTTACTGGTCCTTATGTGCTGGACCAGCGTGATGGTCCGGGTACGTCAATGGTCCTTTAGGCGTTAACAGAGAGACTTAGGTAGGAGTCCATCATACAGCAGTCAGGTATATCTATATGCTGCGTGTAACAGAAGCACTTACCTAAGTAGGAGTCCATCATACAGCAGTCAGGTGTATCTATATAATTACTGTGTGTGACAGAAGCACTTACCTAGGTAGGAGTCCATCATACAGCAGACAGGCGTATCTATATAATTACTGTGTGTAACAGAAGCACTTACCTAGGTAGAGTCCATCACACAGCAGTCAGGTGTATCTATATAATTACTGTGTGTAACAGAAGCACTTACCTAGGTAGGAGTCCATCACACAGCAGTCAGGTGTATCTGTATAATTACTGTGTGTAACAGAAGGACTTACCTAGGTAGGAGTCCATCATACAGCAGTCAGGTGTATCTATATAATTACTGTGTGTAACAGAAGCACTTACCTAGGTAGGAGTCCATCATACAGCAGTCAGGTGTATCTATATAATTACTGTGTGTAACAGAAGCACTTACCTAGGTAGGAGTCCATCATACAGCAGTCAGGTATATCTATATGCTGCGTGTAACAGAAGCACTTACCTAGGTAGGAGTCCATCATACAGCAGTCAGGTGTATCTATATAATTACTGTGTGTAACAGAAGCACTTACCTAGGTAGGAGTCCATCATACAGCAGTCAGGTATATCTATATGCTGCGTGTAACAGAAGCACTTACCTAGGTAGGAGTCCATCATACAGCAGTCAGGTGTGTGTGTATATAATTACTGTGTGTAACAGAAGCACTTACCTAAGTAGGAGTCCATCACACAGCAGTCAGGTGTATCTATATAATTACTGTGTGTAACAGAAGCACTTACATAGGTAGGAGTCCATCATACAGTAGTCAGGTGTATGTATATAATTACTGTGTGTAACAGAAGCACTTACATAGGTAGGAGTCCATCATACAGCAGTCAGGTGTGTGTATATAATTACTGTGTGTAACAGAAGCACTTACCTAGGTAGGAGTCCATCACACAGCAGTCAGGTGTGTGTATATAATTACTGTGTGTAACAGAAGCACTTACCTAGGTAGGAGTCCATCACACAGCAGTCAGGTGTGTGTATATAATTACTGTGTGTAACAGAAGCACTTACCTAGGTAGGTGTCCTTAATACAACTGACATATTGATCTATATTTTTATATTCTGTCTTGTTTCCTGTATATAATAATCTCAGTTGAAGTCTGCCGCTTGGTCACACCTCTTCCAAGTAAACAGTGGACTTCAATAAACCTGAATGGTTAATTTTCTGAGATAGTTAAGTGAAACCAGCAAGTAGTAGACTACAGCAGAAATTAAATGTAAATATATATATATATATATATGTATGTCTGCTGTATGAAGGACCCCTCCATTCAAGATTGTTGCTAGCTATCAGTTGAGGGTTTAAATCACCAGGTTTCATTCTTAAACGGACACTAATGTCCCATAAAAATGTTCTTGTTTTGTACAGTGTAAAAAAAATAAATTGTGACATAAACCCTATCTTTAAAACCATTACGGTTTGAGAGATATTCGCATGTAAAGTTCCCCATCCCTCCCCTTCTCCTGACGTCAGCGCTCGGCTGACAGCAAGAGATTCTGGTCCTGGGACCAACCGGTGGCTCTGCAGCTGAGCTGCAATAGTGATATTGGAAAAGAGTGACCTCATCGGAACAGTCTACAAAGTGTTCCTGGTTTGCAAGCACACTTTGTAGACCATTCCAATGAAGTAATTCTTTTTAAATAATGCAATTTCGGCTCTGCTGAAGAGCCTCCTCGAGTCGGGCCGACTCGAATCTCCTGCTGTCACCTTTACAGCTGACGTCAGGAAAGGGGAAACTTTAGATGCACATATCTTTCAAACCATAAAGATTTGGGAGATAGGATTTGTGCCACATAATTTATTTTTTTTAAACTCTACAGAACAATAAATATTTTTTATGTGACGTTACTGTTACTTTAAAGTTGCAGGATGCTGTTCTTTTGTGTGTTCACGAGGGGTGAAAGGCACAATACTACATCGTGTTGCCATTCTCCACAAGTGACAGATCCATCGCAGGATTGCTGTGTTGGTGTAACTCACATGACAGGGCCGTAAGGGCCAGAGAAGTGTGCACTCTGCCGGTTAAAGGGTTATACACATTAATAGCCACTTAATCCTAGGGTAAAATTCCCCTTTAACCCCTTGAATACCAGAGGGGTACACATTGCTTTGCAATGCTTTGTGCACCACTCTGGCACTCAAAGGGTTAAGAACAAGGGTTCTCATACCTCCATTAAGCAATGTCTGAGTAAGCATTTAATATGTATTGATAATACAGGGCAGGAGAAGTCAATAAGAACACAGCACAACTGGCTTTTATTTGGAGTAATTACTGACATTGAACATCATCTAATTGTTGTGCAGATTCAGTGATGTCACAGGGTCCAGATCTGTCTGACATCACTAATTAATTAGCTCGTTAGGGCTTTTCCTATGTCTGACACAAGAGTTCTCCCACTGTGGGAAATGCTTCATTCAAAGGTTTTTAAAAAGCAAAATGCGTATTTTTTTTTTGTTTTGTTTTAATAAATCTGACATTTTGGTGGCCTTGTCATTTTGGTGTGGCCTCACTGTTACTGCTGATCCGCTACGCAAGGTCTCAAAAGTCCACAATAGCGTAAAAATGCAGGTTTGGGCTATGATGACCTCCAGATAAAGCATCTCCTTACTGTAAGGCTCATCCTTGTTGTTGGTTTTTTTTTGGTTTTTTTTGTCTGCAAGGCCTATTTTTATTGGCATTCAAACGGTTAAGTTCTAAGAGCTAATTAAGAATTGCTTTCATTATTACCATTTGTCTATTATAAAGGCCCAGTGGACTGCTTCTGGAGTTTTTGAGATCAAGACAAATGACCAGCAGAGAGACATGATTATCATTTTTTTGTTTGTTTGTTTTTTACTGGCTGTAATAAATATTTTATATTATTTCTAGACATTGACCTTGTTTTTTGTTCTGATCTAATCTGTCTTAACCCTTTGAGTTAGAGAAGATTGCAAGGTCTAGAGACTATTCTTCAGTCTCTAAAACCTCAGTCAAGAGATCAGTTCAGCTCACTTGTAATCCCCATTCAACGGATATGGATCAATTATATTAAAAATCAAAGTTTATTAATTTTTTTTATTAAAATTGTACAAAACACACACACACACACACACACACACGTATATAAGTGAATCACCTCACTATCACAGAAATACTGTTGAGCGAGATCTCTTTAAAAAGTAAAACTAATAGGTTACTGCAATTGTATGGGATAAATACGGGGTACCAGTGAATGGGATGACTACTTACATTAGGAGTGATTAGACTGCGCTTCTAGTATAAATTGACTTATTAAATTCAATTGGTCTGTTGAATTGCCTTATTATGCCAGAACGCCTGTCTGTGATCCTAACTCCACTTGAATACAACTAGCTACATCTGTGACCCCATGACACCCACATCTTAATTACAAAGTTCAATGTTCAACTCAAGTAGCTGTTATATGGAGCATGATACATACTCTGTATAACAGCTACTTGAATTGAACATAATTACGAGTTTTATTTTGCGGTCCTCGTTACAGATGACACCAGATGCAGATTGTTATGGGTGAAATACCTAGCACAGGTGAAAGTTGTTCACATGCATTGCATTACAAACTGTAGTTTTACTGTTTTAAACATATGAACAACTTTGTAATTAAGATCTGAGTAAACCAAGGGTACTCCCACTGCTGGAAGGCGTTTTGACCATAAATCTCCATAGGATGGTGTAGCAACAGCGCCACTGTGCAAATGCAGGCCACTGAGATATTGCACCTAAAAATTCAAGATTGAAATGTAATAATGTTTGAATAAAACACCTTTCAGCAGCAAAAGTGCCTTTGTTTTACTGAAGTGGATAAACCCTACAATATTATATCTATCTATCTATTATATATATAATTTTCTTTTATCATATTAACCCTTTAAGTGCCAGAGTACGCTACCACACTGGCACTCAAAGGGTTAAGCATGCAGCTGATCCACGGTTACCTTGATGGCTTCATATTTCTACATTGTAATAAAAGGGCAAATATCTTTCCCATTTCATCACTGCAATGGTGTAGGGTGACCACACATCCCGGAATGCCCGGGGCTGTCCCTTATTGGGGGTCTGTGCCCTGCGTCACCCCCCACCGGGACAACAAAGAGTCCCGGAATGGAACAACACGTGCCAGTCCAGCCAGCCAATGAAATGTATTTGCTGTATGGTCCTCATTGGCTGGCTGAACCAGCCAATGAGGACCATATAGCAAATACATTTCATTGGCTGGCTGGACTGGTGCATGCGGGACAGCTGGGATGGAGCAGGTATGCTGGCGCTGCAAATGAGACCTGCGGCTGAGGCTCCCGCAGGTGTTGCCCATCTTTCTGAGACTGACACAGAGTAAGAGTTCTCACTGGGAACAGCCTCAGAAAGATGGTCAGCGCCGGTGGGAGCCTCAGCCGAGGGACTAGGATGACCACATGTCCCAGAATGGCAGAATGGAAATGTGGTCACCCTACAATGGTGTCATGACAGGATGTGGCTGCAGTCAGCTCAGAGAGAGAACTGAGGAGTGCATGGTGACTGTCATACACACATTTTATCACTAGGTGGCAGTGTATATATGAATTAGACACATGCCCAATTTAATCCTTTATATCCACAAAGTAGAAGTGTAACATTTATGGGTCCAACCAACTACACCATTGGGCAGGGGCGTCCAAGTTTTGTCAGTTATGGGCAACATAATCAGAAAGCCATAAGTGTGAGGGCAGCATTGTTATTATTAATTTTATTATTTTACTAATATGTAAAAGACATCTATTCTTGAACCGTACGGTACTGGTGAATGGTTTGCTTTTAGAAGGTCGCATGCACTTTCATAGACTTACCATGCCACCATAATAAAAATGTCGACATGAGAATCTTGTACTGCATGACCGCGCCAGATCCTTGTGTCAGCGCCAGAGACGGAGCGCAACAAAGGGTTACAGGATCCAGCCGGGGCAGCGTGATGGGATACAGGCGGTGCAGAATGCGACCTTTCAGTACTCGACATAAGAATCTCACGCTGCCATGCAGTGCGAGATTCTCATGTCGACATTATTATAGCAGCATGGTAACTCTATGATTTGGTCACACGCGACCTTTTAAAGGGATAGTAATACTTAAAAATAAGTTTATTTTATATTGTACCCCTTAAAAAAACATGAAAAATGATATAAGTCTTATCTCCCAAACTATTCAGAAGTTTCCCCTGGAGTGACGTCATTGCTCCACCCTTCAGATTTGGAATCCAGTCCCGGGACCGGCTGTGCCTCTCCAGAAGTGCTGAGATCACCATCTTTAAAAAGAATTTCTTAATTGGAATGGTCTACAAAGTGTGCTTTCAAGCCTGGCACACTTTATACACAGTTCCAATGAAGTAGTTCTTTTCAAAGATCGTGATCTCGGCACTGCTAAAGAGCTGCCGGTTGCTCTGTGGACCGAATTCCAAATCTGTCCACTAGATGGCAGACTTGGCTGAAACATCCAGGAAAAGATAATTTTTCTATATTTTACATGTGAATATCTCCCACTTATATCATTTTTTATGTTTTTTAAGGCCTACAATATAAAATACAATTATTTTCAAGTATTACTATCCCTTTAAAAGGATACCCTGGAGAGTGGGGGGGGAGGTTAAATTATAGTTTTTTGGGGGGTGGTTTTGATCCCAGGCGTGGCGCACCCTGGGGTTAGTCGGCCCGCGTTTCACCCACGGGCTACATGTTTGAATCCCTGCTGTATGGGTCAAAGAAAAACCCAAATGTCCCATTGATTTGAATAGGTCTTTTAACCCTGGAAAGGTCTCCAGTGCATTGTGATGCAAAGTGTTGGAGACTTGTCTGGCATTTAAAGGGTTAAATCCCAATTGCAATCAAAATAAACTTTTGTTTGTTCCCTGCAGAGCGGTTGATTTGCACCAGAATGAGTCCACGTTTGTTTTGTGTTTAGATGTGTTTCTGAATTATATATCAATAGGAGTAATGTCTCATCTAATGTGAGTCCGCTAAATGGTTAATAACCCTTTGAGTGCCAGAGGGGTATTCAACGCATTACAAAGCAATGCGCTGAATACCTCTCTGTCACTCGGTATACATCCCTCCCCCATCCCCCAGTTTCTCCTACCCAATGCTGTGAGTGTCTTGAAACAAGCTGATACTTCCAATTGGCTGTTGTGATGACACACCCACCAGCACAGCCAACTGGGATGAAGCTGCCACTGGCAGCTTCTGTTCTTGCATGAGGTGAAGCAAAAAGTATTTGGTGGATCTGTCCATTTAGGGTTGTACGTTTATAATGCTTCAATCAGAGTTGAGTGTAGAGGCAGTTAAATAGTAATAGACTGAACTTTGACATGTTTTAACTTTTTTCCTATGTTAGTTACCCTTTAAGTGTATTAAGCCATAGATGCAGCGAGGTCTTGTCTCCAACACATTACAAAGCTGTTGAGGGAGAAATCTTTATTTCTATATTTAAAGGGATAGTAATGTTTCATAATAAAAGCAGCTCTAATTAATCATCATAGTATTTGGGCCTTGGAGAGTGTTATTTCAATTCTGTCAGAGTTGTAGTTCAAGAGTAATTCAATGACAAAGTATCCCCCTCCCGCCCCTTTTACTGATGTAACACTGTTCAGCCAGAGCAGAAGGGAGGTGCCCAGGTAGACTGCAGAGAGAGACAATCTTCAATTAAGATAAGGGAAAAAGCTGAAAAGCTTGTCAAGGGGGGCAGGGCTTTCATTGTTCTCATAGGAAGAAGATTGTCCCCTTCTGTTATCTGTCTGGTCTATGGACTGGATTCCACATCTGAGAAGAGATGGCTTACACTAGGTAAAAGGGGCGGGAGGGGAGACTTTGCTTGTGAATATCTCTTAAACCATAAAGGTTTGAGAGATAAGACTTATATCGTTCTTCATATTTTTTTTAATGCCTACAAAATAAAATAAAGTTAAAACGAAGTATTACTATCCCTTAGAAAGGTTTCCAATGCACTGCAAAGGGACGATTTCTGTGCTACCTGCTCTTGTGCCATTTTAAATGGAAGGCATCACGGTATTCTTGGTCATTGTGGCAGCGCCATTGGAACCCTTCTTTGCAAATAATTTTAGGTACAGAGTAATATTACTCTTTATTTTCATATATTTTTTTAGATTTACGTAGGTGCCGGTTCCACTTTAACCCAATGTGTTGGAGACCTTGAGCATCCAAGGGGTTAATTGGTATGCTCAGATCTTGTGGTGGAGCGTCATTGCCAAAATATTCCCTTGAGATGAAGCTGTTGTTGTGTGGTATGCCTCAGGGCATATCCATTCTCTTGTGTGCTGTGCGTGTTGATGAAAGTACTTACAGCTGTGTGAATCATTAGAGAAAACTATTGATCATCATTACCTAATGCTTAACCCTTTCAGTGCCAGAGGGCTATGCAACGCATTGCTTTAAACCTGTCACCCTAAGGAAAGTTTAGTTTGATTTACACAGAATTAAATAAAAACTGCGTGTACGTTGAGCTTTAACTTTAAAAGTACATCACCTCCATGTTATAAATAAATCAAAATAACATTAAAGGGATAGTAATGTTTCATAATAAAAGCAGCTCTAATTAATCATCATAGTATTTGGACTTTGGAGAGTGTTATTTCAATACTGTCAGAGTTGTAGTTCAAGAGTAATTCAAAGACAAAGTATCCCCCTCCCGCCCCTTTTACTGATGTAACACTGCTCAGCCAGAGCAGAAGGGAGGTGCCCAGGTAGACTGCAGAGAGGGACAATCTTCAATTAAGATAAGGGAAAAACCTGAAAAACTTGTCAAGGGGGCAGGGCTTTCATTGTTCTCATAGGAAGAAGATTGTCCCCTTCTGTTATCTGTCTGGTCTATGGACTGGATTCCACATCTGAGAAGAGATGGCTTACACTAGGTAAAAGGGGCGGGAGGGGAAACTTTGCTTGTGAATATCTCTCAAACCATAAAGGTTTGAGAGATAAGACTTATATGTTCTTCATGTTGTTTTAATGCCTACAAAATAAAATAAAGATAAAAGTATTACTATCCCTTTAATAAATATAGGATCACGGCCCTTTTCCCTGTTACTTTGAAGATGAACTACAAAACTTAAATGTATTGTTAGTTTTTATATTGTCAGCCTTACCAGACCCAGATAATTTCAGCTGGTATCATGCTTCTCATTCCTTTTTCATATTTTATTAGGTTAGTAGTGCCCTTATATAAGTTTATGCAGTATTGTAGATGATAAAAAAAACTATCTGAAGAAAGTCCCATCTCCCAAACCTTTACGGTTTAAGAGATATCCTCCGCTAAAGTTCCCTCTCCCTGATGTCAGATGTAAAGCTGACAGCAGGAGATTCGAGTCGGCCGACTCGAGGAAACTCTTCAGCAGAGCCGAAATAGTGATATTGAAAAAGAACTACTTCATTGGAACGGTCTACAAAGTGTACTTGCAAACCAGGCACACCTTGTAGACCGTACAATGAAATAATTATTTTTAAATATCGCTATTTCGGCTCTGCTGAAGAGCCGCTGGCTGGTCCCCGAACCGGGATCTCCTGCTGTCAGTAGAGCGATGATGCCAGGAAAAGGGGAGGGAGGGGGGAACTTTAGAGGCGAATATCTCTCAAATCATAAAGGTTTGAGAGATAGGACTTTCTCCAGATACTTTATTTTTCCAACATCTACAATACTGCATAAACTTATATAAGGGCATTACTAACCCTTTAAACCTCACAATGATGTCATAAGACACATCCACTGAAGAAAATGTTAACCCCTTAAGGACTGATGTGCCAGGACTGTCATGGCGGTCCGGCACTTAAGGACCAGTGACAATCCTGGCACATCATGCTTGCATGCCCCTCGGAGAGCCCAGAATTCACTGCATGAAAAGTAAATAAAAAAGACCCGTGCTCCTTAACCGTCAGCCATGCGCTACGCGGCTGGTCGTTAAGGGGTTAAGGAGCAGCATGTTCTGACAGAGGAGGATGGGATATCAGAAGGTGAAATCACCCTAAGAGGAGGGATTACTTACAAGTCTCCCCCCCATTTCCATTGCAACAAAAGCAGCTTATTATTTTTTATTTCTATGTAGATAAGATACTTAAAGGGATAGTAATGCTTCGTTTTGTCTTTATTTTATTTTGTAGGTATTAAAAAAACATGAAGAACGATATAAGTCTTATCTCTCAAACCTTTATGGTTTAAGAGATATTCACAAACAAAGTATTCCCCCTGTTCAACCAGATCAGAAGGGAGGTGCCCAGGTAGACTGCAGAGAGGGACAATCTTCAATTAAGATAAGGGAAAACCTGAAAAGCTTGTCAAGGGGGGCAGGGCTTTCATTGTTCTCATAGGAAGAAGATTGTCCCCTGCTGTTATCTGTCTGGTCTATGGACTGCATTCCACATCTGAGAAGAGATGGCTTACACTAGGTAAAAGGGGCGGGAGGGGAAACTTTGCTTGTGAATATCTCTCAAACCATAAAGGTTTGAGAGATAAGACTTATATCATTCTTCATGTTTTTTTAATGCCTACAAAATAAAATAAAGTTAAAACGAAGTATTACTATCCCTTTAAGGACAAAAATAAAAATACGGATCTTTTATTTTCCTGCATCACCTGGTCCTATGTAGACAGCCCAGCAGCAAAATGGCAGAAACATACAGTCCAGGTCAATCCAACCCTGGCTTGGCCTTCAATTTGACCAAGGCCAGGAAAACCGTTCCCTCTGCTTCACAGATGACCGCCATGCATGCCTGGGTTTATGTCCAGGCTCCTGGAAATGGCTCTGACATTATCATACATGGGAACTTTTCAGGGTTTTGACCCAAATCTCAAGGTGAAGGGCCAAATTCTCTGTGCATGAGAGCTTGGTGTTACCCACTGCATGAGCTGTGCCAGTTAACTGCTCGTTTAGCCTTTAAATTGGTGTAATGTGTACCAGAAAGGCAAAAGGAGAAGTCCTGTTTGTCTTGTGTGTGTTCAGAGATATCGCTAAGTAGCAGTATGTTGGATGTTCCTGACTGATTGGCACACCTCTCTATTATGCAAGCAGATGCATATCAACTAGAATGCATGTCCTTGGGAGATCAAAAGGGGAACTATCACCTGAATTAAAGTTGGTTTTATTTGAAGGCTCATTTGCAATGCAACTGTAATCCTTGTATTTTTTTAATAGAACTCGGTATTCACCTAGAAGCTTGCTTTTAAACTTCAGCCCATTACGTCACTTAAAGGGATAGTAATGTTTCATAATAAAAGCAGCTCTAATTAATCATCATAGTATTTGGACTTTGGAGAGTGTTATTTCAATTCTGTCAGAGTTGTAGTACAAGAGTAATTGAATGATAAAGTATCCCCCTCCCGTCCCTTTTACTGATGTAACACTGTTCAGCCAGATCAGAAGGGAGGTGCCCAGGTAGACTGCAGAGAGGGACAATCTTCAATTAAGATAAGAGAAAAACCTGAAAAACTTGTCAAGGGGGGCAGGGCTTTCATTGTTCTCATAGGAAGAAGATTGTCCCCTGCTGTTATCTGTCTGGTCTATGGACTGCATTCCACATCTGAGAAGAGATGGCTTACACTAGGTAAAAGGGGCGGGAGGGGAGACTTTGCTTGTGATTATCTCTCAAACCATAAAGGTTTGAGAGATAAGACTTACATGTTCTTCATGTTTTTTTAATGTGTCCTGAAGTGACGTAATGGGCTGAAATTTAAAAGCAAACTTCTCGGTGAATACCGAATTCTATTAAAAAAAATACAAGGATTACAGATGCATTGCAAATGAGCATTCAAATAAATCAAATTTTAATTCAGGTGATAGTTCTCCTTTAAGGTTAATATTGAAAATATCTCAGGGTCCGCTCATTTTAAAAGTCCCCAGTACTGAACATAAGGAGTCCTCGAGCTACTGTATATATACAGAACAGCAACATCACGTGACTGCTTAACCCCTTCGATGCCAGAGACAGCTCTAATGCGTTCCAGGTTAAAAAAGGACCACAATACAAGCAGAAAAATAGGGTATAACATACTATAAAAACACCCTTTTAACAAATCTACAAGATTTACTCTTTTCTACACAATCTAAATGGATAGCAATGCTGATATACAAGTTGCTCTTGGAAAAAGCACGTTGTAATAGTCACATAAATATGTAAAATAGTCCAGACCTTGATTTAACTTACAGGAGATAAAAACAACTCTTAATAATATCCCTACAATTAGGGTTTCTCAACTTTCGTCCTCAGAGGAGACACCAGCCAGTCAGATTTCGGGATATCCCTGTTGGTTGATGATAAACAGGACAGTCATTATGACTGACCTACGTGTCATTAATCAGGGATACCCAAACCTGACTTTTTGGAGTGTCCCACAGGCAAGAGTACATAATTCATGTTTTAACCCTTTGAGTGCCAGAGGGGTACGGAACGCATTGCAAAGGGTTAACTGATGCTAGAGAGATCACTGATACACTGGGGGAGGTGCAATAATGGGGTGCTAAATTGGAGATAACTTCTCCAGTCCCTATGTTATTCTATAGAGCCCATTCACTAAAATATCCAAAGATGAAGAAATCTCAGTGCATAGGCTCCATAGAACAACATAGGAACCGAAGAAGTGATATCACTGGAGAAGTTATCTCCACTTTATCACCTTGAGATGAAATGCATTGGATACCTCTATGGAATTTGAAGGTTTAAAGGGACATTGACACATTCAAATAATAAACCTCCCTTACCTTACTCTGAACAGAGTATCCTAATAACCTCTACGAATCAATTCAGTATATATATTTACCACTCTGAGTGCCAGAAAGATACGCAACACAACTCATTGCTTGTGTTGAGTATGCCCTATGGCACTCAAATGATTAAAGGGATAGTAATGTTTCATAATAAAAGCAGCTCTAATTAATCATCATAGTATTTGGACCCTGGAGAGTGTTATTTCAATTCTGTCAGAGTTGTAGTACAAGAGTAATTCAATGACAAAGTATCCCCCTCCTGCTCCTTTAACTGATGTAACACTGCTCAGCCAGATCAGAAGGGAGGTGCACAGGTAGACTGCAGAGAGGGACAATCTTCAATTAAGATAAGGGAAAAACCTGAAAAACTTGTCAAGGGGGACAGGGCTTTCATTGTTCTCATAGGAAGAAGATTGTCCCCTTTTGTTATCTGTCTGGTCTATGGACTGGATTCCACATCTGAGGAGAGATGGCTTACACTAGGTAAAAGGGGCGGGAGGGGAACTTTGCTTGTAAATATCTCTCAAACCATAAAGGTCTGAGAGATAAGACTTATATCGTTCTTCATGTTTTTTTTAATGCCTACAAAATAAAATAAAGATAAAACGAAGTATTACTATCCCTTTAAAGGGATAGTAATGTTTAATTTTTACATCGTTTAATATTGTAGGTATTAAAGAATTAAATTGGTGTACGTCTAGTCTCTCAAACCTTTATAGTTTGAGAGATATAACCAGCTAAAGTCCCCCCCCTCCAGGCCGTTTCACAGAGTCAGCGCTCTAGCTGCCAGTAGGAAATTCCGATCATCTGACTGGCCAGCTGCTCGTCAGCAGAGCGAAAACAGCTTGATCTAGAAATAAATACTTCATTGGAACGGTCTACAAACTGTGCCTGGTTTGCAAGCTCACTTTGTAGACCTTTCCAAAGAAGTATTTATTTGTAGATAGCATGATTTTGGCTCTGCTGAAGAGCCGCCAGCCAGTCAAATGACCAGAATCTCTTGCTGTCAGCTAGAGCGCTCACTCTGGGAAACGGCCTGGAGGGGGGATCTTTAGCCGGTTATATCTCTCAAACTATAAAGGTTTGAGAGACTGGACTTACATCAATTTAATTCTTTTTTTAATACCTACAATATTAAATGATGTTAAAATTAAACATTACTATCTCTTTTAACATAGAACACCTCGCCTAACTCTTGTAAATAAAATATAAAGTTCTCAACAATATATATTGTTAAAAACAATAAAAATGTTAACCACTTAACGACCGGCCAATCGGCGCAGCGCTGTCAGTTAAGGACCACGGAGCAATTTTTTTTTCTTCCTTCCGCTTCCGGACTCCCCGAACGGCGTGCAGTCGCGGGGGGAGCCCGGAATTCCATGACGGTAATAGTACGTCATAGGTCATTGAGTCAGATCGACATACTATGACTGTCAAGGGTCGTTAAGGGGTTAAAATATGGAAAATATACCTAACAGTATATAACTGAAGACAGATATGTAATAAGAGATCAAGAAGAGACAATATAAAATGAATTAATGGGAACAATATAATTTAGTAATTAGTTACCCATTAGGGATCTGCTTCAATCCTAAAAATGGAGGCTGACTCTGATAAAAATATGCAGAGCAAAATGTAAAGTAACTACTGGAAAGCGATCCCTTTAGGTTAAACATTTATTAATACGTAAAAAAATACAGGTGTTGTTAGATTTTATGTATTATTAAATGTTTAACCAAAAGGGATCTCTTTCCAATAGTTTCTTTACATTTTGTTAGGAAGCAATGCTGCCTGGATTGGTTTCCTGAGATTAACCCTTTGAGTGCCAGAGCGGTACGCAACGCATTGAAAAGCATGGCATTGCGTAGGGTTGCACCGATACCGATACTAGCGATACCAGCATTTGCGCGAGTACTTGTACTCGCGCAAATGTGGCCGATGCCAGCACCGATACCCTGTGTTAGGGTCGGTGCTGCAGAGAGGGAGCCCGGGGAGCTGCTCACAATGCTCCCCGGTCACCTCTCTCACTCCTGTAGCTGGAGCGTTGCCGCGGGTTACCATGGCAACGCTCCGACGCTGACCTCTGCCGGGGCTCGCGAGAGAACAGCGAGTACCCGGCAGAGGAGAGTAAGGGAGGCAAGATGGGGCAGCGGGTGGTGAAAGAGGCAGAGAGTGGGGTCAAGAGGGAGAAAAAGAGGCAAAAGGAGGGGGGCCAAGAAGAGGCAAAAGGAGGGGGGATCAGGAGGGAGAGAGAGAGAGGCAAAAGGGTGGGATCAAGAGTCAAGGAGAAGGAGGGGGAGAAAGGGGGATCAAAAGGGAGAGAAAAAGCCAAGGCAAAAGGAGGGGGCTCAAGAGGGGGAGAATGAAGCAAAAGGTGAGAATCAAGAGGGGGAGAAAGAGGCAAAGGGGGAGAATCAAGAGGTGGTGTGTGTGTATATATATATATATATATATATATATATATATATATATATATATATATATATATATTTATTTATTTCAAGTACTCACCGATACTTTTTTTTGCGGTCATTTGCCAGTTTTCCAAGTACCTAAAGCATATAGGTACTTGGAAAACTGGCAAATGACCGCAAAAAAAAAAGGATCAGTAATTGGTATCGGTGAGTACTTGAAAAAAGTATCGGTACTTGTACTCGGTCTTCAAAAATCGGTATCGGTGCATCTCTAGCGTTGCGTAGCCCTCAGGCACAAAAAGGGTAAAGTTTTTACTGGATATCATGTCCACTAAACAGGACATCATGCTTTGTTGTGGGAATCAACTCTTTCTTTCTTCTTAAGAAGACTTCAGTAGGAGGAGTTTGGATCCCTGTCAAAAGAATCCCGTCTGCTCCCGTAGACATCCAGCACAACGGGAGGATTCAATATGAAGAACCAGACCACAAAGAGTTAATTCATAGTGGCTACTATCATTTTCTGCACCGATTAAGGTAAGTGGCAGGGTATTATTAAGAGATGTTAATCTTTCATTAACCCCTTAACGACCAGCCACGCAGCTGTCACTAAAGGACCACGGAGCATTTTTTTTTTTTTTTTTTTTAGACGATCCGACTCAGGGCTCCCCGAACGGCGTGCAGCCGCGCGGGGAGCCCTGAAATCCATGACGGTCATAGTACGTCATGTGTCGTTCAGGCACTTTTTACCCATGACGTACCATGACCATCAAGGGTCGTTAAGGAGTTAATATGAGAATAACTTCTTTGGAAACATTACACTCTTAATAACAATTAGTGTTTCTGACCTGAAATATAGGAGAATGCAATATTGGTAAAGTTTGTTGCAAAAGTTATTGAAAGAGATTAATATGAGTGCACACTGATATTTACAATGGGAATAAAGGGCAGGGGTCATGTGAAAAGAGGGGGTGGGGCCTTGGGTAGGAGAAAGGGTGTCTTAAATGCATTGCCGACAGGTGCTTAAAGAGATAGTAATATTTCACAATAAAAGCAGCTCCAATTAATCTTCATAGCATTTGGGAAATGGAGAGTGTTATTTCAATACTGTCAGAGTTGAAGTACAGGAGTAATTGAATGATAAAGTATCCCCCTCCCACCCCTTTTACTGATGTAACACTGCTCACCTCAGAGCAGCAAGACTGTCCGAATAGATCACAGAGAGAGGCAATCTTCAGTGAGAAGGAAAAACCTGAAAAACCTGTCAAGGGGGGCAGGGTTTTCATTGTTCTCACAGTAAGAAGATTGTACCTTGCTATGGTCTGTCTGGTCAAGAGACCAGATTCCACATCTGAGGGGAGGTGGCTTACACTAGGTAAAAGGGACGGGAGGGGGATACTTTATCATTCAATTACTCTTGTACTACAACTCTGACAGTACTGAAATAACACTCTCCATGTCATAAATACTATGAAGATTAATTGGAGCTGCTTTTTTTTGTTAAACATTACTATCACTTTAATGTGTAAATCCAGTCCTAGAAATTGTCCTCTGCGCCTTATTGTAACATCACAATTTATCTGCAGTGAACAAAGTGTTCTTCACTCAAATCCCGTAAATCCTGCCCCATAACGTCAGGGGGACTGGCGCAGGTGATGTTGTTGAATATGTAGATAGGGGTATTAGTGTCATCACCCTCTGATATTGACTGAACCAGGCGAGGCACAACAGTGTTGTTCCTTAGGGAGAAGTCTCTTAGTTGTTTCAGAGAGCAGCTGCATTCCCATTGGTTACCATTTAGCCAAAACTGCTGCATTGCTGTGTTAGGGAGCAAGAAGTCAATGGAGATACCTTTCAGACAGTTGTATTGGAGGCTGAGATACCGCAAGCGGGACAAGGGCAAAAATAAGTCTTCTTCCAGGGTCATTAACTGGTTGTCTGAGAGATCAAGCCATTGCAGATGATGGAATGGACTGAATGCCTCTGGAGAAATCGTCCCAATCTGATTGGAGGAAAGAAGAAGATAGGAGAGGTTCTTCAAGCCCACAAAGGATCTAGCTGTGAGCTGAGTTAGCTTATTGAATCTTAGGTCCAGTTCTAGCAAATCATGTAGATCAGAGAAGCTTTGATCATCAATGGCTGAGATATCATTGCGCTGTAAAAAGAGCCTCCGAACACTAGAAAGGCCGGCAAACACATGTGCTTTTATTCTGCTAAGGCAGCTATTCTCAATATGTAAACTGTGAAGCTTTCCTAGACCTCTAAAAGAATATTCTGGAAGTGACTTGAGACAGTTCCCTGAGAGGTTCATCACCGCCACATGTAGGAGACCAGAAAATGCTCCAGGACGGATCTCTTGAATGTAATTGTGATTTAGAGAAAGAAACTCCAGTTGCCCCAACCCTTCAAATGTCCTTTCCATCAGGATCTTAATCCTGTTGTGTGCAAGGCTGAGCTCCACTAAAAACTGTAGGTCCTTGAAAATCCTTGGCCTCAGGGATGTAAGAGAGTTGTTGTACAGCCGTAGAACATGGAGACTCAACAGGCCATGAAAGGTGTCTTCGTACAGTGTTGTCAAGCGGTTGTGAGACAAGTCTAGCCAGCGAAGGGACTTCATGCCAGAGAAGGCTCTAGGTGCAATAGTGTAAATCTGATTGTGGTTGAGATACAATTTATGAATCTTCTGCAGTTTTATGAACACATTAGCCTTTATTCCTCTCAGAGAGTTTCCACTCAGGTCTAACTCTCTGAGCTCCACCAGGTTGATGAAGTGTGAAGGGTGAAGATAAACCAGACGGTTGCCAGCTAAGATAAGCTCTCTGAGGTTAGGTAGATCGTGGAATACCGTGTCTGGAAGCACCACCAATAAATTCCAACCCAAGTTCAAATACCACAGGTTTGACAGACCAGAAAACAGCCCATCTTCAATTTTGGTGAAGAAGTTGTTGTTCAGGCTTAGAGAGACCAAGTTCTGGGTATGAAGAAAGGTATTTGGTGCCAGGAATTTCAACAAGTTTCTTTCTAAATGGATGTGGGCCAAGGCCTTGAGTCCATGCAGGGCATGCTGCTCCAACATTGCTAACTGGCTGCTCTGCAGGTTGAGAAAATCCAGCTGTGATAAGTTTCTAAATGCTCCAGCATGGACAACGGTAAGATTGTTTCCGTCTAACCATAGAGACCGAACACTAGTGGGCAGTAGATCAGGAACCACAGTAAGATTCCGAGAGCTGCAGAAGACATTGTACTCGTCACTGTAATCATAACTGCACACACAGGGCGATGGGCATCTGATGGACTCAGGGGCTATAGATGTTAACTCTCTGTCAGGGGACCTCGAGTCAGAAGCCAAAGTAGTCCACCCAGTGGAACAGCAGAGAAGAAACACTGCAGTGAACCCTGTAGTGAAGACAAAGAAGGAACAAAATGAGTATGTATTGCAAGAGGAATTAGACAAGATGTAAAACCCCTAATAATAACCTGCCACTTACTGCATTAGGACCAGAAATTCTTAATGGCCCCTATGGAATTTTCCCTTGTGCCTCTGTTCAAGAGTTAACATCTCCAGTCAGTTCTGGATGTCAGATCCATGGGGATGGACATGATAGTTGCTGGCAGTTTTTTCAAAATGAAGTGGGCAGAAAGCATAAACCTACTTAACCTTTTAAAGACCAGAAAATGCACTGCACACCCCTCTGGTCCTTAAAGGGTTAAGATCAACGTGTGCAATGGGTGAAGTTTGTGTTCGGAGGTCCTGCTAGCAACTGTCATGTCCGCCTCCATGGATATGACATCTAGGTCTGATTAGAGATGTTATCTATGATGCCAGTGGAAAATTCATTGGGGCCAATAGGATTTGCTGACGCAGTAAGGTAAGTCTGGAATTATTAGGAGGTGTTATGTCTCCTTTAAGAATTAGTGTTGGAATTTAGAAGCTGTTGGGGTTGATGAATAAAGAGTGGGTCTCTCTATTGTTCTATCTATCCAGCACTGTCTATGATTCTGTAGGACAGGGCTCACACTCTATGGCTCTATCCGGCATTGCCTATAATCCTATAGGGTGGGGTCTCTCTCTATAGCTGTATCCATCCCCTCCTGTGAATCTATAGGTCAGGGCTCACACTCTATGGTCAATGCTGGATAAAGCCACAGAGTGTGTGCCCTGCCCTATAGAATCATAGGCAGGGCTGGATAAAGACACACCCCAACCTTTAGAATTATGATCAAGGCTGGACAGGACCATAATTATAAAAGGATGGAGTCGCTCTGTATCACTCTGTCTCGTCCTGCCTATGATTCTATAGTGCAGGGTTCACACTCTATCCCTCTAAACAGCCCGCCCATTACCTTAAAGGTATTGCTCTACCAGCCCCATCTATAATTCTATAGGGCAGGGATCATTCTCAATGACCCTAAACAGCCGTGCCCATTATCATAAAGGGCAGAGCTGTCTCCATGACTGTAGTCAGAATCACCCATAATTCTAAAGAGCAGGGATCTCACTATCCTATGATTCTATAGGGCAGGATTCACTCTCTATAGATCTATACAGTCCCGCCCATTACTATAAAGGGCTGGGTTCCCTCTGTATCGCTCTACCAGCCCCATCTATGATTCTGTAGGTCAGGGCTCTCTATTCAGCCTTTACTATGATTCTATAGGGCAGGGATCACCCTCACCCTGGTGATATACAGCCCCACCCATTATCATAAAGGGTGGCACCCCGTCTATCGCTCTGCCATCCCCATCCATGATTTTAAAAAGCCCTGTATACATTCCCCATGTAGTAAAGTGCTCCCACTCAGTTATAGAGTACAGCAGGGTTTAACCCTTTGAGTGCCAGAGGGGTAGGCAACGCATTGCTTTGCGTTGCGTACCCCTCTGGCACTCAAAGGGTTAAACGCAAAACAAAAACAGTAAATAGACTGATTTGTATAAATGACATGCGCTTGGTAAGTCCTTCTTTAACCCTTTGAGTTACAGAGGTACACAACACATTGCAAAGAAATGCGTTGTCTACCCATCTGGCATTCAAAGGGTTAAATATCATTTATGAAGAAGGAAAGCAGAGATTTTTAAAGCAGTCCCTTTATAAAAAAAACAGAATTTGCAGTTCTCCATGCGGTAGCTGTTTACTCTGGCCGTGGTGCACATACCATACAAGTTGCCCAGGGTTACAGCCACCTTCACGGTTTTGAGGCCAACAATATCATAGCGCAGGATTTGTACACACCAACCCACAGTGTTTAAGACACTTAACCCTTTGAGATCCAGAAGGGGCAACACCAACCCACTGTATTTAAGATAATTAACCCTCTGAGATCCAGAAGGATGCGCTGCACAACCCTCTGCCGTTCCAAAGGTTAACCTTTTGAGTGCCAGAGGGGTATGGAATGTGTTGCATACCCCTCTGGCATTCGAAGGGTTAATAGCTACAGACTGACAGAAGATAACTGCAAGGCACCGTATAGTTTCTTCATAAATAAACACTACAGACATTTTACTGCTCTATCAAATATTGGAGACATTTCAGTGGAATGTTTTTTCGTTGTTGTTAACCCTTTGAGTGTCAGAGTGGTATGCAATGCATTGCGTACCACTCTGGCACTCAAAGTGTTAATTAAACTGAGATTTCCTGTTGTGGACACCAGGTGATGCTGTTACTATTACATACTATAGAGAGCTGTAGTCTAAGACTCAGGCTCTCCTATATAGTGTATGATTTAACCCTTTGAACGCCAGAGAGGTATCCATCACAGTTAACTCAAAGGGTTACAAACTACTTTCTGGGTACCAGTTAGCACTGTTGCTTACAGTCTGACGTAATAACCGCTCAGTGAAGCATTTCCCAGCAGCTGTCATATCCTTGTTTTCTATCATTGTTCTCTACAACACTGTAAGAATTTTCAGATAGTGAAATGTCAGTGTCCGGTGTTAACAATGCAAAGAAAGCCTATATATATAGATATGCCTGCCTGCTGCATGAAGGACACCTACCAAGGAAAGAGACAGTGGCTCCCTTTAACCCTTTGACTGTCAGAGGAGTGTCTGTGTTAGATACCCTTCTGGCACTCAAAGGGTTAAAATTCTTGGTTGCTAGAGAAGACTACAACAGTGCTAAGCAATAAGCTGGTCCTCTAGCATCCTAGGAGTTAAAATTAACAATGCATTTCAATTCACTTCAGCAGTTAATGGACTACGATAAGCCTAAAAATAACGTAGCATGGGTTTATCATTAGCTTTCAAACAAATAATGTACAGATTAACCCCTTGGATGTTATAGAAATGTATCTGTTGTTCGTAACATCTTTAATGGAAGATAAGTCTGAAAAGCATTGCCTTGCAATCTTTTGGCTACTTCTTTGGCATCTAAAGGGTTAAAAATCAGTTGGATTAAAGGGATCACCTCATCTTTCCCACGTCCCTAGTGTTGCAGGACTGAGAAGGCTCACCTATCTGCTGTCCCTTTAATCTGCATTGGGTTCTCTCTGTAACATATAAACCTTCTCCTCCCACAGACTAGGAAAATACTCTATTGTGGGGTAGTCGATTTTCGGACCTTCATCTCTTGGGTACAACAACTCTCATCATTCCCAACAGCTGGAGGTCCAGCGACTGACCACCCCTGCCCTGTTCTCTGTGGGAAAGCGCAGGGTGCGTGCTCCTACCTGCGGTTGAGTGTCCCATAGTG
This sequence comes from Rhinophrynus dorsalis, assembly GCA_037306005.1. Classification (NCBI taxonomy): domain Eukaryota; kingdom Metazoa; phylum Chordata; class Amphibia; order Anura; family Rhinophrynidae; genus Rhinophrynus; species Rhinophrynus dorsalis. The sequence goes on from CM074725.1 coordinate 16,951,127, forward strand.
ACAGTCACATAGCAGACTGGACTGTGCAGTGCAGAGCAGGTCACAGCTACCGTTCACGACTGATAATGAGTAGGGCGATAAGAGACGGCTGCACTGGGCTGGCATTAACCTGCTCACTGCCAGCCAGCTGCACTGGGCCAAACAGGAAGAGCATGACTCATTAACCAGCTCACTGTCAGACAGCTGCACTGGGCTGCCATTAACCTGCTCACTGCCAGGCAGCTGCACTGGGCCAAACAGGAAAAGCATGACTCATTAACCTGCTCACTGCCAGGCAGCTGCACTGGGCTGCCATTAACCTGCTCACTGCCAGGCAGCTGTACTGGGCTGACTAGGAAGAATGAGCCTCATTAACCAGTTCACTGCCAAACAGCTGCACTGGGCCATCTAGGAAGACCACACCTGATTAACCTGGTCACTGCCAGGCAGCTGCACTAGGTTGACTAGGAAGAATGAGACTCATTAACCCGCTCACTGCCAGGCAGCTGCACTGGGCTGAACACCTGAACTAGGTCATCTAGGGAGAACACACCTGATTAACCTGCTCACTGCCAGGCAGCTGCATTAGGCTGACTAGGAAGAATGAGTCTCATTAACCCTCTCACTGTCAGAGTGCAGCACAGTTTAAGAGCAAAAGGACTAGACCCTGGCAAGAAAGTCTCATTAACCTTTTAATTGCTAGAGAGCTGTACTCTTTTATTGGAAACACTACTTCCTGGCTAGAAAGCGGCTTATTAACCTCTCCATGGCCAGACAGCTATCCTGAGTAAGACTAAAATGGTTGGGTTCTGGTAAGAATGAACTGCCAGACAACTGTATTGGCTTAGTGGAAACTCTGGGTCCTGCATACAAGGAGCATTTTAACCTGTTCACTGCCAGACAGCTCTACTGGGTTAGAAAAAAAAAAAGACTGGGTCCTGGCAATAAAGTTCGTCAGTAACCACTGAAATGCCACAGAGCTGTACTGGGTTAATAGGATAAACTGGGCCCTGGATAGGAGGCTCATTAACCTGTTCCCTGGGTTACAGAAAAACGTCAGGTTCTGGCATGAAAGTATCTTATTAACCTGTTCACTGCCAGAAATCTAGGGCGTATATCATTAACCTTTTCACTGTTGTAGTGCAGCTCTGGGCTCAGAAAACTTGCTCCACAACTAACCCTTGTGTATAAAGGAGACGAGACTCAGTTCCTTAGGGAGAAGTGAAAAAGTCTGAAAATGTTAATTTAACCCCTTCAATAATAGAAAGGTCTCGCTGGAAAACTGTCTTGGGGTCCTCTCTGGGATTCAAGGGGTTAAAATAACCTTTTAAATCAATGCTACTTTGTAACTTTCCCTTAGGGTGCAATTGTCTGGGAATTGCTCCGCTTTTCTTTACATACGTACCCTACTATGTGGTGCAAACTTCATTCCTGCTGTCATGTTACTGAATCGGGAGGAATGTAAGGATTTCTCGCTGCTGCTGAGGAACATTTCTTAAATAACATATTAATTCAGAAGTATTTAACCCTCAGAGTGCCAGAGGAGTACCTAATGCATTGCTTTGGAATGTGTTGGGTAACCCTTTGGCACTCGAAGGGTCAAATGAAAAATCTCGGCAGGCCAGTGGGGGTATAAAACTCTGGCAGATAGATATGGGGATCATTTCTCCTGAAATCTGGCGTTGCTGTCCTGTTAATCCTTTGAGTGCCAGAGGGGTACAGAATGCATTGTAAAGCAATGCATTCCTTACCCCTCTGGCACTCAAAGGGTTAATAGCACCGGTCTGTCCGGCTGGTCATTTATCCCAAGTACCAATTGTAAAGATAGATTTCTCAGAAATGTGTTTCACTGATAACCTGTGTCACCATTCGCTGCTTCCAAACGGTCAAAGGGCACTGCAGAATTGGGCTTAGTTCCTGATAGTTTAATGTCCATTAATACTTCAGTGGTCACTGACACAATCCCCTCCCCCCATATATAAGGCTCTAGTCACAATATACATGGGTCATCAGGAGGCCATGGAACGCACACGCTTCTACACAGGGCCAGGTCTTCTAGACACGGCCTCTAAGGCACCCTTTCACCTCTCCCAAGGCCAGTCATCCTCTTCACACCTGAATCCACCCCTAGCCCCAATATACTGTTGCCTAGCACATGAAAATACACCTACGCACAACGCATTGTATTGTATTAGTTTATTTTACAGGAACAGTGTCCTCTAATGGGCAGAAAGTTACACTAGATTTCACCTGATGTTCAGTTATTCTGTTGCATTCTATGGGAGAGGTGAGTCACTGACAAAAGTTCCCACAGAATGTGATAGTAGCAGCTTCACCAATTCCTGCCACTTTGAGCTGTTATATGTTTTTTTGGGGAAAAAAAAAAAAAAAAAAACAACTTGCAATGGTAGGAGTATTATTATTTCACTACACAGGATAATCCTGCAACACATGGGTTTTTATAAAGAAAAAAAATGTTTGAGGTGCTATCCTGAAAGATAGAAGAGTACCTATGGAACAATCCAACTGCCTCATTGGGGTCGAACAGTCCGATTGATTTAAAGGGATAGTAATACTTCATTTTAACTTTATTTTAGTTTGTAGGCATTAAAAAAACATGAAGAACGATATAAGTCTTATCTCTCAAACCTTTATGGTTTGAGGGATATTCACAAGCAAAGTTTCCCCTCCCGTCCCTTTTACCTAGTGTAAGCCATCTCTTCTCAGATGTGGAATCCAGTCCATAGACCAGACAGATAACAGAAGGGGACAATCTTCTTCCTATGAGAACAATGAAATCCCTGCCCCCCTTGACAAGTTTTTCAGCTTTTTCCCTTATCTTAATTGAAGATTGTCCCTCTCTGCAGTCTACCTGGGCACCTCCCTTCTGATCTGGCTGAACAGGGGGGGATACTTTGCTTGTGAATATTTCTTAAACCGTAAAGGTTTGAGAGATAAGACTTATATCGTTCTTCATGTTTTTTTTAATGCCTACAAAATAACATAAAGATAAAACGAAGTATTACTATCCCTTTAAATAGGGCTTTTAATCCCCTTGAATGCTAGAGAGGTCTCCAGTGCCGGCTAGTATTACTGTCTGGCTCCCACATGTGTTGGTCATTCACTGGTCATCACAACCTCCTCCATCAGTGCTCGTATGTAAGGTCCCATAGGCCTCTCTTTATGGCAAGTTTACTATGTTTCTGTGGACCTTGGGGTGTTCATGAGAGGTGAGTGCTGCCTGCGTAAACAGCACCAAAAGACCAGCAAAGGAACTTTCACAATGGCCTACACTGATAACACAGCATCGCTCTAGTGGTTTTGCCCATGTGAAAGAGGCGAAAAATCATAAGGGCAACATATGGCATGATCAAAGCGGAACTATCACCCCAAATAAAGTCCCCTCCCCCCAATAATTAGTCATAGTACGATAAGGTTAGAAATAGTATTATTATCCAGCATAAGTACCGCGTTATTCAGAAATCCTACTTCTTCTGAGACTGACGGCCAGGTGTCTTACTTTAGAGGGATAGTAATACTTAAAATGTAAAAAAAAATATGTTGTAGGGTTTATCCCCCTGAGTAAAACAAGGGAACTCCCACTGCTGAAAGGTGTTTCATTCAAAAGTTATTAATCTTCAAAGTTGAATTTTTTAGGTGCAATATCACAGTGGCCTGAAATTGTACAGTGGCGCTGTTGCTACACGATCCTATGGACAGCTCTGGTTAATTGACCATAAATCTCTATAGGATCGTGTAGCAACAGCACCACTGTACAATTTCAGGCCACTGTGATATTGCACCTAAAAAATTAAACTTTTAAAATTAATAACTTTTGAATGAAACACCTTTCAGCATTGGGCATACTTTTGTTTTACTCAGGGGGATAAACCCTACAACATATTTTTTTTTACATTTTAAGTATTACTATCCCTTTAAAGGCATCTGTGCTCCTACGCCGTCAGTCCCTTCCTGTTACCTTAAGGTACAATGCAGCGCCTCCTAGAGGAGACCGGGATGGACACCGCAGATGTGCATATGTCTCTAAGCCAAGATGTCTGTGCTGATGCCTGCCTGTCACTCTCAGAAGAGATAGGATTTCTGAATAAAGTGGTAATTATGCTGGATAATAGTACTATTTCTAAGCTTATCGCTATATGACTAATTATCGGGGGGAGGGGTTTTATTTGGGGTGATGGTTCCGCTTTAAGGAAAACAAATAAATAAGAGATTAGTAAGGTGTTTCTGTGAATTGGACTGGGTGGGTTCTAATCTCAAAACAATTATCCCTAGTTATGGTTTTACTAGTTTATTTTGTAACATGTAGCTGCTTTTTAGTCACTTCAACCTTTATTTTGACAGATTTAAGTACTTATGCGTGAAAGAAAAACATTTAAAAAAATGCTGATGAGGCGTTCATAATATTTTAAACCTTTGAATGCCAGGGGGGATACGCAACACATTGAGGGTTCATGGATATGAACCCTTTTCATTCTTTTGGTGATAATGTCTCTTTAACTAATAAATAAATCAGCTAACATAAACCAGGAATGGGTGCCTGGTGCGGAAAGTGGGCATGGCTAGCACAACTGAGGCTCCTCCCTTCAAAACTTGGCACCTTATGCAGTTGCCTAGTTTGCAGCTGGACATACAAGGGAATGTTCTTGTCCCCAACCCACAGAGTACCAGAAAATACACCGGGTAAGAGTGTCAAAATTACATAACTGGCAAAATAATGTAGGCTAGGCTTAATATGGGTAGGGGAGATATGGGAGAGTGAAGGTGGGGGTGTGTCCTGATATTGGGTTTGAAGTGGGCAGAATGTGGCAGGGAAGTAGGGAGGTTTACCAGGGATCGCAGCAAGCTGGAGAATCAACATCTGTCCCTGAAGACCGGATAATAGACCCGACAATATGATAATAGAAAATCCAGCTCTACATCTACACTCCGTACTTCCAAGTGAAAACCAGATACACTCACAGTCGCTGCCCCCCCACCCCTAAATACACAAACAGGCACACAAATAAGTAGGTGGGTGTATGTTTGTGTATACAGATCTATTAAAGGTCAGGCACACACTGGAGAGGTGTACACAGAAGTGGTGATTGACATAATAATAAGATCTTCTTTACATGGAATGATATTGTCCTGTCAATATAATGTCAAGGGCAGGATCCATCAACACAGGAGCCAAAATCTTGGGGCTGCTGGTGAGCTCACTCCTACTCACCAGTTCAGTGAAAAGTTTGCTGCTGGCAAGGACCTTATCCCACTCACCGCAGCAGGGAAAACAGTGGAACGGGCCACATGCCCATCAGAGAGGACGGTTGTCCCACCCCCTGATGCAGAGGTATTCTTGGGGCTGAGGAAGAGCGAATTCCCACTCCTCAGGTCAGGGGTAACAATATCCAGGGCAACAGGTTCATCAGGGAGGACAGCTGTCCCACTCCCTGATGCAGGGTCAGCAAAAGGGTCCTCACAGGGCCTGGTGAGGAGCGCATTCCCACTCACCAAGCTGGGGGTAACTTTTCCACTGGGGAGAGCCTCTTTCCTCGTTTCTGCCGCATAAAGCTCACGTATGTACCGGTCATGTACGGTATCCATCTTGGCAAACAATGGCTTGTGTCCCAGGAGCGGCATGAGGTTCACCATCCTCTGGTACACATGGTCAGAACTCGGTCCTATTCCAGTGATGCTCCACTTTTCCTCCACTACGAATTCAATGAACTCCCAGTCGGGCTCTACAGCTCCGAGGTGCTTCCGGAAGTCACTGAGACCCCATGTGGGTCCGACTGATTCAACAAGTTCCAAAAAGTCCAGGAAACCCCATTCGGGCACTACTGCTCTGCTGGGTCCTCATGCTGCCATGCCTCATTTGATGCAACCGATGAAAGAAGGAGAAGATCCCACTGCTCGCCACCAGTGTAACGGAAGCAAAAAGGGACTGCGTCACCTTCTGCTGTCGTTCCCGTTTTTCTCCCTCTCAACGCCAGACTTGTGCCGTCGGATGCACCGGTTGGGCAGATGGACGGACTTGTCAACTAGCAGAGTCGTTGAATCCCCGATGTTGTCGACTCTGCATCGAAGGAGGCGAGTCGAGGAGTGTTCGATGAGGCTACAGTCTTGTCGACGAGTCACAGGCTGGAACTCCGGGCAGTAGAGAGTGAAGCCTCTACTCCCGGTCGAAGGATAACTGGAAAAGTGTCGCAGGAACAAGATTTTGAGCGGATTCGAACACGCTGTAGGCTCAAGTCGAATAGTCACTGGAACCACAGGAAGGAGAAGACAGCATCCATGTCACCGCATGACAGCATATGAAGTTGGATCGCAGGAAGCTGGCAGCAGGCGGTCAACGATTCAGGATACTCAGCTCAGATGGGCATCAGAGTGGAAGCTTTATACCATAGGAACATAAGACACCAAGACTCCTTGTTCACTCAGACTAAGAGTCTCTTTATTGGAACAAACCACACATATTTATAAACAAATCTTACATTGAAATACATGGGCCAACCAGATACAATAGGGACATAATCCAATCACAACATAGGAGACAAATGACCAACAGCAGATGGTCAACCGGATACAATAACCCAGACATGATTACATTTCAAATACAAAAGGGTTGAGTAACTCCAGACAATGGACTCAAAGACTTGAGATGCGGGAAAACACATTAGAGGGACAATGGCCAGGGTTTGAAGCACGTACTCGACTAGTCTGAATATTCAGCTTCAACCCTGGCCAATCAAAGCGTACAGTGAGTCTGCTGGTCAACCAATCCCCGAGCTGCTTACTATTCCCGGGAACATAAATTTCCATAGGATGGTGCAGCAACAGCGCCACCATATAATTTCAGGGCACTGTGATATTGCACCTAAAAAATTCAACTTTGAGCTGTAATAACTTTGAATAAACCCCCTTTCAACAGTAGGAGTGACCTTGTTTTACCCAGGGGGATAAACCCTACAACATATTTTTTTTTACATTTTAAGTATTACTATCCCTTTAAGATCTCTCAAACTGAAGACATGTTAGTGCATAGGCTCCATAAAATAACATGGTAATAGGAGAGTTTATCTCACTGGAGAGTTGACTTCACCTTTATCTCACCTTAGTACATCTCTTGCCACTTGTTCTTAGCATGTATGCCTCAATGCATTGGAGACATCTCTGTCAATCAAGGGGTTAAGCCCTCGGGACCAGATGATGGCACTATGCATTAAGAAGCAATGTGTTGTCCACCCCTCTGGTCCTTGAATGGTTAATTAGGATGCTGTAGCCCACAGTGCACTGATAACATCACAAATACAAGCATGCATGGAAGTGTCTTTTGTACACACACAAGTGGATGCACTTTTAAAAAATACACACAGAGATCTCGTCCAAGAGTACATATTTACACAAGCCCATATCAGTCTGGGAGCTACAGAAAGCTGACTTGGCAAAACACGTCCAGGTTTTCACATTGGACTGAATGTACAAATTAGGCTGGCAGAGTGAACTGTAAGACTGAAGTCGCTCAATTCAGTCCCTATAGACCCCTGGCTTTGGGCTTGTAAGCTATAGAGCCTGTGTCTATGGATGCTGTGTGCACACTACACAAAATTTGTGACTGAGAATCAAACTTCTCTAGGTTGCAATCCAGTCAACTGGGTTAGTTTTCTGACCCCAGAAAGGCTGTTAGGGCAGTACTCCCATAGGATCAGACTTAGTAAATCATGATGATTGCCTTTAAACGAGAAGCACATAATGGAAGACATTTTTCAACCTCATAAACTATTTAACATATAATATGACACAATAGGGACAACAATATGGACGGCAGGATCCAGTGAGATAAAACCAGGAACTGTCCCTGGCACCACTGCGACCAGATTTCCTTTCTCCTACTCATGGACATTGCTGAGACGAGGACAGCAGACTACTTCTCCTTGGCTCTAGTGCAACTGAACAAGCGAGGCCACGTGACGTCAATGGATGTCATTGCATAACCTGCACTTTCTCTTTAGAACACCAGAATTCTAGTGGAAGAAATGTGCATTGACTGTTGTGGCAGTTTGCTATGCTATAAGAAAATGGATATCAAGTCTTAAGGGAGCCTTGTGCTACAAGAAAATGGAGGCACAGCTCCTATTTGGCATTAGGGAGTAGAGCTCACTTGTCCCATTACTGTAAGGAAGCTCACACCTATCCTCAAGCTCCCACAACTGTGCAGGTTTTCAGGAACTCTTCACATGAACACAGGTGAATCAATCATCCTAAAGGATCTACCTGAGGACTTTCACTTGTGTTTTTAACTGAGGACACCCTGAGGACATACACTGTTGGTGGAGAGGCTTGTGAACAAGGTTCCTCTGCTCTGTGCAGAAAACATTTTGTTGCAGACCAGTGCTGGAATGCCTTTCTGTTACAGCAGCCCATGCCTCTAGTGTTTAGAACACTGTTCTCCAGTATCTTCATTCCAGAAGTTTGTATTGACCTGGAAGAAGGCTGCCCGGGACACAGTACATAAATATAAAATACAGGAATATCCTGGACAATAAGGGACAAGTGTTCACTCTAGCAGGCAGGTATACTCTGTGGTGCTGCAGCTGTCAGATATTCCCTCTAAAACTGGACACATAGCAAAACTGTCTGCTGCAGGTCTGCAGTGGTTATTATTGGACTGCAATGGTTCCAATGTATCCATGCAGCAGGCAGTTTACAAGGGTCCTGTTTTAAAGTGACAATCTGGCATCTAAATATGGGTCACTGCAGTTGGTTTTTAGCAGAACTGCTTCACTTTTACCATGTACTTATACAGCCCCTAATATCTCCTAAAGAGGGACACTTGGGAGGTATGTACACCTAATATCTCATAAAGAGGGACACTTGGGGGGTATGGACCCCTAATAACTCCTAAAGAGGGTCTCTTGAGAGGTGTGTACCCCTAATATCTCCTAAAGAGGGACACTTGGGAGGTACAGACCCCTAATATCTCCTAAAGAGGGACAGTTGTGAAGTACGGACCCCTAATATCAACTAAAGAGGGACACTTGTGAGGTACGGACCCCTAATATCAACTAAAGAGGGACACTTGAGACCCTTAACATCATGGACCAGCATTTTCTTATTAATAAGGAGTTGCACAACCCTTTTATTCTATTAAGGGTTTGGGAGATTATATATAATTTACCCCTTGAGTGCCAGAGAGATACCCAACGCATTGCAATGCAAAGTGTATGGACCCTAATATCATGGCACCCTGGCTGAGAATTAATGACTTTAGAAGTCTGGTTTGTATCCTTGCAGCTCATTCGATATAAATAATGATCACCAACTACACCAGCATTTTCTTATTAATAAGGAGTTGCACAACCCTTTGATTCTATTAAGGGTTACGGGAGATTATATATAATTTACCCTTTGAGTGCCAGAAAGATACCCAACGCATTGCAATGCAAAGTGTAGCTCTCTATCAATCAAAGGGTTAAAAGCTATCTGTAAAGGCACGGTTCATACTATTTTTGTTGGTTGTATTTCCGTGATGGGGGACGATTACATTGTTCTTTAGGATTTGATGGAAGATGTATTTAGAACTTTGAGTGCCAGAGGGGAACGCACGTACCCCTCTGGCACCAAAGGGTTAAAAATTTGCAGACTGTACCAGGACCCATTTTTTACCTTTAATGTTGTTTACCCAAATCTCCATCACTGGGTTTCTAGGAATCAGACGCGTCTGTGCTATAAAGCCAAAGAACTAGTTGCCACAGCAACAAGTTCGCGTGTGAGACGCACGCTTCCGCAGTTGGAACGCAGGCTTCTTCCTTATTCCGGTCTATTTACGGAAACTAGCGTTGCTTGGTAACCTGGTAGTCGTCAATCTATTGTTACGGAAGGGGATTTGGAGTGAGCAAATTAAGTTCGCATGGGGATAATGCAGAGACACAAAGGGTTAATGGGAGGGACGATGACAGCCCCCAATATACAAAAAAGGGCTGTAGACAAAAAAATACCCTTATTCAAATGTATAGGCCCGAGCAAAAATACATAAATAAAATAAAGATCGTTTCTTTCCATTTATTGACATAATACAACACGCATTGTCCTGCTGAAGACAATGGAAGTTGTAGTGCCAACAACACACACTGGAGAGCCACAGCTTGCCAACCTCTGTTCTACACACATCTGGCTAAAACATTCTTCATGTGAGATGATGGTCTTATTAACTCTTCAAGGCCAGAGAGGGTGTGAAATGTATTGCCTTACAATGAGGTTTGCACACCCTGGTTCCTAATAGGTTAAAGCACACGTGGGCCATATGAATAAAAGCGTTTAGAGCAATTCTGTGATAAACAACTGCATCATAGGGAAAACAACAAAAATGTAATGGATTTCAATTGTGCTTTGAATGCTAATGAGGTCTCCAATGCACATAAAATAATATTTTGGAGTCCTCAGTAGTCAAGTAGTTAAATACAATTTAATCTCATGGAGATTGTTTTATTTCTCCATTTGCATAAAGACAAAAGTCGAACAATTTGGAGGAAAACCAGCTAAACCATAGGGGACATAGCGAAATTTCCATTGATAGAAATGGAGTTTTAACTGCATGTATATTAAGAGCAATGTGTTGAAGACCTCTCTAGCACCTAAAGTGTTAAACGCCCCATTAAAATGAAGGGAGAATGTTTATCCATCTCCTCTGGTTTTCTTCAGATTTCCCCCAGTTTTCTTAGTTGATGAGCCACATTGAATATGATAAGATTAGGGTCTTATTTATCACACTTAAGAGGAACAATTCTGGAGCAATCCAGTAAAAGTGTATAGTGGTGGATTCACTGCTCATTCAAAGCACAGATCACAACTGGGGGTTAACTTAAAGGGATAGTAATGTTTCATAATAAAAGCAGCTCTAATTAATCATCATAGTATTTGGATTTGGAGAGTGTTATTTCAGTTCTGTCAGAGTTGTAGTTCAAGAGTAATTCAATGACAAAGTATCCCCCTCCCACCCCTTTTACTGATGTAACACTGCTCAGCCAGATCAGAAGGGAGGTGCCCAGGTAGACTGCAGAGAAGGACAATCTTCAGTTAAGATAAGGGAAAAACTTGTTGGGGGGGCAGGGTTTTCATTGTTCTCATAGGAAGAAGACTGTCCCCTGCTGTTATCTGTCTGGTCTATGGACTGCATTCCACATCTGAGAAGAGATGGCTTACACTAGGTAAAAGGGGTGGGAGGGGAAACTTTGCTTTTGAATATCTCTCAAACCATAAAGGTTTGAGAGATAAGACTTATATCGTTCTTCATGTTTTTTTAATGCCTGCAAAATGAAATAAAGATAAAACGAAGTATTACTATCCCTTTAAGTGTGACTGTGATGCCCCATCGGCGTGATTGCAGGGGCTGTGATGCAGCACTCATAGGGTTAAGGCTATATAAATAAAGAATAATAATAAGGTCTAACCCATATTTTATTAAGCGTTGCAGGGGCGGTGATGCGGCATTCAAAGGGTTAAGGCATTAGGCATATTTTATTAAGCATAGCAGGGACTGTGATGCAGCACTCAAAGGGTTAAGGCATTAGGCATATTTTATTAAAGGGATAGTAATGGTTAATTTTAAGTTGATTTAATATTGTAGACATTTAAAAAAAGGTTAACATTGATGTAAGTCTTATCTCTCAGATCTTTATGGTTTGAGAGATATAACTTGCTAAAGTTACCTTTTTCTGGCTGTTTCACTCAAGTCTGCCATCTAGCTGACAGCTGCGGATTCCAGTCATTTGACCAGACAGAGGCTCTTCAGCAGAGCTGAAATAACGCTATTTAGAAATAAATACTTCATTGAAACAGTCTACAAAGTGTGCTTGCAAGCCAGGCACACTTTGTAGACCAGCGGTTCTCAACCTTTCTAGTGCCGTGACCCTTTGATAAAATTTCCCAAGTTGTGGCGACCCCTAACAGTAAAATTATTTTCGTTGCTCCTTCATCGATGACATTTTGCTACTGTTATGAAACAAAATATAAATATCTGATGGTTTTAGGCGACCCCTGGCAAATCGTCATTCGACCCCCAAAGGGGACCCGACCCACAGGTTGAGAACCACCGTTGTAGACCATTCCAAATGAAGTATTTGTCTTTAGATATCGTTATATCGGCGCTGCTGAAGAGCCGCATCTGGTCAAGCAACCAGAATCTGCTTCTGACAGCTTTACAGCTCGTCAGGCAGAAAGGGGAGGGAGCGGAGAACTTTATTTTCCTATATCTCTCAAACCATAACGGTTTTAGGGATACAAATAAGTGCAAGTTCTCTCTTTTAATTGGATCTACCATATAGTTAATACTTTTTTTCTGACATTACTATCCCTTTAAGCATTGCAGGGTCTGTGCTTTATTACTGAAACAGCACCCTCTATTTGGAGACCTTTAAGCATGCAAAATCAGAAAGTCGCTCTTTTAATACGGGCGACGTTCTGATGTCACCCTTCTCATTCAGGAGACATTTTTAACGCAGTGTTTTGAGGGTCGACCAACAGATGGCGACATTTCAATATTGAATCATTTAAATGTGACTTTTAACCCCTTCAGTGCAAGAGAGGTCTCCAAAGCGTCATGCTGGAGACCTCCCTCTGTCATTGAATGGGTTAAAAGCACCATTTAAATCAATAGGAATCTTTGCAATTTTTGTTTTGATCCCATATAGGTGTGTTCATATAAAAATCATTTGGCTTGTTTCCTCATTCATTCCTGCCTCTTCCTAGATGAAGTCACAGACTCCTCCCTTACAGCACAATGAATGGAACACACACACTCCTCTGTACACAACTCAGGCATCCATAGCAACTCATATCCCTGCTGTAAACAGACCCAGCTTCAGCCAGCGCTTCTTATTTCTTATCCGCAGTTTCCTCGCTACCAGTCACTCAGATCCCCAATTTTCTAACATTCATGGATGCTTCAGAAGATGGGGAGACTTCTTTAAGGGAGCAGGTTAAACGACTGACCAATGAAAACGTGAGTATTGTATACAATATGTCCAGAAAATAAACGGCAGATAAATCCGATTACTTATGTGCTTCTGTGAACTTAAAGTGTTAGTAATGTCTAGAAAAAACTTTTTGCATTTAGAAGAGCTTAAAAAGCTGATCTAAATGCAAAAAACCGTATCTCTCAAACCGCTATGGTTTAAGAGATACAGGCGTTTAAAGTTTGATTTCTCCTACTGACAGCTGTAAAGTTGTCAGCAGGAGATCCGTGTCGGTCGAATGAAGGGATTCCTTGTAAGTAACGAGATCTCAGCACTTCTCAAGCGCCACCGTGTCGACCGACACAGATCTCCTGCTGACAGCTTTACAGCTGTCAGTAGGAGAAATCAAACTTTAAACGCCTGTATCTCTTAAACCATAGCGGTTTGAGAGATACATTTTTTTTGTATTTAGATCAGCTTTTTAAGCTCTTCTAAATGCAAAAAAGTTTTTTTTAGACATTACTAACACTTTAAAACAGCAATCATTAAATAAAATGTTAACTTTAAATAGCGTATCTCCCTAGTGTCACTCTTGTCCCTCCTTCCTACCCTGTTGTCCCTATTTTCAGGATGTCAGAATCTGTAGGGTGTATTTTAGTTATCGCTTTGCTCCACAGCATACAACCCTTTAATCTTTTCTCATTTGCTATCTAATATAAAGGTATACTGATCTATAATGTGCATACCTGGGGAAATTCACAATGACCCTTTGAAATATTAACCCTTAAAATTCCCCTTCCCCCCCCAGAATGTAGATTTTAGACAAAATGTCCCTGCATGCGCTGACCCAGGGGTGCCCCTGTTAATCCTCAAGAAACCAACACCGTACTATAACCTATATATGTGACTGCTTGTACACTCACTGACAAGCAGGACTTCTCCCTCTGCCTTTCTGTACAATTTAGATCTATCACTGCTTGTGTACACAGACAGACATACAAGCAGGACTTCTCCCTCTGCCTTTCTGTACAACTTAGATGTATCACTGCTTGTATACACACACACACATACAAGCAGGACTTCTCCCTCTGCCTTTCTGTACAACTTAGCTCTATCACTGCTTGTACACAGACAGACATACAAGCAGGACTTCTCCCTCTGCCTTTCTGTACAACTTAGATCTATCACTGCTTGTACACACAGACATACAAGCAGGACTTCTCCCTCTGCCTTTCTGTACAACTTAGATCTATCACTGCTTGTACACACACAGACATACAAGCAGGACTTCTCCCTCTGCCTTTCTGTACAATTTAGAGATATCACTGCTTGTATACACATAGACATACAAGCAGGACTTCTCCCTCTGCCTTTCTGTACAACTTAGATATATCACTGCTTGTACACACATAGACGTACAAGCAGGACTTCTCCCTCTGCCTTTCTATACAATATAGAGATAACACTGCCTGTACACACAATGACAAGCAGGACTTCTCCCTCTGTCTTTCTATACAATATAAAGATAACACTGCCTGTACTCACAATGACAAGCAGGACTTCTCCCTCTGCCTTTCTATACAATATAGAGATAACACTGCCTGTACACACAATGACAAGCAGGACTTCTCCCTCTGTCTTTCTATACAATATAGAGATAACACTGCCTGTACACTCACAGCCAAGCAGGACTTCTCCCTCTGCCTCTTTGTACAATTTAGAGATATCACTGCTTATAAACACACAGACATGCAAGCAGGACTTCTCCCTCTGCCTTTCTGTACAATTTAGATCTATCACTGCTTATAAACACACAGACATGCAAGCAGGACTTCTCCCTCTGCCTTTCTGTACAATTAGAGATATCACTGCTTGTATACACATAGACATACAAGCAGGACTTCTCCCTCTGCCCTTCTGTACAATTTAGATCTATCACTGCTTGTATACACATAGACATACAAGCAGGACTTCTCCCTCTGCCCTTCTGTACAATTTAGATATATCACTGCTTGTATACACATAAACATACAAGCAGGACTTCTCCCTCTGCCCTTCCGTACAATTTACAATACAATAATATCTAACAATGTATATACAGAGGGGATGGGGAGGCTGGTCTGGGGGCAGGCATATTTTGGTTTTGCTTCCCACTGGTAAAATGTATACTCAGTACTGATCTAGCCTCTCCCTTGCCTCGAGCTGAATTTCAGACTGGCATTCTGCTTTGTACATCTGCTGTTCTTTCCAATCAGATACTGCATTGTACCTCTGCTGTTCTTTCCTATCAGGTACTGCATTGTACCTCTGCTGTTCTTTCCTATCAGGTGCTGCATTGTACCTCTGCTGTTCTTTCCTATCAGGTACTGCATTGTATCTCTGCTGTTCTTTCCTATCAGATACTGCATTGTACCTCTGCTGTTCTTTCCTATCAGGTACTGCATTGTACCTCTGCTGTTCTTTCCTATCAGGTACTGCATTGTACCTCTGCTGTTCTTTCCTATCAGATACTGCATTGTACCTCTGCTGTTCTTTCCTATCAGGTACTGCATTGTACCTCTGCTGTTCTTTCCTATCAGGTACTGCATTGTATCTCTGCTGTTCTTTCCTATCAGGTACTGCATTGTATCTCTGCTGTTCTTTCCTATCAGATACTGCATTGTACCTCTGCTGTTCTTTCCAATCAGATACTGCATTGTACCTCTGCTGTTCTTTCCTATCAGGTACTGCATTGTATCTCTGCTGTTCTTTCCTATCAGGTACTGCATTGTACCTCTGCTGTTCTTTCCTATCAGGTACTGCATTGTACCTCTGCTGTACTTTCCTATCAGGTACTGCATTGTATCTCTGCTGTTCTTTCCTATCAGGTACTGCATTGTACCTCTGCTGTTCTTTCCAATCAGATACTGCATTGTACCTCTGCTGTTCTTTCCTATCAGGTACTGCATTGTACCTCTGCTGTTCTTTCCTATCAGGTACTGCATTGTACCTCTGCTGTACTTTCCTATCAGGTACTGCATTGTACCTCTGCTGTTCTTTCCTATCAGATACTGCATTGTACCTCTGCTGTACTTTCCTATCAGGTACTGCATTGTACCTCTGCTGTTCTTTCCTATCAGGTACTGCATTGTACCTCTGCTGTACTTTCCTATCAGGTACTGCATTGTACCTCTGCTGTTCTTTCCTGTCAGGTACTGCATTGTACCTCTGCTGTTCTTTCCAATCAGTTACTGCATTGTACCTCTGCTGTTCTTTCCAATCAGGTACTGCATTGTACCTCTGCTGTTCTTTCCAATCAGATACTGCATTGTACCTCTGCTGTTCTTTCCTATCAGGTACTGCATTGTACCTCTGCTGTTCTTTCCAATCAGATACTGCATTGTACCTCTGCTGTTCTTTCCTATCAGGTACTGCATTGTACCTCTGCTGTTCTTTCCTATCAGGTACTGCATTGTATCTCAGCTGTTCTTTCCAATCAGGTACTGCATTGTACCTCTGCTGTTCTTTCCTATCAGGTACTGCATTGTACCTCAGCTGTTCTTTCCAATCAGATACTGCATTGTACCTCTGCTGTTCTTTCCTATCAGGTACTGCATTGTATCTCAGCTGTTCTTTCCAATCAGGTACTGCATTGTACCTCTGCTGTTCTTTCCTATCAGGTACTGCATTGTATCTCTGCTGTTCTTTCCTATCAGGTACTGCATTGTACCTCTGCTGTTCTTTCCAATCAGGTACTGCATTGTACCTCTGCTGTTCTTTCCTATCAGGTACTGCATTGTATCTCAGCTGTTCTTTCCAATCAGGTACTGCATTGTACCTCTGCTGTTCTTTCCTATCAGATACTGCATTGTACCTCTGCTGTTCTTTCCTATCAGATACTGCATTGTAACTCTGCTGTTCTTTCCTATCAGGTACTGCATTGTACCTCTGCTGTTCTTTCCTATCAGGTACTGCATTGTACCTCTGCTGTTCTTTCCTATCAGGTACTGCATTGTATCTCTGCTGTTCTTTCCTATCAGGTACTGCATTGTACCTCTGCTGTTCTTTCCAATCAGATACTGCATTGTACCTCTGCTGTTCTTTCCAATCAGATACTGCATTGTACCTCTGCTGTTCTTTCCTATCAGGTACTGCATTGTACCTCTGCTGTTCTTTCCAATCAGATACTGCATTGTACCTCTGCTGTTCTTTCCTATCAGGTACTGCATTGTACCTCTGCTGTTCTTTCCTATCAGGTACTGCATTGTATCTCAGCTGTTCTTTCCAATCAGGTACTGCATTGTACCTCTGCTGTTCTTTCCTATCAGGTACTGCATTGTACCTCAGCTGTTCTTTCCAATCAGATACTGCATTGTACCTCTGCTGTTCTTTCCTATCAGGTACTGCATTGTACCTCTGCTGTTCTTTCCTATCAGGTACTGCATTGTACCTCTGCTGTTCTTTCCTATCAGGTACTGCATTGTATCTCAGCTGTTCTTTCCAATCAGGTACTGCATTGTACCTCTGCTGTTCTTTCCTATCAGGTACTGCATTGTACCTCTGCTGTTCTTTCCTATCAGATACTGCATTGTAACTCTGCTGTTCTTTCCTATCAGGTACTGCATTGTACCTCTGCTGTTCTTTCCTATCAGGTACTGCATTGTACCTCTGCTGTTCTTTCCTATCAGGTACTGCATTGTACCTCTGCTGTTCTTTCCTATCAGGTACTGCATTGTACCTCTGCTGTTCTTTCCTATCAGATACTGCATTGTACCTCTGCTGTTCTTTCCTATCAGATACTGCATTGTAACTCTGCTGTTCTTTCCTATCAGGTACTGCATTGTACCTCTGTTGTTCTTTCCAATCAGATACTGCATTGTACCTCTGCTGTTCTTTCCTATCAGGTGCTGCATTGTACCTCTGCTGTTCTTTCCTATCAGGTACTGCATTGTAACTCTGCTGTTCTTTCCTATCAGGGACTGCATTGTATCTCTGCTGTTCTTTCCTATCAGGTACTGCATTGTATCTCTGCTGTTCTTTCCAATCAGATACTGCATTGTACCTCTGCTGTTCTTTCCTATCAGGTACTGCATTGTAACTCTGCTGTTCTTTCCTATCAGGGACTGCATTGTATCTCTGCTGTTCTTTCCTATCAGGTACTGCATTGTATCTCTGCTGTTCTTTCCAATCAGATACTGCATTGTACCTCTGCTGTTCTTTCCAATCAGATACTGCATTGTACCTCTGCTGTTCTTTCCAATCAGATACTGCATTGTACCTCTGCTGTTCTTTCCTATCAGGGACTGCATTGTACCTCTGCTGTTCTTTCCAATCAGGTGCTGCATTGTACCTCTGCTGTTCTTTCCAATCAGGTACTGCATTGTACCTCTGCTGTTCTTTCCTATCAGGTACTGCATTGTACCTCTGCTGTTCTTTCCTATCAGGGACTGCATTGTACCTCTGCTGTTCTTTCCAATCAGGTGCTGCATTGTACCTCTGCTGTACTTTCCTATCAGGTACTGCATTGTACCTCTGCTGTTCTTTCCTATCAGGGACTGCATTGTACCTCTGCTGTTCTTTCCAATCAGGTGCTGCATTGTACCTCTGCTGTTCTTTCCAATCAGGTACTGCATTGTACCTCTGCTGTTCTTTCCTATCAGATACTGCATTGTACCTCTGCTGTTCTTTCCAATCAGGTACTGCATTGTACCTCTGCTGTTCTTTCCTATCAGGTACTGCATTGTACCTCTGCTGTACTTTCCTATCAGGTACTGCATTGTACCTCTGCTGTTCTTTCCTATCAGGTACTGCATTGTACCTCTGCTGTTCTTTCCAATCAGGTACTGCATTGTACCTCTGCTGTTCTTTCCAATCAGATACTGCATTGTACCTCTGCTGTTCTTTCCAATCAGGTACATCATGGTACCTCTGCTGTTCTTTCCAATCAGGTACTGCATTGTATCTCTGCTGTTCTTTCCAATCAGGTGCTGCATTGTACCTCTGCTGTTCTTTCCAATCAGGTACTGCATTGTACCTCTGCTGTTCTTTCCAATCAGATACTGCATTGTACCTCTGCTGTTCTTTCCAATCAGATACTGCATTGTACCTCTGCTGTTCTTTCCAATCAGGTACATCATGGTACCTCTGCTGTTCTTTCCAATCAGGTACTGCATTGTACCTCTGCTGTTCTTTCCAATCAGGTGCTGCATTGTACCTCTGCTGTTCTTTCCAATCAGGTACTGCATTGTATCTCTGCTGTTTTTTCATACCAGGTGCAGCTGCAGGATCGTAATGAGAGGTTATACGCCAAGTTGGGCGAATTGCAGGAGAAGATGGGGAAGCTGGCAGGGTCCAAGACTGACCTGTCATCCAAACTGGTGTTCAGTGAGGAGGAGAAGCTGAAGGTAAAACTGCCTCCTCTCCAAAGGCGCACTTCACTGTGAGGGTCTTGGTGCATTTTGTGGGCCTCCTAACATAAATAATCAAAGATCCATATCCAGATGAGGCACAATAGCACCCTCTGCAGCCCCTGTAGTCTCGCCCCTGACCTTAAGACTGAAGTCTTGCAGTTCCGTCTCTTGTCCTGCATGATACAGTCCACCAGAGAACCAAATCTTCTGGCTTGAAATCCCAAAACAGACAGTCTGTGGAGGCTGCATATGCAACATTTTGTGACTGAGATCCACTTGCTTTCAGGTTTTGTTCCAGCCAAGGAGTTCAGTTTGTAAAAAAAAACATGATAATAGCCCTTAATTTTTTTTATATATGCCAATTCAAGGTGATAAGTCCACGTTACTAAAACATCACTGACCCATCTTCCCACATTACAACAGCAGACACACCAGTTTCATCGGGGAATGACTGATCAAGTCCACGCTCCCACACTTCCTCACATCCCCTGATTATCCAGTGCTACTAAACTCCAGCTCCAATTATCCCAAAACATTTTATCCCACTTGTGTATCTCCACTCTTGTGTGTGAGATACAAACCCTGTATCTTACATATTATAAATTGTTTTCTTTGCAGATTTCTAAGGAGCTCATTGAACTTCAGATTGAGACAAACAAGATTAGAGAGCACTACGAGGCTGAGACCTTTGAACTCAAGAACACGGTATGTTATGATCGCTATGAAAATGAGTTCACCTACCCATCAGACACTTGTACGCGGCACAGTATTTGGACATCAGTGGAAGAGTGAATGCAGAAAGTAAAATGGAAGCAATTTAGAAAGAAACTGTTTGCATCAATGGTCTAGCTGGTCTGGCCTGATTTTTTCTAGTTTTCCTGGTGGGGATATTATTAGAAGATAATATTTTCTTTACATGGAAGTCCGTAGAGCCGGATTATTGGCAAGGCCCATTTGGCTCCTGCTAAGGGCCCGGTCAAGCTGGGGAAACCGCAAAGCCGAACCGGCCTTGCAATAAGAAGCTTGGCTGGTGGGAAGATCAGACTGATCTCCCCATTGGCAAGCTGAGGTATGTGCCTCCTTCTGCACAGACCTTTACATCCACCCCCCTCACTGTCCCCATCACTCTAGTAATGTAGAGCACCAGGATATGACATCATCTCTTAGCGCTCTACATTAATGGAGAGAAGACAGCGCAGGAGCTGCTAATAGAGGTCTGTGCCAAAGAAGGCACAGACCTCTTCTTCCACACCACATACCACTGGACTACCAGGAATGAGGCCCCCTCCTGTGCCAGCAAAGGTATGCAAATGGGAGCGGGCCACAGGAAAGATGGATTGGAATAAAACTGGGAGAGAAGGTAAAAGGAAGAGAATGGGGAAACAGACTAAGGGGGCAGAGAAAGAGGGGGAATCAGATTGTGGGCTTCCCCCCGTTTTACCCTTCCCTTTTGCTTTTGTCCCCTCCTTTTGCCCATTATTTTCCCCTTTTTTCCCATTTTCCCCTCAATTTTTAGCTGTGTGGTGTCACTGGTAACCCCATTTCAATTGTAAACTCTATGGTATCAGTGATGCAGCCCCATTTAAATTGTAAGCTTCATGGTGACACCAGTTGCAAGCGGTTGTTCCTTTTTTTAATATATTTAATCCCTTGGATGCCAGGGGGTACCTAATGCTATGCTTTGGTGACCTTTCTGCCATCAAAGGGGTTAAAACATTCATATTGTGTTTAATAAGTTGGTACTAATAACTCTGTTCACAAGAACAATGGGCAAATCGAGAGAGGATTGCGGAAAGAGTGTGTGCATGTGTGTGGGGGCAAGCTGGCAGGGGGGCCCTAATATGGGATCCTTCCAAGGGCCGTATGGAGGCTTAATCCGGCTCTGTAAGTCCGGCCCCGTTTCCACTCATCTGTGTCCCCTCCCCTGCAGATCCTGACTCTGGAGAACCGACTGATGACTGTAGAGCTGCAGAAGGAGAAGTTGAACGGAGAACACGAGGCAGTGAGGGAGAGACTGCGGTCAGTGGAGACCAACCGTAAGGAGCTGGCCGACGAGTATATCGTCCTGAAGAGCAACTACCTGGCACTGAGCAAAGAGCATGAGAAAGAGGTGAGGACAGTGGGGAGACGTAACCCAAAATGTTACAGATATTCTGTATTATTCTTATTGTTTATATTCATCCATATCTGCCTCTCTGTATTGGAGTGCACGAAACGGCTTTGAATCAGAAGTCGTTCAATTTAAAGCAGCAGTAAAGTGTAAATATAATAAATATTGTAACAATGCCACTATTGAGTAAAACAAACGCACTTTCACTGCTGGGAGATGATTCATTCCAAAGCCATTACAGCTCAAACTTGGGAAATCCGCTATAACATTTTTCCCATAATAAAACTTTACTGCTCCTTTAAAACGTCTTGTTCTTCCATTCCAAACATCCTGATTGTGTAATATCACACACAAGATTTTCCATTAGCTATGACACCGGGCTTAACGTACCTAGGTAGGTGTCATCCGTACAGCGATCAGGTATAACTAGTTACTGGTCTGTCCATTTAAACTCTTATAATAATATCAACGTATTTTACCAGGAAGGATACATTGAGATTGTCTCTCGTTTTCAAGTATGTCCTGGGGGTAGAGATACTATTACGCAATTTAATGGTACTCATGTTATCTACCTCGGAAGGATGAAAGGCTGAGGTGACCCTGCTGGGACTAGAACCTGTGACCTTGTGGTTTGAACAGATTCTACAGCTGGTGCCTTAAAGGAGCAGTAAACTTTTTTTATGAAAAAATATATATTGTAGGGATTTTCATATTGAGTAAAATAAGGATATCTCACTGCTGAGAGATTTATATTTCCAGAGTTATTACAGTTTAAACCCATGTTTTTTTTTACATTAGCAGTGCCCTCTAGTGGTCAAATTCTAATTAGATTTCCTGTTAGATTCTAATGGGAGAGGAAAGTCAGAAAAGTCAGAGACATACAGTTCTCCATAGAATGTGATAGAAACTGCTGAGTCATTTCCTGTCAGTTAGAACTATCAGGAACTAAACACACAGTAAATTCACTTCCTGTCAGTTAGAACTATCAGGAAGTAAACACAGTAAATTCACTTCCTTTCAGAACTATCAGGAAGTAAACACAGTAAATTCACTTCCTGTCAGTTAGAACTATCAGGAGGTAAACGCAGTAAATTCACTTCCTGATTATTTAAACTGCTATAAATTTTGAATAAAACGTCTGACAGCGATGGGAGTGACCTTGTTTTATTCAGCAGGAAAAGCTCTGTAAAATATGTGTTTTCATAAAAAAAGTTTACTGCTACTTTAACCAATTTGAGTCTTCTCACTAACATAAAATAAAAAAATAGTCCGTGTCTTGCTGTGTTGTCCAGTCTGTCCTACATCTGCTATTCACAGGAGCGGTCCCACTACTGACCGGCACAAGGGCTTGTAGTCTGTAATTGCATGAGATCATTTTGCTACCATCAGAATGTATACCAGATCCATTAGAATCATGGGCAGGGGACAACGCTCCTGGGGGGGGCAGGGGTGCAATTGCCCCCTGGGTAGGTCATGTCTCTAGGCAGGCGAGCCACTGCCTCCCACACTCTCCCTCTTACTACTGTAAATTGAGCTGCACAAGTGATACCACATTGCTACAGTCCAAATGGAGTTACACTAGTGATACCACAGTGCTACAGTCCAAATGGAGCTACACTAGTGATACCACAGTGCTACAGTCCAAATGGAGCTACACTAGTGATACCACAGTGCTACAGTCCAAATGGAGCTACACTAGTGATACCACAGAGCTACAGTCCAAATGGAGCTACACTAGTGATACCACCGAGCTACAATCCAAGTGGAACTACACTAGTGATATCACAGAACTACAATCCAAATGGATCTACACTAATGATACCACAGAACTACAATCCAAATGGATCTACACTAGTGATACCACAGAGCTACAGTCTAAATGGATCTACACTAGTGATACCACAGAGCTACAATCCAAATGGATCTACACTAGTGATACCACAGAACTACAATCCAAATGGATCTACACTAGTGATACCACAGAGCTTACAACTGAAATGGATCTACACTAGTGATACCACAGAGCTTACAACTGAAATGGATCTACACTAGTGATACCACAGAGCTTACAACTGAAATGGAACTACACTAGTGATACCACAGAGCTTACAATTGAAATGGAGCTACACTAGTGATACCACAGAGCTTACAACTGAAATGGAGCTACACTAGTGATACCACAGAGCTACAATCCAAACGGAGCTACACTAGTGATACCACAGAGCTACAATCCAAATGGATCTACACTAGTGATACCACAGAGCTACAATCCAAATGGAGCTACACTAGTGATACCACAGAGCTACAGTCTAAATGGATCTACACTAGTGATACCACAGAGCTACAATCCAAATGGAGCTACACTAGTGATACCACAGAGCTACAGTCTAAATGGATCTACACTAGTGATACCACAGAGCTACAATCCAAATGGAGCTACACTAGTGATACCACAGAGCTTACAACTGAAATGGAACTACACTAGTGATACCACAGAGCTTACAGCTGAAATGGATCTACACTAGTGATACCACAGAGCTTACAACTGAAATGGATCTACACTAGTGATACCACAGAGCTTACAATTGAAACGGAGCTACACTAGTGATACCACAGAGCTACAATCCAAATGGAGCTACACTAGTGATACCACAGAGCTACAATCCAAATGGATCTACACTAGTGATACCACAGAGCTACAATCCAAATGGAGCTACACTAGTAGCACAACCCATTTCCCTTTACTAAAACTGTAAGGTCTGTGGTATCACTAGTGTAGCCCAATTTGAACTGTAAGCTCTGTGGTATCACTAATGTATCTCCATCTGTATTGTAACTCTGTGGTATCACTAGTGCAGCCTCATTTCAATTGTAAGCTCTGTGATGTCACTAGTGTAGCCCCATTTCAATTGTAAGCTCTGTGGTATCACTTGCCTTACTTCTCAGCATTAATGCCAATTTTAAAATTACCAGCAGGGTTTGGGATGGGACAGTGGGCTGAAATCACAGTAAATTCAGGCCACTTCATTGTTGTCACCCCCAGGCCACAAGTTGCGAGCCCTCCCCTGATCATGGGCATGGCTGGCTAGGTCATAGAGGGAAAGACACCCCTCCCCCACACACACACACAAACACAGATTCTAAATGGCCTTGTATACATTCTGAAGGTAGTAAAATATTCCCATTCAGTTCTAGACTACAGATGAGTTTAATGCAATAAACAGTAAATAACCGACTGTTATATGAGGGTCACCTGCCTAGGTAGTCCTTCTAATAAACAAATTAAAATCTATTTTATCCACTGGTATAGATTCCCTTCAGTATACAGGGATCATGCATCTAGAAACATATTAAAGGACTGGAGAGAACCGTCCTCTCTTCTCATGTTTGATTTCTCCATCATTATTTGTTCTCAGTGAAGTCCTTAGCTCAGTCATCTTGATCAGGGTTTGACTAGCTTTTGTCCCCAGCTGTTGCTAGATTACAACTCCCATCTGTCCAATTGCTGGCTGAGGGTGATGGAGGTTGTAGTCCAACAACAGCCAGTAACTCACAGATTTAGCAATCCTAATCTAGATATTGTGAAGCTACCCTTCATAGTCCTCCTCTACAGGTTGCCAAGAATGATGAGTTGAGCATGGAGCTTCTTAACTTGGCCAACAGAAGAGGACATGATGACACCTTCTCGCAGTCCCGAGCTCTGGTCAATGAAGCCAGCGCAGAGCTCGACAGAGTCAAAGCCATGGTCAACCGTCTCTCAGCCCGCAAGATCAAGGTACTGGAAAGTCCAATATCAGACACAGCACCTTGGATCCACTCTTGCGATTCTGTTGCCTTATAGTGGAAGCTTCAAGTAACTTTATTGTTCCTAAACAGTTGGACTTATCACCTTAAGATAGTTTTCATAATTTTAAAGAGAAGTAAAAACGGCCTATATGTTGCTTACTGTGCAGGGAATTTGCATAAAGTACCACTGTTCCACCAAAACATAAATACTAATTTCTTAAAATTATTTGTTTTACAGAAAAATAGCTAGTACAACATTTAAAGTGATAGTAATGTCTGAAAAAAACTTTTTTGCATTTAGAAGAGCTTAAAAAGCTGATCTGAATGCAAAAAAACATATCTCTCAAACCTCTATGGTTTAAGAGATACGGGCGTTTAAAGTTTGATTTCTCCTACTGACAGCTGTAAAGCTGTCAGCAGGAGATCCGTGTCGGTTGACACGCTGGCGCTTGAGAAGTGCCGGGATCTCGTTATTTACACGGAATCCCTTCATTGGAATGGTCTAAAACGTGTGCTTGAACACTAGGCAAACGTTTTAGATCATTCCAATGAAGGGATTCTGTGTAAATAACGAGATCCCGGCACTTCTCAAGCGCCAGCGTGTCGACCGACACGGATCTCCTGCTGACAGCTTTACAGCTGTCAGTAGGAGAAATCAAACTTTAAACGCCTGTATCTCTTAAACCATAGCGGTTTGAGAGATACGTTTTTTTTCATTTAGATCAGCTTTTTTTTTTTTAAGCTCTTCTAAATGCAAAAAAGTATTTTCAGACATTACTAACACTTTAACACATAAAGTACAATATATAATCATAATGATGACATCTAAAGTGGAACTGTCACTTTGTAGCAAATATGTGATTTTCAAAATCACCTGTTAACCATTTTTAATTCAATCACAAGTCTAGGATATATTTAGATTTATTTATTAGTTCGATTATGTAAATGTGCTTGTACTGGCCAGCAGGGAGTGGCAGCATCATGGAATGTTAGTATCTGGCTGGCAGGGAGTGGCAGTTGGGAGGGAGAGCAGTGTCGAATGTTAGTGTCTGGCTGGCAGGGAGTGGCAGTTGGGAGGGAGAGCAGTGTTGAATGTTAGTATCTGGCTGGCAGAGAGTGGCAGTTGGGAGGGAGAGCAGTGTGGGATGTTAGTATCTGGCTGGCAGAGAGTGGCAGTTGGGAGGGAGAGCAGTGTGGAGTGTTAGTATCTGTCTGGCAGGGAGTGGCATTTGGGAGGGAGAGCGGTGTGGAATGTTTGTGTCTGGCTGGTAGGGAGAGGCAGGTGTGTGGGAGAGCAGTGTGGAATGTTAGTATCTGGCTGGTAGGGAATGGCAGTTGGGAGGGAGAGCAGTGTGGAATGTTAGTATCTGGCTGGTAGGGAATGGCAGTTGGGAGGGAGAGCAGTGTGGAATGTTAGTATCTGGCTGGTAGGGAATGGCAGTTGGGAGGGAGAGCAGTGTGGAATGTTAGTATCTGTCTGGCAGGGTGTGGCAGTTGGGAGGAAGAGCAGTGTAGAATGTTAGTATCTGGCCGGCAGAGAGTGGCAGTTGGGAGGGAGAGCAGTGTGGAATGTTAGTATCTGGCTGGCAGGGAGTGGCAGTTGGGAGGGAGAGCAGTGTGGAATGTTAGTATCTGGCTGGCAGGGAGTGGCAGTTGGGAGGGAGAACAGTGTGGAATGTTGGTATGTGGTTGTTCAGTGTATCTTCCCCTTGGTTTTCTCACCAAAAGATCAGCTCGCTTCTCCCTCTAGTGGTTAGAACTCTGTACAGCGGATTGACTGACTGAATGAATATGGTTATTTACACAGTGCCACAGGTGTACTCAGAGTTGTACAATATAAGAACAATGTGTTTTTCCCTATGTGACCAGTGTAATCACATTCTGCTTCTCGGATTTCTCAGCCAGAAGAGCTTGTGGCTTCAGAACATGAACGGCGGAAATTGGAGAGAAACGTAAGTTATATCCCTCAACCCGCCATCACCGGCAAGGAATTAGATTTATTTTTATTTTTTTATCAAATCTGAGTTTTTTTTCAGTCTTACACACAGATCGGTTGCTGTGCCAGGTTATTACACTCCCTCTTGTATCCCTTATCCTAGTGCGTACTATGGAATTGCACTTTTAACCGTTTGAGTGCCACAGTGCGTGGCACAACCCTCTGACACTCAGAGGGTTAATAGATAATATGTGTCACACACCCTTTCAGTACTCAAGGTATAAGAGTAATAGTAGACCCTAAATCTAAACTGGCTTAAAGGGACAGTGACTCTACGTATGAAAAACATATACTGCAGGGTTTATCTTGTTTAGGAAAATGAGGAACTTCCACTGCAGATAGGCATTTTATTACATTTATTGCAGCTTAGACTTGCAGGTTTAAGTGCAGTACTTCCATGGCCTGGAATGATATGGTGGCGCTGTTTCTACACCATCCTATGGACAGCTCTGCTCAGTTGACCATAAATCTCCATAGGATGCTCTAATAACAGCGCCACTGTAGCATGTCAGGCCACGGAGGTGTACAGCACCCAAAAAGGTTTGAGCTGCAATAACCTCTGAATAGAACATCTCACAGCCGTGGGAGTTCCTTTCTTTTACTCAGGAGGATAAACCTTACAGTATGTATTGGTTCAGTATTAAGTGTTACTATTCATTTATAGAAGCAATGATCCCCTGGCTACCACTATACTATTCTGTCAGCTTAGGGGTTAATACTTGGAAAGTCACTGACTTGGTCCTGCTCTGATTCCTGCAGACTGGAGTGAATTCCTCCTCTTCTTCTTGGTTGAATGGAAACTGATAATATGGTGTCTGAGTAGGGACAGACTTACCGACTTCACAAACTTAAAGGGATAGTAATGTTTCATAAAAAAGCAGCTCCAATTAATCATCATAGTATTTGGGCCATAGAGAGTTTTATTTCAATACTGTCAGAGTTGTAGTACAAGAGTAATTGAATGATAAAGAATCCTCCTCCCGCCCCTTTTACCTAGTGTAAGCCACCTCCCCTCAGATGTGGAATCTGGTCACTTGACCGGACAGATCACAGCAAGGGACAATCTTCTTACTGTGATCATAAGGAAAACCCTGCCCCCTTGACAGGTTTTTCAGGTTTATGCTTATGATCACTGAAGATTGTCCCTCTCTGCGATCCATCCGGACAGTCTTGCTGCTCTGAGGTGAGCAGTGTTACATCAGTAAAAGGGACGGGAGGGGGATACTTTATCATTCAATTACTCTTGTACCACAACTCTGACAGTACTGAAATAACACTCTCCATGACCCAAATACTATGATGATTAATTGGAGCTGCTTTTATTGTGAAACATTACTATCCCTTTAATACTACTTCTCGTGCATGTGCACTAGTAATATTGGGTTTGTCCCCTCTCATACCCCATACTACCAGTCTCCTATAAAGCCAGAAGGAAAGGAAGCCTACACCTGACCCTGTAAGAATCAGTATGAGATCGGGTGGGCTGTTCGGTAAGTACAGGAACAGCATACTGGCACTTAGTGTTGTCTGTAAACTACCAAGGTCAAGGTAACAGCCCTTCTGAATAGGAGGCTGGGTACTAATCTAGTAAAGTATCTCTACTGCACAGAGAGAAATAATAAATACAGGGATATACAGAACAGGAGCACAGCTGTCTACACGTTAGAAAAACAAGTTTAGGATCGGAATTTCTTCTCTTTTCATTTAACCCTTTGAGTGCCAGAGGGGTACGCAACGCATTGCAAAGGGTTAAACATTAGACCCATAGAATCAAGTAAAGAATTATTATAGATTCTCACTTGGGGTACATGCTATTTAAATGTACCCCCCCCCCCACACACACACATACACACACTTTGTTTTAAAGTCAAAGGCCCTCATGTTCAAAAAACAAGTTCGGAAATTCAGGGGCAAACCAAATCAATTATAGGGAAGGACTAAACATTCCCATTAACCCTTTGAGTGCCAGAGGGGTCTGCAATGCTTTGCAGACCCCTCTGGAAATCAAAGGGTTAATCCAAACTGGAAGTTAAACTGCTTGAATGCTAATGAGGTTTCCAGCACAATGCAAAGCTATGCATTGATGACCTCTCTTGCATGGGGTTAATATCCCCAGTTAAATCAATGGGAATTTAATTTTTTTATGTTTCCCGCTGAGCTACAATTGGCTTCCGTAGAATTCCTCCACTTTCCTTTTGCGTGTACGGCCCCTTTCAGGTTCCTTTAGGTGTGCTGTTAAAGGAGCAGTAAACTTTACAGAGCTTTTCCCGCTGAATAAAACAAGGGAATTCACACTGCCGGCAGTTGTTTAATTCAATTGTTATTACAGTTCAAATTGTCAGGAAGTGAATGACAGAGTGATTACTTCATGGAAGTTCAAAATAACAGGAAGTGATTCAGCAGTTTCTATCACATTCTATGGAAAACTGTCAGAGACTCACCTCACCTCAGAATGCAACAGACTAACTTTTTAGAACCTCAAGTTTCCAGATTATTTTCAAGAAACCAATTGAATCCTATAATCAGAAAACATACAGACTGTCCTGGGTGCAATACACACTAATATGGCTGCTTATTCTAAATATATTAATGAGCTTCAGGAAGGTGATCACAAAATGTAAAGGCATTCTAATGTATTCCTGTATTTGGGGGTCTTTATTCAACATTTTAGGTTCTTAAGACACCCTTGCAATAAAATAAGCTCCCCACTGCGCCAGGCCTAGCAGGACCCATCTTTTCCCACCAGAGGAACCCACAGGGCCGGATTTGCAATAAGGCAGAGTACGCACCTGTCTACAGGCGCATCCCACAGAGGGGCACTTGTCATTGGGATCGTTTTCAGGCTTGCTTTTTTATTTTTTATTAGCCTTTTAATTAGCCTCGCCAGTCACCCCTGCCCCCCCCCTGGCTTGGTGCCCGCAGCAACATAGAGAGGAGAGGTCTGTGCCTTGTTCGGCACAGACCTGTAGCTGCTGAGCTCCGTCATCGCCGTCAGCTCTTTAGTAATAATGCAGAGCACTGGGAGATGACATCTCCAGGCCCTCTGCATTACACACCGCGCGGGAACGCCAGCAGCTACAGCTCTGTGCCAGAGGAGGCACAGACCTCTCCGTCCCAGCAAGGTAGGAAACAGTGGGCAATATGAAGATGATGGGGGCAATGTGAGGGGCAATATTGAGATGATGGGGGCAATGTGAGGGGATGGTGAGGGCAATGTGAGGGGCAATATTGAGATGATGGGGCAATGTAAGGGGCAATATGGAGATAATGGGGCAATGTGAGGGGCAATATGGAGATGATGGGGCAATGTGAGGGGCAATATTGAGATGATGGGGGCAATGTGAGGGGATATGGAGATGATGGGGGAAATGTGAGGGGCAATATGGAAATTATGGGGGCAATGTAAGGGGCAATATGGAGATGATGGGGGCAATGTGAGGGGCAATATGGAGATGATGGGGCAAATTGGAGATGATGGGGGCAATGTGAGGAACAATATGGAGATGATGGTGGCAATATGGAGATGATGGTGGCAATATGGAGCTGATGGGGGACAATGAGGAGCTGATGAGCATTGTGGAGGTGTCCAGTGGAGATGGCAAATTGGGGGGGGGGGGCGCTTCAGATTTCTGTGCCTACAGGCTCCTGAGATGTAAATCCGTCCCTGGGAACCCACTTACCAATGTCCTGGTTTTTGTGTAATCGCAGCTCCTGGGGAACCAAGATCACATCAAGGAAGAGATTGAGAGTATGAAGAAAGTCCATGACTCCCAGCAGCAAAGGCTGGAGGAGAGAGTGTAAGTTGTACACACTGCGCCGCTATCGCTGTGTGCAGCGTTCATTCTAATTGCTTCAGTTAATGGGGAAAGGGAATTGTGTGAAATGACTGGAATGTGCACTTGGATATACAGAGTCACAGCAGTTATCACAAATAACAGTGGAAACTACTGTATTTATGGTCAACAATGATGCAATCAATAAAACAATATTGTGTGTGTGCGTTTGTGTTTATATGTATTTTCTTGGCTGTGGTTTTGTGTCCTTTGTTTTATGGTGTTCAGGTGCATGTGTGTGTGTGTGTGTGTGTGTGTGTGTGTGTGTGTGCTTGTTTATAAATGTGTGCTTGGTTGTATGTGTGCATGTGTGTAATTTGCTGTGTTTTTGTATCCTTGGCTGTACGTGGATGTGTGTTT
This sequence comes from Rhinophrynus dorsalis, assembly GCA_037306005.1. Lineage (NCBI taxonomy): Eukaryota > Metazoa > Chordata > Amphibia > Anura > Rhinophrynidae > Rhinophrynus > Rhinophrynus dorsalis. Next base: position 16,982,533 of record CM074725.1, read on the forward strand.
AGCTGTATGTGTATGGGTACTTTGCTGTGTATGTCTACTTATCTGTGTTGTGTGTGTATATGTGTGTGTGACTAGTGATATCACAGAGCTTATAATTGAAATGGTGCTACGCTACCAATACTACAGAGCTTACACTTGAAACTGAGATACACTAGTGATACCACAGAGCTTACACTTGAAACTGAGATACACTAGTGATACCACAGAGCTTACACTTGAAACTGAGATACACTAGTGATACTATAGAGCTTACAATTGAAATGGAGCTACACTAGTGCTAAGCTTACAAATTACAAATGACATTGTGCTACACTTGTGATACCACAAAGTGTACAATAGAAATGGAGATACATTAGTGATAGGTAGTGTTGAGCGAGCGTGCTCGGCCGATGCTCGGATCGGCTCGAGCATCGCTCTGCTCGGCACATGGCGGTACTCGTACGAGTACCGCCATGTGCTCGCCCGACATGTTCGGGTGAAGAGGATCTGTGCCGGAAGAGGCACAGATCCGAAGACGCTCCGCTGGACCACCAGGGAATGGAGGTACGGGGGCATTGCGGAGATGAAGGGGGCATTGCGGAGATGAAGGGGGACATTGTGGAAGAGGGGCATAGACTCTATGCCCCTCTTCCACAATGTCCCCCTTCATCTCCGCTATGCCCGTCTTCCACAATGTGCCCCTTCATCTCCGCTATGCCCCTCTTCCACAATGTCCCCCTTCATCTCCTATGCCATAGAGGAGATGAAGGGGGACATTGTGGAAGAGGGGCATAGCGGAGATGAAGGGGGACATTGTGGAAGAGGGGCATAGACTCTATGCCCCTCTTCCACAATGTCCCCCTTCATCTCCGCTATGCCCCTCTTCCACAATGTCCCCCTTCATCTCCGCTATGGCATAGGAGATGAAGGGGGACATTGTGGAAGAGGGGCATAGCGGAGATGAAGGGGGACATTGACCAGGCACCCTCCGCTCATCAGAGCAGGGGGTGCCTGGTTTAATGCTCGAGTGCTCCCATTCATTTGAATGGGGCTCGGGTGCTCGGCCGAGCACTCGAGCATCAGGGGGTGCTCGGTCAGAGCACCCGAGCACCCGAGCATCGGGGTGCTCGCTCATCCCTAGTGATAGGGTTAAGGGTTAATATTGCAAAGATCTCAGGGTCATCTCATTTTGAAAGATCCCAGGTATATTCCTGCACCCTTTCCCTCTCCCTTTACATGTGTCCAGTAGGCGGCATCTTTGAATTTGCTGACCGCTTCATTCCATGTTTCTTGATGGCCTTTCAGGACCTGCAAGGTCCTGTCTTCCAATTCACAGACTCACACTGTACAACTGGGCGTCCGGTTGCACCACTGGAAGGCAGGACTTGGTAGGTCCTGAAAGGATAGAGAGTGAGTGTGATTGGCTGTTTGTGTGTGTGTGTGTGTGTGTGTGTGTGTGTGTGTGTGTGTGTGTGTAACTGGATCTGTAAATGTGTGTGTGTAACTGAATCTGTTTTTGTGTATGTAGTGTGTTTGTGTGTGTGTGTGTAACTGGATCTGTGTATGTGTGTGTGTAACTGAATCTGTATGTGTGTTTGTGTAACTGGATCTGTATTTGTGTGTGCGTGTGTGTGTGTAACTGGATCTGTATTTGTGAGTGTTTATTTAACTGGATCTGTATTTGTTTGTGTGCGCACACGTGTGTGTCAGTTATAAGCTGTTGGTAGGTATGTATAGTGTACATCTCTACATTGTATTTGGGGATAACAATAATATGTCCTTGGGTTCCTCCTCAGGGTTGCGATGGGCAAAGAGCTACAAGAGGCTAAAAGAGCCATCCGCAACACACAGCACAAGATGGCGGAGCAGTCAGCGGTGAGTGAAACATTCAGATACAGAAACAGCCAGGGGCATTACTAGGTACTGGCTGAGGGGACACAAGTCCCATGTCTGATTCTTAAATCCCTGAATCTTGTTGCCAGGCCAGGAAGTTAACATTCTTCTGATCTCCCTGTCAATGGTGGAATTGGGCTGTGTGGTGAATCAGAAATACCTTAGGTGGGATCCATCCCCAGGTCTTTTGTGAACTGAAGAATTCTCCTGCATGTTGCCTTTTTCTCAAATAATATTGTTATTTGAATAGAGGAACAAAAACCCAACCACAGCCCCATGGTGCCATCAGTCCCTGGGTCAGTGACACCTTGAGATAAAACGTCCTCTTACAGGTTCTCCTGACGTCTCAGAGCCAGCTGAAAGAAACAGAGACAGAAAATTCCCGTCTCCAGCTGCATCTTAAGGAGCTGAATGAGGAATATCGCTCCCGACTCAACCGATATATCCGCGATCTGGCAGTAAGTGTCCGCTCACCCTTATAACACCTACCCGCTTGTGACTTTCCATAACAGGGCTGAACAAATGCAATGTAGACCACAGAGAGACTAATGTAGTAAGAAACACTCAAGCAATTCTGGGGCACACCAACTGCTTTATGGGGGACAAATAAACAGTCCCAAAATGTCCATTACTTTAAATGGGGCTCTCGTCCCCTTGATTGCTAGAGAGGGCTCCGCTCCATTGCAAATAAACCTTTTTATTATGATACATCATTATTTTAAGTTTTCGCTGCAGTTGGTGTCAGGACTCAGGTACAGCGTTCAGACAAGGGAAATATCCATCTCAGTATGAACACTGAGTGGCGTTACCATAGCTACCAGCACTCCATCAGCAGTGTCCGGTCAGATGACTGGAATCGGCTTCTTCTGAATGAATCAGCTGAATTGATTTGAAGGGTTGAGGAGGATATATAAAAAAAATTATATTAAAGTGGTCTGTTTTAGAGAGAGCGACTGGACGCAGTCACTCTCTGAAATCGTTCAGTATTATTGTTATTAGTCTTTATTTATATAGTGCCAACTAATTCTGTAGCGCTGTACAATACGGAACAGACATACAGAGATATTAAATAGTACAAATTAAATGTGGAGAACAGAAGAATCAGAGGGCCCCCTGCTGGTGAGATCTTACAGTCTAGAGGAAGGTAGGTTGGACACAGAAGGAGTAAGTGCTATTGGGTGTAAGGGCCTCCTGCCACATCAACTGACGGTCAGTACGTGAGAGAGAGAGGTGCTGTTGAGTGCAGTGGTCCAGTGGATTAAAGGCAACATATCTAACCATTACAATCTCTTGTATGTATGCAGGGCTCAAAATTTCCACTCGCCACTAGCCATTGGTTGAGTGAAAATTTAGCCCTGGCGAGTAGAAATTCAGCCCTGGTGGTTATGTTATGGCTTGCAGTGGCGAGTAACCTTTCAGGTCTGGCTAGTAGCAAATGACTTAAAATTATAAGCCCTGTATGTATGTATATTTTTATTTATATAGCGCCAACAGGTGTACTTAGCACTTTACAGTTTACATTTAGTACAGACGGGATACAATAAGTTCAGTAATTAAAGGGATATTAATGTTTCATAATAAAAGCAGCTCCAATTAATCATCATAGTATTTGGACCTTGGAGAGTGTTATTTCAATTCTGTCAGAGTTGTAGTTCAAGAGTAATTCAGTGACAAAGTATCCCCCTCCCACCCCTTTTACTGATGTAACACTGCTCAGCCAGATCAGAAGGGAGGTGCCCAGGTAGACTGCAGAGAGGGACAATCTTCAATTAAGATAAGGGAAAAACCTGAAAAACTTGTCAAGGGGGGCAGGCCTTTCATTGTTCTCACAGGAAGAAGATTGTCCCCTTCTGTTATCTGTCTGGTCTATGGACTGGATTCCACATCTGAGAAGAGATGGCTTACACTAGGTAAAAGGGGAGGGAGGGGGAAACTTTACTTGTGAATATCTCTCAAACCATAAAGGTTTGAGAGATAAGACTTATATCGTTCTTCATGTTTTTTTAATGCCTACAAAATAAAATAAAGATAAAACGAAGTATTACTATCCTTTTAAGTGGTTATATAGACAATCATAAGAGGAACAACAGGTAAGCGTACTTTAGGATAGGAGGTCGTTACACCATAGAGCTTACAATCTAAGTAACCTTGTAACAAATTTAAGGCAGCTAAAGTGCCACAGGTACAATGAGCCAGTAGCCCTAGTAGCCACTGTTACATCCCTAAATCCTCCCCTTTCTCTCACAAGTTCCTACATTACCTCCCTTTCCCCGTTCTCTCTTTACTTCCGCCAGGAGGAGGGAGATCCCAACCCCTATTGTTCTCCCCTTGGTGGGATCACCCTCACCCATGACAAGAGGAAGGCTAGACCTGGCCCCTTATGATGGATTCTGACCCACTGAGCGCTCCTCAGCCATTTTTTATTTTTGTAGGAAATGTTTCCCTTTAAATGGCAATTATCATGATTTACTAAATGTGACTTGTATCCACCATTCTGGTTGGGGGTGGGGGCAATAAATTCACTTCCCCTCTCCCAGCACAGTCTGTAGAGACCATCAGAGCGTCTGTACAATTGAGTCATGTAGGGCAACAAGACTGACGTGTGAGACTTCAGTCTCACAGTATAGTCTCTTCTCATTGGAGTTTATTCCATTGAGGGAGTTCATTGGCATTTCAGACATCCATTATCCTCGGTCTTTGGTCCTCCAGGGCTCCCAATGCAGCCGTAGCTCCTTGGGTAACAGATCTGCCAACAGTGCACTACTGGAGTGATAGTTGCCCTTCAAGAACCTTGTTGTATAAAGTCTGGAGGAAAGGAGTCATAATGACTACAATGAGGTTGATAGAAGGTGACGTCATTACCTAGAATCCTTGTCTGCTGCGGATTGTAGGGGAATACAGCCCGGGCATTTTTTTTTTTTTAAAGCAGCTCACTACCTGCACCAGCGTCCCTATTGACGCCCCCTTGTGGTCCCTGTGCGGCATGGGAGAGCAGGCACCAGGATATTATGTCATATCCTGGCACTCTGCATTAACCTTTTGAGTGCCAGAGGGGTACGCAACACATTACAAAGCAATGCGTTGCGTACCCGTCTGGCTCTCCTACGGGTTAACAAGGAACGTGAAGGCTGTCACAGAGAGTGCCTGTGCCGGTGGCAACACAGACCTCTCCTTCAAAATATCATGGGATGGTGAGGTGAGATCCTCTGATCTCCCCCACCGGTCAATGATCTAGCGGCCCACCGGGGGATGCCCAATCCCCAGATAGGACAATCCGCCCATGTGCTTACCTACTTAGCTTTGACTACCCAGGTATTTGTAAACTACAACTCCCGTTGCCTTGTAAGGGATGATGGGAGTTAAAGACCCCAGCACCTGCAGATTCAATGGCTACCTACCTCTGGTCTGGTCTAATTGGGCTTTTCTCATACCTGTGATTAGGATTACGTGGATGGGACTGTGAAAGCTGGCATGACTGGTAAATCACAAGTGGATCCAGCGAGGATGAAGCTGTTTGTAGATAATATGCTGAGCGACATCAAATCCTCACACCGATCCAGAGAGGAGCAGCTGGCAACGGCAGCGAGGCAATACAAGAAGCGCATGCAGAATCTGATCAAGAAGCACGAGAGTTTACTCATAGCATACCGGTGAGAACAGCACTAATACTGACCAACAGGGGGAGCTGCACTAGGCCTCAGACTAGGGGGGGAGCTACACTAACCTCACTGGGATATCAGTGACACTGTTCTTGTCAGACTATGATTGGGGAATGAGCGTGACAGGAAGGTGGTACATGTGGATGTGCATCACTTTATTTCAGTCTCTCAACAAAAAGTGGAATTAATTTCTTGGTTTCCATTCATCAACTCCAAACATAACAAACTGATAAGATTGTTCATCAGATCACGTATCACCAAACCCATGTCTGTTCTGCTGCATTTACTTAAAGGAGAAATAGCACCTTTTAACCCTTTGAGTGCCAGAGGGGCACGCAACGCAATGCGTACCCCTCTGGCACTCAAAGGGTTAATGATAACCCCCCACTTGCCTTACCATGGCCAGACATCCTAATGGCCAGTAGGGATTTGCTGCCTAGTTCAAGAGATAACATCTTCAAACAATCCCGGATATCATGTCCATTGGTGGCGGACATGACAGTTGCCTGCTGGACCACAGGACACAAACTCCGCCCACTGCATATGGTAATCTCAAACCTTTAAGGACAAGAGGAGTGGGCAACATATTACTTTGCAATGTTTTGACTATCCTTCTGGTCCGTAAAAGGTTAAATAGGCTCATGCAGTCTGCCTGCTTCGGTTAAAAAAAAACTGCCACCAGCTGTCATGTCCGCCCCCATCAATACGATATCCGGGACTGATTGGAGATGTTATCCTTTGAACGAATGCAATGTGCAAAATTCATAGTGGTCATTAGGATTTTCTGACCCTAATAAGGTAAATAGAGGTTATTATTCGGACCTGTTTGTGTTCCTTTTATACTACACCTCAGTCTTGTCCACTTCTCCTTCATTCACCTAGTAATGTATAGGGGCTATCAGCAGTCATGGTCCTACCTGATCCTATAGGCCTTCCTGTCATCTCCATTGACTCACATTCCATGTCTGAGGGTTACATATGGTACCTGTGGGCTCCATTCATTGTTTCTGAAGTCAACAGTGGAAAATGAAGCTCTCTGATTGGTTAAAACTCCTGCCCCAGAGCTCATTAGTGATTATAGACACATGTATTCAGGTTTACGTGGAATTTCATTAGTGTTCTTCCATCCCCAGTATGCAGCGAGAACAGATCTTAGCTTTGGGGAGTCATGATGTTGACCCCGGACCACCAGAACATCACTTCACCATCACTGACCCCGAATTACAGACTCAGTCAGGACAAGAGCTAAACCGACTGCGTGAAGATAAAGCACGGCTGGAATCCCAGATCCATGATCTAAAGGAGAAGGTCCGTTCAGGTCCCCAGGGATACAGCGGATATTTCTAATCAACAAAATAACAGCTTCTGCCACAGACATGACCTACAGGCTCTTCAGTTTATATCAGTATCATCCTTTAAAGGGATAGTAATACTTAAAATGTAAAAAAAAATATGATGTAGGGTTTATCCCCCTGAGTAAAACAAGAGTACTCCCACTGCTGTAAGGTGTTTCATTCAAAAGTTATTAATTTTCAAAGTTGTAGGTGCAATATCACAGTGGCCTAAAATTGTACAGTGGTGCTATTGCTACACCATCCTATGGAGATTTATGGTGCCGGGACCAGATCTGTCCATAGGATGGTGTAGCAACAGCGCCACTGTACAATTTCAGGCGACTGTCATATTGCACCTAAAAAATTCAACTTTGAAAATTAATAACTTTTGAATGAAACACCTTTCAGCAGTGGGAGTACTCTTGTTTTGCTCAGGGGGATAAACCCCACAACATATTTTTTTTACATTTTAAGTATTACTATCCCTTTAAACTGGACCTGTCACCTTAAGTAAATTTAGTTCATTTTAAAGAGGATTAAACTCGGCATATATATTGCGGTAGCCATTTGTTTGTAATACAAATAGTTTTATAGAAATTGAAGTTTATTTGTTAAGGGAGCATCTGGCACTTTATGCTAATTAATTTCTATGCTTGGCCAGTATTACCATTCCCAGTGATATGAATGACTCTAGGCAGAGTCTACACCCTGGGGGTGTGTCTAACAGCACAGCAAGGGGTACGACTGAACTGGAACATAACTAATTAACATAATGTGCAGGAAATTAGCATAAAAGGGCCACATGTGACATCATAACATGGTTAATTTCTCAAACACTATATATTTTACAGAACAGTGACGAGTCCAACATATAAATAGATTTTAATTCTCCATAAAACTAAACTTGTATTAGGGTGACAGGCCCACATTAATGCAGAATATTAGCCTCATTTTTATTTTTGCCCTAGATGGTTTATACTTTGTTTTTTAACCCTTTAAGAACCAGAGTGGCCATGCGTTGCATGCCCCTCTGGTCCTTAAAGGGTCAAAGGAATATGTTTAAGGGTAAAGTGGAGCAATTCTGGGGAAAACCAATTGCACCGTAGTTCCCCAAATTCCCATCAATTTAAATTGTGTTTTTAACTGATTGTGTGAGAGGTCTTCAGTGCTATGTAATGTGTTGGAGATCTCTCTAGCTGTCAAGAGGTTAAAGCCCCCTTTAAATAAGTGTGACTGTTTATGTCTCCCTCTATGGGGCAGTTGGTATGCCTCAGAATTGAACCTCTTTGCCTTTATACATAAGGCTCACTCAGTCTAAAATACTAAGTGCTCTTATATGTTGTAATACTCACAGATAGGTATTTAAGAGTTACCATACGTGAACAGAAGCAGGCTCAGGGAAGCAGTTTCCCTTTGCACTCACTTCCTGCTGTGTCCAACACAGTACTGTACAGTACAGCCTCCTGACCAGGAAGTGGGGAGTGCAATGGTAAATTACTTCCTCCGACCTCCTGAAAAAAAGCACATGCGCAGTAAAATATATGGCAAATTCTATCAAGTTATGAAAAACGTGATAATTAGTGAGTTATAATATGTTCCTTTATCTAAAAGCCACTTCTATTTAGAGAGTAATGTCCCTGTAACACTTTGAGAAAAAGAAAGGTGTCCAAAGCAACATTTTGCCCGTGCCTCTGGCACTTAAAGGGTGAAAGGGTACTGGAGCTAATTATACTCGATCTCTTCTATTTGTACAGAAGTGGCTGAGTGACGCTGGAACAGCCAATCAGCAGTAAGTATTTTCTGAGTTTATGTTAATATCAGGAACAGTTCTGAATCGTTTGGTGCGTGTGTGGAGCCGAATGTAGTAACTAGTACACCCCCTGGCAATCAGAGAATTAACCCTGTCAAGGACAGTGAAGGACAGTCTGGATGCACACGTACTGTTGCATTGTAACATTTTAGTCAAATGTTATCTAGTTTATTTACAGGAGCAGTAACGTTTTATTATGAAAAACATACATTGTAGGGATTTTCCAGGTACTCCCACTGCTGGGAAATGCAATATTCAAACTTTATTACAGTTTAAGCTGTTGTGTTTTTATATTAAACTGTTAGCAACAGTGCCACCTGGTGTTCAAATGGTTTTTTTTTTTACCACATTCTATGGGAGAGGTGAGCCACTGAGTACAGTTCTCCACAGTATGTGATAGTAATAGCAATTCTTATTCATTGCTGTTATATATTTGGAACTAAGTATCTCACAGCAGAGGGAGTACTCAATAATAAAAACCCTATATCATTGAGTGGTGTAAAAAGCCCCTTTACTGATCCTTTACCTTTATAAGGACCAGAGTGGCATTCCTGGGAATGCTCAGGGTTTGACTCTGAGACTTTTTGAATCAAATCTAAGGCGGAAGGGCCACATTGTCAGGGTGATAAAGTCCAGAGTTACCATCTACATGATCTGCACTAATTAACTGCTTGATAGTTTCTAAATTGGTTCAATTTCTACCAAAAAGCCAGAGAGAGAAGTCCTGCTTGTCTTGTTTGTGTGCAAGCAGTGATATATAAATTATAGCTTGTTATACATTAATTGAGGACTAACTGGAGATCCTCTAAATTACAGCAAGCAGGGACATATCACGTGTAATCTACATTATGGAGAGAGCTGATGTTTAGTATTTCATCTCATTTTGAAGGTTCCCAGGTAGGCAGAGGGGTGTGAAATGCAATGCACGATCCTCTGGCCCTTGAAAGTTTAACCTGTTTGTGTGCAATGTGTTGCATATCCCTCTGGCACACAAAAGCTTAAAGCGGAACATGCATATTAATGTGTTCCCCAAATCATTTTTTTACATAATATTAAGAATATACATACTTGTATTATCCTTAGTAAGTCTGGCATTATTTAGATATCAAACTTGTTTGGAGACTCACAGGCAGACGACAGTGCAGACATCTTGCCAAAGAGATATCTGTGCGCCTGCGCTGTCTATCCCTGTCTCCTCTATGACTGGCAAGGGGCAGTGGCATTTTACTTTAAAGGAGCAGTAAACTTTTTTTTAGGAAAACACATATTTTAGAGAGCATTTCCTGCTGAATAAAACAAGGCCACTCCCATCGCTGTCAGATGTTTTATTCAAAATTTATAGCAGTTTAAATAAACAGGAAGTGAATTTACTGTGTTTACTTCCTGATAGTTCTAACTGACAGGAAGTGAATTTACTGTGTTTACTTCCTGATAGTTCTGACAGGAAGTGAATTTACTGTATTTACTTCCTGATAGTTCTAACTGACAGGAAGTGACTCAGCAGTTTCTATCACATTCTATGGAGAACTGTATGTCACTGACTTTTCTGACTTTCCTCTCCATTAGAATCTAACAGGAAATCTAATTAGAATTTGACCACTAGAGGGCACTGCTAATGTAAAAAAACATGGGTTTAATCTGTAATAACTCTGGAAATATAAATCTCTCAGCAGTGGGAGTACCCTTATTTTACTCAATAGGAAAATCCCTACAATATATATTTTTTCATAAAAAACATTTACTGCTCCTTTAAGGTACAGATAGGGACGGACAGCGCAGGCGAGCAGATTCCACTACATCAAGATCCCTGCCGGTGAGTCTCCAAAGAAGTTACATTTCTAAATAATGCTGGACTTACTAAGGATAATACAAATTTTTATATGCTTAACACTATGGTAAAAATGATAATGGTGGCACTTTAATATTCACGAAAGTTCCACTTTAAAAAAAAAGTCACATTGAGACTAGTAGTTTTTAAAATTCTTGTTATGTCCCCACTTGCCCTGAAACAATATTTTAAGTATGCCAGACTAAGTGCCTTACCCAAACTGCCAGGGCATCAACTGGGCACTCTGCATTAGGAGTAATAAAGAAGGAAGAGAGTCCTTATCTTACCTACATAAGTAGGATTCCGTCATACAGCAAGCAGATGCGTCTGTTTATACTTTTTGCATGGTGTCTGCAGTTGCTTGTGTTTACACATCCCATTTTAGGTCTGGATTTAGTTCACATCCCTTCAATCATAAAAAATAGACATTATTGATCTAAATCAGAGCTGTCCAAGTTCAGTCCTCAAGGGCCACCAACAGGCCAGGATGTAAGGATTTCCCTGATTAATCACAGGTGAGTCAGTCACAATGAATGATCCACTGATTAACTCACCTGTGTGTAATCAGGGAAATCTTACACCTGGCCTGTTGGTGGCCCTTGAGGACTGAACTTAGACAGTCCTGTTTAAATGAAGAAACAAAAAAACAAAGGAGGGGCGCTCCTAGTGTAATATATCCAGGGCCGTATGAACCACCACGAATAAATCACCAAACTCACAATTTGAAAGACCACTAGCTAGTAGTCAGCCAGATGGATGGAGGATTCTTGACTGTCCCCACTCAGTCACTCCAATATAGGATACTGGATGCTGCTACCCAACAGAAGTCAGGGATCTTGAAAAGGACCCCTGGAAAAACAAGGAAAAGGAAACCAGAAGGGGCGCAATACCAGACTTACAGTGTAAACTGATACACAGCAGTAGAACCGATACAATAAATGAGGACACCGGTTGGACTCTCTGACGACCGGTTAAGCAAGCAGGGGATATACAAATCTGCCCTGCTACAGATATACTGCTCTCCGGATAAAATACAGACTGGAACCAATTGTATACATAAAAAACTGACAATTTAATAAAAAAACATATATGAATTCACAAGAATATAAATGTAACTTCAAATATATGAGCCCCAACGGTAAAAACGTTTCGAAGCGCCGCTTCTTCTTCAGTCGCGAGAAGATCGGGCTAATATAGTTATCAGCGTGCTCAATGTCACATAATATAAAACATATATCTGTAGCAGGACAGATCTGTATATTCTCTGCTTGCTTAACCGGTTGTCAGAGAGTCCAACCGGTGTCCTCATTTATTGCGAGTATCTGTTCTACTATTTACACTGTAAGTTTGGTATTGCGCCCCTTCTGTTTGCTTTTCCTTGTTTAAATGAAATTAGCTGCAGAAAGAACCCCAGTTATCACCCAGTCTTGTAAAATTTCCCAAGATGGTAAAATGTCATTACCCGGCTACAAATTAAACAGAGTTGAAAGGCAAAAAAATGGTAAGTCTTTCTGTAGATAAGATAGAGTTCCCCTTTAATGGTGATTCCTTTATTTCCCAGTGTGGGACTCCCTGGGAAACTGAATGAAGAGAGTTGGGCAGAGATTAGAAAACAGCTGCGGGAATTCACCCATAACACACAGGTAAGTACCAAACGCCACCTGATAACCCTCTGTGAGGCTGATTTCAAGGAAGAAGTGGATTAAAGCAACCACACCGTAGGGGATAAATAAACACTCCCCAAATTTCCATTGATACAAATGGCTCTTTCAACCCCTTGAATGCTAGAGAGATCTCTAACACATTGCATTCAAGGGGTTAAAATCTCAGTTTAAATCAATAAGGATAAGGGGATATTTTCAGAAATGGCCGTCTTTACTTTATCAAAAATAAACTCAGAAGATAAATACACGTAACTATATCTTCATAGAACAATTGATTCCTTTGCTTTCTGGTAAACCAGACACAAAGGCGACATTATACTTTACAAACATTTCTTTCTAAAAATATGCTAAAATTGTTTTTAACCCCTTATCGATGTATGACGTGCCAGGGCCATCACTCCGGTCCAGATATTAAGGACTAGTGATGGTCCTGCAGCGTCATGGAATTCTGGAATGGCTGCACGACTGCACACTGCTCTGCCATCCCAGAATTCATTGCAACCCCCCCCCCAAAAAAAAAGTGGTCCTTAACGGCTGCCCACCACCGAATCAGGTGGTCTTTAATTAAACAAAGATCAGAATTTCTAAATAACCATTTTTGAACATAGGCCCATCACACTGTATTGAAAAGTTATGTTATTTGCGTATTTTTACTTTTATTGAACCAATAAATCTTTATTATAGATGAGGCTGCAGGTGATGTGATTTTACCAGTGCGGAACTGAAACCACAGCTCTGTTACGATTGGCTTATAAAGCCAAGAGCCAATCAAAATAGAGCTGTAAAGTTGAATCCCAGTTAGCATTATGGCTTCTTCATGAAGGCAACTTGGCTGTGATCCATTTTAGCACACGCCAATTTACTTGTGTTTAAGTGACAGTGATCTTCCTTTTTGACTAACCTTATGACTCACTAGACCATGTTTGGGCATCAGCCAACAGTATATGGTGACATCCACATGGGGCCAGCATATGTGACTCATCTCCGCCACGCCACACCTATACAGGAGGACTGCCAGGGGAATCCAGGACATTGGAAGTCAATCAAAGTTACAGTCATCCACATTTTTGACATTACATATTCTACAAGTGCTTTTTTCTTTTTCACTGTCGTCCAATACAGGTCACTGGTACTCTGGGAGGCGTAAGTCCCCTTTAATAGGCAGGAACAACTATGCAAATGATTTGCAAGGGGCGGAGCCTCCCCTCTTACTTAAGCCACCTTCTGGCCAGAGCCACTTAGATTGATTTGTTCCTGGAGTGCTTTGCACACCAGGTAGAGAACATCTATGCATCTTAGTATTTTATTATTTTTTATTCAAATATGGAATACCACCATTAGGAGGGTGACCATGGCTGTGAATTGCCCTCTTTAAAGTGGCTGGTGCAGCTTCCAGGGATTTTCTGTGGACCTTATGCCCTGAAGAGGGGACAGCTTGTGTTAAGCAGCTTCCCTACTGGGGAATTTACCTCTGGTTCTTTCCCACTTCATCATGGTCACCTGAAGACAGAAGTCCTGCAGGAAAGGTGAGTCACCCATTGAGTGCTGAAGGTCCACTTGTCCCCACAGTGTCCCTTTGATGGGCTTGTATTTGGGAGTTTCAATACACTCCAGCACTCATAGGGTGTTTTGATTGCATTATTACTGTTTTATGCAATTTCTGTGGTATTCTCTGGGTTTTGGAGCTTTGTGTATTCGTTTACTTATGTTTCTTATGTGTTTCATACTTGTTTGGGCACTTTTTAATGTTTTCTTAAACTTTATTAAAAATGGTGTTCCGCGCCTTTAAGCGCGGCTTTTTCCCGCTCAGACGCAAGGGCTCCTTTACTCTCTATGAGAATTCACAGTGTGGGACATATCTCTGGAACCGCTTGTCACAGCAACTTCAGAGAGGGCTCATTTTAATGCTAGGCTCCTGCTCTATCATCCGGAATGTGTTTTATTTATGTGGGGTGTTCAGGGGGGCTTCGGGCACTGTTTGGGGTACTTGTGAAGGGAAAACTACATTTCCCATGAGCGCCTGGTTCGCGCTCGTTTCTGATTGGCTGTCATGACGGCCGCCATTTTGTGGAACTTTTCCTAAGCGAGTACACTACGCAGGGACCGAGCCTTCTCTCTCCTCAACAGATTAACCCTTCGCTGACCAGATAAGTCCGAATTTAGACATTTCTGGGGTGAAACTTTCATCATTTACACTTTTTCTGGGTGATAGTGTTATTAGTGGGGTATATTGACGCTGTGAGCATGTCTACTTCACTGGAGCTAGGGGCTAGACCCAAGTCTAAGGAGGATGGGGGGTCTGCTACCCCCATGGCGTTTTGCTCCTCTTGCCACATTGGGCTGGCTAGCGATAATGTGGGGGATCTATGCCCTAATTGTACTGGTCAAGATAGCAACCCTGGGCTTCCCAGCCATGCTATTGAGCCATCTTGGGTGAGGGAGTTTAAAGCTGCCACTAGGGATCTCAGATCCACGCTTCAACTCTTTCCCTCTCAGATACAGGGGGCTCTCCAGGTCTGGCAGACCCCCTCTACTATCAGGACCTCCCTGCCTAAGCCACAGGGGGCTCCTGATGTAACTGATTCTTCTGAAGAAGAACTCTTGCAGGATTCTGATGCTGAGGAACGTACTGTTATTGAATCTAACAGATCCATTGGGGACCCCTATGAGTGTGACCCTGAAGTTTCGGCTGAGGGTTTGATCAGAGCGGTTCTGAATACGCTCAACCTTCCTCTGACTCAGGAATCTACTTATGATCCTACTGATGTTTTTCAGAAAAAGCAGTCTAAGCCAGTTGTTTGTTTTCCAACTAACCCTACTCTTGCCCGTCTAGTCTCTGAGGCATGGAAGAATCCTGATAGATCCTCCTCTGTCTCTAAAAAGTTTGCTAAACTGTACCCTTTTCCTGAGACTGAGCTGGCAAAATGGGTTCATCCTCCCAAGGTGGATGCTCCTGTTTCTAGACTGTCCAAGTCTACCGCTTTGGCTGTCTCTGATGCCTCTGCCCTGCAGGATTGGACGGATAAAAAGCTAGAGCTTTCTCTTAAGTCTATTTTTGCCTCCATTGGCACTGCCATGCGTCCAACCTTTGCAGTGGCGTGGGTTAATAGAGCCATTGCGGCCTGGACTGAACGACTGACTGACGCAGTTCGCCAGGATGCACCGGTATCTGAACAGTTGCAGCTTCTTGCTAATATCACTGAAGCTCAGAATTATGTTGCTGACGCTGCCTTTGATGCTGTGCGCATGATGGCGAGGGCCTCCACTTCTTCTGTGGTGGCTAGACGCGCCCTTTGGCTGAAAATTTGGTCTGCTGATACAGCCTCTAAGAAAGCCTTGCTTTCCTTGCCCTTTCAGGGGAATTTGCTTTTTGGGTCTGAACTCAAAGAAATGATCAGTGAGGCTACTGGCGGTAAAAGTACTCTTATTACCCTCAGTTTTTAAGAAGAAGTTTCCAGCCAAACGCAATCGGTCCTTTCGTTCCTTTCAGACTGAGACACGCTCCTCGGCCCAAACGGGTCCTCCCACTACTCGCTCCTCCTCCAAGCCCAAACAGTCCTGGAAGCCCAAAGTTGCCCCCAAGGCCAAGACCTCCAAGACTGCTTCGGCATGACTCGCCGAACCCGGGTCCGCATCCGGCTGTAGGTGGTCGTCTCCGCATCTTTCGCCGGACTTGGGAGGAGTCAGTGGCGGACCCATGGGTTCTTCAGGTGGTGTCAGAGGGATACAGGATCCCTTTCTCCTCCCTTCCTCCTTTTCGGTTCCATTTTACTCGTCCTTCTCAGGAACCCACAAAGCGGCGTCTGTTCGACGACGCTATTCAGGATCTCTTGGACAAAGAGGTCCTGGAGGCGGTTCCTCAGGGGGACACAGGTTCAGGATTCTATTCCAACCTGTTTGTGGTAGCCAAAAAGGACGGAGGGGCTCGTCCCATTTTGGATCTCAAAGATCTCAATGCCTATGTGGTGACTTCCCACTTCCGCCAGGAGTCCCTGCGCTCTGTGATTGCAGCAATGTCTCCAGGGGAGTTCCTTGCCTCCCTGGACCTTCAGGATGCTTATCTTCACATCCCTATTCATCCAGAGAGCAGGCGGTATCTCAGGATTGCCTGCCACAGGGGACACTTTCAGTTTGCAGCGCTCCCCTTTGGGCTGACTTCAGCCCCTCAGGTCTTCCAGAGGGTGTTAGGCTCCTTGATAGCGGTGCTTCATCAGGATGGGATCAGAGTGACCCCATACATGGACGATCTCCTACTGAAAGCCTCCTCAGCGGAGCTTCTCCATCAGCAATTACAGAAGTGTATGCACACTCTGAACCGTCATGGCTGGATCCTGAACCTGGACAAGTCGGACTTGGTTCCATCTCAGAGGCTTCTGTTCCTGGGTCTCCTGTTCGACACTCGCCAATGCATGGTGTTTCTTCCAGAGGATGTGCCTCACCAGATAGCCGTCCGAGTAGCTGGGATTCTGGACATGGACGAAATTCCGGTACCGAAGTTGTCGTCTTTAGTGGGGAAGTTCATTTCCACGATCGAAGCAGTACCATTTGCCATGGCCCACTCCAGGGAACTTCAGAGATTTGTGATCCAGACGTGCAGGAATCATCCAGATCATCAACATCTGGCCGTCTCTCTACCTCCTCATGTCGAGTCGAGTCTGCACTGGTGGTTGGATCTTTCTCATCTCCTGAAAGGGAGATCCTTTCTAGTTCCTCGTTGGACCACAGTCACAACGGATGCCAGCCTTCGGGGCTGGGGTGCAGTCTGGGGTCGCTTCAGTGCTCAGGGGAAATGGGGTCTGGAAGAATCCCTTCTCTCCATCAATGTTCTGGAACTTCGAGCTGTCCGGCTTGCCCTGAGGCACTGGGAGTCTCAACTGACCGGTCTTCCGATCAGAGTGGAGTCCGACAACGCCACGGCGGTGGCTTACATCAACAGGCAAGGCGGCACAAGAAGCGGTTCCGCCTGGTGGGAAGTCAAGGATATTTTGTCTTGGGCAGAAGATCACGTGCCTGTCATATCTGCAGTTCATATTCCAGGCGTGGACAACGTCATGGCAGACTTCCTCAGTCGTCACACCATCGACAGCGGAGAATGGGCTCTTCATCCAGAGGTGTTTCACATGCTCGCCCAGCGGTGGGGGATGCCTGTGGTGGACCTGATGGCTACCAGACACAACAGGAAGGTTCCGGTGTTTTGCTCCCGGTGGAGGGACTCCCTTGCTCTAGCAGTGGATACCTTGTCGATCCCTTGGGATTTCTCCCTGGCTTACATCTTCCCTCCTCTTCCTCTATTGATCAGAGTTATCCAGAAGTTGAAGCAGGAGCGTTGTCCTGTCATCTTGATCGCTCCAAACTGGCCTCGCCAGTCCTGGTATCCGGAGTTGATGGCCTTGTCAGTGTCGTATCCGATCC
Organism: Rhinophrynus dorsalis; assembly: GCA_037306005.1. NCBI lineage: Eukaryota > Metazoa > Chordata > Amphibia > Anura > Rhinophrynidae > Rhinophrynus > Rhinophrynus dorsalis. The sequence continues at coordinate 17,000,112 of CM074725.1, forward strand.
CGCTCCCTGCCCGTCCGGATCTACTTCTCCAGGGTTATCTGTGGAAGGAGGATGTTCACTCTCTCCATTTGATGGCATGGCGGTTGAATCCTCGATTTTAGCTAAGAAAGGATTTTCTCCTTCTGTGGTGTCGACTATGCTTAGTGCTCGTAAGCCTGTGTCCTCCAAGATCTATCATCGCATATGGTCAACCTTTGTTGCATGGTGCACTGATAAGCAATTGTCACTTGAATTCCATCTTCCCACTGTCCTGGCCTTCTTGCAGGACGGTGTTGATAAGGGGCTCAGTCTGAGTTCCCTCAAGGTTCAGACCTCTGCCTTGTCTGTGTTTTTCCAGGAAAGGATTGCTATCCTTCCTGATGTCAGGGTTTTCTTTCAAGGTGTGACTCATGTTCGGCCTGCCTTCAAGAGTCCTACTCCCCAGTGGGACCTCAATTTGGTGCTGGGAGTACTCCAGCGACCACCGTTTGAATCCTTGGCTTCCATTCCCTTACGTCTCTTGACTTGGAAAATGGCCTTTCTCTTGGCTATTGTTTCGGTTCGCCGGGTAGCAGAGTTACAAGCTCTGTCTTGTAAACCTCCTTACCTGGTGTTCCACAAGGATAAGGCTGTGCTTCGCACTACCAAGGAATTCTTACCCAAGGTTGTGTCCGAGTTTCACATCAATCAGGAGATTGTGGTTCCCTCTTTCTGCCCTAATCCTTCATCTGACAAGGAACGAGATCTCCATTTGTTGGATGTGGTGCGTTGCCTCAAGTTTTATGTTCATCGCACCGAGTCTATCAGGAAGTCTGACGCTCTATTCGTCATTCCTGAGGGGCCTAGGGCAGGGAGACCGGCTGCCAAGGTTACTATTGCATCTTGGATTAAAGCTACCATCCGTGAAGCTTATACGTTGCGGAATAAGCATGTTCCCTTCAGGGTGACTGCCCATTCCACCAGATCTATTGGGGCCTCTTGGGCCTACAAGAATCAGGCATCTGCTGATCAGCTGTGCAGAGCGGCCACTTGGTCCTCTGTGCACACATTTTGTAAGCACTATCGAGTTGATGTACTGGCTTCGGCTGATGCCAGTTTTGGAAGGAAGGTCCTGGAGGCAGTTTTGCCTGTTTAGGTCTTCCGCTCTGTGATCCTTAGTGCTTCCTTGCTGTTGAGCCCGGTTGGCTCTGGTTCCGTGTGCTGTGTTAGTTCAGGGATTGTTTCCCTTGGTTGGTGTCCGTTGACACTTACAGTTTGGGCTATGTAATTAACTGGTTTATAGCAGTTCTAGCGACTTGGGCCTTGCGCCTGGTCCTTGCCTTACTTCCCGCCTCTGGGTCAGCTCAATGTTTGTACATCCCAGAGTACCAGTGACCTGTATTGGACGACAGTGAAAATAGGATTTTAGTCTTACCTGTTAAATCCTTTTCACTTAGTCCATACAGGTCACTGGTCTCCCACCCTGTCAAGGGACCAGTCTTGGCTCTCCTGTGGCATTCAGTGGGAGACCGTTGGGGCATGCTCACAGGAGTCTTTCTTTTTGCTTACCTGAGGTCAGTTTTAGGGTCTCAAATCAATCTAAGTGGCTCTGGCCAGAAGGTGGCTTAAGTAAGAGGGGAGGCTCCGCCCCTTGCAAATCATTTGCATAGTTGTTCCTGCCTATTAAAGGGGACTTACGCCTCCCAGAGTACCAGTGACCTGTATGGACTAAGTGAAAAGGATTTAACAGGTAAGACTAAAATCCTATTTTTTCATCTTCATATACTTTTTACACATTTGTGATCCTGACAGTGAGCTCCCTGCATTTCTCTGTTCAGAAAGATTTCTGACAGGGAACTGCAAGAGCAGAGTTAATGATACGATGTAACACTATCCTTGCAGCACTCAATGCCTTGTATATTGTATTTTTTTATTCTGAGATAGTGAAACATTGTATCATTAGACTTCATTTCACAGTCCGTGACAGAAAGCTCTCTGGAAACAGTGATCCAGGGAGCTTAACGTCCAGGACATAAGTGTAAAAATAGTTGAAGATGAAAAAAAATATATAACAAAAAGCATATGAACTTGGTCCTTATGACTTGGTTCAAGTGATAACACCATCCATCAGTCTTGAGTGTCCAAGGGGGCGGACATGATAGATACTGGCAGTTTTTTATACTGAAGTAGGCAAAATGCAATGACACTATATAACCATTTAAAGAGAAGAGGGATGTGCAAAGCATTTCATGAGTCTGAGGACTGATTGAAGAGGTTATATCTTGAACCATGGCACAAGGGCTAAATTCATAGGGGCCATTAGGATTTTCTGGCCTCAGTAAGTGAAGTGAGGTTATTATTCAGTGGTGTTACTCCTCATGTAATGTCTATTATTAACATCTATTTTAATAATACTATCTATATTTCTATTGATATAAAATTCTAAGGGTTTCTGGTTAGCTGTTTGGGGGCGTGCCAGTAGAACTCGCCTCAGCCAATCAACACTGCTTAGCCACTCGCCCCCGTCCTCCACAACCAATCACGCTCCTCAAGTAATAACTGCTTACTCATGTTACAAAAAAAAAAAAAAAATTCAGACCTCCTGGTGGGGCATCAGGACACCTCCTGATACCTCCAGCTACTGATCTCCCAGCCGATTCAGCTGGGAGATCAACAGAGGTGATGCAGGGGAGTGAGAGCACTGCCCCGCTTGGGAATCCCTTTCACGTCTACATGGGAGGCTTCCCTTCATTGACATGACAGGACTTCCCAATCCCGCCCAATTCTACCCAGTATTTCGGGTAGGATGGAAGATTGTTCCCTTGCATCACCTCTATTGATCACCCAGCTGAATCAGCTGGGAGATTAGTAGCTGGGGGGTATCAGGAGGGGCCTGATGCCGCACAATGAGGTCTGATGATAAGAATACAATTAAAGGGGAACTACTACCCGACACAATCTTCACTTTCACTAATTCCCCATCTGGCGACTAGCTGCTTAGTAGCGCTAGTTGCCAGAATAATTACCTTATTTAATAGATTTCTGCTCTCTTCCATGGGCTACATGCAGGACGGAGCGCGGACATCTTCCCATTGTGACATCCGTGCTCCTGCGCTGTCAGTCCGAGCCGGAGCCAAATGGCTCCTAGCAATGTCTACTAGACCCAGTTGGGACTGACAGCGCAGGCGCGCGGACGTCAAAATGGCAAGATGTCTGCACTCCGTCCTGCCTGTCACCCATGGAAGAGGGGAGAAATGTATTAAGTAAGGTAATTAGTCTGGCGACTAGAGCTACTAAGCAGCTAGTCGCCAGATGGGGACTTAGTAAAGGTGGGGTGGTAGTTCCCCTTTAACTCTTTGAGTGCCACAGAGGTATGTCTGTGACATATTTTTGCAATCCTTCCCTACATGGTTGAAGCTGTGTAAGAACTGCTAGTGTGTATGTATATCTTATATAGCAATTCGCTAAAACGTGTGTAACGACGAAGTCATGCGCAGTAGAGACTGACCACGCCGCGGCTGATAGATCTGTATCAGCCGCGGCGCGGACAGTCTCTACTGCGCATGACTGACCCGCGACCGGCTGGCAGTGGCACTGTGGCCCGTGTAACCGGCTCTTCAACTAGTACAGTATATTGAAAATTTGTATTGAAGTCTACAATGAAATCTAAAGATAAAAGCAATGGCAAACACATTTCCTGCAACTGCATGAAGCCCACCTTGTAAAGAACATTAAATATATCGAGTGCTAGGAAGGTATGTATGTAAATATAGGTCGTGTTTGACTACAATAGGAATTGAGAATTCTACAAAAAAAAATATCAGTTAAAGCACCATCTGCTGGACTGTGGAGGAACTATTTCCTCATATAAACAGAGCCTGCAGCCTGTACTTTATTGTGTTCCATGTGTGTATTGTCTGTGTAACGCTGACTCCTTGGTGCAGGAAGACCTGGAGAAGGAGAGGAGTCAGCTGATGTCCAGGGCAGTGGTGGCAGAGGAACAGCTAGCAGAACTGCAGGAGTACGTGGATAAACATCTAGGAAGGTGAGTGGATCTCTCTAGTCCTTAAAGGAGAATTAATAATTCCTAATAATAATAGTCCCATATTTTCCATACTACAGCTAGAAAGTCCTAATAGCCCCCTATGAATTTTGCTGTTGTACCTTTCTTCAAATGATAACATCTTCACTGGGTCCTGCATGTCACATCCATGGAGGCAGCCATGACAGTTGTTGGCATTTCTTTTTAAACTGAAGCAGGCAAAGTGCATGATCCCACTTAAAGGAGCAGTAAATGTTAGCAATGAAAAATATATATTGTAAAATATAAGTATAACAAGGGTACTCACACTTCTGATACATATTTTCAGTATTATTACAGTATAAACATTTCTTACATCAAAAATACCCTCTAATGATCGGATTCCAGTTGGTTATTCTGTTGCATTCTATGGGAGAGGTGAGTCACTGACAAACAGTTCTCCATAGAATGTGATGGGCACTGCTGAGTCACTTCCTGTCAGTTAGAACTCCCAGGAAGTAATCCCTCTGTCACTCACTTCCTGTTCATTAAATTTGATAATTTTTTTAAAAAACAACAGACAGCGATGGGAGTATCCTTGTTTCACTCGGCAGGAAAAGCTATGTCACATATAGGTTTCATTAACCCTTTGAGTACCAGAGGGGTACACAACACATTGCTTTGCAATGCGTTACGTACCCCTCTGGCACTCAAAGTGTTAAAAAAAAAGTTTTAATGCTCTTTTAAAATTAGCATGTACAGTTAACGGGGATTGCGTCCTGTGTTCATGACAGCAACTGGAATCCATAACTGAGTGAAGACGTTAACTTTTGAAACAAAGAGCAAAGTAAAAACGTATAGGTGAAATTAGGATTTTTTGGCCATATCAGGTAAGTGGGGGTTGTTTCTAAGAGGTGTTAGTGTTTTTTTAATAACATCCCTTTTAGCGGAGAATGGAAAAACTCTGTCACTTACATTTACAGAAAGATCTGTCTTTGATACCTATCGTAACGTGACTGATATCAATAAACCCAGGAACTAGAACCAGGAGAGGATGCTGGGAAATCATGTCTGTGTCCCAGAAAGAGTAGAACAGGTTACATCAATATAAATCAGTGTGTTACCAGAGATGCTATAACTCTACAGTGGGGTAGAACTTGTTGGTTCTTAAAGGAAAATGTTATCTTGGAGACCTCTCTGGCATTCAAGTGATTAAAGGGATAGTAATGTATAGATTTTGATCAATTCTTTTACTTACATACTAGTTGAAGAGCCCGTGTACACGGGCCACAGTACCGGCTGGTTGCCAGATCCTGTCGTCTCTGGCCGCGGTGCAGTCATGCGAGGTAGGCGAGGTAGGCGCCGGCCTAGGGTGCACACATACTGGGGGTGTGGGCATGCAGCGGAGAAGAGCTGCACCCGCACCCACCACACCGGAACACAACACAGTCAGGTCTGTGTTGCTACTGCGCTCCTTCATCGCAGTCTCTCTTTAGTAATGCAGAGCACGCTGGGAGTCATGATCTCCCGGCGCGCTCTGCATTAGTGAACAGAAGACGGCGCGGGAGCTACAGGTATGTTATGGGGGCAAGTTGGAGCTGAGGGGGCATAGTGCAGCTGCTGGGGGCAAGTTGGTGTGGATGGGGACAAAGTGGAGTTGATAGGGGCAAGTTGGAGTTGAGGTGGCATAGTGGAGCTGCTTGGGGCAAGTTGGTGCGGATGGGGGGCAAAGTGGAGCTGCTGGGGGCAAGTTGGAGCTAAGGGGGCATAGTGTAGCTGCTGGGCGCAAGTTGGAGCTGGTGGGGGGCATCTCTTACAGGCATCTCCAGACCAGGGGCAGACTGGCCCAGGGGGCAGAGAAAGGACAATCATGAATATTGTAATATATAAGTAGGCGGGGTATAAAGGGGTGGGGCACAAGGGGAGGAGCCAAATGGGCGGCAAAATTAGGTTTTGCCTAGGGTGGCAAAAATCCTTGCACCAGCCCTGCCCGCTCCACAGCTGATACGGAGTGGTCCCAGGAAGGTGCGCAGAGAGGACTCTGGTCTGAATTCAGAGCACCCCATTCTATATCAGCCGTGACACAGGCAGTCTCTATTGTGCATGACTGCAGTGAGCACAGCCATCTCTACTGCACATGACGGCTTCTGACAAACATCCTTAGCGAATTATTATATAGGATGTATATCGATGTGTAGCTTCATAACCTTCAATAACTTTTGCAGTTTTCATTTTATTCTCTAATAACGTTCCCCCTCCTGTCCCTTTTACATAAATAATGCTGCCTCCCCTCAGATCTGGAATCCGGTCAGCGGACCAGACGGATCGCAGTGAGGACCAATCTTCTGTCTATCAGTGTAAGGAAGACCCTGCCCCCTTGATGAAGGAGGGCTGTTTTTTATGCTGAAAGAAGGTTGTCCCTCGTTGTGATCTGTCTGGAGCAGCTTGCTGAATTTGTGATGTATGGAAAAAGGGGGACACTTTATTATTGAATAAAGCGAAAATGGCAAAGTTATAAATGGTTATAAAGCTAGACATTGTTATACAAATGTATATAGAAAAATTGGTCTTCCTGTAGACATTACTATCCCTTTAAATGGATAGTAATACTTGAAAATCATTTTATTTTATATTGTAGCCCTTAAGAAAACATTAAAAATGATATAAGTCTTATCTCCCAAACCTTTATGGTTTGGGAGATATTCACAAGAAAAGTATCCCCCTGAGTGACGTCACTGTTCTAGCTCTCAGATTTGGAATCCGGTCCCAGGACCGGCCCGGCTCTCCAGAAGTGCCAAGATCACAATCTTTAAAAATAATTTCTTCATTGGAATAGGCACACTTTGTACACAGTTCCAATGAAGTAGTTCTTTTTAAAGATCGTGATCTCGGCACTGCTAAAGAGCTGCCGGCTGATCTGTGGACCGGATTCCAAATCTGTCCACTAGATGGCAGATGTGGCTGAAACAGCCAGTAAAAGGGAACTTTTACTTTATTTTACCTGTGAATATCTCCCAAAACATAAAGATTTGGGAGATAAGACTTTTATCATTTTTAATGTTTTTTTAAGGGCTACAATATCAAATAAAATTATTTTCAAGTATTACTATCCCTTTAAAGAGTTTCAGTTATAGGGTTCCACTTAGACTTCATTGGAGAGATAAGTAAAAAGTTTGCTATCTCTGCCCTATAATATCCCCCTCTAAACAACCACACAAGCTGTACGTTTCCCCACAGGTACAAGCAGGAGATTATGCGTCTGCGGAAACTTCTGGGTGATGATGGTCCGAGAGCCTTCAGTGCGGACGCTTCTCACTCATTCCTCTACCGAGCCACAAGGAGAAACAGTAACGAGATGTGAGAGGACGTGACTGGTCCTGCGGACGGACACCGGTCACACCCAAGGGCTCCTCTTCCCAGAGAGAGAATCACCGTCTCCAGTAAATGGGTTTATCTATACGATCGACTGAGAAAGCTCAGGGACTGGACGTTTATAGACTGGAAATGGACCTCCATGTTGGAATATTTAACTCATTCCCATAATCAGGACCTAATTTACATCTCCTAATAATCAGGACCAAATTTACATCTCCTAATAATCAGGACCTAATTTACATGTCCTATTCTCCTAGGCAAGTTATCCTAGATTCCCCAAAGAGTTTAACAGTGCCACCTGCTGGCAAAGTTTTTTTTTTTTTTTTTTTAAATGGGCTCTTTCATGTTTAGTACAATAAGGCTACTTCCACTGCTGGGTGATTTTGTAGACAAACATTATTACAGTTAAAACATTTGTATTTTAAAATACAGCACCGACTACTGTCCAATAAGTGAGCTTCTGTTACTGACTATGGCTCCCCCGTAGTACGTGATAGAACTGCACAATCTGGAGACAAGGGGGATGCACTAAGGTGTGATAAAGTAGAAATGATTTCTCAATTGTGATAAACTCTCCAACTCCTGTGTTATTGTGTGCAGCTAATGCACCAAGATCTCTCAAGTTGGAGAAATCTTAGAGCATAGGCTCCATAGAATAATGTAGGACTTGGAGAGTTTACCTCACCGGAGAAGTTATCTCCACTTTATCACACCTTAGTACATCTTTCCTGTAGTCTATAACTAAATCTCTCCCATAGAATAACATAGGAACTGGAGAGTTTATCTCACTGGAGAAGTTATCTCCTCTTTATCACACCTTAGTACATCTCCTCTGTAGTCTATAACTAAATCTCTCCAATAGAATAACATAGGAACTGGAGAGTTTATCACACTGGAGACGTTATCACCTCTTTATCACACCTTAGTACATCTCCCCTGTAGTCTATAACTAAAGATCTCCCATATAATAACATAGGAACTGGAGAGTTTATCTCACTGGAGAAGTTATCTCCTCTTTATCACACCTTAATACATCTCCTCCAGAATGGAAAATTGCATTTGAATTAAAAATCTGAACTACGTAATAATTTTTTAATTAAAAATCTCCAGGCAGTGGGAAAACCTTTGTATTACTCATCCTGCAACATATTTTGCCATATAAAATACACTGTCCCTTTAAAAGACATTGACAACTAAAAGGCAACTCACGCTCTGTAGGAGAGCTACAGTCAGTGACTATGGTTCTCTATAATAAATAATAAAGTAATAGCAACAGCAATACCTGGAAACCTCAGCAGAAAATTGTAATTTAATAAAATTATAGTATATGTATGTTTTTATAAAATATGTTTACTGCTCCTTTAAGGCAGGGGTGGGGAAACTCCAGCTGTTGAAGACTACATTTCCCATCATACCTAGCCGGGGATGTCGGGTGTTATAGTCCACAAGAGCTGGAGGCTCTCAGGTTGCCCATGCCTGCCTTAAGGAAAGTATTTCACAATAAGGAGAAAAGATATGTGCAGGGTATTGAGTAAATCAGGATAGTCTGCTGCTGGAGATGATTTATTCAACAGTTATTACAGATGAAACTTGAATTATTTTGGGTACAATACCTCAGTGTTCTAAAATTTTACAGTGAAGCCATTCATACAGCAGCCTATGGGGAGGGGCTATTGTTTACTTTACATAAACGTATAACATTGTATTGTTTACATTAATTTACAACAGACAAGCACCATGACCAAAAGGTAATTAACCCTTTGGTTCCTAGAGAGGTCTCTGTGTTGGAGACCTCTCTAGCATCCAAAAGGTTAAAAAATATCCAGTAATGGAGTGGATGTCTGGTGAAGGGACACTGAATTGCTCTGGTCACAATGTGGAATGTGGGTGTGACCAGAACAGCTTAGACCCCTCCCCTCACAATTTAGCACTCCAGGCAGTTGCCTAAGTCATCTAATGGATGTTCCTGATGAGCCTTGTTTGGGTATTTTTCATTAAAAGTTTATTTTTATGTACAGTCTCAACTTGAACTGATTTTGAAGCATTTGAGTGCCAGGGGGTATCCAACACTTTGCAATGCGTAGAACATCCCTCTAGTGCTCCAAGGGTTAAACTGCAACAGCTAAGGAAGGATGCATCTCCTAACAGGAGTACCTTTTAAAAATAAATAAATGTATTGCTCCTTTAAATGGAGAGGAAAAACACCTCTCTTACAAGTACCTGCAGAGGAATCAGCCATCAGTGTGGGTGAAATTGAAGAACAGATATCAATGAAACAAGGATAACTTTATTCATAGTAACAGAGTTGATGAGGCTGAAAAAAGACATGTGTCCATCAAGTTTCGTCACAGACCAATCATCACCCACAGAGACAAAGTAACACAGTAAAGCATTTTACAGTTGTGCAAACAACAAAAGCAGTACAGTTCAGTTACAGTATTACAGTGTGGCACTAACAGTTTAACACTTTAAAAGACCAGATGCGTATGCATTGTGTTATTCCACAATTCGTTCTGCACCCCTCTGGTCCTTAAACATTTAATCAAGGAGCCCAGAACTGACATTTTACCTTTAAAGGGATAGTAATGTGTCACAATAAAATCAGCTCCAATTAATCTTCATAGTATTTGAGTCATAAAGAGTGTTATTTCAGTACTGTCAGAGTTGTAGTACAAGAGTAATTCAATGATAAAGTATCCCCCTCCCGCCCCTTTTACTGATGTAACACTGCTCACCTCAGAGCAGCAAGACTGGCCGGATGGATCGCAGAGAGGGACAATCTTCAATGATCATAAGGAAAAACCTGTCAAAGGGTCAGGGTTTTCCTTATGATCACAGTAAGAAGATTGTCCCTTGCTGTGATCTGTCCGGTCAAGAGACCAGATTCCACATCTGAGGAGTGGGGGCTTACACTAGGTAAAAGGGACGGGAGGGGGATACTTTATCATTCAATTACTCTTGTACTACAACTCTGACAGTATTGAAATAACACACTCCATAGCCCAGATACTATGAAGATTAATTGGAGCTGCTTTTATTATGAAACATTACTATCCCTTTAAACTCAAAGAGTATCAGAGTGGTGTCCACTCTGCAATATGCTGGACATCTCTCTGGCACTCAGACGGTTAGGACGTAATGCAGCTAGTTGAATTGACTCAGAAAAGGAAAACATTGCTCCTATGACAGTGAAAGGCAACAAAATGTATATTTTAGGTCTATGAGGCACATTAGGATTTTTTTTTTTAAATCAATAAGGAATAACTTAGGGAGTGTTTTATTAATAAAACATAAACTCTTCTTATTTTTAAACAGTTACACTATTCTACTTATTCTGGAGACATATATTTTGTAACGGATTGCTGCCACTGTAACCGTTTAAAGACCACGCGGTCTGGGCGTGGGATGCTCTAGAGGGCACTTTTTTCACTGCTGCATTCTGGGACCACAATGAGGTGTGCATCCGTGCTGCCATCGCAGAATTCCATGATGTGCCAGTATCGTCAAGGGTCCTTAAAGCGATGACAGCTTGGCATGTCATCGGGCATTAAGGGTTTAATGGAACAGTGGACAAATCAACAGTATTAAATGGTTTAATTTGGGCCTTTAATCCTGTGAATGCTATATATGTCTCCATTACATTGAGTCCTCTTAGTATCTACAGAGTTAAAAAGCTCCATTTTTATCAAGGGGATTAGGGAAATATTCATGCCCTGTGCAGTTTTGCCCTAAAATTGCATCTCTTTACATAGCTGAATAAAGCCCATGTTTCATTCAATAGTTTGTCATTTAACAGCTACTGATCTCAGCCACATGCTTATCCTCCTATATAATAATTCACTTGGATGTTTGTCAGACACCGTCATGCGCAGTAGAGACTGCTTAAAAGCTTAGAATGCTGGGAGTTCTGTGCTGGGAGCATTCTGTGCGGAATGCTGGGAGTTCTGTGCTGGGAGCATTCTGTGCAGAATGCTGGGAGTTCTGTGCTGGGAGCATTCTGTGCAGAATGCTGGGAGTTCTGTGCTGGGAGCATTCTGTGCGGAATGCTGGGAGTTCTGTGCTGGGAGCATTCTGTGCGGAATGCAGGGAGTTCTGTGCTGGGAGCATTCTGTGTGGAATGCTGGGAGTTCTGTGCTGGGAGCATTCTGTGCGGAATGCTGGAAGTTCTGTGCTGGGAGCATTCTGTGCAGAATGCTGGGAGTTCTGTGCTGGGAGCATTCTGTGCGGAATGCTGGGAGTTCTGTGCTGGGAGCATTCTGTGCAGAATGCTGGGAGTTCTGTGCTGGGAGCGTTCTGTGTGGAATGCTGGGAGTTCTGTGCTGGGAGCACGGAATGCAGGGAGTTCTGTGCTGGGAGCATTCTGTGTGGAATGCTGGGAGTTCTGTGCTGGGAGCATTCTGTGCAGAATGCTGGGAGTTCTGTGCTGGGAGCATTCTGTGCAGAATGCTGGGAGTTCTGTGCTGGGAGCATTCTGTGCAGAATGCTGGGAGTTCTGTGCTGGGAGCATTCTGTGCGGAATGCTGGGAGTTCTGTGCTGGGAGCATCCTGTGCAGAATACTGGGAGTTCTGTGTGAAATGCTGGGAGTTCTGTGCTGGGAGCATTCTGTGCGGAATGCTGGGAGTTCTGTGCTGGGAGCATTCTGTGCAGAATGCTGGGAGTTCTGTGCTGGGAGCATTCTGTGCGGAATGCTGGGAGTTCTGTGCTGGGAGCATTCTGTGCAGAATGCTGGGAGTTCTGTGCTGGGAGCATTCTGTGCTGGGAGTTGTATGTGGAATGCTGGGAGTTCTGTGCTGGGAGCATTTTGTGCGTTCGGCAGGTCTCTACAGCACATCACGTGAGTGAAGGCAGACACAGAGCAGAACCGTCCATTTAACCCCTTGAGTGCCGGAGGGGTATGCAATGCATTGCGTACCCCTCCAGCACTCAAAGGGTTAACATCTACCAGACCTTGGCCCGTGTACATGGGCTTTTAAACTAGTAAACACTATATTTTGCCGGGTATTTAGGTTACATTATTCCCGATGTTCCCTTTTTCTTGGAAGGGGCTGACCTGAAAAAATTATCAGGGAAGCTGGGGTTGAATGGCAAAACCTACACAGCGATGTGCCAACTGTGACACTGTGTCTGAGTGTTGTACGTAAGTCCTGAGCACTAGCAGTTCTGTAGACCAGGAAATATTTGCAACACTCAGACACATTAGCAGTATTGTGCTCCGGACTCATTTATAGCATTCACACAGAGGTAAGTGTATCAGACGAATTCGCTGGGTAGGGATGCCATGGGAAGTCCAGCTCTGGAGGTCAGACAACCAGCCAGACCCTTCAAAGGAGAAGGGATAGATATCACGTACAGGGAAGGTGGGGAGATAACACGACTTAAATATCTGGCAACATATTGTTTTTAAGAGACTGAAATCAGTTGTGCTCTTAACAAGCTATTGAATTAAAGTGTAAACAAACCATGACTATCTTTTTAACCCCTTAATGCCCAATGACATACCAGGACCATCGTGGCTGTACGGGTGTTAAGGACCGGTGGCGATCCTGGCAGGTCACGGAAGTTTGTGATGGAAGAGCTCCACGCCGTGCTGGGATCACTGAACACTTCCATGGGAAAAACAAATGTGCCCTAGAGGGCCCCACCTCCGAACAATGTGGTCCTTAACCCCTTAATGACCCCTGACGGTCATAGCAAGTCACGGGTAGATCTGACTTAATGACCTATGACGTACTATGACCGTCAGGGAATTCTGCGCTCCGTGGCTGCACACCGTTCGGGGAGTCCGGAACAGAAACAAACAAAAAAATGCTTGGTGGTCCTTAAGTGACCACCACGTGCGTGCGCGGCCGGTCCTTAAGGGGTTAAATGAGCCCTAACTTTGATCTCTTCTTCAAAATAATAGGAAGTTATTACCTTCAACCCTTTGAGCAACACAGGGGTATCCAAAATATTGCAACCCAATGTATTGGATGTCTGTCTGGCATTCAAAAGGTTAAAACCCCACACCTCATTTAACACTCAGAGGTTTTGCATTTAATTAAAATCAGAATGCGAGATACATAGTTTCTTCATAAATTGACATTTATGTGTTGGCTGACCCAGTCTGGCACTTTATGCTAATTCTCAGCACAGTATCTGCAAGGCCAGACTTACAGTTTGGTTGTTTGTGCAACGCTAATGCTGTAAACGTATTGAGGTTAGTACGCGCTGCTCTTGTATTTATAGATTTCAGTCTCAGATCTACTTACAGATATGTAAACGCTGTCATTTCTGAGATACCTATCAAGACTGCTATGGTAATGGAGCAATAAAAAAAGTACAATGTGAGGCCCCAGAGGACATACAGAACAGTATATTGTAGAAAACAATAAAGAATGTTTACATAGACTTGCACAGAGTATGTGGTATTTAAAGGGATAGAAATACCACAATAAAAGTTAGCTCGGAGTATTACTTAAACATTTTTTAACATGTTGCACTATATATAGTTACTTACTGATTTGTAGTTCAAATGCTATTGAAGCCGAAAGGATCCCCCTCCTGTCCCCGTTTCCCCTGTGTCACTCTGCCTCTCAGTCTGGTCAGGATGGAGAGCGGCGAGGGACAGTCTTCAGTAAACAAAGGGAAATCCTGTCCTCCTTCCTCAAGGGGGCAGTGTTTTCCTTATACTTACTGTATGAAGATTGTCCCTCGCTGCATCCGTCTGGTCCCACGACTGGATTCCAAATCTAATGGGAGGCAGCTAGAAGGGGCGGGAGGGGGATCCTTTCTTCTTGTATAACATTTGAGCTACAAATCTATAAGACAATATATACAGAGCAACATGTTAAAAAAATTGTAAGTAATACTCGGAGCTAAACTTTTATTGCTTTATTACTATACCTTTAATTTCATTTTTAAGGGTTGGAGATCTTTTAAAATAGCTACAAAGTGACAAGTTGCATATTCAGTTTTAGTCTTTGTAAACTGTAACAATCTGTAACATCTGCAAAGTGAAAGGTGGGTGTTCGTATTGATGCTTTTTTACTGAACATAACGAGAATGGGAAAAAATTATTTTTCAAGTATGACTAACCATTAAAATTCTCCTCCCTGCCGAGTGTTAAAACATTCCTTTACATATAACTATCGCTAATAAATAAAATATATAACTTACTTAAACTTTTGTTAAAATATATATATATTTGTTAAAACTCTAAATTGGTGATCCTTGGGAAATGCCAACATGTCAAGATTTCAGGATTTTCCTGCATGATCACAGATGGGTTGAGTCATTGTGACTGACCTGTCTGTACTTAATTAGAGATATCTTTAAAACCTGACCTGTCATTGTACCCAAGGACTACAGCATATAATCACTGCTCTGAGCTGTACAGAATTGTCATTGTATGTGTACTTGTATATATGTCCAGTTCTGTATATTGGCACAAACAATCATATATATAATTAAAATACAAAAATACATAAAAGGGTGGTAGATACATGCAGCAGCTTCCCAGCAGGAGTGGTAAGGGCTACTCCAGTTAAGGAATTGAGGGATCGCTGCAGTAGGCACAAGGCTATTGGTAGCATGAAATAAGGCCAACAAATTTAAGAAGTGTGGAGGTTGGTGAATGGGGAATTTTTGCAAAAGAAAAAAAATTGGCAATTATTAAAAGCCAGAGTTTCCAATATATTAATTCTCCTTTATGCATATGTCCCTATGGTTCAACGTGTAATGGAATAGGGGCACTTAGTAGGAATTTTTGGCACTGCATTATCACCCGTAAATAATAATAACAATAATCTCAAGGACTATTACACTTTTTCCGTAAATCAAGTAAGAGCAATTTGGAGTCAAACCAACTGCTCCATAGGAGGAAATTAAAATTCCCCATTGGTTTAACTTGGACTTTTAAGAAGATAAATACTAGAGAGTTTTCCAGCCATTCATTCACCAAGAAGCAATTTAAGCCCTATTTAAGGTGAGTGCTGCCAGAGAATAATAATTATTATTATAATAAAAATATAATAAAAATAATATTTTAATCTGCTGTTAAACATTTAAGAATGTGATGTTTTCAGTTACATGATAAAATGCAACCCTTCTGAAGTTATTAGCTTCATCCCCCTCCCCTCATCCCCCTCCCCTTTCCCTGACATCAGTCATTTCGGTACAAGAGGAACTGATAAGGTCAACCAACCAACAAACATACACGATTCAAATTCCAGGTCTAGAAGTGATTTTATTGCACCCTGAACACCAAATATAACACAGCTAGTTTGCAGGATGCGGTAAAATGACTTTGACATTAGGAACTCTATCTCAGTTAGTGGTGCACTGTCTGAGCTCCTAAGCTGACCTCAGAGAAAGGGGAGAAAGTGAGGAGAATAAAACTTTAATAACTTCAGAAGGGCTGTATTTTAAAATGGGAGGCAGATACAAGTCACAATCTTAACCCTTTAGGGTCCGACGATCCTGCGGTGTCTGGTCCTTTAAGGACCAGACAGACGCATTCGACGTGCCGTCCCACGTGACTGATCACGTGGGGCGTGACATCGCAGGGAGGACTGAAAGAGATCGCTCCGGTCTTGGAGCGATCAATTTCAGTCCACGGTCCACGGTCAGTCCAGGAGCGCGGTGAGTAAAAGTACGTGACGTACCAGGACCGTCACTGGTCCTTAAGTGCCGGACCAGCGTGACGGTCCGGGTATGTCACAGGACGCGAAGGGGTTAAAGTACTTTAAAATAATGGGTGATTCTGCAAACTTTGAATATCATCAATATTTATGTTGGTGATTATTTAAATGTATATTTTACATGATATCTAGCTTCATTTGTAAGTTTATGAAAATTAGCATTGCTGTCTGTCACAGCCTGGTGTGTCAGATACTAACATTCCACTCTCCCTCCTAACTGCCACTTTTTACCAGCCAGATACCAACATTCCACTCTCCAGCTTCCTACCAGGAAGTTCTAGCTAATTTGAATAAAGTGACAAATATATAAAGCTAAATATCTTATACACTATAGTTTTACATAAAGAATGGCTACCATAAGTACACATAATTAAGTGCTAGTTCCATTTTAAATGTTAAACAGCAGATTTAAATAAAATTATTTTTATAAATTGCTATTTAAGTCACTGGGAATATTTATACCCCCTCCCGTAATACAGTTGGTCTGCTCTAGAATTGCTCTACTTCAGCTTTGTGCGTATCTGTAAAACAAGGTTCATTCACTCGCAGAGGGTAACTAGCACTGGTAACTGTTCCACCCCTGTCCATGCCCTGCTTCTTACACCTCTGTCTCTTTCATTCTGCCCCCTGTGGCTTGCCGTACCGTCCTGATGTCATACGCCCAGACTCTGTCTGTGCCATCTCCAATGATGTTACTTGGAGTCCATGTTGGGAGGGGAAAGCGCCCGGACACCACACGAGCATCATCAGGAAGTTCTGCCAGCAGTTTAGACTCCAACATGGCTAACTGTGGGGAGATCACAAGAGATGTAATTTACATACGGACCACAAGGGCTGCAGCACCTACTTGTCCACTATCCAATGGCGGCAGGTTGAGTATTAAGGAACCTCTCCCAGAAAGATGGAGCAGTAACAAAATCATTTCCTACCCTGGGGTAATAATACACGGGAGAGAACATAGGTTCAGGTGCAGAACTGACTATAACTTCAACTCTCTCTCTAACCGAGTAGGTTCTGTATAAATATGCTTATTTTACATTTGACATCCATTTTCCCTGACGAAGGTCCCAGTGAGGACCAAAAACGTTTGGCCAGTTTAAGATGTTGCAATAAAGTAACCAATATTGTTGATAACAAGAAGAGTGCTGTCTCATGCTGCATCCTTGGGACACCCAGGCTGAGTACATATATATATATATATATATATATATATATATATATATATATATATATATATATATATATATATAACAAATAATACTATTAGTATTTAAAGGAGCAGTAAACTTGTTTTATGAAAATCTGTATGTGATAGAGCTTTTCCTGCTGTGTAAAACAATGGCACTCTCATCACTACATAGGAATTAAAGGTACTTGCCAGAACTTGAGATACCTTGTTGGGATTGGCAAGCTTACATTCTTTGGCCAAATGATGGACTAAATTCTCAATTTTTAATAGTTTAGCATATATATATATATATATATATATATATATATATATACATATATATATATATATAGGTTTTGGACACATATATACACATTTTTATTATCATATATTCCTAAGTCAGGGCACACATTTACACACAGGTATGGAGGAGCGAAGATTTCTTCTTGGTCTCAGATTGCCTACATGGTGACCATTAAGTGGGCAAATAGAGGGCGATATTTCGATAATAAAGCCTGCCAATCATGCTGTACATTTCCAAGATGGCAGTGCTCTCCATAACAGACGCCACAATCAATCGGACAGTGAATGGGAGACGAGAAACATTTCCTAATGGTAAAGCAGTCCATTTTGGATTGCAACAGGGTTTTACAAATATTGGGGGTGGTGTTCAACATAGGTGATAGTTCTGCTTTAAAGGGATAGCAATGTTTCATAATAAAAGCAACTCAAACTAATCATAGTATTTGGACTTTGGAGAGTGTTATTTCAATTCTGTCAGAGTTGTAGTTCAAGAGTAATTCAATGATAAAGTATCCCCCTCCTGCCCTTTTTACTGATGTAACACTGCTCAGCCAGAGCAGAAGGGAGGTGTCCAGGTAGACTGCAGAGAGGGACAATCTTCAATTAAGATAAGGGAAAAAGCCAAAAAACCTGTCAATGGGGGCAGGGCTTTCATTGTTCTCACAGTAAGAATATTGACTCTTGATGTGAGCTGTCTGGTCTATGGTCTGCATTCCACATCTGAGGTGAGCAGTGTTACACTAGGTAAAAGGGGCAGGAGGGGAAACTTGATCATTCAATTACTCTTGTACAACAACTCTGACAGTAATGAAATAACACTCTCCATGGCTCAATTGCTATGAAGATTAATTTGAGCTGCTGATTTTGTGAAACATTATTATCCCTTTAATCTGCAAAGAATCCAGTACAGACCCATTCAGACATATGTATCAAAACTAATCCCAGAAACAAAGACAAAATTGATGACACACACTCAGATTTAGCCAACAGGAATTAGAAGCATCGAAGGAAGTCGCATTCACAATAATAGTGACATTTAGAGACAGTTCTAGACATGTTTCTTACTGACTTACCACACTGGGAGCCAGAAATATGGAGATGTTCCCACAGTCGTTCAGCCTGACCTGCACACAGTAGAGAGTACAATGAGAACAGTACACGTGGAGGCCTAGAGGTATGCAATTCTTTGGAAAGGAATGAGTTTCAAAACTCTGTTCCTCAGGGGATTAACTCTTTGAGTACCACTTGCATACCCCTCTGGTACACAAACGATTAAAAGAGTAATACACTTATTATTACAAAAGAAAACAGAAAAACACGTTGAGGTACAGTGATCTGACCAATATGGAGAAATTGTAGAATGAAATAACTGCATGAAATTGATTTAAAAAAAGGCCCATTACTTATAGCGTAACTTTTTATTTGATATAGTAGTTGAAGAGCCCGTTACACAGGCCACAGTGACACTGCCAGCCGGTCGCAGAGCAGTCATGTGCAGTAGAGACTGCCCACTCCGCGGCTGTTACAGAGCTGGACGCTCCGAACTGCGCAGGACTGCAGCACGCGCAGCAGTCTCTACTGCGCATGACTGCGTCGTTACACGTTTTAGCAAATTATTATATAGGATATGGGGTGCTTGCATTTCCGTAAAACAGGTACATTTTTGCTTTGATAAATGTGGTTCATTGTATGGCTTTTCTTGCTGAGTTAAAGGGGAATTATCACCCCTATACCAGTTTGGCTCATAATGATCTTAATATAGCAATTACCTGTAATACTTGTTTTATTTGGGGTTTTCTATGCGTGCTATGGCAAATTTTAAAGTTTTAGAAAGGAGCCAGGACCTTACTTACGCCTCCTCTGATGGAGGAACCCAGCATGTGAGCTAGAGCGATCTCATTGGCCAGAGAGCTCTCCGACTCACAAGCTGGATTGTTCCATCAGAGGAGGAGGTAACAGGGAAGAACTGGGGAGGGGAAGAAACGAAGATTGACAGGCTGCCTGCCGTACAGAGTAGTGTGACATCATGCAACAGAATTAACCCTTTGAGTGCCAGAGGGGTACGGAACGTATTGCTTCGCAATGCGTTCCGTACCCCTCTGGCACTCAAAGGGTTAAAAAGCAGAATCCTCCGAAAATACTGCATTAAAAAAAAAATCCGGATTCAAAATGTATTACCATAGAAGATTTATTTAAGAAGCGGATTACTGGAGGAGAGAGTTCCCCTTTAAGGAGCGGTTAACTTTAATGAAACAAAAGTATATGACACAGGGGTTTCCTTCTCAATAAAACAAGTATACTTCCACTGCTGGGGTACTTCTGATTCATAAGTTATTACATCTCAAATGCATCTTTTTTTTTTCTTGCTTTTAAGTGATAGCTTCATAAAGCTTTTTTTTTATAATGCTTTCTGTGGAAGTATTTGAGGCAATGGGGGTTATGCACTAAGGAGTGATAAACAGGTGATAAAGCGGAGATAACTTCTCCAGTGATATCATTTCTCCAATTCCTATGTTATTCTATAGAGGCTATGCACGAAGATCTTTCCCACTTGAGAAATCTTGGAGCATTGACCCATACAGTAACATAGGAACTGGAGAAGAGATATCACTGAAGAAGTTATCTCCACTTTATCACCTGTTTATCACTCCTTAATGCATCTCCCCCATTGACTACAGCTTTCCGTAGAAAGGTTTAGATACAGCACCAATTGGTGACTGCAATAGAAAATTGAAGTTTCAGTTTGAGCAGCAATGCGCATCATTGTGTTACTCAGCAGGAAAACAATTACAGTACTTGTTTTTTTATTAAAGGGATAGTAAACTCCAAAAAAAAATGTTAGCGAAATGATAGAAATAATAAAAAAACATGTAATGCCCTTATTCCCATCTCTCAAACAGTTATGGTTTGAGAGATGTAAGAAAATAAAGACCTCTGCTCACTCCCCCTTCTCATGCGTCTGCTGTATAGCGGACGTCATGAGATCCTGCTTCCGGGACCAGACAGCGGCTCTTCAGGATTGCTGACATCAGGATATCTAACTATAATTACTTCATCGGAATGGTCTGCAACGTGAGCTTGCAAGCCAGGCACACGTAGACCATACCGATGAAGTAATTATAGTTATATTTCTCGATGACAGCGCTCCTGAAGAGCCGCCGTCTGGTCCCAGAAGCAGGATCTCATGATGTCCGCTATACAGCAGACGCATGAGAAGGGAGAGGGAGCGGAGGACTTTATTTTATTACATCTCTCAAACCATAACTGTTTGAGAGATGGGAATAAGGGCATTACATATTTTTTTACTATTCCTATCATTTCGCTAACAGTTTTTTTTGGAGTTTACTATCCCTTTAAAAAAAACAGTTTATGGATTCTGTAAACTGTTGGAAACAGCACCCCCTGGTGTCCACAGAGTTCACTTGGTGACCAAAAAGTTGTTCTATTGCATTCTGTAGGAGAGGTGAGTCACTGGCTACAGTTATCAAAGAAACAGCTTGTCGTACAAGCGCCTACTCTTTTTGATAGTTTGAGCTGGAATAACATTTGAATGAACCAATTTCCAGCTTAATACCCTTGTACTCAGTACAGAGAACCTTACAGCATCATTTTTTTTGTTTTTCTATATAATAAACCATTACTGATCTTTTAACCCCCTGAGAAACAGAGGCATGTGCAATGCATATCTCTTGCTAGGGGTAATTGAGGTAATTGGGAAACTCGGCCTTAGGATACCAAAATGTTGACTTTACTAAGATACAATGATCACACTGTTGATTTCACTGAAACTGCAGGGGATTTACCATACTGCTGCGTTACCTTCCATAGATCCTCCCGCTGGTAGGACACTTTGCGGTGGCAACCTGCCTTCCAAGAGTAGAAGTAGGAAAGGCGTATGAGCCAGGGGTTCAGCTCGTAGCCAATGGCAGGTTGGAATCCACGTCTGGCTGCCTCCAGGACCTCAGAACAAGAGACAGGAAAGTTAGACAACGGCAAAATGCCCAGCTACAAGCAGGAAAATGGGCAGTGTGACCAGGCCTCATTTTTAAAGGATCAGCTAAGTAAAACAAGGACCCATCTGCTGTTGCAAGTTAGTCCCTTACTTAAACTGATAGTATTACTTCAAAATTATTATCCCTCATATTGTAGCCCTTAATAAACTGAGTTAAATGACACCAGCGGCATCTCTCAAACCTTTATGGTTTAAGAGATTGCCGCTTTCAAAGCCTCCTCTCCCCTGCTGTCAGCGTTCTGCTGTCAGCAGTGGAATCTGGTCCCGGGACAGGCAGAGGCTCTTAAACAGAGTCGATATCTCATTATGGAAGGAAAAATGATTAATTGAAACAGTCTTCTACGTGTGCTTGGGCTCTTCAGCAGAGCCGATATCTCGTTATGGAAGGAAAAATGATTCATTGAAACAGTCTTCTACGTGTGCTTGGTAACCAAGCACACGTAGAAGACTGTTTCAATTAATCATTTTTCCTTCCATAACGAGATATCAGCTCTGCTGAAGAGCCTCCGCTTGATTCAGAGACCGGATTCCCCTGCTGGCAGCAGAACGCTGACAGCAGGGGAGAGGAACCTTTGAAAGCGGCTATCTCTTATACCATAAAGGTTTGAGAGATTCCGCTGGTGTCATTTAACTCAGTTTATTAAGGGCTACAATATCATACCTCCCAACATTTCAAATTGCCAAAGAGGGACACTTGTGTTTTAGGGGGTGTTGCTGGGGGCGTGGCTGGTGGGTGGGACATTACCGAGAATTTTTAGGCTATTTCAAGACCTATTGATACTTCCTTTTGTAACCTAATAAATGACTTATAACAAGATCTAAGTATTTTATTTACACAAACTAATGTATAAACACATATACTGACATTTAAACAAACAATAATGTGAGTTTTATTGCTGTAGAGCAATATGATACACTTATATACACACCATGCAATCTTATCACCTAAAAAGAGGGACATCAGGGTGGGAAAGAGGGACAGAGGGATTTGGGTCCAAAAGAGGGACTGTCCCTCCTAAAGAGGGACACTTGGGAGGTATGCAATATGAGGGATAGTAATTTTGAAGTAATACTATCCCTTTAAAGGGAAGTGATACCTTGAAACAATGCAGCTCTGATTGATCCTCAAAAAAAGAGGACCATGTAACGCTTTATTTTAATATGCTCCGTGTTGTAGTTCAAAAGAAATTCACTGGTAAAGGATTCCCCCTCCCTTCCCTTTTACATCCTGTAAGCCGCCTCACCTTAGATGTGCAATCCAGTTGTGGAACCGGACAGCGTGCAGCGAGGGACAATCTTCATTCATAGAGCATAAGAAAAACTCTGACAAAGGAGGGCAGGATTTTCCTTACGCTCAGTGAAGATTGTCCCTCGTTGTGCTCCATTCGGCCGGCTGAAAAGAGGCAGTGCGTTGTGGGTAAAAGGGGAGGGAGGGGGATCCTTTAGCAGTGAATTCATTTTGAACTACAACACGGAGCACATTGAAGAGTTACATGATCCTTTTTATAGGATGATCAATCGGGGATGCATTTGTTTCAGGGTATAACTAGTCCTTTAAAACAGTAAAAACGTTCTCAAAGTGGTGGATTTTATTATCCAATTCTATGGAGAACTGTAGCCAGTAGCTGAGTGCCACAGAATAATTCATGGGCACAAGGTGCCAACATTAGTTTAGTATAAAAACAGCAGGCGGAACAGTAGTAACATCATTGAAGCAACTCTGAGCAGTGGGACAAACCTTATTTTATTCACCAGGAAAAGACCTAAAATATATAATTATTTCATAAAAAAAAGGTTATTATTAATGCAGGAATCTTATGAAAATGTAATTCTGTAGGGCCGCACAGGAATGACTGCAGACTGGCAGCGTGCGCTTTAATAAGAATCCTGCATTAACCCTTTGAGTGCCAGTGAGGTATCCAACTCATTGCGTTGCAACGTGTTGATACATCACTGGCACTCAAAGTGTTAAAGGGGAGGTCTGATCACATTATACAAGTAAAACTACAAGGACCAGCATGCAGTGCAATAGACATTATTATCAGGTGTACAAGGAAAACTACAAGGACCAGAATGCAGTGCAACATATATTATATTATCAGGTGTATAAGGAAAACTACAAGGACCAGCATGCAGTGCAACAGACATAATATTATCAGGTGTATAAGGAAAACTACAAGGACCAGCATGCAGTGCAACACACATTATTATCAGGTGTACAAGGAAAACTACAAGGACCAGCATGCAGTGCAATACACGTATTATTATCAGGTGTACAAGGAAAACTACAAGGACCAGCATGCAGTGCAACAGACATAATATTATCAGGTGTATAAGGAAAACTACAAGGACCAGCATGCAGTGCAACACACACAATGTGCAATCTCTTTGGATATTAGAGAGCTGTCCAACACATTGCTTTGAAATTCATGGGAGACTTCCCCAGGGCCCAAACACTTAACATGTCATTATCTAATGTATTACAGTGCTAGCTGGTACAGGTCAGTTAAAGGACAATCATCATGGGGGGAGTCCTGTGGGGCTGTTGGTGGGGGTGATAAATGATGCAATTTGTATCAAAAGTGGGCAGGGCTTAATCAGAAGTGGGGGTGGGGCTTAAGAAACAGTACAAACTTAGGTCAAATACACTGGGGATGGAGGAGAAGTAGGAGGGAAATGGAAGAAACATACAGGGCAAGAGATGAAGTGGTAAGAATTTCAGTAGAAACTCCCCACATCCGGAGGAATCAGCCTCTGCTCTGGAGACAGACAGAGTGAAAACCGGAGTCTCCGAGGCAAATCCGGAGAATTCCCATCCATGGTCATACACTGTGGCTCTCCATACTAAGTGGTGGTGATCACAATAGTCTGAGCTGTAATAACATTGAATTAATCATCTCCAAGCAGTTTGGGTGCCCGTATTGTATTAAAAGAATTACAATATGTGTGTTTTCACAATTAAATATTACTATTTTAATCACAGGTTAATGGGAACGGTAATGGAAAATGTGGCTGTAAATAGGTTTAGCGCCTTAGAAGCCAGAGATATCTAAAACGTATTGCAATGGAGACATCTCTGGCACCCACAGAGTTAACAGAAATCTATTTTCTTACGATTCTGCCGTCACCAGAGCCCAGATCCACCATCTTTCCTGATCGTCCTTTCAGTAGCGTCATTACATTTGACACTTGTTTGGCGCTGGCTGGCATATAAGGCACCTGGAACATGAGAATTCCATGTAATATGTACATTATATAGGATGTTCAGTGGTTAATCTCACTTGTTTTAAAGGGATAGTAATACTTCGTTTTAACTTTATTTTATTTTGTAGGCATTAAAAAAACATGAAGAACGATATAAGTCTTATTTCTCAAACCTTTATGGTTTATGAGATATTCACAAAGTATCCCCCTCCCGCCCCTTTTACTGATGTAACACTGCTCAGCCAGAGCAGAAGGGAGGTGCCCAGGTAGACTGCAGAGAGGGACAATCTTCAATTAAGATAAGGGAAAAACCTGAAAAACTTGTCAAGGGGGGCAGGGCTTTCATTGTTCTCATAGGAAGAAGATTGTCCCCTGCTGTTATCTGTCTGGTCTATGGACTGCATTTCACATCTGAGAAGAGATGGCTTACACTAGGTAAAAGGGGCGGGAGGGGAAACTTTGCTTGTGAATATCTCTCAAACCATAAAGGTCTGAGAGATAAGACTTATATCATTCTTCATGTTTTTTTTATGCCTACAAAATAAAATAAAGTTAAAACGAAGTATTACTATCCCTTTAAAGGGATAGTAATGTTTCATAATAAATGCAGCTGCAATTACTCTTCATAGTATTTGGGCCATGGAGAGTGTCATTCTAATATTGTCAGAGTTGTAGTTCAATATAATTCAATTACTAAAGTATCCCCCTCCCATCCCTTTTACCTAGTGTAACACTGTTCACCTCAGAGCAGCAAGACTGTCCGGATGGATCACAGAGTGGGACAATCTTCAGTGATCTTAAAGGGATAGTAATGTTTCTTAATAAAATCAGCTCTAATTAATCATCATAGTATTTGGACTTTGGAGAGTGTTATTTCAATTCTGTCAGATTTGTAGTTCAAGAGTAATTCAATGACAAAGCATCCCCCTCCCGCCCCTTTTACTGATGTAACACTGCTCAGCCAGATTAGAAGGGAGGTGCCCAGGTAGATTGCAGAGAGGGACAATCTTCAATTAAGATAAGGGAAAAACCTGAAAAACTTGTCAAGGGGGGCAGGGCTTTCATTGTTCTGATAGGAAGAAGATTGTCCCCTTCTGTTATCTGTCTGGTCTATGGACTGCATTCCACATCTGAGAACACATGGCTTACACTAGGTAAAAGGGGCGGGAGGGAAAACTTTCCTTGTGAATATCTCTCAAACCATAAAGGTTTGAGAAATAAGACTTATATCGTTCTTCATGTTTTTTTAATGTCTACAAAATAAAATAAAGATAAAACAAAGTATTACTATCCCTTTAAGGAAAAACCTGTCAAGGGGGGCAGGGTTTTCCTTATGATCACAGTAAGAAGATTGTCCCTTGCTGTGACCTGTCCGGTCAAGAGACCAGATTCCACATCTGAGAAGAGATGGCTTACACTAGGTAAAAGGGGTGGGAGGGGGATACTTTATCATTCAATTACTCTTGAACTACAACTCTAACAGATGAAATAATGCTCTCTGTGGCCTAAATACTATGAAGATTAATTGGAGATGCTGTTTTTGTGAAACATTACTATCCCTTTAAAGTGTAAAAAAATAAATATATTGTAGGGTTTATCCCCACGGGTAAAACACTGCTGAAAGGTGTTTTATTCATAGTTATTACAGCTCAAACTTGAAAATCTTTAGGTGCAATATCACGGTGGCCTGAAATTGTACAGTGGAGCTTTTGCTACACCATCCTATGGAGATTTATGATAAACTAACCAGAGCTGTCCATAGGATGGTGTGGCAATAGCGCCACTGTACAACTTCAGACCACTATGATATTGCACCTAAAAAAATTAAAGTTTCATCTGTAATAACTTTTGAACAAAACACCTTTGAGCAGTGGGAACACCTTTGAGGATAAAAACTACAGCATATTTTTTTTTTGTTTTACATTTTAAGTATTACTGTCCCTTTAAAAACATAGGAGATAATGAAAAAGTGTTTAAACCCATTTTATATACCAGGCAAACTCTACACTAAAATTAACACTTTAAGTGCCAGGATACCTCTCTGGCAGTCAAAGGGTTAAAGGAGAACTAACACTTCCTAATATACCCTCCACTTACTTCACTATGGCCAGATAATCCTAATGACCCCTATGAATATTGCCTTTGTTCAAGAGATGACATCTTCGATCAGTTACATGGCTGTTGTATCACATAAGCGGGACCATTGAACCTCAAATTGTGCTCACTGCACACAGTAATCTTACCCCTTTGAAGACCAGAGGGGGTGCAAAGCATTGCTTTGCCGGTCTACATCTCTGGTTGGCATGTCTCCCATTTGCTGCTACCGCCTGGTGAAGGCGTTGAAAGTGCCAACTAGTGGGAGAGACATGGTACCTCCACACATGGTACCTAAGGGTGAACAATCTAGAGAGATTGCAGTTTGGGAACGTGTGCCGTAAACCTCATGGGATATTACAGTGGAATGAGGACACCCACTCATGTATGTGGGAGCCAATGCTGTCATGATAATTGGCCATATGTATCACACTATTATCCATAATATTTATTATTATTATAACAGCTGTTTCATTGGGTACAGGATATCAATTTTGTAACTCTTTCACTGCCATGGGGGTGTACAATGCACTTCCCTACGGCACTGAAAAGGATAGGAAGCAATGCTGTTTTGTGTTGCTGAAATCCAGGTGCATCGTCTTCTCTCACCCACTGGGCAAGTGGTGATCAGAGAGAATGTGATCAGGATTCAGGGCTGTCATAATGCTGGTGATGTGTGAGGGAGGGCATCCATTCCACAGTCATACCTCCCAAGTGTCCCTCTTTTAGACCCAAATCCCTCTGTCCCTCTTTCCCACCCTGATGTCCCTCTTTTTAGGAAATCAGACTGTGTGGTGTTTATAGGTATATCATACTGCTCTACAGCAATAAAACTCACATTATTGTTTGTTTAAACGTCACTATATGTGTTTATAAATTAGTCTGTGTAAATAAAACACTTTAGTCTTGTTCTAAATCATGTATTAGGTTACACATGGAGGTGTCAATAGGTCATGAAATAGCCTAAAAATTCTCAGTACCCCTCTCTTTCCCTGACCCTCAGCTCCCCCCCTATTTCTTTCTGTACCCCCCTTCCCTTACCCCCCCTTTTTTTCCTCTCCCTTTCCCTCTTTTATATGTTTTTACTTTAATTAAAACTCAATAAAATACGTTGACAATAAAAATTCTCAGTAATGCCCCACCCACCAGCCACGCCACCAACAACACCCCCTAAAACACAAGTGTCCCTCTTTGGCAATTTGAAATGTTGGGAGGTATGCACATTGCCAGCATTATATAACAATGACAAACTAATGAGGAAATTCTCCCCTCTATCCTTGCATACTTAAAGGGATAGTATCACATAAAATGTATCCCTCTGAGTAAAATAAGGGTACCCCCGCTGCTGAAAGGTGTTTTATTCAAAAGTTATTACAGCTCAAACTAGATTTTTTTTTTACATACAGTATATCAGACGCCTAAAATTGTACAGTGGCGCTGTTGCTACACCATCCTATGGAGATTTACCATCAGCTGATCATAGGATGATTTAACAACAGCGCCACTGCACAATTTCAGGCCTAAGTGATACTGCACCTAAAAAAAATATCAAGTTTGAGATGCAATAACTTGTAAACAAAACACCTCTCAGCAGTAGGCGTACCCTTGTTTTACTCAGGGAGATAAACCCTACAATATATATTTTTCACATTTTAAGTATTGCTATCTCTTTAATTCTTAGTGCACATTGTAATGCGTGCCTGTATTGCCAATGCCATATCCAGACACACACTGCCATATCATCGAACCATAGCGCACACCCCCCGGAGTAATTCTGGAGTAAACCAACTGCATCACAGGGGAGAAATAAACATTCTTATTGATTTAAATTAGGATTTGAACCCCTTGAATGCTAGAGAGGTGTAGAACACATTGGGCAGCAATGCATTAAAGACCTCTCTGGTATTCTAACAGTTAAAAACTCTATTTAAATCAAAGGAATGTGGAGATTTTTTTTACATGTTCCATATGATGCAGTAGATTTACTCCAGAATGACTCCTGTTCTTCTTAACCCATGGAAGACCTGAGATATGTACAACACAACTCTTAAGAGGGTTGGATTAATCAATGAAGTCCTTTACAATGCTAAATCAACCCACAAAAGGGATGTACCTGTAACTTTAGTGGCACCTTCCTGAATCCAGGCATGAGAATGAAGGCCCAGACAGAATAAGCTGCCAGGCCTGTGGCTCCCGCTATCTGCAGAAGGCCCCATCCTCCAACCCGCTTCCCCCCTAACTCCGACAACACCTCCTGTGCGCCATCATCATCCATTCCTGCAAAGAAGAATATCTGTTAGTCTTTAATCATATGACAGTTCATGAAGATATTACTTAAGATTATATGCTGGAACCATCAAAATGAGCTGACCCTCAGATCTTTGAATTAGTAATCCTTAACGTTCCCCAGGATGTAGAATCTCGGTGATACGTCCCCATGTATGCTAATCAAAGGGTGCTTCAATCAAATAACCCCTCATATGATACAAGCAGGGATTCTCCCTCTGTCTCCCACAGACAAGGAGGACTTGTGTATCCTTTATCATTCCTTTACAAATTACATATGAAATACTCAGGGCCGGATTTACATCTCAGGAGCCTGTAGGCACAGATATCTGAAGCGCCCCCCCCCCCCACGGCCATCTCCACAATGTTCCAGATCTCCATATTGCCCTCACATTGCCCCCCATCACCTTCACATTGCACCCCATCAGCTCCACATTGCCCTCATATTGCCCCATCATCTAAACATTGCCCCCCATCAGCTCCACATTGACCCCATCAGCTCCACTTTGCCCTCATATTGTCCCATCATCTCAACATTGCCCTCACATTGCCCCCCATCAGCTCCACATTGACCCCATCAGCTCCACATTGCCCTCAATTTGCCCCATCATCTCAACATTGCCCTCACATTGCCCCCCATCAGTTCCACATTGCCCTCATATTGCCCCATCATCTCAACATTGCCCCCATCAGCTCCACATTGACCAGCTCCACATTGACCCCATCAGCTCCACATTGCCCTCACATTGCCCCCCCCATCAGCTTCACATCGCTTGCCCCCCATCATCCCCATATTGACCTCACATTGCCCCCATTATCACCAAATTACGCAATTCTCTCCCCCACATCCGTTTCCTGCCTCCCTGGTGGTCTAGCAGCTGGAGAGATCTGTGCTTCTGTACAGACCTGCAGCTGCTGGAGCTCCCGCGCAGTCTTCCCTTTAGTAATGCAGAGCGCTGGGAGATTTTATCTCCCAGCGCTCTGCATTACTAAAGAGCCGGGAGAGCTCAGCAGCAAAAGGCACAGCTTACAATGCGGCGGCGGGCGGCAGGCGCCCCTCTGTAGTGTGCTCCTGTAGGCAGATGCCTACTCTGCCTTATGGGAAATCCAGCCCTGGAAATACTAGTTGAACAGCCCGTTACACTGGCCATAGTGCCACTGCCCCCCAGTTGCGGGGCAGTCACGCGCAGTGGAGACTGCCCGCACCGCGGCTGATACAGAGCTGGACGCTCCTTTGGAGCGCCCATCTCTGTATCAGCCGCGGCGCAGGCAGTCTCTACTGCGCATGACTGCAGCACGCCCAGCAATGTGTACTGCACATGTCACGGCGTTACACACGATTTAGCAAATTATTATATAGGATTAGGTGTACCCCAAAAATTCCAGTTTGTGTGTTAGGGTTGTCTTGAGAAAAAAAATAGGATTGAGAAACACTGATGAAAAGCCCAAATAAAATGTTACTATCAATGGAAGTTGTTTTTTCTTCTATGGGGACAGTTGGCTTACTCTAACGTTCATCCACATCTCTTTTGTGCATAATGACCAATGGCCCATATTTATAAAAGAAAAGTGGAGTTACTCTGGAATAAACCAACTGCACCGTAAGGGACAAATAAAATTCCTAAATTCCCATGAACTTGAACAGCGTTTTTTAATCCCTTGAATGCCAAAGTGGACTCCAATGAATTGCTTTGCAATGCACTAGAAAACTATCTAGTATTTAAGGGGTTAAAAGCCCAATTTAATAGGAATTTTTATATGTCCCCTATGGTGCAGTTGGTTTACTCCTGAATAACGCCAGTTTACTTTTATACATATGGGCCATTGGGTCATACTTGTCCTAGCCAAAGAGAAGCAATTTTGCATCAAATGAACAGCAAAAAAGACAAAGTAAAAAAAAATACATATTGATTTAACTGGGATTTTAACTCCTTGGATTCTAGAGATCCCTAATACATTGCTTTGCAATACGTTGGAGACCTCTCCAACATATAAGGGGTTGAACATGACCATTTGAAATCAAATGGAATTTGCAGATTTTTTCATTTCAACCATATTGTACGTTTGGTTTGCTCCAGAACGCCACCTTTTTAGATTGGTAAGTGCCATACTGTAAAAGTAAAGTGGATTATTTGGAGAGGAAACAAATGAAAAACTTCTATTGTTTTAACAGGGCTTTTAACCCCTTGAATACCACAGTTCGCCAACACATTGCTTCAAGAGGTTAACCTTTTGAGTGCCCGAGGGGTACGCAACGCACTACTTTCCAATGCGCTGCGTACTCCCAAAGGTTAAATACACTATTTAACTCTTTGGGTGTCAAAGGGAGTGTTCAATGAATTGAACATCCCTCTGGCGCTCAAAGGGTTAAGTCAATGTATTTGTTTGTTTTATTTAATCTGTCCTTTATGGGGCAGCCAGTTGGCCACATTATTACTAAATTTGAACACTAGGCCCCTTTAAAGGTCACCCTTTAATCGAGCCGCGGTCCCTTTAAATAAAGGTATGTCACCAGGGTGCCCGTAATCCCTCAGATCACTGACAGCAGCTTGTCTATCACACCGACTGTTATCTATCCCCACTCAACTGTCACCATGGCAACGAGAGAGAGCTGTTGGCTCCCTAGTAACCTCTTACCTTATCGGGGCAGCAACTGAAGTACGTGTGCGCTACTCATCCCTTCCTACCGGAAACAGCATTAGAATACATTTGTTCCACGTGGTGGACAAGCAAAAATAAATATAAATAATATTTCTTACAAATGGAATCTAACTGTATAGTACATGATACTTTTAAATAAAGATTTATGTAAAATTATGGAGCAAAGTGGCATTTTGTGCTATATATAGATTTCCTATATAAGAATATATATATATATATATATATATATATATATATATATATATATATATATATATATATGATATATACATATAAGATATATAAATATATTTATCCAATAACATAAGATTCAAAATTCAGTGGCAGGCTGCCTGCACATACCTCCCAAGTGTCCCCCTTTAGGAGGTGCACTCCCTCTTTCCCACCCTGGCGTCTCTCTTTGTTGGGAGGTCAGATTGTGTGGGATGTAAGTATATCACATTGCTCCAAGGCAATAAAACCTACATAAATATTTCTTTAAACGTCAGTATATCCTATATAATAATTTGCTAAGTGTGTATTTGTCAGAAGCTGTCATGTGCAGTAGAGACGGCTGAGCGCACAGCAGTCATGTGCAGTATAGACCGCCCGCGCGGTGGCTGATAACGGAGCGGAGCTCTGAATTCAGACCGTAGTCGGTGCGCAGAGAGGACTAAGGTCTGAATTCGTAGCTCCCCGCTCCTTATCAGCCATGGCGCGGGCAGTCTCTACTGTGCATGACTGCACCGCGGCTGATGCTGGGTGGCACTGTGGCCCGTGTACACCAGCTCTTCAACTAGTATGTTTATAAATTAGTCTGTGTAAAATACAATACTTTGTTTTTGCTGTAAATCAGAAAGAGGTGCAATATGTTATTAAATAATCTAAAAATTCTCACTAATCCCCTGCCCAGCAGCCGCTAAAGTGTTCCTCTTTGGCACTTTGAAATGTAGAGAGGGGTTATGGGCAGGCAGACTCTGGCACTCCACGTCTGGGGGGAGGTGCAGTAAGGTGTTATAAAGAGGTTATACAGTGTAGATCGCATACCTCCCATATCTCTTTAGTAGGGTGACCAGACACGTGCGTCCCAACATTTCAAATGGTCAAAGAGGGACACTTTCGCTTTAGGTAGTGTTTCTGGGGGCGTGGCATTACAGAGAATTTGTAGATCACTTCATGACTGTAACGGACCCTGGGCCGTTACTTGGCGGTGAATAACAGAACTATGAAAGCCCGCAGAGTCACACACTAAAATAGACACTGGGTGAATGGATGGCTTAATACATAGAGCTGTCCTGGGGTACATTCATGTAAAAGTGTATTAAGTTTGGTTTTATGTATTGTCAAAATATTGTATGTGTTTAATTGTACTTGTCCAATTCAGAGGTTTGTGCAATCACCAACTACCAGGTATGCAAATACCTTCCATAGCCTAACATGGGGAATGGTAGGCAGTTCAGTGATTGGTCAAGGGTGGAGCAGGCCATTCAAAAATAGTCAAACAAAGGCAACTACCAGGTATGCAAATATCTTCCATAGCCTAACATGGGGAATGGTAGGCAGTTCAGTGATTGGTCAAGGGTGGAGCAGGCCATTGAAAATAGTCAAACAAAGGCTCCAGCCATTTGACTATTTGCACTGTAGCTAGACCCCCTGTTGTGTCTTAATTAAGCCAATGTGAACTGCAGTCAGACCCCTGGCCTAGTCTCCTAAATGTGTATTCCCTCCAATCAAGTCTTTGTCATTATGCAGAAGTAATCAGATCTGTTTGTACTACCCCTAGCAGTATTGTGGTTGTGAGGTCATTTGCCATTGGCCCTTTTCCCTTAACTGCTATTGGTCCTTTTGTCACCCTCTGCCATTGGCCCTTTGTCTCCAGTCACCATTTGTCTTTTGTTCCCTGTGTCATATACCCATTGTGTCTGATTGGTCCCTGGGCCAAGCCTGTATTAGAATACCTGGCCCTTCCCATCCCTATTGTGGCACTGTATTTGACTGTATAAAAGAGGTGGTTTTTGTTCAATAAAGTGTGTGCAGTTTGAACTTCAACTGGCTCCTGTCTCTCTGTCGCTGGATGGTATCAAGGGACTTCTGTTGTCCCCCATCCTAGGAAGAAATGCTGCTGAAGTAACCGGTGGAGCTGCCTGCTTGTAGCTGACCTCTGGAGGGAGAAACCTGGAACGACGGCCTGAGTCTAACCCAAGGACCTGGGTATCCGTTACACTGGTGGCAAGCGGTCGGATCAAACTGAAACCAGCCCAGCAGGGGGAGATATAGCCGCTGGCTTGACCCCGGTTTCAGCAACGGTTCATGGGATCTTCTCTCTCCCTCCACTGAGGGGGTCCAGCCGGTTACCTATGGCAGCTCTACAACCACAGAGCTATAGTGCACCCAACTGGAGGCGGACGGAGGATCTACTTGCGCTGCGCTGGTCATTGTTGGGAGACAATCCGCTCCCGGAGTGGGAAGACAGTCTGACCTTCTACGTGGAAGAGGAGGTGTATCTACAAGACCGGTACACAGCCTTTCGCCAGAAAGCTGAGCAGCATGGCTACAGCTCGGCACCACTCTATGGCGTCCTGGATGGCTATGGATATGGCGGCCCTGGAATAGAATGGGCGCTCTTGTGGGACGACCACAACTTTGGCAGCAAGGAGGACAGCCGTTTTTGGGATATTCGTAATGCCCGTGAGGAGATGCTGGGTCTCTTTGACGCTCCAGAGCTGGAGGGGGAACTATGTGACCTTGCGGAGCAGGAGTGGCACCTGGAGAGAGCATACCAGAGTCTGTTCCGGAAGATAGAAAGGCATGGTACAGGAGAGGGACCGCGGACAGTCCACCGGTATCCTGCATCATCGGAAGAGATGCCCATGCTGCCCAACCTGCCCTGCCATATCGGCTCTGTCTCCACAGTTGAACATCCAGTCAAGGAGTCCTGCGATCCGGTGATGTGGAGGGTGCAGAAACTGCTGCCGTGCCTAGGACCCAACCCAACAGAAGAAACAGTGGCCAAACTCACGATGGCGGTAGGGCAGCACTACTGTCAAGAACTCTGGCGCCCCAGTTATGACCTCGCCATGGGAAGTGGGACTGAGATCTTTCCCAGTGGCAATATGGATCGTGAACTGGTGAGAGAGGAGCTATGCCTCACCAGCAGTTCTGCCTATTTCCCTGCAAACCC
The DNA here is from genome assembly GCA_037306005.1 of Rhinophrynus dorsalis. Classification (NCBI taxonomy): domain Eukaryota; kingdom Metazoa; phylum Chordata; class Amphibia; order Anura; family Rhinophrynidae; genus Rhinophrynus; species Rhinophrynus dorsalis. Next base: position 17,035,033 of record CM074725.1, read on the forward strand.
TGGCCTGGTGAGTGGGAGCGAGCTCACTAGGGCCTGGGAAAACCCTACGGTGGTGAGTGGAAGAAAACTCATCGACCCCTTGTCAATGGAGACTGCCCTGAGGAATGGGACTGCGGTCTTCCTTGAGGCAGAAAATGGCCCCACGGATGGGGCCCTGGAAGAAGAGAACCCCAGCGGACTGCAGGAGAGCAGTATCGCTGGAGATGGTGTTGTCTCTATGGACTGTGAAATGGTGGGTGAGAATGCGTTCCCCACCAGCCCCCCTGTGAACCCTGGCCTGGTGAGTAGGAGCGAGCTCACCAGGTCCTGGGAAACCCCTGCTGCGGTGGACGACACACCGGTCCCCACCAGCAGCCCCGGTCCGTTCCCTGGGGATGTTGCCCTTCAGAAAGAGGGAAGTGTGCTATCCCGATGCATGCACACAATTGCCAGGAGGATTGGAAAGGTGTTCCCCCTCCGAATGAAAAGAGGCCTAGAAGTGGACGGCCTAGCAGAAGAGGAGCCCATCAGTCCCTGTGGACCCCCTGCTGGAGTGGGTGTGAAAGAACCAACCAGCAGCCCCAAAATGTTGCCCCCTGTGGGGTTGGAAGATGTGCTGGGAGCAGAACTGTGCGTGCTCCCCAAGATTATAAGTGATGCCCCCTTGAGGGATGGGACTGCGGTCTCCCTCAAGGCAGAAGAAAGGCCTATGTGTAATGGCCTACAGGAGGAGGACCCCAGTGGGCTGGGAGAAAACAGTGCCACTGGCCCTCCTAAAGAGATGGACTGTGAACTGATGGGTGAGAGCAAGCCCATCAGTCCCCCTGAGGCCCCTGCTGTAGTGGGTGGGAGAGAACCCAGCAGCAGCCTCAAGATGTTGCCCCTGGTGGGGGTGGAAGATGCCCTGGGAGCGGAGCCGTGCGTGCTCCCCAGGAGTACAAGTAATGCCGCCTTTAGGGATGGGACTGCGGTCTCCCTCAAGGCAAAAGACAGGCCTGTGTGTGATGGCCTACCAGAGGAGGTTCCCAGCGGACTGGAAGAGAGTAGGGCTGCTGGGCCTCCTAGGGATGTGTTGTTTGACCTGATGGGTGGGGAAGAGTGCCCCATCAGTCCCCCTGTAACCCCTGACTTGGTGCGTGAAAGCAAGCACACCAGGTCATGTAAAGTCCTGGCTGGGATGAGTGGGACAGCCGTCCTCATCCCCAGCCCAGCATTTGTTCTGCCTTCCCCTGAGACCCCTGGCCTAGTGAGTGGGGCCACAGTCATCATTAAGGAGCCTGTTTGTACCCCTGCACTGGAGATTCCCACCTTGGTGAGGGGGACCAGGATCCTCACCAAAGACATTTGTGTTGCCCTGTCCCCTGTTGACCCCAGCTTGGTGGGTGGGAATGCATTCCCCATGAGGCCCCTACCTGATTTGACTCAGGAGCGTGGGAACTGCATCCGCTCCTGTCCTTCCGAGGCCCTGGCCCAACTAAAAGGGGGAGATGTGCCCCTCTCCCCACACTTTACTTCCCAGGCAATTGAGAGCCCAAAGAGCCAGTCACTGCAAAGAGATCCCCCTTATAGACTGGCTTTGGACCCTGAACCACTGGCCCCAGACCCAGGAACATGGAACCCCAGCTCTGCATGGAGCATGGCCCAGGAGAGGCCACCCAATTTGGTGCCAGCCCAGACCAAGAGGCACCAGTTTCCAGGGCCCCGGACCAAAGGACCCAGTTCAACTCATGGTCCAGGACAAGGGTCGCACCTGCTGTTTCCTGGCCCAGACAAAGGACTGATGTTTTCCCCTGGCCCGGACAAGGGGCTGATGTTTTCCCCTGGCTCGGACAAGGGGCCCAGTCCTCTCCCTGGCCGAGACAAGGGGCTCCAGATTTTCCCTTGCCTAGAACAGGGGCTCCAGCCTTTACCTGGCCCGGACAAGGGGCTAACATTTTCTCCAGGACCAGGACAAGGAACTCGAGTTTTATTGAGCCACCCAGGAACCGGGGCTAATACTTTCCTCCTGAGCCCAGACCATGGGCTAACCTCCTCCACGCAGGAATGTGTCGGGCTTCCCAAGCCAGCATTCATCCAAGCTGCCTCTGGCTTGGGTCTCGAAGGGGGGGGAAGTGTAACGGACCCTGGGCCGTTACTTGGCGGTGAATAACAGAACTATGAAAGCCCGCAGAGTCACACACTAAAATAGACACTGGGTGAATGGATGGCTTAATACATAGAGCTGTCCTGGGGTACATTCATGTAAAAGTGTATTAAGTTTGGTTTTATGTATTGTCAAAATATTGTATGTGTTTAATTGTACTTGTCCAATTCAGAGGTTTGTGCAATCACCAACTACCAGGTATGCAAATACCTTCCATAGCCTAACATGGGGAATGGTAGGCAGTTCAGTGATTGGTCAAGGGTGGAGCAGGCCATTCAAAAATAGTCAAACAAAGGCAACTACCAGGTATGCAAATATCTTCCATAGCCTAACATGGGGAATGGTAGGCAGTTCAGTGATTGGTCAAGGGTGGAGCAGGCCATTGAAAATAGTCAAACAAAGGCTCCAGCCATTTGACTATTTGCACTGTAGCTAGACCCCCTGTTGTGTCTTAATTAAGCCAATGTGAACTGCAGTCAGACCCCTGGCCTAGTCTCCTAAATGTGTATTCCCTCCAATCAAGTCTTTGTCATTATGCAGAAGTAATCAGATCTGTTTGTACTACCCCTAGCAGTATTGTGGTTGTGAGGTCATTTGCCATTGGCCCTTTTCCCTTAACTGCTATTGGTCCTTTTGTCACCCTCTGCCATTGGCCCTTTGTCTCCAGTCACCATTTGTCTTTTGTTCCCTGTGTCATATACCCATTGTGTCTGATTGGTCCCTGGGCCAAGCCTGTATTAGAATACCTGGCCCTTCCCATCCCTATTGTGGCACTGTATTTGACTGTATAAAAGAGGTGGTTTTTGTTCAATAAAGTGTGTGCAGTTTGAACTTCAACTGGCTCCTGTCTCTCTGTCGCTGGATGGTATCAAGGGACTTCTGTTGTCCCCCATCCTAGGAAGAAATGCTGCTGAAGTAACCGGTGGAGCTGCCTGCTTGTAGCTGACCTCTGGAGGGAGAAACCTGGAACGACGGCCTGAGTCTAACCCAAGGACTTGGGTATCCGTTACAATGACCAATAGAAACATTTTTATGTAACCTAATAAATTATTTAGAAAAAAACAAAGTATTTTATTTGCTCAAAGTTATAAACACATATATTGAATCTTATAAAAACATTAATGTGAGTTTTATTGCTGTGAATCAATGTGATACATTTATATACACACCACACAGTCTGATCTCTGGGAAAGAGGGACACTGGGATTTGGGCCTCAAAGAGGGATGCTTGGGAGGTGTGCACACAACCCCAGTTTCCGGGGACAGACCCCGGATTGAGGATACTGTCCCCGGATATAATTAAAATGTCGGTCAACCTTATGCACTTCAGACCTCTATCCCTACTCTCCGAACACCCAAATCAACTGTGGCAGCGCCCGTGTCCCTTTTCATTCCATGATCAATGACAGACACTTCCAACATTGCACAGTGCGGTACTTTTAGCCATTCTGGTTCTCACATACAGGAAGCTTGTTATGTCTGGCAGAGCTGCCAGCTTCTGGTTCCTCACAGGGGTTAGAAGGGAAGTGGGACAGTTACCAACAGCAGCACAGGCAGAGCAGGGTGGCAGAAGTCTTTACCAGCCATGGGTGAGACCTGGAGAAAAGCTGTCCTTTCTGCACAGCCACAGTCCTCCCTGTGCCAGGTCATCTGTCAAATCACCAGCTTACCAACCGCATCAATTTGCAGTTCCTCTCCAGATCCTACTGCACCTCAGCCACTTCCAAAGATAAAGTTTCCCTGGGGAATATCAAGACCACCCACTACCACCTCCTATACACATGCAAGGTGGGTTTTAACCTGGCAGTCCTGCCAGGGAAGGTAATGACTGTGTAGAGGTATCAGACACATGACTGTGATTGAAAGTCAGATCATGGAGATATCACAGACACAGGTGTATCATCATCGTCATTATCTTTATTAATAATAATATTTTGTAACCATTTTGAGAGCCAGAGGGTTGAATGATAAAGAGGGTTAAAATGGATATCTATACTATAAAAGATAATGAGGTCACGTGACCACAAATTCTACAACCCTGCCTCACACAACCCTGGGCGGCACCCCTGCCTCAAGACAACATACACTGTGAAGAACAATTCTACACACCCCAGGGGCAGGTAGGAGAAGATATACATATCTCCTCTATACTGCCTCAGACTGACATACACAGGGGTATCACTTAGCCCCTCCTCACTATTTTGTTTTTACAAAGAAATACAACATGGCAGATGTATACTGGCAGAAAGTTACAACGGTCTCAACTACTGGCCCACCTCACATTTCCTTACCCACTAAGTCAAACCGCTCCTCCTCACTATTCCAGCCGTCCTGAATGGGAACCGAAATATCAGCAGGGACCCCATGGAGCTGTTGTGAGGTAAATTTGTGGGGTTATATCACTTTAAAATTTATAGATAGTTTTCCAAGAATTTTCTGTAAAATTGGATTTTCCTGCCTAGCAAGGCTATTAGCTGTGGGGCAGTTGCCTCGCACTGGCTAGCTCTGTTTGAGTGGGAATGTGGGGTATATATACCGCTAATATTGCTATCTGACCTTAGTTTCCTGCTAGATCTCCAGAGAGTCCAAATCTTGCCGTCTGCAAGAGGGCTGTATCTGGGTGGTGAGGTGTTTGCCAAACTGGAGGTTTTAATGGAAGAGCTCCGGAGAAAAGCGTTGGCGTGCAGGGACAGCACTTGGCTCAGGGATTGTCTGAGCGCCTCCCCATCTACGTCTGTGCAGCCGGCTGAGGACCCTGGAAGAGATCGTAAGGTGGAAGGTGTCATAAAAAGAGGAGGCGTTAAACACAGCCCTGTGGAGAAAGCTTTCAGATCAGCATTGCGGCCAGCAGAGGGGACGGATTCAGAGCGTTCAAGCTCTAGGGAAGAGCGTCATGACGTCAATGCTGGAGCGCAGACATCGCTTTGCTTTCCAGCAGCCTTTACTACTTCCATGAAGAGGATCCCTTGGAGACCTTATTCACAGGAAAGTTGCATATCTGGGTATCTCAGGCAAGAGAAGAGGAGCAGAGAATCGGAGCAGAAGCTTGCCAGTAGTTCTGGCAATTTTCCTGATCCGCTTTTGATTGTGAGTCCTGAGCAGCAGCCGTGACAAGGCCAGCACCAGCATTTTCAACAGCAGCATGTTCAGACACAGAAGCCTCATCAGCAACTTCAGCATCATCAGCAACAGCCCCAACAGCAACAGCAGCAGGACTCAGGAAACATTGGTGAATGCACTAGTAGTGCAAATGTGAATGCATCTTTAGGGGAAGTTTTGAGCTCCCTGACACGTTTTAAAGCAGCTTAAAGGCAGTAACACAGAAGTCAATGCTTGTGATGCTGGTGTCACGGATTTGAAGACTCTCAGACTTAAGGTTTGGTAAATAACTTAACTTTATTAAAAGTTAAAGGCAGTCCCCGTAGGGTAAACATACATAACAATACAACAGTAAAATAACATATAATAGGTTCTACCGGCCTTGCCTAAATACCGGGCAAGGCAACCCGAGTGACAGTTTTAATGACAGGCTCTACCGGCCTGGCCTATACCGGGTAAGGCAACCGTGAGATGACATATACCGGTTCTACCGGCCTTACCAATACCGGGCAAGGCAGCCCCCACGGAATGCTGAATGTAGGCTCTACCGGCCCTGCCAATACCGGGTAAGGCAACCATAATGATGGTGAATTACAAGGTTCTACCGGTCTTACCAATACCGGGCAGGGCAGCCCAAAGGAGTACTGGAGTAGGCTCTACCGGCCCTGCCAATACCGGGTGAGGCAACCTACAGGATGGTATCGTCAAGGTTCTACCGGCCTCACCAATACCGGGCAGGGCAGCCTGAGCGAGTAGACCAGCTGTCAGGTGACTAAGACAGCATAGAGCATAGAGGTCTTACACAGCAGGAGTCTATTGCCAGGGATACTCAGACAACTGCAAGGAAGTAGACAGCGACTGACCACAGTACTGGATGTTCAGGAGCAAACCAACGTCCGCACGTTGGGACTAATGGTAATAGCGCCACCAGGTTAAATGGAGCAAACCAGCAACCGCACGCTGGAACCAACAATGTATATCGCAACCAGGTTTAGTGGAGTAAACCAGCGTCCGAACGCTGGAGCCAATAATGTATCTCGCAACCAGTTTAGTGGAGTAAACCAGTGTCCGCACGCTGGGACCAACAATGTATATAGCAACCAGGTTTAGTGGAGTAAACCAGCGTCCGCACGCTGGGACCAACAATGTATATCGCAACCAGGCTTAGTGGAGTAAACCAGCGTCCACACGCTGAGACCAACAATGTATATTGCAACCAGGTTTAGTGGAGTAAACCAGCGTCCGCACGCTGGGACCAACAATGTATATCGCAACCAGGTTTAGTGGAGTAAACCAACGAAGTATGATCAGCAGCGAGAAGAACAATGTCGCCAGAGCGACGGCTGGAGCAGGAGATTCAGGAACTCAGTAAGATTAACCCGCGAGGTGCTGGAACACAGGAACACTGGAACTCAGTAAGACTAACCCGCAAGGTGCTGGAACACAGGAACACTGGAACTCTGGAACACCGGAACACTAGCATACAGGAACACTGGAACACAGGATCAGCAAGTACAGCAGGAACAGGCCCAGAAGCCTGACAAGCAGGTCAGGCAGAGTGGAATCAGAAACACCACAAAAGGGCAACCTGGAAGTGCTCAGCCTGGGTTTAAAAAGGCTGTGTGAGGAGGGATAATCACAGACAGCCAATCATGATACTCAGCAAGTGACTGACACTGAACAGCACCAATCACGGGCACCGTGATAGCTGGCGACATAGATGTTACAGCAGCAAATGACATTATACCTATTACAGAGGTGCCTAATTGGGATTTGACTAGAAAGGAAAATGTTCCCAGTGTAGGAGAAGCTTGCTTAACAGAGGCGTTAACGTGTAGCCCTTCTCCTTTTGGGTTTAATTTGTCCTCTCAAGTCAAAGAAAACATTTGGAGGGGGGAATTCTTGGATTTGCTATCTCTGTTACCGGCATCCAAGGATTTTCTTACCAAAAAAAGGGGATGAGAAAACAGATTTAGACAGAAGGAGGCCAATTCCCAGGTCTTTTCATAATTGGTTGCAGGCGTTCTGCATTTTGCTGCTCTGGTATGTTTCAACACGTGGAGATAGTATTGGAAGCATTCATGACTTTTGGTGGTTTTGCCTGGTACAGCTACGATGAACAATTCTGCCAAAAGTTAGCGGTCCCTACTACGGTATCTTGGGGACAAAAGGATATATTTTATGGGTATCCCTTATGTCTCGACAGGCATCAGTTGATTGGCAGAGACAGCCGTTGCCATCTGCTAGTTCTGGGCACAAAAAAGGTGTTTACTGGGCTTTTAACGAGGCCCAGTGCAAGTTTCTTAACAATTGCAAATATAAGCACGAATGTTCGACTTGCTGCGGTCGTCATCCTAATTTTCGCTGTTACAAGAAGCAGTTTGCAGCAAGTCAATTTGTTACAAAAGGGCCAGTTTTCAAAGGCAATAACACCGATTAATCTGATAAGAATGTTGCCATGGCTTGATCATTGCCCAATCAGGGAGATGCCCCCCCATCATCTCCACATTGCCCCCATCAGCTCTATATTGCCCTCACATTGCCCCTATCATCACCACATTTCCCCCCATTAGTTCCAACTTGCCACCATCATCTTCATATCACCCTCACATTGCCCCCATCATCTCCATATAACATATTGCCCCCTCACATTGCCCCCATCAGCTCCATACTGCCCCCATAATCTCCATATACCATATTGCCCTCACAATGCCCCCATCAGCTCCATTTTGCTCCCACCATCTCCACATTGCCCCCATAAGCTCCACATTGCCCTCACAATGCCCCCCATCAGCTCCACATTGCCCTCACAATGCCCCCCATCAGCTCCACATTGCCCCCATCAGCTCCACATTGCCCTCACAATGCCCCCCATCAGCTCCACATTGCCCTCACAATGCCCCCCATCAGCTCCACATTGCCCCCATCAGCTCCACATTGCCCTCACATTGCCCCCCATCAGCTCCATATTGCCTCCATCATCTCCACATTGCTCCCATCAGCTTCACATTGCCCTCACATTGCCCCCATCATCTCCATATTACCCTCACATTGCCCCAGTGTCCATTCCCTACCTCTTCCCTGGTGGTTCAGAGGCAATAAAGCTCTGTGCCTCCTCCTTCTGCACAGAACTGTAGCTGCTGGAGCTCCCATGCGGTCTTCTCTTCAGTAATGCAGAGCGCTGGGAGATGATATCATGATGATGTCATCTCCCGGCGCTCTGTATTTCTAAAAACCCGACGAGGAAGTGTAGCACAGGCACAGATCTGTCTTCATGGGGTCGGGCGGGGAGGTGACTCAAGAGAATTTCATTAAAAAAAAAAAAAAACACACACACACACACACAACATGATCCCAGTGACAGGCGCCCCTCTGTTGGGTGCGCCTGTAGGCAGATGCCTACTGTGCCTAATTCTAAATCCGGCCCTGTGTAAAGCTGAAGCAGGAAATTCGAGTCGGCCGACTCGAGGAGGTTCTTCAGCAGAGCAGAAATCGTGTTATTTAAAAAGAACTACTTCATTGGAATGGTCTACAAAGTGTGCTTGCAAACCAGGAACACTTTGTAGACCATTCCAGTGAAGTAATTCTTTTTAAATATCGCTATTGCGGCTCTGCTGAAGAGTCACCAGCTGGTCCCAGGACAGGGATCTCCTGCTGTCAGCACAGAGCTGATGTCAGGAGAAGGGTTGGGAGGTGGAAACCTACACGGCGAATATCTCTCAAACTGGAGGGGTTTGAGAGATGGTACTTTCTCCAAATACTTTATTTTTGTAACCTGTACAATATTAAATAAAGTTAAATATGGGCATTACTGACCCTTTAATGATCAAATTGGTGATGAATTGTGCTCGGTGTCTTACACTTCATTTGAGGTAGCAGTGAGGCTGGTCAGGACATGTGGCAGGGGGGCGCTCATGGTGAAGACAGACCTCAAATCAGCATTCAGGCTGTTATCAATTCACCCACATAGTTTCAATTCCTTGACTTTTCAATTTCAAGGTCAGCTGTTTTTTGATAAATGTCTTCCCATGGGCTGGTCACTGTCATGTGCATATTTTGAAAAATTCACTGGATTTCTGGAGTGGGTTATAGAGATGCACCGATACCAATTTATTAAGACCGAGTACAAGTACCGATACTTTCTTCAAGTACTCACTGATACCAATTACCGATACTTTTTTTTGCAGTCATTTGCCAGTTTTCCAAGTACCTAAAGCATATTATATATATATGCTTTAGGTACTTGGAAAACTGGCAAATGACTGCAAAAAAGTATAGGTAATTGGTATCAGAGAGTACTTGAAATATACACATACACACACACACACCACCTCTTCTCCCCTTTTGCCTCTTCCTCCCCCTCTTGATTCCCACATTTTGCTTCATTCTCCCCCTCTTGAGTCCCCTCCTTTTGCATTGGCTTTTTCTCTCCCTTTTGATCCCCCTTTCTCCTCCTCCTTGACTCTTGATCCCACCCTTTTGCCTCTCTCTCCCTCCTGATCCCCCCTCCTTTTTGCCTCTTCTTGGTCCCCCTCCTTTTGTCTCCTGATCTTTCCTCCTTTTGCCTCTTTTTCTCCCTCTTGACCCCCCTCTCTGCCTCTTTCACCGCCTGCTCTTGATGTCACATCTTGCCATCTCTTTGCCTGCCTTACCCTCCTCTGCTGGGTGCTCGCTGTTCTCTCGTGAGTCCCAGCAGAGGTCAGCATCTAAGCGTTGCCATGGTAACCCGCGGCAGCGCTACAACGCTGCAGGAGGGAGAGAGGCGACCGGGGAGCATTGTGAGCAGCTCCCCGGGCTCCCTCTCTGCAGCACCGACCCTGACACAAGGTATCGGTGCTGGCATCGGCTGCATTTGCGCGAGTACTCGTACTCACGCAAATGCCGGTATCAGCACCGATACTGATACCAGTATCGGTGCAACCCTAGTGGGTTATTAAATTCAGGAGTGGGCATAATTCAATAATGCACTACCTGGATGATTTTCTTTTCGTGAGGCCAGGGGATTCACTGATCTGTGGTTCATTGTTGGAGAGGTTTCATAGGGTTACTAGAGAATTTGGGATCCCCTTGGTTCAGGAAAAGACGGTTTGTCCAACAACTGAGATTGTTTCCTGGGAATAACAATTGATCTTGTGGAAGTGGAATTTAGGCTTCCTAATGATAAGGTTTGTAAATTAAGACATCAGAATAGCTATTTATGACAGTGCAGGAAAGTAACTTTAAAGGGATAGTAATGTTTCATAAATAAAAGCAACTCTAATTAATCATCATAATATTTGGACTTTGGAGAGTGTTATTTCAATTCTGTCAGAGTTGTAGTTCGAGAGTAATTGAATGATAAAGTATCCCCCTCCCGCCCCTTTTACTGATGTAACATTGCTCAGCTTAGAACAGCAAGACTGTCCGGATGGATCGCAGAGAGGGACATTCTTCAATTAAGATAAGGGAAAAACCTGAAAAATCTGTCAAGGGGGGCAGGGTTTTTATTGTTCTCATAGTAGAATATTGACCCTTGATGTGTGCTGTGTGGTCTATGGACTGGATTCCACATCTGAGAAGAGATGGCTTACACTAGGTAAAAAGGGGCGGGAGGGGGATACGTTATCATTCAATTACTCTTGAACTACAACTCTGACAGTATTGAAATAACACTCTTTATGGCTCAGTTGCTATGAAGATTAACAGGAGCTGCTGTTTTTGTGAAACATTACTATCACTAAAGATTTTACAATCGTTATCTGGCTCATTATTAAAGAAAAGTTTGGCAGGTAGTAAATTATTTTTTAGATTGTTGGGATTTAATACTTGTTCATATAATTTCACTGTTAACCCTTTAAAATGGATCTCTCCCCACTTTACAAGTTATGGTTATTATGTACTTAGCGAATAATTACATAACGTTACTATAAAAAAAAAAAAACACGTTATTTGAGAGAAAATTACAGTTTAAACTGTGCCCAGCATCCTACTTCCGGGTAGGCTGCTCTTGCTGCTAGATATTGATCTCTTTATGGCTCAGTTGCTATGAAGATTAACTGGAGCTGCTGTTTTTGTGAAACATTACTATCACTAAAGATTTTACAATCTACATTAGGTTTGCTAAACTTTGCAAACAGGGTTTTACCAACGGGGAGAGTTTTTTCACGAAGACTAGCAGTGGCTACTTCGGGTTTAAAGTCCCCCTTCTGTCATGTGAGAATTACCAAAAATATGAGGGAACATCTTACAGTAAGGGATTCCTACCTGACCTTATACAACAGTCGGACTTTGTTTCAGGATGAGAGGGTTTTCAGTTCTGATTTAAATCTGTTTACTGACGCAGTGGGCTTCTGGGGGATTTGGAGTGTACTGGGAGGGTAAGTGGTGTGCCCAGCCTTGGACGGATAATTGGAAAGCTTTAGGGTACATAAAAAATTTAACTCTGTTAGAACTATTACCAATTATTGTTGCAATTGACTTGTGGGGGCATCATATTTCTAACAAAAGAATTACAATGTATTGTGTGATAATTTGAGTGTTGTACAGGCAGTTAACAATGTGTCTGCTAAGTGTGGAAGTTTCATCTCTGCTAAGGTATTTAGTTTTAAAATGCTTGTCATTTAATATTTGGGTAAGACTAAGGCATATTCTTGGCTATGAGATTGTTCTGACTCCAGTTTGGCAGGTTTTTTCAGCTAGCGCCGACAGGATAGCAACAAAGACATACCTGCCCTCAGCACCTGTAGGAATTAATTTAGACAAAATGAGTAATTTTATTTGGAATTCGGTTGCAAAAGCCACTTGGGCAGGGTATGATTCTGCTTGGAATAATTGGTTTGAGTGGGCTACCAAGGGTAAGATGGATCCATTGTGTTATATTGATAACCATTATTTGTTATATGTGCAAGAGCTGATTAGGCACAAGTTATCTGGCTCATTATTAAAGAAACGTTTGGCAGGTAGTAAATTATTTTTTAGATTGTTGGGATTTAATACTTGTTCATATAATTTCACTGTTAACCCTTTAAAATGGATCTCTCCCCACTTTACAAGTTATGGTTATTATGTACTTAGCGAATAATTACATAACGTTACTATAAAAAAAAAAAAACACGTTATTTGAGAGAACATTACAGTTTAAACTGTGCCCAGCATCCTACTTCCGGGTAGGCTGCTCTTGCTGCTAGATATTGATCTCTTTATGGCTCAGTTGCTATGAAGATTAACTGGAGCTGCTGTTTTTGTGAAACATTACTATCACTAAAGATTTTACAATCTACATTAGGTTTGCTAAACTTTGCAAACAGGGTTTTACCAACGGGGAGAGTTTTTTCACGAAGACTAGCAGTGGCTACTTCGGGTTTAAAGTCCCCCTTCTGTCATGTGAGAATTACCAAAAATATGAGGGAACATCTTACAGTAAGGGATTCCTACCTGACCTTATACAACAGTCGGACTTTGTTTCAGGATGAGAGGGTTTTCAGTTCTGATTTAAATCTGTTTACTGACGCAGTGGGCTTCTGGGGGATTTGGAGTGTACTGGGAGGGTAAGTGGTGTGCCCAGCCTTGGACGGATAATTGGAAAGCTTTAGGGTACATAAAAAATTTAACTCTGTTAGAACTATTACCAATTATTGTTGCAATTGACTTGTGGGGGCATCATATTTCTAACAAAAGAATTACAATGTATTGTGTGATAATTTGAGTGTTGTACAGGCAGTTAACAATGTGTCTGCTAAGTGTGGAAGTTTCATCTCTGCTAAGGTATTTAGTTTTAAAATGCTTGTCATTTAATATTTGGGTAAGACTAAGGCATATTCTTGGCTATGAGATTGTTCTGACTCCAGTTTGGCAGGTTTTTTCAGCTAGCGCCGACAGGATAGCAACAAAGACATACCTGCCCTCAGCACCTGTAGGAATTAATTTAGACAAAATGAGTAATTTTATTTGGAATTCGGTTGCAAAAGCCACTTGGGCAGGGTATGATTCTGCTTGGAATAATTGGTTTGAGTGGGCTACCAAGGGTAAGATGGATCCATTGTGTTATATTGATAACCATTATTTGTTATATGTGCAAGAGCTGATTAGGCACAAGTTATCTGGCTCATTATTAAAGAAACGTTTGGCAGGTAGTAAATTATTTTTTAGATTGTTGGGATTTAATACTTGTTCATATAATTTCACTGTTAACCCTTTAAAATGGATCTCTCCCCACTTTACAAGTTATGGTTATTATGTACTTAGCGAATAATTACATAACGTTACTATAAAAAAAAAAAAAAAACACGTTATTTGAGAGAAAATTACAGTTTAAACTGTGCCCAGCATCCTACTTCCGGGTAGGCTGCTCTTGCTGCTAGATATTGATCTCTGCCAATGAGATCGCTCCAGCTTACTAACAGAACTCCTCCGTCATCGGAGGATGCAGGGTAGAGTGACGGGAGCAGAGATAGAGCGGCAAACTGCGGCAACAGCAGCCTACCCAGAAGTAGGCTGTTAGGCACAGTTTAAACTGTATTTTTCTCTCAAATAAATTTTTTTTTTTAATAACTTTTTTTTTAAATAACTTTTTTTTTTTTTTTAATAGCAACGTTATGTAATTATTCGCTAAGTATTCTACATAATAACCATAACTTGTAAAGTGGCGAGAGATCCACTTTAACAACCCATGACATGCCAGGACCGTCATGGGTAAACTTCCCTTAAGGATCCATGACGGTCCCGGCACGTCATGGGTTAGATTATAGCAGCGCGCCTCCGTGCAAGCTGCCATCATTCATTGCGGGCTGAGACTGAGCTCTTCGGGACCGGAGCATTCAGTCTCATCGCATGTCACTTCTGCCGGTTCATGTGATTGCTGCAGGAGCGATCACATGTACCGGCTTTTGATTGACTAAGGCAGTGTGTCAAGCACACTGCCTTTGTGTCTGCCCTGTGCCTCTCTCTTCCCTACTATTAAAGTAAGGGAGAGAGAAGCAGAGAGAAGACACATATTGAAACAAAACAATGCAGTAGATGGGGGTACTAACCCCTTCAGTGCTGGTGCTGGGGGCTGGCTGGACGTAGGTCCATTTCTGACCTGCTAAAATCAACTTTTTTTTTTTTTTATTAAATAAAATTAAAAATAATACAAATGTAAAAAAAAAAAAAAAATGTACTAATAAAATAAATATTTTAAGCATAAAAAAAAAAGCCCAATTAAAACTGCCCATTTTGTAGGTATGACTGACCGGGCATACCTTTCATGCAGTCTCCATAAAAATGTAACCCATTGCGCCCAAATAATGCCAAGAGAAAAAATAAAAATGGCATTTTATTACATTTTTTGTTTTACAATTTTATTTAATTTTAATAAAGTAAATGGTGAGTTATCCATGTAAATGTTGTATCAAAAGAAAACCCTATTTGTGCGTTAAAAAAAACAGTATACAATTTATGTGGATGGAATAAAAGCCTTAGAGGGAAAACACTGTTGAACAAAGACACAGTCAAAAAGGTCAAAATTGCTCTGGTCATTAAGTGAAATCCACCTCAGATTTTCCCGGTCCTTAAGGGGTTAAACAGTTAGTCAAAGTTTATTATGCATGGATGATAGGAGACCCATCTCAGTTACTTTGCTACAAGATTTGTTGAAGCTGTTACGAGTAGTGTGGAAAAATGTTTATGAAGCAGTTATGTACAATCATGACTAATCCTATCACACACAAGGCAATAGCGTATACACACCCGGGGTGAAGGGATTAATACAGTGAAAACCTAATCAACATCTGCACCAAAGTGTGACACATCTACCATTTGGCTGGCCTTGCAAATATCCAACAAGTTAACCCGTTCAGGCCCATGTAAGATTGTAGGCCCCCAAGTAACACAGGGGTCCAGCATGTATTACAGTACATGACAACACATTAAACATTCACATAACATCCTATATAATAATTCGCTAGGATGTTTGTCAGAAGCCGTCATGTGCAGTAGAGACTTCCTGAATGCACAGAATGCTGGGAGCACGGAATGCTGGGAGGTGTAGGAATGCTGGGAGTTCTGTGCTGGGAGCATTCTGTGCTTTCAGGCAGTTTCTCCAGTGCATGACTGCGTCGTCGGCAGGACACAGAGCAGGACCAGCCTCTTAACATCACCCAGACCTTGGCCCGTGTACACAGGCTTTTACAGTAGTTTAACATAGAACGGTAGGCAGCTGATCAGAACGATACCTACATTTCAACATGCAGGGAATTTGACATGCCTGACCGTATTTTGTGGCTGCCCAGCCGCCCAGAACTGGGACTTCACCCAGTGCCTTCCAGTCTCTTTTGGGGTATTTTCCATGGCTCTTAAAAGAGCCCCTAGTAACGGGCTATGGTCCGTTACAGCGATATTTCTACTGGCTTTCTTTGGTGCACTACGAGTTAGTGAAATAGTGGCTGGAGGTAAATCAGGTCATAGTTTGTTATTGTTCTAACATGTTACGATTTCTGATCATTTTGTTTCTGTTTTTATCCAAAGATCTAAGACGGATCAACAGCGGAAGGGCGAGTGGATACATACTGAAGCATTGACAGAGTCAGTGGCGTAACAATAGGGGTCGCACCTGCGACCAGGCCCGTCACTCCAAGGGGCCCGGCCGCCCCCTGCGAACCCATCGCCACTCGCCCACAGCCCTGCCTGCAGCAGCTTAGATGATCTCCCGGCGCTCTAGTAATGCAGAGCGCTGGGAGATGACATCATCTCCCAGCGCTCTGCATAACTGAGAACCGCGCGAGAGATGGAGGTAGGAAATGTACATGGGGCAACGTGAAGATGGGGGGGGGGCCCGACAGCAATTTCTGCACCAGGGCCCGGTGGCTTCTAGTTACGCCACTGGACAGAGTGCTTTGTATGTCCAGTTAGCAGTTTGGTTGATTTCATTAGGACTAGGCCTAACGTGATAGGGAGTTTCTATTTACATGAAGATGGTATTCCAGTATCTAAGTATCAATTTATTAGAATTTTTTTCTTTTTGTTTGAATAAGTTAGGTCTTAAAATAGGGGAGGCTACTGAGGCTTTCAGGATGGGTGCATCAGAGGAGATAATCAAAAGGCTGGGCAGATGGAAATCAAACAGATTTAGAATTTACATTCATTCTCAGTTGTTGGACACCACCATGGTGTGAGTAACAATTTATTTTTTTCAAGGTTCCAGGCCGTATGAAATATAGATAGTTGGACACTCCTCAGGGCTGGATTTGCCATAACGCAAAGTAGGCACCTGCCTACTGGAGCACGCCACCGAGGGGCGCCTGCCAATGGGATTCTTTTTTTTTTATTCTTTAAAAAAAAACAAAAACAAACTAGCCACCTCGCTGGCTGCGCCGGCGCCCACTCCATGTTGCCCTCACATTGCAGCCCCCCCCCGTTGTTTATTTCCTACCTCCCCGGCAGATCTGTCGTCTGTGCCTCCTTTGGCACAGTCATGTAAGTGCTGAGCTCCCTCGTCGGCTCTGTAGGAATACAGAGCGCTGGGAGATGACATCATCTCCCAGCGCTCTGCATTCCTGAATAGGAGACCACGCGGGAGCTCCAGCAGCTACAGGACTGTGTTAAAGGAGGCACAGACCTGTCCTGCCAGGGAGGTAGGAAACGGACAATGGGAGGGAGGCAGACAATGTGAGGGCAACATGGAGATGGTGGGGGCAAGTTGGAGCCAAAGGGGGGCATTGTGAGGGCAACATGGAGATGGTGGGGGGCAATTTGGAGCTGATGGGGGGCAACTTTAGGTAAGGACCTGTGAGGGACTGGCACATCATGGAATTCAGTGGTCCCCAAGCTGCTGCACACAGCTCAGTGTGGAAAAAAAAAAAAGCACTGTTCATTAACTGCCGGCTACACGGCTGGTCGTTAAGGTGTTAAACCCTTTGACTGCCAGATGGCTGAACAATGCATTGCTTCTTGATATGTTGTGTACCCCTCTAGCATTCAAAGGGTTAAAACTTGCTAAATATGTTGCTGAAAAATTTGCCAATGTTGAACAATTCAGTGTTCTCTTATGGAAAACTAGTGTAAAAGCCCGTGTACACTGGCCAAGGTCTGGTGAGGTAAAGAGGTCTCCCCACTGTCGGTGCACACGATGCAGTCATGCGCAGTAGAGACTGCCTGAACTCACAGAACTCCCAGCATTCCATGCTCCCAGCATTCCGTGCGTTCGGGCAGTCTCTACTGCGCCTGGCTGTATCGGACAAACATTCTGGCCTTTTATATTATTGGATGAAGTTTTGCTCACAAAAAAACCAGAAAAAACATTCAGCTTTCCTCACAACTTCAATGATCATCGCATATTTTTTTGTTTTCTTTGTTATTTTAAGTTTTCAACTTTTATGCACTTTGATTAGTGTTCTTTCCTTTTTAGATGTTTTGGCATACATAAATATACAAACAATGTTTCCACGTCTGCCCACTGATAAATGCTCAGCAAATATTTCTAATTACCTCATGCAAATTTTACAGATTTTACAAAATTCTACAGGAGTCTCCAAAGCATTGTTCTCTAGTTCCAAAGGGTTAAATTTACATGAGATGTATTGCAGAAGTAGGCATGCAGTGTTATTTATCAAATAATAAAAAAACCTGTTAGTCAAAGGCGATGGTGGGGGGGGCAGGGATACAAGTATAATGACCCACGATACACCGACTAACTGCTCTAATAGCTGTTGAAGATTGTATATATAGTTCTGAATATATGAAAACCTTAACATTAAGGAGACAAATGGTTAGTATTACAAAAAATAAAATGTGCAGTAAATAGTCATGTGCTATATTAATGTTCTTAAATAAAAAACAAAACAGTGATTCTATTCTTCAAACAGGATTCAATTGCAAGCAAATGTGTTTGCAAATTGCATGATCATTTTCAAAAGCATTGTGGGTAATGAATACACTAATCTCTCACCACCTATTGGGAAACAGCAATACTTGCAGAGGTATCACTGCTCCTGACATGTGACAAGATAACAAGATTATTGACTTGAAAGCCTGATTCTTACTGACCTGCATAATGTGCAATAGGCAGCATGTCACAGGAAACAGGGGAGTAAACAAAATGGAATGGGGCTTAGGAAATTATAAAAATAGAGTAGGTAGAAATATAAAGGAGGGGAGGTGGGAAAAGTATATCCGGGAGACAGTACATATATGTATATCGATAGACAGATAGATAGATAGATAGATAGATAGATAGATAGATAGATAGATAGATAGATAGATAGATAGATAGATAGAAAATAGAGATAGATAGATAGATAGATAGATAGATAGATAGATAGATAGATAGATAATGAGATAGATATGAGATAGATAGAGAGATATGAGATAAATAGATAGATATGAGATAAATAGATAGATATGAGATATGAGTTAATAGATAGATAGATAGATAGATAGATATGAGATATGAGTTAATAGATAGATAGATAGATAGATAGATAGATAGATACATACATACATACATACATAGATACACACATATATATGAGATAGATAGACATATAGACATGAGATAGATATGAGATAGACAGATAGATATGAGATAGATAGATAGATAGATAGATAGATAGATAGATACATATGATATAGATAGATAGATATGAGATAGACAGATAGATATGAGATAGATAGATAGATAGATAGATAGATAGATAGATAGATAGATAGATAGATAGATATGAGATAGATAGATAGATAGATAGATAGATAGATACATATGATATAGATAGATAGATATGAGATAGACAGATAGATATGAGATAGATAGATAGATACATATGATATAGATAGATAAAAATGTTTAGAACAATTTTATTATTCTTTATGAAGAAAGACTCCTTACTCTTGGGGCCTTAAGACTGTTTTTTTTTACTTATTTGTTTCGTTTGAATATTAATAGTTTGTAGGTGCCTTGTGTAGTCTTCACTAACGCTCTGTTTATCTATTTAAAGGGGAACTTTCACCTCCTCATGATCATGGTTGTATCCCTTCCTTTGTGCCCCCTGTGTACATTGCTGTGTTTCTTTTTGCCTAAAAATCTGTTATATCATATATCATAAATATTTAATAATTCATATGATCTAAAAAAGATATTAAATCTGGGGGTTTCGCGGCAATTTTAATTTTTTAGAGATCAATAGACCAATTAAAGTGACGTTTCGCAGCTCTGGTCCCCATTTTTTGGAGACTTTCAAGATTAGAAAAGATGAAGTTTTTTTGTTAGGGACTCGCTGAAATTGGGGTACCTTGGCGTTGGTCAGCGAGCTTAACCATAATTTGGCCATCTTATGTATGAAACCCCCAGATTTAATATCTTTTTTAGATCATATGAATTATTAAATATTTATGATATATGCTAATTACAGGGCAGCTGTATATGTTTAGGCTTTTAGGTGTTAGAATAGATAAGCGCAGGATGCTTTCTTTTTCTTTTTTGGTACTGGGCTAGCCCTGTTTAGGGACTGAGAGGGTTCCTTCTATCCTCGCTGCTCTTCTTTTTCTATACACCTTTCACATTAATATTCACAATTATAATATTTCACAATAAATGGAGAGTTCTAGCGCTTTGAGTTTTTCTTTTTCTTTTTCCTTGTTCTTTTATACACTCTAGCAGCTTTTTCTCACCATATTTTCACAATATACACACTTGTTATTTATTCTAATATGTAGGTTTACTCTACATACACAAATTTATTTCAAATATGCCAGTAATATGTATAATATATATGTAAAGTTGTTTAAAGGCAATTTTTTAAAAAATATTGATTTCTTTAAAACACATATTTCTTTTACACTGTTTTAAATACACAGTTATGTTCACAGAATTTAGTCTGCCTCTGTTGTTTCTATTCTTTTATGCATATACCTTGAGGGGGTTTCTTCTTATACAGTAACTGACCATACATTTTGATGGCTTTATAGCCGAGGATATCCCTTTATGAAAAAATGCATGAGGCTTGCCTGGGTGGGGGGAGCACATATTTAAGGATGGACTGGATTACCAGGTTCTGTGTTTGTGTGCTCCTCCCGCCCATTGCAGCCTTTTCTAGCATGTAAGTCAGCAAGTGTCCTTCTATTGTGAGTTCTTAGAGGGGGGGTTTGGGGTGCTTTTAATTAGGTTAGAGTTTGAGGTTTTATCTTAAATGTTCTAGCCTATTGAGTAACGTTTCGCGGCAATTTTAATTTTTTGAGATCAATAGACCAATTAAAGTGACGTTTCGCAGCTCTGGTCCCCATTTTTTGGAGACTTTCAAGATTAGAAAAGATGAAGTTTTTTTGTTAGGGACTCGCTGAAATTGGGGTACCTTGGCGTTGGTCAGCGAGCTTAACCATAATTTGGCCATCTTATGTACGAAACCCCCAGATTTAATATCTTTTTTAGATCATATGAATTATTAAATATTTATGATATATGCTAATTACAGGGCAGCTGTATATGTTCAGGCTTTTAGGTGTTAGAATAGATAAGCGCAGGATGTTTTCTTTTTCTTCTTATGCTGGATAAGGGATCATAATTTAAAGCTGTTAGAAAGAACCAGAAGGAAACTGAATAGAATGCTTTCAAAACAGTTTCAGCTTTTTGGTGGTTTGTCGTACCGGCATACTGACTTAGAGGATGGTGGAAATGTCCTTTATTGAACAGATGGAGTGTATATGTCAGATGTTGGTTTAGATATCTTTAATATCGGTATACAATCCTTGACTGAACTTGCGTTTTGTGCAGTGGGTGGGCTCAGCCCTTGTTATAGGTAACAAGGGCTGGCTGTAGAGGGTTTTAAGTGATTTTTTTTAATAGTATAGTTAAGCTCCTGGTTGGTAGGGCAGAGCCACATATATTTCAGGGGAGGGCTGGCCTGGGGGCAATTGCCCCCTGGGCTGGCCATGTGTCTGGGCTGGTGGGCTAGTGCCTCACTCAATCTCCCACCTGCTGGTGTAAATGGAGCTAAACTAGTGATACCACAGAACTTATGAAATGAATCTATATGCAAGTGATACCGCAGAGCTACAATCCAAACAGAGCTGTACTAGTAGCATAATCCATTTCCCTTGCAAGCTCTATTGCATCACTATTGTATCTTTACTTAACGATTTGAGTGCCAGAGGGGTACACAACACATTGAAAAGCAATGTGTTGTGTACCCCTCTGGCACTCTCAGGGTTAAATTGTAAGCACTGTAGTATCACTAATGTAGCCCCATTTCAACAGTAAGCTCTGTGGTATCAGTTGCTTTAATTCACAACATTAAGGACAATTTTAAAATTAAGGAAACAGGGGTGGGCTGGGACAATGGGCTTGGACGATAGTAGATATGGGACACTTCATTGTATTTGCCCCCTGGGCCGTATGTTACCAGCCCTCCCCTGATATATCTCATCCTTGGTTACATGTTGGCTTATCAGGCTGATATGGCTGATAAGATTTTGTGGTTTATTAAATTGGTTAATGTTTTCTAAAGTTGTTCTGTCTATTTATTATTAGTAATGGTAAGTACATTTTGGGGTGTACAGAGTGCTACCATCCAGACGCCATGCATATTATATATTATATATATATATAGCAACACACTCTACACATGACTGTATATATAATGTATATTAATAACTGTGTATATAATGTGTATGAATGTACACACTGTGCGTGCATTAAAGGGATAGTAATACTTCAAAATTACTATCCCTTATATTGAAGCCCTTGTAAAACTGAATAAAATGCCACCAGCTGCATCTCTCAAACCTTTATGGTTTGCGAGATAGCCACTTTTAAACTTCGCTCCCCCCGCCTCTCCACTGACGTCAGCGTTTTTGCTGCAGCAGGGAAATCCGGTCCCGGGACCGGCGGAGGCTCTTTAGCAGAGCCGAGATCTCGTTATGGAAGACAAGATCCTTCACTAAAAAGGTCTTCTACGTGTGCTTGGCGTGTGCTTGGCCTCCTCTTGATTCAATGAACGGATTTCCCTTCTGCAGCAAAAACGATGACGTCAGGGGAGAGACGGGGGAGAGCAAAGTGTAAAAGCGGCTATCTCGCCAACCATAAAGGTTTGAGAGATGCCGCAGGTGGCATTTTATTCAGTTTTACAAGGGCTTCAATATAAGTAATTTTGAAGTATTACTATCCCTTTAATAATCATATATACACCTGTGTCTATAGTTTGTACATTAATATATACTCCAGTGTGACTCAGCCTCACATTAACCCTTTGAGTGCATTGCGATGCCTTGCATAACCCTCTGCCACTGAAAGGGTTAAGCATTGTGTATGGTGGGGGTGTGGATTTGGGGGGATGTGTGTGGGGGGTGGATGTGTATATGTGTGTGTGTGTTTTGGGGGCACTTCTTTTTTTCCTGCATAGCAAATTCAGATTTCAGTTGCAGGATTCTGTTTACTGTGCTTATCTTATCTTGAATTTGTACTTCACTGTCTTCCCCCGCACACAGGTCTGGCAAACTGCACATTCTGTGAGTTCCCAGTGCTGCTAGATTCAGTAGTTCATGAGCAGACATGTTTTTGCTACCCTGAATCAATGTTTTTTATGCCACTCTATAGAAGTGATCCTAGGGAGGGATGGAGATCATGTCTGTCTGTCTGGCAAGTTTACTTTTACTATTGGTGAGCGGCCAATTATGGTGAGAAAACAGCACTGTTTGTAGGATCAAAACAGAAGGAATGTGTTGGTGGGACCCTAAGAGGTGAGTGTGAGGACTTGACAAGCGCACCGTCAAGTCATCCCGGTCTCTATACCTCCTCCCCCCCCCCCCTTAATAAACACCACAGAGGCTATCCGGATGGGTCAAAAAGGCCACAGCATTTATTAACATTAAGTAACATTAATTTAACATTTATTAACAACATCCTTTTAAATAACATCAATATAACCTATACCTTACCATAACAAACATAACATCTTAGTGCTTATCATAACGTCACATTACTTGACTGGGGGGCCATGCCACCATCCAACCCTGCCCTATTTGAACGTGGCAAGTAATAGCCCACCAGCCGTAATTTCCTGCCCCTTGGGCCCCATGCCCAAGAGTCTTAAACCCGTACCATCACCACAACCACCTGGCTTGCCCAGCAAGCACCCGCCAAGCTGTGACAAAGACTGCCAGCAAACCCGACCACCAACGAGCCCACACCACCACAAGCACAACACCCCATGCGCCGAAAGGACCACACCCCAGTGGCCCAAAAGGCACGCAGCAGGGGCGGGCGGGCAGGAACTGCTCGCGTGCCGCTCCAAACTGAAGATGGCCGCGGGAACGCAATCCCTTGCGGCCGGAAGCTCCTGCCCACGTCACTTCCTCTTCTTCCTGCCGGGCTTCGTCATGCCCCCTTCGCCGGCTCCGGTAGGCTCTTTTGTTTTGTTTCAGTGAAGGAATTGTGAGGGGTGTGGAAATTTAAATGGCTGCATATTTGTTGTACCGGGCAGTGTGTAGAAAATATTCTAATCGCCTCCTAGCTGCGCCCACGCTTTTATATGTTGGACTCAGGCAGAGTGTATTCATTGCTACCCCTCTGGCACTCAAATTGTTAAATTCTGAGGGCTTAATATGTTGCAAGATCTTAGTATGTATTACAATGTTGCAAATTACTTGCTCAGTAGGACAAACTCTTTGAGTGGCAGAGGCAATGTTAACCCTTTGAGTGCAACAGTGGTCGGCATGGTATTCGTTTGGAATGGTTCTGCCCCTGTTCGGCAGTCAAAGGGTTAAGGTACATTAGTGTAACAGTGGTGGAGTGTGCTGAATGCACTCCATGTGATTTTTGGTGAGTGCTGCAGAGAAAACAGCATTGTTTGTATGATAAACATAATGTGTTGGTGGTTGAAATTTCTGTCCTCAACAGGAGAGTGTCAGCCATTTTTTTGGTTTCACTGAAGGGATAGTGGGGGGGTGTGGACATTTAACCCTTTGAGTGCCAGAGGGGTACGGAATGCATTGCAAAGCAATGCATTCCGTACCCCTCTGGCACTCAAAGGGTTAAATGAGTGTCTGTATGTTGTACTGACACACTGTGTGTATGAGATGCTAATGTCCTCTTAGCCTTGCACACGTGTGTGTGTGTGTGGTATTACTGGGCTCAGGCAATAGAGGGTGTGTGGCACGGACATAGAATTCTGGTCACCTGACACTTCTTGTTTTATAGTATAGATACACACACAATATATATATATATATATATATATATATATATATATATATATATATATATATATATATATATATATAATTATACCAGCAATGTGGGATGGTTTTGCCTATCTTTTTTTTTTTTTTAACCAATGCTTAACCCTAGGAGTGTGTGAGGGTGTTGCCCATCTGTTTGGTTATTTTTTAAGCAACGCTGAACAGCTGAAGTGTCAGAGGGACACACAACACATTGTAATGTGTTGCATACCCCCTGGCACTGCAAGGGTTAATGAGGAATATATGTGTGTGTGTGTGTGTATATATATATATATAATTTAAATAAATGTACAGTGTGTACTCTTGTGCGTACAGTTTGTACATTAATATACATTATATACACATACGCTCCTTCTCACTGAGGCTCACATTAACCCTTTCATTGCCAACTGGGGAATGCAATGCATTACAATGTGTTGCGTATCCCTCTGTTAAGCATTGCTTAAAAAATAACCAAACAGATGGTTACCATTCATTTAAAGGGATAGTAATACTTCATTTTAACTTTATTTTATTTTGTAGGCATTAAAAAAACATGAAGAATGATATAAGTCTTATCTCTGAAACCTTTATGGTTTATGAGATATTCACAAGCAAAGTATCCCCTCCCTGTTCAACCAGATCAGAAGGGAGATGCCCAGGTAGACTGCAGAGAGGGACAATCTTCAATTAAGATAATGGAAAAAGCTGAAAAACTTGTCAAGGGGGGAAGGGCTTTCATTGTTTTCATACAAAGAAAATTGTCCCCTTCTGTTATCTGTACTGTCATACAACCAAACTCACATCTGAGAAGAGATGGCTTACACTAGGTAAAAGGGGCGGGAGGGGAACTTTGCTTGTGAATATCTCATAAACCATAAAGGTTTGAGAGATAAGACTTATATCATTCTTCATGTTTTTTTAATGCCTACAAAATAAAATAAAGTTAAAACGAAGTGTTACTATCCCTTTAACATAAAACGGCAGGCAGCTGATCAGATGGATGGCATGGAATTTAGCATGCCTGGCTGTATTCTGTGGCTTTCCAGCCACCCAGAGCTGGGACTTCACCCACTGCCTTCCACTCTATTTCTGATGTATTTCTATGGCTATTAAAGAAGCCCCAAGTAACGGCCTATGGTCTGTTACAGGGGGTTAAACTATGTTATTAAACACATCATTTAATAGAGCGGCATTAATCATTTGGCCCAATCTGCAGCAATGCAAGATGTCCGCTTTCTGTCCTGTCTGTCACCCATAGAAGAGAGGAGAAATCTATTAAATAAGGTAATTATTCTGGCGACTAGCGCTACTAAACAGCTAGTCGCCAGATGGGGAATTAGTGAAGGTAAAGATTGTGTCGGGTGGTAGTTCCGCTTTAATACTTTATTATGATTTTTTCACAGTGTGCTTGTCTCCTTTCTTATATTTAGATGATATAGAGCTAATGTCTTTACAGTATTTGGGTTACACTCTGCCTCACCTGTTTGGGTGTTTTCAATATTTTATGAACTGTTTGCTATTTCTCATATTTTGTATTTGAATAAAGTCTTTTTCTAACTTTGGATACTTCAGTGCCTGTTGAATTGAATGGGTCCTCTGTTTGGAGGTAGTCACATTGTCTCTCTTTCTAATGTGATTGCTTCCTTATACTTCGATATGTTGTATCGACTCATGATTGCACCCAGTTCATTAGTACCTTTATTAGGAGTATATTTATTTTGCGCTAGTGCAGCCACATGTTTCTTAATCCCTTAAATTTTTGAGTGCCAGAGAGGTCCAGCACTAAAGGCTGCCGCTTAAAAGTATTTTCTTCCACTGCACAGGAAGCCACAAATCATTAATAGAGGCGGGGCATAAGGGGACAGTACACAAGAGGTGGAGCCAAGGGGTGACAAATGAGGTTTTGCCTAGGGTGGCAAAAATCCTTGCACCAGACCTGCACATAAGTGTATTATTTGTGAGTAGCTTTACACTGGTGGCGGTGAGATGTTGGATCTATAGAATTGACGGTATCGCACAAGGAAGCACCTCAGTTTCTTTTTCTGTGCTGCTTGGATAAATGGACAAGCAGAATGCTGACTTCACATGTATCTTAGCCATTGGGGAGCCTGGGTCTGACGCCTTCAACATTCCCAATGCCTTATCAGGGGTCTGATACTGCACACTGCAGTTCTCTTTCACTGGTCACTGACCGAGGCTCCCTCCGGGTAAGACATATGCTGAATAAAGTGAAATTTGCCTTCCTCGTATTTAGGGACTATGCCCATCAGCGTTATAAATAAATCCCTGATGGGGAAAGATATAAATAGGCCTTCCACTCTGCCTGCTACTACCTCCTGCCTCAACTTTTTAACTTATAGCTTCAGGGTATTGATACGCTGAACACAGATTCCTAGCTGGCCTGTCTGGCACTAACCGTTTATTGGCCCTAGACTAGTCTGGATACTGTGTCAACCTCTCACTTAGCCTGCTGAAGTTGAGTGGGAATGGGCATTTTGCGTCGCTACCCTGAAAGGAGGTGCCCTTGGGTACTGACCCCTTCTGCTTTCCACAGTCTGTGGCCGCTTGGCTCCTTCCGCAGAGTGATCAGCTGTGCTCTTATTTTCATGCAAAACCACGTAAGCACCTCCTTTCATTGTCAGTGAAGCATGTGCATTTGTTCCCTGCACCCATCCTCCCAGCTTTCCTGCATAATATTCCACAGACCTAGCGTGGCCCCTGTCCTAAGTGACCAACCTTGCCCAGATGTCCATATCTCTATGGCCGAAAGTCTGGTATCTGCTCTTAGCAGGCTTCTTCCTTAATGCCCGGTCATAGTCCGCCCAGGCCGCCCCCCAAAACTAGCATGAGTACCGACTAGGAGTTCCACATATCTCCAGACATTGGCACACTGTACAGGGAATTGGTCTGAGAAGAGACTGGCGTAAACAACAAATCCCTTAATCCACTCCGACAGAAACTTAGGTTTAGCCAGTCTCTTCCACCTATCCTCCTTATGGCCTTCCTCCTTCTCCTCTACCCCTACCCTGGACGGTGATAATGTCCACAAACCTCTGCGCTTACACAATTTGGACTCTAAGTGATCATAAGGGGACGATATCTGACACCCCACATCACCCTCCTTTCCTGTATTCTTAAAACGGGATGCGTGTGTGATGCAGTCCTACGTGTGGCAGCCCTCTGACCATTCCCTCTAACTCCTACAGCACATTTCTGTAACGGGAGCTAAAGGACGCCGGGTTGTCCTTAGCCGTTCGTCCAGGGTCTCTCCCTCTTGGATGCGGCTATAAGTGGGTAGCCTGTCCGGTGAAGCAGGATAACTGACTGGATCTCTGGATGAACATAATCCACTGGAAACGGCTGGGCTCCTGCTGTTAGCTACAAGGTGGGTAGCTGGAGGAAGCAGGCTGGTAACTGTGCTCCAAAGGGCTGGATCACTGCAGCTGGCTGGTATGCTGGAATGTTGGAAAACTGGAACACAAGGTGCAAAAGCTGGATACATCAGCCTAAAACATTGGAACATCAGCTGCCTGAATCGGGGGCAAAGGGGCCCCTTTAAACCATTGAGAATGAAGACACCAGGACTCCTTCTTAGTTCCAAATGACTAACATCTTTATTCAACAAAACAGGGGTTTTTATACAGTATTTTGGGAATTTCCCACAATGGCAACAATGTCAACATAATACACAACGGGGTTGCAACCAATGGGTACAATGGACTGCTGGTGGATGGGCTTGCAATACCATGGGTCCCCCTGGGGCTACTGTACACACATGAACAAAGGGACAATACAAAGGTTGTGACAGGCAGTATGATTGGTATAATCACCAACACAGTACAACAGAGACAGGTGTTACATGTAATCAGAACCCCAGACTAATCCTATCACAGAAGACAATAGGGGATACACAAGAGAGAAGAGATCAGTAGATGGAACCCTAATCAAACTCTGGACCAGACAGTGATACAATACACCTTTGAAGTAGCATTGCACAAACACAAATATTTAACCCCCAACTGCCTAGGCAAGATTGTAGGCCCAGAATTAACACAGGACAGGGTATCACCCAATCCCTTTAAAGCAAGCCAGGCTATGATTTTTAGTCTTCTTGGCAGAGCTGTCCGTAATAATGGGCGGAAAGTCTGTGTGCCCAGAAATGGCTTCCAGTAACGGACTGTGGTCTGTAGGGTTGCACCAATACCGATATCGATACTTGTACTCGCGGAAATGCGGCTGATGCCAGCACCGATACCCTGTGTCAGGGTCGGTGCTGCAGTGAGGGAGCCCGGGGAGCTGCTCACAATGCTCCCCGGTTGCCTCTCTCCCTCCTGTAGCGTCGGAGCGTTGCCGCGGGTTACCATGGCAACGCTCTGACACTGACTTCTGCCGAGGCTCGCGAGAGAACAGCGATCACCCAGCAGAGGAGGGTAAGGGAGGCAAGATGGGACATTGAGCAGGTGGTGAAAGAGGCAGAGAGGGGGGCCAAGAGGGAGAAAGAGGCAAAAGGGACTAAGAAAAGGCAAAAGTTGTAAAGATCAAGAGACAAAAGGAGGGGGAACAAGAAGAGGCAAAAGGAGGGGGATCAGGAGAGAGAGAGAGGCAAAAGGGTGGGATCAAGAGTCAAGGAGGGGGACAAAGGGGGATCAAAAGGGAGAGAAAAAGCCAAGGCAAAAGGAGGGGACTCAAGAGGGGGAGAATGAATTAAAAGGTGGGAATCAAGAGGGGGAGAAAGATGCAAAAGGGGAGACTCAAGAGGTGGTGTGTGTGTATATGTGTGTGTGTGTGTGTGTATATTTCAAGTACTCACCAATACTTTCTTTTGCGGTCATTTGGCAGTTTTCCAGGTACTTAAAGGGCATATATATATATATATATATATATATATATATATATATATATATATATGCACTTTAAGTACCTGGAAAACTGCCAAATGACCGCAAAAAAAAAGTATCGGTAATTGGTATCGGTGAGTACTTGAAAAAAGTATCGGTACTCGTCCTCGGTCTTAAAAAAGTGGTATCGGTGCATCTCTAGTGGTCTGATACAATTTCATATACTTTTTAATGATAGTAAGCATTCTCCCTTTCTCTGAGTCTGAGGTGGACATGTCTGTATCCATCTAACACCCCGAGGAGGAGGACTCACCCGTAGTAGAAATAGATTTTTCACTGTTCTTCCGCACTGACCCTGCCTCTTTGGGGGCTGTTTCCTGCCTCTTTAACTGGAGACGATGGACCAGCTGCTGTGGATTTGGTGCCATTGACTCCTTTTGGTCTCTTCAGTTTGCTGCCCACTGTGTCTCCTCCGTCCACTGCAGACGATCCTTGCGCAGCTTAAAAAGACACTGGGTAAGTGACTGTTGATATGCAATTTGTCATATCTGCCTAGGTGCTCCCATTGGAGGGAACTGCCTGCCTAAACTGTGTCTGCCTCCCCTACTGCTAAAGACTGCCCTGGAGCAGTGGGGTAAAGTACCAGAGTACCAACCCTGCGGTAGGGTGCTGGTAAACCTCCCCTCTGCGGCCTGCTGGCCCCCCTCCCGCCCGCCATATGCTGCCCAAGGGCTCCCCTGCTGCTGACGCTAGGAATGTCCTGTGCCCAGCACCCCCCTGAGGGCTAGCTACTGAGAGTTGGAATAAAGACCTTCTCTGGGTCTCTTCCTCCCCCCCCCCAGGGCCGGGGGGCGCGGGCATGCAGCAGAGAAGAGCTGCTTCCACACACACCACGCCAGGAACCACAACACAGTCAGGTCTGTGTTGCTACAGCGCTCCCTCATCGTGGTCGCTCTTTAGTAATGCAGAGCGCGCTGGGAGTCATGATCTCCTGGCGCGCTCTGCATTACTGGAGAGAAGACGTCGTGGGAGCTATAGGTATGTGATGGGGGGCAAGTTGGAGCTGCTGGGGGCAAGTTGGAGCAGATGGGGGGCAAAGTGGAGCTGATAGGGGCATTTTGGAGCTGAGGGGGCATAGTGGAGCGGATGGGGGGCAAGTTGGAGGTGAGGGGGCAAAGTGGAGCTGGTAGGGAAACTTGGAGCTGATGGGGGACAAAGTGGAGCTAGTGGGGGCAAGTTGGAGCTGGTGGGGGCAAGTTGGAGCTGATAGGGGCAAAGTGGAGCTGGTGGGGCAACAAAAGAGGTGGGACACAAGGGGCGGCAAAAGTAGGTTTTGCCTGTGCCTAGGGTGGCAAAAATCCTTGCACCGGCCCTGCCCCCACCCCAGTGGTGCCCTTATGTTGCTCTGGGTGGACAAGTTGCCCGCCGGCCGCCGCCATTATTAACCCATGGAGTGCAGAGGGTGCGTGACCCCGCAAGGCAAATGCTCGCCCCTGTAAATCCAACTCTTTAGTATGGAGGTGGTGGAGACGCCTCTGGCACTGAAAGGGTTAAAGGTTTGTCTAACGCTACGGATTTACCAACTGTCCTGTGCACTGTCCAAGCCATAAGTGGGTCCGGGAGGGATGTAGTTCCGAGTCGCTCGCTGGCATTTTAACACCCAGCCAGGGCTTTCATAGAGCAGTGACATTACACGGCACAGTGTCATCCTGTCACCCGTCTGTGTGGGAGAGGCCAGTGTCACGCCTACTGTCCCGGATTAGTCACAACTAAACCT
Source organism: Rhinophrynus dorsalis (assembly GCA_037306005.1). Classification (NCBI taxonomy): domain Eukaryota; kingdom Metazoa; phylum Chordata; class Amphibia; order Anura; family Rhinophrynidae; genus Rhinophrynus; species Rhinophrynus dorsalis. The sequence goes on from CM074725.1 coordinate 17,066,033, forward strand.
TCTAATTCCACAACCTTGTCTGTGTCACCTCCACCCCAGGAAAAGTCCCTCATCTCCTCTCAAGTACAACTTCCTTCCCTACAGGACAATTCCCTCCACTCCAGGACAATTCCCTCCCTCCCAGGACAAGTCCCTCCTCTCCTCTCAAGTACAACTTCCTTCCCTACAGGACAATTCCCTCCAGTACAAATCTGTCTCACCTTTTCGCTTCTGTTCATGGAATCTTTCTTATTGGTGTAAGGCAAAGTTGGCCACGCCCACAGCACAGAGACCGCAGCTATATAAAGGATAACCTCAGTGACGATTTATCACAGTTGATGGCTACAATCTATCAGCAAGACGAAGGCGGCTGACGGCTTTACACTTGCAGCACAACTTAGATAACTGGAAAGAGGCGCGTCTACAGCGACAGTCAGCTCTCCGGCCGGTCTGTACATTAAGGTCCCAGGTAAGGCGATGATTTCCCTCTGGTGTATCACTCGCCTGTTTTATCCTCAGGTCTTGCACCTCTTTACTCTGTTCTACATTAACCCTTCTGGTGCTGGAGGGCTGTAAGTCATTGCTGGCTGTCAGGGAGCTCTTTAGCATCCAATGAGTTAATCTACTTTTCCATTATATATATATATAATTATATTTTAATCCATTCTGTTCTGCAAGTACAGAGGAGACCAGATCAGGGTACAACTGACACCCCATTACTCTGTGCACAGAATCTACACACAGTGTCACCTCGTTATGTCTAATACAGCGCTGTGCCTGATGCTACAGATCTCATCGCAATGCCCTGCCTGCTGCTGGCTGGGGACTGAGCCTGGTATCCAAGCCTTAGCGGAGTCCTCTGCCTGCTCCCTGTGGGGACTGAGCCTGGTATCCAAGCCTTAGCGGAGTCCTCTGCCTGCTCTCTGTGGGGACTGAGCCTGGTATCCAAGCCTTAGCGGAGTCCTCTGCCTGCTCTCTGTGGGGACTGAGCCTGGTATCCAAGCCTTAGCGGAGTCCTCTGCCTGCTCTCTGTGGGGACTGAGCCTGGTATCCAAGCCTTAGCGGAGTCCTCTGCCTGCTCTCTGTGGGGACTGAGCCTGGTATCCAAGCCTTAGCGGAGTCCTCTGCCTGCTCCTGGCGGGGACTGAGCCTGGTATCCAAGCCTTAGCGGAGTCCTCTGCCTGCTCTCTGTGGGGACTGAGCCTGGTATCCAAGCCTTAGCGGAGTCCTCTGCCTGCTCTCTGTGGGGACTGAGCCTGGTATCCAAGCCTTAGCGGAGTCCTCTGCCTGCTCCTGGCGGGGACTGAGCCTGGTATCCAAGCCTTAGCGGAGTCCTCTGCCTGCTCTCTGTGGGGACTGAGCCTGGTATCCAAGCCTTAGCGGAGTCCTCTGCCTGCTCTCTGTGGGGACTGAGCCTGGTATCCAAGCCTTAGCGGAGTCCTCTGCCTGCTCCTGGCGGGGACTGAGTAGGTTATCCAGATTCGATCAGCGGAGTCCTCTGCCTGCTCTCTGTGGGGACTGAGCCTGGTATCCAAGCCTTAGCGGAGTCCTCTGCCTGCTCCTGGCGGGGACTGAGTAGGTTATCCAGATTCGATCAGCGGAGTCCTCTGCCTGCTCTCTGTGGGGACTGAGCTGAGCATCCACGTCTGATCAGCACAGGCTTCTGCCTGCTCCCGGCGGAGACCGAGCCCGGTATTCAGGTGTACGGCCCTTTTGAGGACGTGAGGGCCACATACTTGGACTTTTAGAGTCAATCTGATTGTCATACATGTATATTAACCCTTTGATTGCCAGAGAGGTATCTAATGCATTGCAGTGCACTCAAAGGGTGCAGCACCACATTGCTCCACAATGGTTTGTACACCTCTTTGATTCTTAAACGGTGACTTTCAGTGGCAGTGAGATATCCAACGCATTGCACTGAAATACGTAAGATCTCACCAGGAGGGGGCCCTCTGATCCTTCTGTTCTCCACATCTGATTGTAGTATTTAATACGTCTGTATGTCTATTCCCCATTGTACAGCGCTGCTGAAATTAGTTGGTGCTGTATAAGACAGAGATAGATAAAGACAGAAATCTACAGCCTGTTGGATATCTTTCTAGCATTCAGAGGGTTAAAAACCCATGTAAATCAGTTGGAATTATAAATGTATCCCCTGTAGTGCATTTGGTTTGCCACATAATCCCCCCCTTGTCTATCAGTAACTGGGGGCACAGGGACCATGGGATCTTTATTAATGGGGCAGCACAGTGTCAGGTTAACCATTTCAGTGCTGGAGGGTTTGAGTTCCAATAGTTTAGTCCTCATCTCATCACTTGGTGATTATGGACAATTCCTGTTCTCTTCTTTTAACCCTATTGTTAGTGAATGTCAGGTGGAAGAGTCTAACCCTTTGAGTGACAGAGGGGTATACAATGCATTGTGTACCTCTCTGGCACTCAGAGGGTTAAGGTGCAGGAGCCTGCTGTCCATTTCTGTCCGGTATCTACGTAGCGTTAGTCCATTTCCTGACCATTTAGTGCTCTTGGGGTTTAAATAACTGACGTTTAATTAACCCTGAGACCTCCTGTATTCTCCACCTTATTCTGTTTGTTTATAAATAGGTTATGTTCAGCGCACACACAGATCACACTCTCTCATATGCCCATGCACATGATTAGAGCTTTTTAACCCCTTAAATGCTATGTGTGACTCCAATGCAATCTAGCATTCATGGGTTAAAAGCTCATTTTAAGTTATCAGGATTTTTGTTTGCTTTGGTGGTACAGCTGACTTACTCCAGAATAACTCCAGTTTTATTTTATACATATGGTCCATAATTCCCTGTTTGTGACGCTCAGTTTTCTCTTGTAGATGGATCGGTTCACCTTGGTTCTGATTTCGGTAATCTCAGCCATTGGAATTGGAAAAGGTGAGTCCTGTTACTGATTCTGGATGAACATTCTGGACCAGAGGGGGGGGGGGTGTGTGTGTGTGTGTGTGTCCGTCCCCTGGTCCTCAGGTCTGACTGAACACACCGTAATGCTGTTAGACATTATTACAGAGGAAAACATACAATATATCACAAATTCCATTAATGATAAAATGTGTCCCTGCTTATGTAGAGAGACTCAGAACTGATGCTTTCTCTGTGGGTGCAGCGGTATCCTATTGTATGGCATTGCCTACATAAATAAAATGAATGGGGTGGTAATGTGTCATAAGTACGAGGTGGGAGAACACTTGGGTAGGTACTAAGTGTCTGTATGGAGGGGGGTGCTGATGTGGTGCACTGTTTGATCATATACACTGAACAAGTTCCCACAGAGATGCGTACAGGCACCTGACCTTATACACTGATCCGGTCCCCACAGAGATGCGTACAGGCACCTGACCTTATACACTGATCCGGTCCCCACAGAGATGCATACAGGCACCTGACCTTATACACTGATCCAGCACCTGATCATCAGATTCTGGGTGACACTTTGTTCAATATGATCCGATTGGTCCAGGAACATTCATTTGCAGCCTAAAAAGGCAATGAAAGTGACCAAAAATATTATAAATGTGCCTCTCCCCATGCCCCCTATTTCTCCAATCCATGTGTTAAACTATAGGCTCAGAAGAGAGCCACGTGTGTGTTGTACACTGGCACCTTCCTGAATGGAGCTTTCTTTAAAGGGATAGTAATACTTAAAAAGTAAAAAAAAATATGTTGGAGGGTTTATCCCCCTGAGTAAAACAAGAGTACTCCCACTGCTGAGAGGTGTTTCATTCAAAAGTTATGAATTTTCAAAGTTGAATTTTTTAGGTGCAATATCACAGTGGCCCGAAATTGTACAGTGGCGCTGTTGCTACACGATCCTATGGACAGCTCTGGTCCCGGGACCATAAATCTCCATAGGATGGTGTAGCAACAGCGCCACTGTACAATTTCAGGCCACTGTGATATTGCACCTAAAAAATTCAACTTTGAAAATTAATAACTTTTGAATAGTACTCTTGTTTTACTCAGGGGGATAAACCCTACAACATATTTTTTTTTTTTTTTTTACATTTTAAGTATTACTATCCCTTTAAGTCCTTTTGGATGATGGTGATTTTTTTTGTTTTGATGTCTCCCTTCTAATGCTCGCCTTGTAGATGACACCATTTTGATAGTGAACCGGTGCAGCTATTTAGTGTGAACATAGCTGTCATTTTCACTTGCAAACCTACTCCATGGGGGGGGGGGAGAATCACTGCATTGTAATAACACTGAAGCCTTATCTAGCATTTAAAGGGTTCCATGACCCACTTACATCACTTGATTCCATTAGTAGAGATTGTCCCAGAATTAATCCTTTTTACTTTATACATATGGCTGAATATGTACATACCTGTTTATCAGCACTAAATAATGTTTGTTTACACAGAGTGTTTAAGAATATATTAAATATCCTTGTCAATTTGTGACTTATATTCTGTCAGTTCTGTATTTATTTCATAATGATATAACTTAAGAATTTACTGCATTAAAGGGATAGTAATACTTCGTCTTAACTTTATTTTATTTTGTAGGCATTAAAAACACATGAAGAATGATAGAAGTCTTATCTCTCAAACCTTTATGGTTTATGAGATATTCACAAGCAAAGTTTCCCCTCCCGCCCCTTTTACCTACTGTAAACAATCTCTTCTCAGATGTGGAATGCAGTCCATAGACCAGACAGATAACAGCAGGGAACAATCTTCTTACTACAAGAACAATGAAAGCCCTTCCCCCCTTGACAAGTTTTTCAGCTTTTTCCCTTATCTTAATTGAAGATTGTCCCTCTCTGCAGTCTACCTGGGCACCTCCCTTCTGATCTGGCTGAACAGGGGGGGGATACTTTGTTTGTGAATATCTCTTAAACCATAAAGGTTTCAGAGATAAGACTTATATCATTCTTCATGTTTTTTAATGCCTACAAAATAAAATAAAGTTAAAATGAAGTATTACTATCCCTTTAAGAGTCATATTCAGCTGGCTAAAGAGGAACCTTTCTAGAGCAAACCAACTGCATCACAAGGGACAAATACAAAATATCCTTTTAAATGGGACTCTTGACTCCTTAAATGATACAGCAATGGAGTCCTCTCCAGCACTGAAGGTGTAAAACGGCACATTGAAAGCAATGGGAATTTTGAGATTTTTGATTTGTCCCATAAGGTGCAGTTGTTCCATATTTGTTCCTTTTCATCTTTTAATACGGCCGTAGGTATGTAATGTAATTAAGTCCAGACTTTGCTGTCTCTCTAGGTGCAGTGCCGAAGCTCCATGTCCCTGAAAGTCATCCTGTTACACTGGGATCCGATGCCCTTATTCCCTGCACATTCCCAGTGAATAGCCCCCCTGTGGACTTCAGATCAGTTAATATCTTGTGGTACTTCAGAGGAGAGAAGATTTTGAGCTATAATAATAGTGACGTGTGGACCTCAAATCCTCGGTTCTCCTTAAACACCCATACAGTAAGAGATGGGGACGCTTCTCTGTCTATCTCCAATGTGACAATACCTGATGGAAGAATCTACAAATGCTCAGTGACTTATGGATCAGATAAAAAAGAGAAGGAAGTCCGATTAGATGTTCGAGGTAAGAACTTACTGGAACTGATACAGTCTTAAGCTTTGTTCCTCTGTTACAGTTTGCAAAACAAGACAATGAGTCAGACTGTATAGTTAAGAACACCTTTATTAATAATAATAATAAGCAAATGTAAGTATGCCCGTACAAGCAGAGGTTGACTGGAAAGGCTAGAGACTCTCTCGGTAATAGGAGCCTGCCGACGGATCAACCACATTGCTGGAGACTAGGCCGAAGCCAGCTGGTAGTCTCAGGAATCTAAGAGAATGCAACACTGAACCTACAGTCTCCAGTAAGGGCAACAGAGGAGACTACTGACTACGCCTGCAGTCAGTGTGGAAGAGCTCTTCTCCAATAAGGATGGCAACAATGGAGACTACTGACTCACACCTGCAGTCAGTAAGAGTCTGCCAGAGCCCCAGGTCTGCACCAGGATGGGTGTCTGTAGGTAACGGAGCAACAAGCGGAGGAAACAGACAGATCCACAGGTCAGCACCAGCTAGGATAGCCAGACAAGCCAGGTTCATACATGGAGCGGGTAGTCAGCCAGATCCACAGGTCTGTACCAGGTAGAATGTCCACTAGGAGTAAGCTACACTGGGTGGATAGTTAGACAGAGCCCCAGGTCAGCACCAGAATGGATAGTCAGACAGGCCAGGGTCATACACGGAGTGGGTAGTCAGCCAGAGCCACAGGTCTGCACCAGATTGGATGCCAAGAATGGTCAGACAGAGCCACAGGTCAGCACCAGAATGGATAGTCAGACAAGCTGGGACATATACAGGAACAACTGGAACTAGAACTGCTCAGAACAGCGTAAAGGTAACTGATACACAGGCCCATAGAGGTTTATAAAGGAGAAGGTGAGACCAATTAGGTCCCCCAGGCTGGGCCTGTAACAGGCGTCCAGGCAAGTGCCTGATTCATGATGCCAGTAACAATGAACGAGAAGCGACCAGGCCACAGGCAGAGAGGGAAACGGTTAGTGACGCCAGAGCATCAGTCCAGAACCCTGCTCCCGGCCGAATGGCGCAGACCGAGGTAAGGAACTGTGACATCCTCAAACTGTTCCATGACACTCCTGTGGGGAGATTCGCTAAGCGGTGATAAAGCAGAGAGGACTTCTCCAGTTTTTCACTTCTGAAATTCCTATGTTATACTATGGAGCCTATTCACTAAGAGGTGATAAAGCGGAGATAACTTCTCCAGTTTATCACTTCTCCAATTCCTATGTTATTCTATGGAGCCTATGCATTAAGAGGTCTTTAACTTCGGATATCTTGGTGTATCAGTAACATACAAAGGAAGAATCGTTTCAGATGCCTCGTAAAATGTAGCAATTAACTCACCAAGGCTTAAAGGCCTGTGCAGGTCCAGAGCTACTCCCCACAGCAAAGGCCAATGGCTCTGACAGACTAGATGACACAGGAAGGAAGTGCTTCACTCATCCACCAACTCCAAACAGCCGACTCAATCTCGAATTATTGGATAAAAAAATGTTATTCTTAGAGAAATGAAAACCATACCATGAATGTACACTTGCAAATAGATGGTATTCAAAACACAAACCCATCTAACGCGTTTCTTGATAGATTCACTTAATCTTAGATGTTAGGCGGTTTTGTGTTTCGAATGTTCTCTATTTGCAGGTGTACATACTTGGGCAATATGGTGCTATTATTATTATTTTTATTCATAGAAAAGCTTTATTTTTATCTGATTGGAGTTTGCGTCAGCTGTTTGGAGTTGGTGGTGGGTCCATGAAGCACTTCCTTCCTTTGTCTGATCTTGGTGCATAGGCTCCACAGAATAACAGCACAGGAACTGGAGAAGTCATCTCTGCTTTATCACCGTTTAGTGAATCTCCCCCCAGGTTTCCCTGAAAAAGTAGAAGGGGTTCCACAGACCGAATATTAGTCATGATAGACAAGGGTGGGCAACCAGTGTATATGTGATTTACTGAGTAAATCTTATACACTTTTTTTTTTTTTTTTTTTTTAAATATTCATATTTCAAGAGCACCACGCCGTGGTTTGTGTCGTTTTTTTTAAAAAAAAATTTTATAAATATACCAGCTTTTTAATAAGGGAGGTTCCACACCTTATTAACCTGTGTTCTCTAATGAGATTTAATCACAGTGTGAGCATCTCCTTTGTCTGTTTACCAGTAGAACAAGGCTGGGTGTCAGGCAGTGTATGTGGTCTGTGACTAGCATTGGACAGTTTATCAAGGCTGGGGTGTTCAGACGGACATGTGCAGTTGGTGGAGTTTGTTCCATTGTATGAAATATTTCAACTTCAGTAACAGGCCCGCTAGTAATCATGTGCAAGTCACAGCCATTTCAGAGTAGGGTGTCAGCACAAGTTGAGCGGGTGGTGTGAGGTCCAATAGTTCTGCCAATAAGAGTTCTGTTTACCTCAATTGACGTGACATGGAGGACTGATTGAAGAAAACATGGGGGCATTGGGATTTGTTAAGTGAAGGGTTAATTGAAGCCATAAAGGCTGTTCACTGAGAGCAGCTTGTAACTTAGATGTGATAAGTGATGTTCAGAATAAGAAAACCAATATATAACGACTCTGGTCTGTACATTATAGTGTGATCTAAAATACAATATTTATTTGTCACAGCCTGTCCACAGATCACAGTCGTTAACAAGGTTGTCGTTGAAGGTCACCCCAGTATTTTATCAATCTCAATCACTGGGTTCTTTCCTATTGATATTGGAATCAAATGGTTCAGAGAAGGAGAACTTCTGAATAATTTTTCTGTGCCGAAGCCTAAGAGAAATCCAGGTGGTACCTATAGAGTGAATACTTCCGCAACAATAATCCCCACTGAGGAGGACAGACACAAGAACTTCTCCTGTGTTATCCAACACTTTTATTTAAAAGAACTGCTCCAGACCGTGATCCAGCTGGAATATGGAGGTAATAAGGTGTTTTATCTGTAATTTCTCTCCCATTTTGGTGGGATAATGCTAGGACATATCAATAATAATTTATATAATACAGTGCTGCCATGTGATATGGACATGTGATGTATCAATACCAATATTGGAAAGAGTGGAGAGAGAGACAGGTCTCTGGGAGAAACATAGTGGCAGAATTTGATCAGTATTTAGGTATCGTTAAAGCACTTTTTTACCCTAAATACAGGCTTGTGAATGGCACGCACCACTTCCTGTTTGTCTTTGTGAGAACATGAGATGGTGCGAGATCTGAGAGCAAGACACAGTGGCCGGTGTTCTTTAGAATTCAGTCGATACTTCAAATGAACACTCCCAATGGTTGAATGATGCACTCGCCCTTGCTTGTCAGGGTCGGCGGACCCGGTACTGCTCCCCACAATCGTAGTCACTATTACACAAACCAGAGGACAACAGCAGGGAATTGCCCACAGGTCCACCAAAGCAATTTCAAACCAAATCCAATTAATATAAAATAAATCTTTATTCAAAATTCTTAAGCATCCAATAAATGAACATGATCAAAGAGCGATATACGTGGTACATGGTATGACTAAGTGATGATCCAGTTACCATGAAACGCGTATGGCGATCTGCTTGAAATCGCTTTGATGGACCTGTGGGCGCTTCCCTCCTGTTGTCCTCACAGAGGCCAGTGTACTGGGTAAAAGCAAAGAAATTCTGGAGTTCAAGAACATGTTAACATTCACACAGATTTTAAATGGGGTTTAACCCTCAATGCTAGAGGCCTCTCTGGCATTCAATGGGTTAAAACCCAATTTAAAGTGGTGGGAATTTGTGATATGTGTTTTTTTTTTTTGTCAATGATTCTTGGCTCCAGTCTTTGGGACACCCCAGCAGGTCAGGTATAACAGAAATCCATAGTTAAAGGGATAGTAATACTTCATTTTAACTTTATTTTATTTTGTAGGCATTAAAAAACATGAAGAATGATATAAGTCTTATCTCTGAAACCTTTATGGTTTAAGAGATATTCACAAACAAAGTTTCCCCTCCCTGTTCAACCAGAAGGGAGGTGCCCAGGTAGACTGCAGAGAGGGACAATCTTCAATTAAGATGATGGAAAAAGCTGAAAAACTTGTCAAGGGGGGAAGGGCTTTCATTGTTCTCATAGGAAGAAGATTGTCCCCTTCTGTTATCTGTCTGGTCTATGGACTGCATTCCACATCTGAGAAGAGATGGCTTACACTAGGTAAAAGGGGCGGGAGGGGAACTTTGCTTGTGAATATCTCTCAAACCATAAAGGTTTGAGAGATAAGACTTATATCATTCTTCATGTTTTTGTAATGCCTACAAAATAAAATAAAGTTAAAACGAAGTATTACTATCCCTTTAAGCACAGGTAGAACAATCAGAACGACCTAGTCACTGATCCCCCAACGGAGAACAAACAGTGTACAGAATCAGAATGTGATCTGCTGGGGTGTCCTTAGGACGAACACTGGGGATCACTACCTGATTTGTTACAGACTCTTCCTTGTATACCAGCCTCGGTGAGAGAGCAAACACAGACTGAGGCGGATGGACCAGTTTACATTACTTATTGTGATATGTTATATCTGCAGTGAGAATACAGATGGGAAGAGATTACATACAGACTTGTGTCCTTGTATTTCAGCTCTTCCTTCCATTCACATCAACTCCCAGACATTCCATGAAAATGAAGAACAGACACTGATCTGCCATGTGTGGGGGTTCTACCCAGAATCCATTGCACTTAATTGGTTCCTTAACGGAACACATGTCGAAACCGCCAGGACACAGAGAATTAATAGTTCTGCTGTGCAGTCTGTCTACCGATTCCTTCCTACCACTGAGCGTAACGGGATGGAGATCTCCTGTGAGGTGGAACATGCCACACTCCCCTCTCCTCTTGTTAAAAAAGTTCTGGTGGAACTGATAGGTGAGTTGATGTCAACGTCCACGTGAGGATGATGGGAGTTGCAGTCTACAACAACAGAAAGGCTAATACTTGCCTATCCCTGATCTAGAACATAAATAGCTATAATTTTTATCTTTAACCCCTTAGTGACGGCCGCGTGCAGACGCGGCCGTCACTTAACGCCCGTCTAACTTTTTTTTTTTTTTTCCATTGGAATCCGGAGTCCCCAAACGGCGTGCAGCCGCGCGGGGATCTGGATTTCCTGGACGTACATGTACGTCCTCTGTCACTAAGTGACAGCCACAGAGGACGTACATGTACGTCCTTTGTCGCGAAGGGGTTAAAGGGATAGTAATACTTAAAATGTGAAAAAAAATATGTTGTAGGGTTTATCCCCCTGAGTAAAACGAGTACTTCCACCGCTGAGAGTTGTTTCATTCAAAAGTTATTAATTTTCAAAGTTGAATTTTTTAGGTGCAATATCACAGTGACCTGAAATTGTACAGTGGCGCTGTTGCTACACCATCCTATGGACAGCTCTGGTCCCGGGACCATAAAGCCCTTTTTAACCCCCCTTAGAAATGCATTGGAGAGCTCTCTAGCATTCAGAGTTAAAGTCTCAATGGCAATGTTTATCTGTCCCCTTTGGCGCAGTTGGTTTGTTGCAGAATTGCTCCACCTTATTTTTCTGGATATGGCCCTCATGCTGGAAATCTGTCACATCACTGGTCTTTCTGTGTAGTCCAGTCAGAACTGTGTGACTATTCAAAATATTTGCCTGTGTCCTTTACAGTGTTCCTGTACTTATAATGTTTCTTTGAATTCTAGGTGCCGGTCCTAAAACACCTGATCCTTCCAAACGCCATCGTTATCCACTGATCCCTGCAGTGATTGTCTTGTCTGTTCTCCTCATCATATGTCTTCTATATCAAATACAAATGTGTTATGGCCGTACCTGGGACTTCTGCGCTTATGAGAAAGTGGAGGAGGGAGTGGGAGGAACAGGCTCAGAAGGAGGAGTAGCCAGAGTTTCATAAAATTTCCCCACAGCTGGAAAATCAGCCACTGTCCCTGGACACTCGGTAATCGGCTACAAAAAGCAGTGTCTCCGGGGCAAATCCGTAGAGTTCCCAGCTATACTCATGACTCCGGGTGATGAGGAATCCCTTTATATTTTTTAATTTAAAAGTTTTTTATTGTTAGAGGCAAAATAGAGCAATACAAAACAGTCACATATTAGTAACAACATTATGTCACAGAAGTATCGAATAAGCATATATTCAGGATACACATATCAACTTGACCCAAAAGCCTCCAACATTTTAGTGAATCAACCTAATAACAACACAACTAACCCTTAACCTAAACCCCCTGCAGCGGCCATCATCACCCCCCCCCCAGCCCCCCCGGGAGCGACCCACCACAACACATCCAGAAGCATACTACATTAAATCAGCACAAGCCAGAAAAGCTCATCATCGTTGCCAGAGGATCCCTCTGGAGAATGCAACTACTTCACTCAATTCCACTCCAATTCAGACCATCAGCGATACACCAATGGGGATAATCCCCCAAGGACTAACCAAGACTCGACACCCACGCCCCCCAGATCCTATTGAATCCACCATGAGAACCTCTATGCATATAGGTTAATTTATAGAAGGGGAGATTATAGGTTACCACACCCACCCACGCCTCAACTCCAGGGGGACTGTCAGCCATCCATGCCTTCGCCACCACCCCTCTCGCCATCACTAATAATTCCCTGACCATGGTCCCCCCAGGGCCAGATGCCATCTCATCTGGAAGGATAGAGAGGATACACACCGAATCCCTTTATATTTAACATATCTGCCTTCATCTGACAACTGGACATCTCACAGCTTTCTGTCTTCACCCCACAAGTTCTAGCTGCAGTTCTTGTGTGTGTGTGTGTGTGTGTGTGTGTTACAATGTGTCAGGGTTTGGTGACACCCAAATACTCAGCTGGAACTCAAATGGCCTTTGGATTTGGCTTCTCCTATCGACTGCCCCCCCCCCACCACACCACACCCCACACACTAAACTCCACATTAGTGTGATGGTGCGTAATGAATTCTACCTCTCGTTGCTCCTCTAATGCTGCTCCTCCCATCCAGTCTTTACCCTTCCTTACCATTTTCAATTAAACTGAAAATCTTGGTGCCAACTTACAGAGCCTTTACTAACCCAGCACCCTCCTACATCTCCTCTCTCCTTCCCAAATACACCCTCCCTCTCCTCATTCTATCCTCCCATTCTCCCCTGCGTGACTTCTCCCGCACCGCTCCTGAGCCGTGCAATTCCCTGTCTCGTCCCATCAGACTCCCCCCCGGCCTTCAGATGCCCTGAAAACTCGCATCCTCAGGGAGGATATTAACTGCCCCATAACGTCTGTAAGTAGAGCCAGATCTGCTACCTCCTCACCCCTGTGCGTTTATATCTCACTCTACTCCACTGGAACCATCTTGTTCTCCCCTTTTCCATTAGGTCTACTGCTTGCCTGGACTACTGCACTGAAAAGCACTTTTTTGTACATAAAAAAAACAAAAAAACACACGTTATAAACATTGCAATATGCAATTTTATATTCATATGTGTAAGTTTGCATTATAATTTCTCTGAATGTATTCTTCCTGGTTAAACATTTTGTAATTTAATAAAATCTTCGATTTCCCATCCACTGACCTGGTAGTTCACATAGCGGGAGGCACGTATGCCCTGTGTGTGTATTTATATATTACCATACATGTACACAGCACTTTACAGAACTAGCCATGGAACAGCTTCTGTGTTCCAACCCACCTTCCTCTACACCAGGGAAGGGCAAGTATTTTGGATCAAAGGGCCTTATCTGTCTTTATTTTTCAGACGGTTGTACTTGTATTGCATATCCAAAGACAACAAAGCAGTTTGTATGTACACTTTTAATTTTTATACATAAATACATCCTCTGCCTTATACCTCTGTCCCACTAGTAATTGAGAATGAGATGTGAGTGTAGATCAGGGGTATCAAACCCAGCTCCTCAAGAGCTACCTACTGTGTGTGTTCAGGATCTCCCAGAATGAGCACAGGGTGGGTTAATTAAAGTGACAGAGCCAATAATTAGTCCACCTGTGCTCAAGCTGCGAAATCCTGATAACATGAACTGTTGGTACCTTTTTTTAGGACAAGGGTTGGCGCCACCTGCTGCAGAGTTTCACTGGTTAGGAAAGCATTAACCCTTTGAGTGCCAGAGGGTTACGCAGCGCATTACATTGCAATGGGTTGTGTACTCCTCTGGCATTCAAAGTGTTAACCTTTATAGCAATATAAAAATTGTTCCAGGTTGAGAGGTGTGTGTGTGTGATCCTGTGCATATTGTGTGTATATTATAGGCAGTGTGTGCATTCATGATAATTTTATATATATATATATATATATATACATAAAATATACACCTACACAGGATACAAGATGACATACACACACACACGATCTCCTGTGTGTGTGTGTGTGATACGATATCCTGTGTGTTTATATGATATTGTAATATTGTGTGTGAGATATCTTGTGTGTATGTATGATATCCTGTGGATATCCTGTCTGTAAATGATATTGTGTTTGTTTCGCTGCTACAGAATGACGCAGAAGCTGGAGCAAACACTAATGTGTTAAGTAAAAAAAGGGGTGGCAATTCTGGAGCAAATGAACTGCCGCAGTGGAGACCATTAAACCTACCCCAGATTGCGTTGGATTTAAATGGAGGCTTTATCAACATGAACACAAGAGACATCACAATATGTTTGGACACCTCTGTACCAAAGGGGTCTAAAATACTCCTTTAAATCAATGGCAATACTTTATTTGTCCCCATGGGGCAGTTCATTTGCCCCAGACCTGACATTTATGCAGCCATTGGCTGGTAGGGGTGATGAGAATTGTTTTCCTGAACTGCTTGGGGGTAGGGGTCTCAGGCCACTCACTCCTGGCCTAGCTAGTATCTCTGACCACATTATCTCTGCTAATAAAAGAAGAGGTCATGTGACACAACTTCCGTTGCTCTGGCACACACACCCAGGGGCGGTAGTAAGGAAGAGTTATTCAAATCTCCTCTGTACTGCCTGTCCTATTGGTCCAACCATGGGGGGAGGGATTTTCATAGGAGTGGCCAGGAAGATGTAGCCCTCTGTGCCTTTCCTGTTAATATCTGCAGAGATGTAGAAGCTACAATGAACACACACACAATACATGTACCACACCCAATAAATACAATACAGACATAAAAATGCATACACAATATACACAAATACATAATACTCACACAAAACACTATTAGCAAAATGCTATATGAAACCCCATTAAAATGCAAAAAAGCTATATGCAATACGGTGTGTGCAATAGCTATACACATTGTGTAAAATGCTACTTGCAAAACTCTGTATTTTAGGTGAATTTATAAATCTGGTGACTGAAGGATAATAACAGGTCAGGCACGGCCTTAAATATTTGGAGAAAATTCTGTTGTTAAATTGTCTCAAATAGTGGTTTTTTTTTTTTTTTTTTTTTTAAATGCACTGAGCCACTTTTTACAAACTTCCTTACTCCATTTTATAGAGGGAAAAAAAAAAACATACTACACAGCGTTATGTCCTCCTAAACTGTCCTTAATACTTTTATAACTACTCTCTGCAATCTTACATTTTAAAGGGATAGTAATACTTCGTTTTATCTTTATTTTATTTTGTAGGCATTAAAAAAACATGAAGAACGATATAAGTCTTATCTCTCAAACCTTTATGGTTTGAGAGATATTCACAAGCAAAGTTTCCCCTCCCGCCCCTTTTACCTAGTGTAAGCCATCTCTTCTCAGAAGTGGAATCCAGTCCATAGACCAGACAGATAACAGAAGGGGACAATCTTCTTCCTATGAGAACAATGAAAGCCCTGCCCCCCTTGGCAAGTTTTTCAAGTTTTTCCCTTATCTTAATTGAAGATTGTTCCTCTCTGCAATCTACCTGGGCACCTCCCTTCTGATCTGGCTGAGCAGTGTTACATCAGTAAAAGGGGTGGGAGGGGGATACTTTGTCATTGAATTACTCTTGTACTACAACTCTGACAGAACTGAAATAACACTCTCCAAAGTCCAAATACTATGATGATTAATTAGAGCTGCTTTTATTATGAAACATTACTATCCCTTTAACTCTTTTCTAGGTCTCTCTGACTGTCAGGGGAATAAAGTCCTACATGTAAAGCCACTTTTAATTTTTTAACCCTATTACTGTCAGACACGTAGCTGATGCACTTCGTTGCAATGTGGTGGCTAACACACATAATGGGTACTGCTGTTTAGGAATGTTCTGTACTGTCTGTCTTCATAACACACTTCCTGTGTGAAACATTCTATGTGTATGTAGTTATACATACGGCTGCATGGGACTTTTCTCTCACTGGTTTTATTAACTGCATGGGCAAAGCTGTGCCAATATTGCACTTACTTATGTATTTATTTCTGGAGATATTTTATTTAAAGGAGCAGTAAACTTTTTTATGAAAAAATATATATTGTAGGGATTTTCCTACTGAGTAAAATAAGGGTACTCCCACTGCCGAGCGATTTATATTTCCAAAGTTATTACAGTTTAAACCCATGGTTTTTTACATTAGCAGGGCCCTCTAGTGGTCAAATTCTAATTAGATTTCCTGTCAGATTCTAATGGAGAGGAAAGTCAGAAAAGTCAGAGACATACAGTTCTCCAATGAATGTGATAGAAACTGCCTGTCACTTCCTGTCAGTTAGAGCTATCAGGAAGTAAACGCAATAAATTCACTTCCTGTCAGTTAGAACTATCAGGAAGTAAACACAGTAAATTCGCTTCCTGTCAGTTAGAACTATCAGGAAGTAAACACAGTAAATTCACTTCCTGATTATTTAAACTGCTATAAATTTTGAATAAAACATCTGACAGCGATGGGAGTGACCATGTTTTATTCAGCAGGAAAAGCTCTGTAAAATATGTGTTTTCATAAGAAAAAGTTTACTGCTCCTTTAAATACTTGCAACAGAAAAGAAAAAACTTCACAATACATCTTCCATATTATAGAAATAAAGTATATGTCTATTTATGTCTGGAACACACCAGCTGCACTTTTAGGGGCAAAAACAATTTCCCATGGATTCAAATGGGGCTTTTAACCTCATGATTCCTGGAGAGGTCACCAATGCATTTCTCTACTGTAGGTGACATCTGCATTACAAACACCACTGAGACACTCATGGGTTAATACTGATTGGTATAAAGGATAAGCACTGTCTTTCCTATCAGACGTAGCCAACAACTGTCTAGCGCAGGGGTGAGTGATGTGGGTTTACAATGGAGATGTCTCCCTGTATTTGGTGACCATCAAAACGCAGAGATTATAAAGTCGCCTGAATTAAAAGGGCGACATTCTGATGCCACACGCTTAAGTGTCGCTCCAAGCACCCTCCATCTCTGCCTTAACTTTAATCCTGCCACCACTGTCTCTTCAGTACTCTACTCCGAGTACCCTCGATCTGTGCCTTAACCCTTTGAGTGCCAGAGTGGTCCGCAAATTGCAATGGGAGACACTTAAATGTGAAACCTTTTGATGGGGCGACATTCTGATGTCATCCTTTTGATGCAGGCAACATTATGATGTCGGAGTTTTAATGGTCTCCAAATAGAGGCTGATATTTCTATAGGTTACCAGTAATGTTACTCCCTCCATTTGCAGCCAGACTACAACTCCCATCATACCCCGGCAGCTGTAGGCATGCGAGTGAGGAGTTATAGTCCGGTAGCAGCTGAAAGGCCTCATGTTTCCCACCCCTGTTCTAATGAGGGGAGGAGCCTTCTGTGTAGTGGCCACTTCCATTATTCTGCATTAAAGGGACCCACCCACTTACGGCCCATGTTTTCTGTCCCTACGCCTTTGCCAGATGTGTTAGGTGGGCGAGAGCTTAAAGGGATAGTAATGTTTCATAATAAAAGCGGCTCTGATTAATCATCATAGTATTTGGACTTTGGAGAGTGTTATTTCAATTCTGTCAGAGTTGTAGTACAAGAGTAATTCAATGACAAAGTATCCCCCTCCCGCCCCTTTTACTGATGTAACACTGCTGAGCCAGATCAGAAGGGAGGTGCCCAGGTAGACTGCAGAGAGGGACAATCTTCAATTAAGATAAGGGAAAAACCTGAAAAATGTGTCAAGGGGGGGCAGGGCTTTCATTGTTCTCATAGGAAAAAGATTGTCCCCTGCTGTAATCTGGTCTATGGACTGGATTCCACATCTGAGAAGAGATGGCTTACACTAGGTAAAAGGGACGGGAGGGGAAACTTTGCTTGTGAATATCTCTCAAACCATAAAGGTTTGAGAGATAAGACTTATATCGTTTCTTCATGTTTTTTTAATGCCTACAAAATAAAATAAAGATAAAACAAAATATTACTATCCCTTTAAGTTGGTCTCATCAGGCCAGACTCCAGAGTATCTGTAGGTAACAGGGGAACAGTGGCTGGAAGATTGTCTCTGGTAGTTATATAAGTGCTAACAGCAGTGAAAGAGGACCTAACGCCGTGTAGTACTTTTTCTAAAAAAATGGAGTAACGATGTTTGAAAAAGTGGAGCAGTGCATTTATAAAGAAATATTGCTGTTTGTGACAATTTAGCAACAGAATTTTCACCAAATATTTAAGGCCGTCTCTGACCTGTTCTTTTTCTTTACAGTCACCACATTTATAAATGTAACTAGAATACTTTATAAATACCAACACTCCTAATAAGGGCATTTTAAGGATCCGTTCGCAAGAACAAACAATATAACTTTTTATAAATTTCCCCCCAAGTCCTGAGTGATGCAGACCATCTCTGAAACAATGGACGGTCCCGCGTGAAATGCTCCACTGTGACAGGAGTGATAAGAAACTGGAGCAGAGAATAGATTGTTGGCACATTTCCTACTGGATAAGAAAAGATGTCTGCGATTTCCTGACTGGTGGAGTCATATGTCTGGGCTCAGATCCAGGCCCCTGATTGGCCCTCCTCCCCTTGGTGCTACCTTGGGGAGGATAATGTATTGTTGTACCTACCACAGGGATCCATGAGCCTGGATGATAAAGTGTGGGTCCGTGCCTGGGGAAAGCTGATAGGTTCTTGGTCTGTATGCAGGATGGATGAGACTTAGGTCAGGCTCCAATGTCGCGTGCTGTGTCCTGTGTGTTAATAAACCTCCTGTTGGTGAATTCATGCCAGAACCCACAGATCGGCTCTGCGACCACCTCTGCACCCCTATCTACTGAGCTCACTGATAAAATGTGAAAGTGCACATAATGTAGGAAACTAGTAGAGTGAAAGAGATACCTTTATTGACTGTAAGCTTTCAAGGCTGATTAGGACTCTTTGGCTCATCACAGACTTCCTGATAGACTGTGATGGGTGTAGTGAGGAAAACCTTGGTCACCTCTCTATACCATCTATACCACTCTATACCATCTATACCACTCTATACCTCTATATACCATCTATACCACTCTATACACTCTATACCATCTATACACTCTATACCTGTCTATACCCTCTATACCACTCTATACCTCTCTATACCCTCTATACCACTCTATACCTCTCTATACCACTCTATACCTCTCTATACACTCTATACCACTCTATACCTCTCTATACCATCTATACACTCTATACCACTCTATACCTCTGTATACCATCTATACCTCTCTATACCTCTGTATACCATCTATACACTCTATAACTCTCTGTACACTCTCTATACACTCTATACCTCTGTACACTCTATACAATCTATACTCTCTATACCATCTATACACTCTATACCATCTATACACTCTATACCACACTATACCTCTGTATACCATCTATACTCTCTATACCATCTATACCACTCTATACCTCTCTGTACACTCTCTATACACTCTATACCATCTATACCTCTCTATACCACTCTATACCTGTCTATACACTCTATACCTCTCTATACACTCTATACCTCTCTATACCTCTGTATACCATCTATACCACTCTATACCTCTCTGTACACTCTCTATACACTCTATACCATCTATACCTCTCTATACCACTCTATACCTGTCTATAACTCTGTATACAATCTATACACTCTATACCTCTATATACCATCTATACACTCTATACCTCTCTGTACACTCTATACAATCTATACACTCTATACCTGTCTATACACTCTATACGTCCCTGTACAATCTATACAATCTATACCTCTCTATACACTCTATACCTCTCTATACCTCTGTATACCATCTATACCACTCTATACCTCTCTGTACACTCTCTACCATCTATACACTCTATACCTCTCTGTACACTCTCTATACACTCTCTACCTCTGTACACTCTATACAATCTATACACTCTATACCTCTCTATACACTCTCTACCTCTGTACACTCTATACAATCTATACACTCTATACCTCTCTATACACTCTATACGTCCCTGTACAATGTATACAATCTATACCTCTCTATACACTCTATACCTCTCTGTACACGCTATACCTCTCTATACACTCTATACCTCTCTGTACAATCTATACCTCTCTGTACACTCTATACCTCTCTGTACACGCTATACCTCTCTGTACACGCTATACCTCTCTATACACTCTATACCTCTCTGTACACTCTATACCTCTCTGTACACTCTATACCTCTCTGTACAATCTATACCTCTCTATACACTGCTAGGACCGGCTCTCACAGCTCATCACAGAGTTCCCTTCTAGACTGTGATCCTGACAGCAAACACATTATCATCTGTCAGTGAGTTCACCTGTCTGTAATGTGGGGATTTACTCTGTTTAGTCCGCTCTGTTTGGTCTCCTGTGGGACAGGATGGGTATTGATACCTCTGATCATCTGCCGTCCAAAATCCTCATCAACGTTCACATCCAATATACAAATTTAGCCACAGGGGATTAGCCTGAGGATGTATTTTATGCCTTTGAGTACTAGAGGGATGTGCAATGACAATTCTCTGGCACTGAACTAGTGTGTGTGTGTGTGTATATGTGTGTGTGTGTGTGTATATATATATATATATATATATATATATATATGACTCTGGTCTTTGCTGCTAATTACCGGGTCTGCAGGGCAGAGGTTGATTCTGCTGATGTCGGGAATTTCTACAGAAACTCCTCCCACTTCTCCTCCTTCCCACCCTGTTCCTCCCACTTCTCCTCCTTCCCATTCTGTTCCTCCCACTTCTCCTCCTTCCCACCCTGTTCCCCCAACTTCTCCTCCTTCCCACCCTGTTCCTCTCACTTCCCTCCCACTTCTCCTCCTTCCCACCCTGTTCCTCCCACTTCTCCTCCTTCCCACCCTGTTCCCCCAACTTCTCCTCCTTTCCACCCTGTGTCTCCCACTTCTCCTCCATCCCATTCTGTTCCTCCCACTTCTCGTCCTTCTCATCCTGTTTCTCCCACTTCTCATCCTTCCCACCCTGTTCCTCCTACTTCCCTCCCACTTCTCCTCCTTCCCACCCTGTTCCTCCCATTTCTCCTCCTTCCCACCCTGTTCCTCCTACTTCCCTCCCACTTCCCCTCCTTCCCACGCTGTTCCTCCCACTTCTCCTCCTTCCCACCCTGTTCCTCCCACTTCTCCTTCCCACCCTGTTCCTCTCACTTCTCCTCCTTCCCACCCTGTTCCTCTCACTTCTCCTCCTTCCCACCCTGTTCCTCCACTTCATCTCCTTCCCACCCTGTTCCTCCCACTTCTCCTCCATCCCATTCTGTTCCTCTCACTTCCCCTCCTTCCCACCCTGTTCTACCCACATCACGCCCTCTTCTCTTCCTTCCCACCCTGTTCTCCCCACGTCACACTCTATTCACTTCCTTCGCACCCTGTTCTACCCACGTCACACCCTCTTCTCCTCCTTCCCACCCTGTTCTACCCACTTCACACCCACTTCTCTTCCTTTCCACCCTGTTCTACCCACTTCTCCTCCTTCCCACCCTGTTCCTCCCACTTCTTCTCCTTCCCACCCTGTTCCACCCACTTCTTCTCCTTCCCACCCTGTTCCTCCCACTTCTCCTCCTTCCCACCCTGTTCCTCCCACTTCTCCTCCTTCCCACCCTATGTTTCCCACTTCTCCTCCATCCCACCTTATTCTCCCACTACCTGCCCACTTCTGCTCCTTCTCATCCTGTTCCGCCCACTTCCCACCCACTTCTCCTCCTTCTATATATTAGTAGAACTGGTGAAATGACCATGTAAGTATGAGCACTCATAGGACTTTTTGAATAAAGTGCAATGTGATTGATTGTCAATGTTTCGGCCTCCTGGGCAACCTTTATGACGTCTTGATAAAGGCCCTCCAAGGGCCTGAAATTGTTAATAAACATTGCACTTAAAAATAATAATAAAAAAAGAATAAAGTCCTCCAAGTGCTCATTCTCACATGGTCATTACACCATTTTCACTAACGCTGGTATTTTTTTCTAACCCCAAGGCAATATGCATTTGTGTTTGTTAGGAGTGCCCATTGTTCATTAGTTACATATTATATAACTATTATTAAAAACATTTTTAATGTGGACCTGTCTCTTTAAATATCATGGGTTCTCAACACAAGCCCACAGGGCCAACTTACAGGCCAGGACATAAGAATTTCCCTGCTAGAGCACAGAAGTGTTGGCCAGTGGCTGTATGACATATTTTTCATTTATGAGTCTTTGTCTCCCTCTTGTGGTGGATTGTTCTAAATCCACATTTCTATGCCCGAGGACTGCTTTTTGTTGGATCACCAGTTGTGGGGGTCTACAACTCCCATCTCCCATTATTTTTAGGTATTAGTGTTCCTTAACCCTTTGAGTGCCAGAGTGATACGAAACGCATTGGTTTGCAATTCGTTGCGTACCACTCTGGCACTTAAAGGGTTAAATCCTATAAGTGCCAAAGGGGCATTCTGGCACTTTTATGGGTTGAAATATTTAAAAATAAATGAAAAAAAGAAATACGATAACAGATTACCTGCTGTACAAAATATTAGGTAATTTATGAGTCTTTGCCTCCCTCTAGTGGTGGATTATTGTATATTCGCTTTTTATGCCTGATGCATAGCTGCCAACTTTCAAAATGAGCTGACCTCAAGCTCTTGTAAATATTTAACCATAAATGTTCCCTGTAATATAGATTATCTGTGGTATGTCTACTAAGTGTGCTTGGTTTGGAAGCACACTTTGTAGACCGTTCCAGTGTAGGATTTATTTTTCAATAATGCGATTTCAGCTCTGCTGAAGAGCCTCCTCTTGTCCAGTGACCTGATTCCCCTGCAGTCAGCTAGAGCGCTGAAGTCAGGGAAAGGGGAGAGAGGGGGGGAACTTTAACTACGATTATCTCTCAAACCATAAAGGTTTGAGAGATGGGACTGGGGGCATTTAGTGTAAGTTTTTAATAGCTACAGCACAAGATGAATATTTGTGAAAAGCTGTATTACTATCCCTTTAATTTCTGGATCACCAGCTCCTAAGAGCTACAACTCCCATCATTTTTAGGGGTTAGTGTTCCTTACACCCCATGAGTGCCAGTGAAGTGTTCTGGCACTCAAAGGGTTGAACCTTGAAAGAAAAAAACAAAAACAAGCTGTAATGTATAACATAGTCTGTTAATTTAGGAGTCTTTGTCTCCCTCTTGTGGTGGATTATTGTATATCCACTACAGCATGGTTAATTAATGATAGGGTCAGGATCACTGGCTGGGAAAGCTGGGAGTTTTAGTATCTTGTAGCTGGAGGTCCAACAACTGAATACACCTACTGTGTTGTTTTAAATAAGAACGATTCACTTTGGATATTAGATATGTCTCCAGTGCATTGCAAAGCAGTGACATTCACATATAAGGTAATACCCCCCCTTACCTTAATTTGTGCAGAAAATCCTTATGGCCATTATGAATCCGTTGGGTTGATTTGTGGATTGGTTTTCCAAAATTAATCTTTAATTACTTCTGGATATCAGGCCCATGGACGTGACTTTTGTTGCTGGATTCCAGAACAAGGTTTTATTTTTTTACATATACCCAAAGATCTTCATCTAGGGTTCATTTATTAAAGCAAAACCTAAAAATGACCTGGATAACACACGATTATCCCATGGAATGCCAGAGGGGTTAAGTACCTCTAAAAATTATTTGTGTTTCCTGAGGCCTAAAATCTAGTCTTCCCTATGGTTTCTGGGTAGGGTTGCCACCTTTTCTTCAAAAAAATACCGGCCACGACACTCCCTCCATAGACTTAACATTGGACAGAAGCCAATTTTTTACCGGCCTGCCGGTAAAATACCTGCTGGGTGGCAACCCTATTTCTGGGGCCTCCCATTTCTGTGTTTCCAGGACTTCAGGACTCCCCCATAACAATAGCTATATTGGTAGGTTGTCACATAAGCAATAGTGTTGTATTGTTTGTAAGTGAGGCCTGAGATAAGGTAACAGGCATTGTGAATAGAAGATAAGTGGGTATTGATCTCAGTACATGAACACCATTAGCTCTGCACAAACAATTAACCAAACTGAGTCTATGTGTACGAGTCTTCACATGAACTAAAACTAGCAATGTGGGACGGCGTTGCCCATCATGTTATGACCATTGGGCGCACGTGTGTGAAATGCAGACACACTGATAAACACAGACATATGCAGCATACAGGCAGACACATACCATACATCCCAAGTGTCCCTCTTTAGGAGGGACAATCCCTCTTTGAGGGCCAAATCCCTCTGTCCCTCTTTCCCACCCTGTTGTCCCTCTTTTTAGGAGGTCAGACTGTGTGCAGGGCCGGCTCCACGTATAGGCGAGGTAGGAGCCGGCCCAGGGCGCACACGTACTGGGGGCACGGGCATGCAGCGGAGAAGAGCTGCGCCCACACACACCATGCCAGGAACCACAACACAGTCAGGTCTATGTTGCTACAGCGCTCCCTCATCTGGTCGGATCTTTAGTAATGCAGAGCGCGCTGGGAGTCATGATCTCCCGCCTCGCTCTGCATTCCTGAAGAGAAGACTGCGCGGGAGCTACAGGTATGTGATGGGGGGCAAGTTGGAGCTGAGGGGGCATAGTGGAGCTGAGGGGGCAAGTTGGAGCGGATGGGGGGCAAAGTGGAGCTGATGGGGGCAAGTTGGAGCTGATAGGGGAAAGCTGGAGCTGAGGGGGCATAGTGGAGCTGGTGGGGGCAAGTTGGAGCTGGTGGGGGCAAAGTGGAGCTGATGGGGGTAAGTTGGAGCGGATGAGGGTCAAAGTGGAGCTGATGGGGGCAAGTTGGAGCTGAGGGGGTAAAGTGGAGCTGAGGAGGGGCAAAGTGAAGCTGAGGGGGGCAAAGTGGAGCTGAGGGGGGGCAAAGTGAAGCTGAGGGGGGGCAAAGTGGAGCTGAAGGGGGACAAAGTGGAGCTTGAAGGGGGGGCAAAGTGGAGCTGGTGGGGGCAAGTTAGAGCGGATGGGGGGCAAGTTGGAGCTGATGGTGGCAAGTTGGAGCTGATAGGGGCAAGTTGGAGCTGCTGGGGGCATAGTGGAGCTGCTGGGGGGCAAAGTGGAGCCGATGGGGGTAAGTTGGAACTGATAGGGGAAAGTTGTAGCTGAGGGGGCATAGTGGAGCTGGTGGGGGCATAGTGGAGCTGGTGGGGGCAAAGTGAATCTGATGGGGGCAAAGTGGGGGTGATGGGGGGCAAAGTGGAGCAGATGGGGGTAAGTTGGAGCGGATGGGGGTCAAAGTGGAGCTGATGGGGGCAAGTTGGAGCTGAGGGGTCAAAGTGGAGCTGAGGGGGGGCACGTTAGAGCAGATGGGGGGCAAAGTGGGGCTGATGGGGGCAATTTGGAGCGGATGGGAGGCAAAGTGGAGCTGGTGGTGGCAAGTTGGAGCTGATGGTGGCAAGTTAGAGCTGCTGGGGGCATAGTGGAGCTGCTGGGGGGCAAAGTGGAGCCGGTGGGGGCACGTTAGAGCAGATGGGGGGCAAAGTGGAGCAGATGGGGGCAATTTGGAGCGGATGGGGGGCAAAGTGGAGCTGATGGTGGCAAGTTGGAGCTGCTGGGGGCATAGTGGAGCTGCTGGGGGGCAAAGTGGAGCCGGTGGGGGCAAGTTGGAGTGGACGGGGCGCAAAGTGGAGCTGGTGGGGGCAATTGGAGCTGGTGGGGGCAGCTGGTGGGGGTCAAAGTGGAGCTGATGGGGGCAAGTTGGAGCTGATGGGGGCAAGTTGGAGTTGATGGGGGGCAAAGTGGAGCTGAAAGGGGCAAAGTGGAGCTGGTGGGCCAAAGTGAAGCTGATAAGGGGCAAGTTGGAGCTGGTGGGGGGCATCTCTTACAGGCATCTCCAGACCAGGGGCAGACTGGCCCAGGGGGCAGAGAGAGGACAATCATGAAAAGAGGTTGGGTATAAGTAGGTGGGGTATAAAGGGGTGGGGCACAAGGGGCGGAGCAAAATGGGCAGCAAAATTAGGTTTTGCCTAGGGTGGCAAAACTCCTTGCTCCAGCCCTGACTGTGTGGTGTGTATTACTTTGCTCTACAGCAATAAAGCAATAAACTTCAGTATATGTGTTTAGTCTGTGCAAATAAAATACTTTGGTCTTGCACTAAATCATTTATTCAGTTACATAAATAGCCAGTAATAGGTAATGAAATAACCAAAAAATTCTTACTAATGCCCCGCCCACCAGCCACGCCCCAACAATATCACCTAAAACTAACGTGTCCCTCTTCGGCCATGTGAAATGTTGGGAGGTATGCACACACACACACAGTGAGCGGCAGAAACATGCAAAAGACATGTACACACAGACACACTGGAGATGCACACATGGACACACATATGTAACAGAGATGTACACACACACAGACACACGCAACATATATGAGCAGAAACACATGCGTGCATGAGTTGTGTACCCCTCTGGCACTCAAATGGTTAAGTTATAGAGAGGCATGTGAGAGTTAAATAGCAGTGGGAAGTGTATTCATACCTGGGAACTTTGATTTGTGTAGTCTCTGGAGGGGACTGATGTGGTGCTGATATGGAGAGACAAATGGGGCAATCTGGGTTAAAAGTGGGCGGGGCTTAATCACGAGTAGGGGCAGGGCTTAACATAAATGTGGAAAAGTGTTAGTAATAGGCTGGGGAAGGAGGAGAAGTGGGAGGGAAATGCAAGTTTACAGTGTGAGGGGTTTGAACACACTCCCTGAGGGGTAAAGCTTGATACACAACCCTGTGGCAGTCAGTGGGTTAAGTGTGTACCTGATGGCTGTCTGTCCTGTGTCTTGCATGGCAAATGATGACAGTGAAGAAATAATTGCGCAATGAGGACCTACCTTAACCCTCTGAGTGCCATTTTGTTCCCCTGGTGAAGCAGCACCGCTCAGTGGCTGTACTACAGGTCCTGCTGAGGCCACTGGGAGTCAGGGTGAGTGACTGTGTGTCAGCCATCTTTCTTTCTGGCTTTGTGTGTGTGTGGTGCTGTGTGAGTGAGGCATGTGTGTGTAATACCTGTGAACTATTACTTGTGGAGTCCCTCATGTGGTGCTGATGTGGAGAGAGCAATGGGGCAATTTGGGTTGAGTGGGCGGGGCTTAATCACAAGTAGGGGGAGGGGCTTAACATAAATGTGTAAAAGTGTTAGTAATAGGCTGGGGAAGGAGGAGAAGTGGGAGGGAAATGAAAGTTTACAGTGTGAGGGGTTTGAACACACTCCCTGAGGGGGTAAAACTTGATAAACAAACCCTGTGGCAGTCAGTGGGTTAAGTGTGTACCTGATGGCTGTCTGTCCTGTGTCTTGCATGGCAAATGATGATAGTGAAGAAATAATTCAGCAGAGGGCCTACCTTAACCATTTGAGTGCCATTTTGTTCCCCTGGTGCTGCACTACAGGTCCTGCTGAGGCCACTGGGAGTCAGGGTGAGTGACTGTGTGTGTGTGTGTGTGTGTGTGTGTGTGTGTCAGCCATATTTATTTCTGGCTTTGTGTGTGTATGTGGTGCTGTGTGTCTAAGTGGGAGCATGTCTGTTTGGTGCTGTGTGAGTGGGGCATTGTGTGTGTGGTGGTCTGTGTGTGTGAGTGGGGCATGTGTGTGAGTTTGGTGCTGTATGAGTGGGGCATGTGTGTTTGTCTGTGGTGTAGGAGAAAATGGCAGCCATATTGTTTTTTTCTGACTTTGATAGTGGTGGGCGGGCTGCATAGTGGGCGGGCCAAATCCCTGCATGATTGAATCACCCAATGGGAACAGTAACTCCTCCTTAATACCACCCCCTGGGTGTGTTTGCCAGGCACACAGAAGTCTTCTTTTATATATATAGATGATAACAGGGTAAGCCGACAAGACCTCATCTAACTGGGACCACAGGAAATATGTAATTCAGGGCTGCACTGAAATCAGATCAGCCCTGCACTATGTGTTTTACATGTCTGTCTGGTGAAAGGAGAGGTCTGGTCACTCTATCATAAGGTGTCATGTGACAGGAAATTCCTGTACCCACTAGGGCTGCAACATCGTCATCCCTTTCATACCGGACAAATGAGAAATGCCTGCAGCATGGGGACCATTACAGCCCAGTACCGACCGATGTGGTCTGGTAACTACCACTGCGGTCCAGTGATATAGTATCCACTGCGGTCCAGTGATATAGTATCCACTGCGGTCCAGTGATATAGTATCCACTGCGGTCCAGTGATTTAGTATCCACTACGGTCCAGTGATATAGTATCCACTGCGGTCTAGTGATATAGTATCCACTGCGGTCCAGTGATATAGTATCCACTACAGTCCCGTGATATAGTATCCACTGCGGTCCAGTGATATAGTATCCACTGCGGTCCAGTGATATAGTATCCACTACAGTCCCGTGATATAGTATCCACTGCGGTCCAGTGATATAGTATCCACTACGGTCCCGTGATATAGTATCAACTGCGGTCCAGTGATTTAGTATCCACTACGGTTCAGTGATATAGTATCCACTGCGGTCCAATGATATGGTATCCACTGCGGTCCATTGATATAGTATCCACCGCGATCCAGTAATAAATATCTGTTGTGATCCAATAACATAATATCCACTGCAGTCCAGTAATACAGTATCCATCACGGTCCAGTAATATAGTATCCACTGTAGTCCAGTGATATAGTATCCCCTGCGATTCAATAACATAATATCTGCCGTGGTCCAATAACATAGAATCCGCCGCGGTCCAGTGATATAGTATCCACTGCGGTCCAGTAATACGGTATTCACTGTGGTCCAGTGATATGGTATCCACTGCGGTCCAGTGATATAGTATCCACTGCGGTCCAGTGATATGGTATCCACTGCGGTCCAGTGATATAGTATCCCCTGCGATTCAATAACATAATATCTGCCGTGGTCCAATAACATAGAATCCGCTGCGGTCCAGTAACATAGTATTCGCTGTAGTCCAGTAATACGGTATTCACTGCAGCCCAGTAACAGCCACTTCAGCAGGCATTTTTCACAGTGCCCAGTTTTAAAGGGATAGTAATACTTCGTTTTATCTTTATTTTATTTTGTAGGCATTAAAAAAACATGAAGAACAATATAAGTCTTATCTCTCAAACCTTTATGGTTTATGAGATATTCACAAGCAAAGTTCCCCTCCCCGCCCCTTTTTCCTAGTGTAACCCATCTCTTCTCAGATGTGAGTCTGGTTGTATGACAGGACAGATAACAGAAGGGGACAATTTTCTTTGTATGAAAACAATGAAAGTCCTTCCCACCTTGACAAGTTTTTCAGCTTTTTCCCTTATCTTAATTGAAGATTGTCCCTCTCTGCAGTCTACCTGGGCACCTCCCTTCTGATCTGGTTGAACAGGGGGGGATACTTTGATTGTGAATATCTCTTAAACCATAAAGGTTTCAGAGATAAGACTTATATCATTCTTCATGTTTTTTTAATGCCTACAAAATAAAATAAAGTTAAAACGAAGGATTACTATCCCTTTAAAGGGGTGGTTTGGTAACCCATCTACTAACCCTGTATACCAGGTGCATGAGGCCACCTTTGGCCTGACACAGATCTAGACCAGAGGACAAACAGGTTTTTTCAGTCATGGACAGGCAGACAACCCTGTGTTCCTCTATATAAAGAACAAGTGTGTGCCCTGTATTGGGCATATATAATATTTCTTAGTAAATAAGTGAGATTTTGGTTTCACCAACTGGCCAAGTAATGTATAGCTTGCCACACCATTAAGGTATCTCACTTTAAGGCAAGTCCTACTCTAATACACCTATAAAGCCCGATCTAAATAAAAATTAAATTATCCCTGACTAGGTGTTATAATAAACACATAGGAGAGCCGGTGACCCTTTAAATATGCTCTTTGTAGTGTTTGTGGGTCCCAGTGTGGTGCAATTAAAAACAGAAGACTTTCATTGTAATAATAAAACTTAAATAGAGGACTTACCTGATACACAAAAACCCCAAAAGAAGAAAAGGTGGCAACCCTAACAAAAACCCAGTGGGTCTGCACTGTGTGGGTATAAGGGGGCTGTGGATCCAACAGTCCTCTCCATAAATAAAACCTTTTTATCACCCCCCCCCCCCCACAGGTCATGTGAGGAGTAATTGCTGACAAACAGACAGAGACTTAGGGTGACCACATTTCCATTCTGCCATTCCAGGACATGTGGTCACCCTAGTCCCGCGCTGAGGCTCCCGCCGGCGCTGACCATCTTTCTGTGGCTGTTCCCAGTGGGAACTCTTACTCTGTGTCAGCCTTAGAAAGATGGTCAGCACCGGCTGGAGCCTCAGCCGCGGGTCTCGCTTGCAGCACCAGCATACCTGCTCCATCCCAGCTGTCTCGCACGTACCAGTACAGCCAGCCAATGAAAAGTATTTGCTCAGCCAGCCAATGAGGACCGTATTTCAAATACATTTCATTGGCTGGCTGGACCGGCGCTTGTTGCTCAATTCCGGGACTCTTTGCTGTCCCGTTGGGGGGTGACCCGGGACACAGACCCCAATAAGGGACAGTCCCGGGCATTCTGAGACATGTGGTCATCCTAGACAGAGTACATGCAAGCTAGGACAGGCTTGAGGCCTAGTCCTTAAAGGCCAAGAGTGAGAAAAGAAAATAGGTAATAGTGCAATAATCTTTGTGCATTACATAAGTGGTTAAATAGGATAGGTGAAAGGCTGCTAGGATGAGTGAGGGAGACGTGCAAGTGGCAGAAACCGAGAGAAGGAAAGCTCACAGCGCCAATTCACCATAACATATCCATATAATAAATACTATCAATGTGAATATAGAAATATACAATATATAGAAATAGCAGCAAGGAATGAGAGGGTTCTCCAGTCCCACAAACATTAGGCCTAAACCCAAAGTGCAAACACAGACAGAAAGACAAACCTGCGCTCCTCTATATAAAGAACAAATGTGTGCCCTTATTGGGCACATGTAATATTAGTAAATAAGTGAGATTTTGGTTTTACCAATTGGCCAAGACATGTATAAGCTGCCACCACATCAAGGTATCTCATTTAAGGCAAGTTCTACTCTACCCCTATAAAGCCCTAGGCCTCAAACCTGTCCTAGATTGCATACATCCTGTCAGTTTGATATCAGTTATTCCTCACATGACCTGTGGTGGTGTGTGTGTGTGTGTGGGGGGTTTGATAAAAAGGTTTTATTTATGGAGAGGACTGCTGGATCCACAGCCCCCTTACACCCACACAGTGCAGACCCATTAGGTTTTTGTTAGGGTTGCCACCTTTTCTTCAAAAAAACTACCAGCCATGGCATTCCCTCCATAGACTTAACATTGGACAGAAGCCAATTTTTTACCGGCCTGCCGGTAAAATACCGGCTGGGTGGCAATCCTAGTTTTTGTGTATCAGGTTACACTACAAAGAGCATATTTAACCCCTTAACGACCGGCCGATTGGCGCTGCACGGTCAGTTAAGGACCACAGAGCATTTTTTTTTCGTTCTTCCGCTTCCGGACTCCCCGAACGGCGTGCATAGTATGTCATGGGTCGTTCAGTCAGATCGACCCTTGACGTACTATGACCGTCAAGGGTCGTTAAGGGGTTAAAGGGTCCCCTGCTCTCCTATGTGTTTATTATAAAATCTCCTCAGGGATATTTTAATTTTATTTAGATCGGGCTTTATAGGAGGGACTTGCCTTAAAGTGAGATACCTTGACGGTGCTGCAAGCTTATACACAACTTGGCCAATTGGTGAAACTAAAATCTCACTTATTTACTAAGAAATATTATATATGCCCAATACAGGGCACACACACTTCTTCTTAGGGTTGCCACCTTTTCTTAAAAAAAAATACCGGCCATGGCATTTCCTTCATAGACTTAACATTGGACAGAAGACAATTTTTTACCAGCCTACCGGTAAAATACCTGCTGGGTGGCAACCCTACTTGTTCTTTATATAGAGGTGCGCAGGTTTGTCTTTCTGTCTGTGTTTTCACTTTGGGTTTAGGCCTAATGTTTGGGGGACTGGAGAACCCTCTCATTCCTTGCTGTTATTTATATATATATTTCTATATTCGCATTAAGATAGTATTTATTATATGGATATGTTATGGTGAGTTGGCGCTGTGAGCTTTTCTTCTCACGGTTCCCGCCACTTGCACGTTTCCCTCGCTCATCCTAGCAGCCTTTCACCTATCCTATTTAATCACTTATGTAATGCACAAAGATTATTGCACTATTACCTATTTTCTTTTCTCACTCTTGGCTTTAAGGACTAGGCCTCAAGCCTGTCCTAGATTGCATGCAGCCTGTCTGTTTGTCATAATTTATTCCTCTGAATTGTGTGAAGATGCATGTGAAAACTCAGTACTGGGTGAAGAGAGGTGTACACACAGTGTATTGGTGAAAGGCTGATAAAAGCTCAGTATTGCCCCAGGCTGTTTCTAGTCTGCTTCCATCATACCTCCCAACATTTCAAATTGCCAAAGAGGGACACTTGTGTTTTTGGGGGGGTGGTTGGGTGTGTGGCTGGTGGGCGGGGCATTACCAGGGATTTTTAGGCTATTTCATGACCTCTTTGTGTAACCTAATAAATTACTTATAACAAGACCAAAGTATTTTATTTACACAGACTAATTTATAAACACATATACTGACATTTAACCAAACAATAATGCAAGTTATATTGCTGTAGAACAATATGATACACTTATCTACACACCACTCAGTCTGATCTCCTAAAAAGAGGGACATCAGAGTGGGAAAGAGGGACAGAGGTATTTGGGTCTAAAAGAGGGACTGTCCCTCCTAAAGAGGGACACTTGGGAGGTATGTTCCATAGGATCAGACAGTAAGCTGTGATAATTGAGCGTTATGTGTATCTTACGGTCTCAGCCTTTTCTGATGTCATGGATCGTCAGGATCCCTTTTTTTAAATGAATATGGATAATGCTGAAGGTCAGTGACTGTGTCTTGTTCCAGTTTATAATCCAATGAATGAGGAAACACTTGGTTAGAAAATGTTTATTACAGATAAGATAGACAGGTTTATCGATATAACCTGGTAATCTGCAATATATATAATTTATACCATAGGACAACCCATCAACTCTAGAACAAAATCCTTAACGTTTGCCATTGCAGAATTTCAGATATTAGACATTTATTTCACTATATTAACCCTTCGATTGCCAGAGGGGTTAAAGGGATTAGAACGAAAGGTTCAATAGACGTTTCACAGAACAGTAACTAAACACCCGTTTAACCCTTTAGGCGCCAGAGTGGTGTGCAATGCTTTGCAATATGTGACGCACGCCTCTGGTCCTTACAGGGGTAATCGTTAT
Source organism: Rhinophrynus dorsalis (assembly GCA_037306005.1). Taxonomy (NCBI): domain Eukaryota; kingdom Metazoa; phylum Chordata; class Amphibia; order Anura; family Rhinophrynidae; genus Rhinophrynus; species Rhinophrynus dorsalis. The sequence continues at coordinate 17,099,340 of CM074725.1, forward strand.
TGTTAACCCTTTGAGTGCCCCCTCTGGCACTAAAAGGGTTAACTTTCTTCTTGTTCTTAAATTAATGTAATAAACAAACTATGTTTGGATTTACATACTTTGCATTTCCAGAATATTTAAAGTCAAATTGCCTGTGTATTTTTTCATATTCACTAATCTGTTTACACTTTTCAGAACCTGATAGTAAGACCGGTGACTTCTGTTCATGTCAGGAACTGTTGGAGCAGGCAGAGTGATACAATGTAACAATATAAACAGCACAGGGTGCTCTGTTATATTTAAAGTGGACCTGTTACCATGATTCAAGTTTGCATATCCTGAAACTTCATTAAAAACTACCTATGTATCATGTTAGAAAAAGGCAAGAAAATGTATAATTTAGGAGATTTATAGAGTATTGTTGGATACCTCTCTGAACTATGGTTGAACTATTATGGATCCCTAGACAGCATTTTTTTTTTAAATTATTCTTTTATGAAAAAACTATATAAGTACACCTGACTGCGGTGTGATGGACTCCTACCTAGGTAAGTGCTTCTGTTACACACAGTAATTCTATAGATACACCTGACTGCTGTGTGATGTACTCCTACCTAGGTAAGTGCTTCTGTTACACACACTAATTATATACATACACCTGACTGCTGTACAAAGGACTCCTACCTAGGTAAGTGCTTATGTTACACACAGTAATTATATAGATACACCTGACTGCTGTACAAAGGACTCCTACCTAGGTAAGTGCTTATGTTACACACAGTAATTATATAGATACACCTGACTGCTGTACAAAGGACTCCTACCTAGGTAAGTGCTTATGTTACACACAGTAATTATATACATACACCTGACTGCTGTGTGATGGACACCTACCTAGGTAAGTGCTTCTGTTACACACAGTAATTATATAGATATATATACCTGACTGCTGTATGATGGACTCCTACCTAGGTAAGTGCTTCTGTTACACACACAGTAATTCTATAGATACACCTGACTGCTGTATGATGGACTCCTACCTAGGTAAGTGCTTCTGTTACACACAGTAATTCTATAGATACACCTGACTGCTGTGTGATGGACTCCTACCTAGGTAAGTGCTTCTGTTACACACAGTAATTATATAGATACACCTGACTGCTGTGTGATGGACTCCTACCTAGGTAAGTGCTTCTGTTACACACTGTAATTATATAGATACACCTGACTGCTGTACAAAGGACTCCTACCTAGGTAAGTGCTTATGTTACACACAGTAATTATATAGATACACCTGACTGCTGTACAAAGGACTCCTACCTAGGTAAGTGCTTATGTTACACACAGTAATTATATACATACACCTGACTGCTGTGTGATGGACACCTACCTAGGTAAGTACCTCTGTTACACACAGTAATTATATAGATACACCTGACTGCTGTATGATGGACTCCTACCTAGGTAAGTCCTTCTATTACACACAGTAACTATATAGCTATACCTGAGTGATGTGTGATGGACTCCTACCTAGGTAAGTGCTTCTGTTACACACTGTAATTATATAGATACACCTGACTGCTGTACAAAGGACTCCTACCTAGGTAAGTGCTTATGTTACACACAGTAATTATATAGATACACCTGACTGCTGTACAAAGGACTCCTACCTAGGTAAGTGCTTATGTTACACACAGTAATTATATACATACACCTGACTGCTGTGTGATGGACACCTACCTAGGTAAGTACCTCTGTTACACACAGTAATTATATAGATACACCTGACTGCTGTATGATGGACTCCTACCTAGGTAAGTCCTTCTATTACACACAGTAACTATATAGCTATACCTGAGTGATGTGTGATGGACTCCTACCTAGGTAAGTGCTTCTGTTACACACAGTAATTATATAGATATACACCTGACTGCTGTGTGATGGACTCCTACCTAGGTAAGTGCTTCTGTTACACACAGTAATTATATAGATACACCTGACTGCTGTGTGATGGACTCCTACCTAGGTAAGTGCTTCTGTTACACACTGTAATTATATAGATACACCTGACTGCTGTACAAAGGACTCCTACCTAGGTAAGTGCTTATGTTACACACAGTAATTATATAGATACACCTGACTGCTGTACAAAGGACTCCTACCTAGGTAAGTGCTTATGTTACACACAGTAATTATATACATACACCTGACTGCTGTGTGATGGACACCTACCTAGGTAAGTACCTCTGTTACACACAGTAATTATATAGATACACCTGACTGCTGTATGATGGACTCCTACCTAGGTAAGTCCTTCTATTACACACAGTAACTATATAGCTATACCTGAGTGATGTGTGATGGACTCCTACCTAGGTAAGTGCTTCTGTTACACACAGTAATTATATAGATATACACCTGACTGCTGTGTGATGGACTCCTACCTAGGTAAGTGCTTCTGTTACACACAGTAATTATATAGATACACCTGACTGCTGTGTGATGGACTCCTACTTAGGTAAGTCCTTCTGTTACACACAGTAATTATATAGATACACCTGACTGCTGTATGATGGACTCCTACCTAGGTAAGTGCTTCTGTTACACACAGTAATTATATAAATACACCTGACTGCTGTATGATGGACTCTACCTAGGTAAGTGCTTCTGTTACACACAGTAATTATATAGATACACCTGACTGCTGTATGATGGACTCCTACCTAGGTAAGTCCTTCTATTACACACAGTAACTATATAGCTATACCTGAGTGATGTGAGATGGACTCCTACCTAGGTGAGTGCTTATGTTACACACAGTAATTATATAGATACACGTGACTGCTGTATGATGGACTCCTACCTAGGTAAGTCCATCCGTTACACACAGTAATTTTATGGCAAGCACGGAGGCTTCATATTATGCATTATACTTTCTCCACTGCTTCCTCAGCAGCAAAGAACACTTTATTGAACATAGAAAAGAGAAAAAACTTTCCAATAACCATAGTAACACTCCATCAAAGACATTGAGTCCCATGTTATAAATTAGGCAGCAACCAAAGACTTCTCCTCTTTCTTTGCTGTTTCCCAGATAAGTACTTTGTTTTATTTGCTCTAAATAAAACTATTGTCTTATCTATATAGATATACCTGACTGCAGTATGGACTTCTATCTAGGTAAGTCCTTCTGTTACACACAGTAATTATATAGATACATCTGACTGCTCTATGATGGACTCCTACCTAGGTAAGTGCTTACATTACACACAGTAATTATATAGATACACCTGACAGCTGTATGATGGACTCCTACCTAGGTAAGTGCTTACGTTACACACAGTAATTATATAGATACACCTGACTGCTGTATGATGGACTCCTACCTAGGTAAGTACTTACGTTACACACAGTAATTATATAGATACACCTGACTGCTGTGTGATGGACTCCTACCTAGGTAAGTGCTTCTGTTACACACAGTAATTATAAAGATACACCTGACTGCTGTATGATGGATTCCTACCTAGGTAAGTGCTTCTGTTACACGCAGTAATGATATAGCTAAGCCTGACTGCTGTATGATGGACTCCTACCTAGGTAAGTGCGTCTGTTACACGCAATAATTATATAGATAAGCCTGACTGCTGTATGATGGACTCCTACCTAGTTAACTGCTTCTGTTACAAGCAATAATTATATAGATACGCCTGACTGCTGTATGGTGGACACCTACCTAGGTAAGTCCTTCTGTTACACGCAGTAATTATATAGATACGCCTGACTGCTGTATGATGGACTCCTACCTAGGTAAGTGCTTGTGTTACACACAGTAATTATATAGACATACCTGACTGCTGTATGATGGACTCCTACCTAGGTAAGTGCTTCTGTTACACACAGTAATTATATAAATACACCTGACTGCTGTATGATGGACTCTACCTAGGTAAGTGCTTCTGTTACACACAGTAATTATATAGATATGCTTGACTGCTGTATGATGGACACCTACCTAGGTAATTCCTTCTGATACACACAGTAATTATATAGATACACCTGACTGCTGTATGATGGACTCCTACCTAGGTAAGTGCTTGTGTTACACACAGTAATTATATAGACATACCTGACTGCTGTATGATGGACTCCTACCTAGGTAAGTGCTTCTGTTACACACAGTAATTATATAAATACACCTGACTGCTGTATGATGGACTCTACCTAGGTAAGTGCTTCTGTTACACACAGTAATTATATAGATATGCTTGACTGCTGTATGATGGACACCTACCTAGGTAATTCCTTCTGATACACACAGTAATTATATAGATACACCTGACTGCTGTGTGATGGACTCCTACCTAGGTAAGTGCTTCTGTTACACACAGTAATTATATAGATACACCTGACTGCTGTATGATGGATTCCTACCTAGGTAAGTGATTCTGTTACACACAGTAATTATATAGCTAAGCCTGACTGCTGTATGATGGACTCCTACCTAGGTAAGTGCTTCTGTTACACACAGTAATTATATAGATCTGCCTGACTGCTGTATGATGGACTCCTACCTAGGTAAGTGCTTCTGTTACAGTAATTATATAGATACGCCTGACTGCTGTATGATGGACTCCTACCTAGGTAAGTGCTTCTGTTACACACAATAATTATATAGATCCGCCTGACTGCTGTATGATGGACTCCTACCTAGGTAAGTGCTTCTGTTACACACAGTAATTATATAGACATACCTGACTGCTGTATGATGGACTCCTACCTAGGTAAGTGCTTCTGTTACACACAGTAATTATATAAATACACCTGACTGCTGTATGATGGACTCTACCTAGGTAAGTGCTTCTGTTACACACAGTAATTATATAGATACACCTGACTGCTGTATGATGGATTCCTACCTAGGTAAGTGATTCTGTTACACACAGTAATTATATAGATACGCCTGACTGCTGTATGATGGACTCCTACCTAGGTAAGTGCTTCTGTTACAGTAATTATATAGATATGCCTGACTGCTGTATGATAGACTCGTACCTAGGTAAGTGCTCCTGTTACACACAGTAATTAAATACATACACCTGACTGCTGTATGATGGACTCTTACCTAGGTAAGTGTTTCTGTTACACACAGTAATTTTATAGATACACCTGACTGCTGTATGATGGACCCCTACCTAGGTAAGTCATTTTCTTTATCATTTGCTTGAGACCAATCTAGAATTGCAGGGGTTAAAAGCTTGGCACCTTTGTTTCCAGAAAAATAACCCCAGCCTTTTTCTTTGGATGGGCAGTAATCATTGTACCTAACTCTTGATTCTGATCCAGCCGCTGTCCCCAACACAGAACACGGCATGAAGAGGCTCAGTGAAGGTGGCAGTGAAGGTGTGTAAGTGCCTGAGCGGGTCACACAGCTGATAAAAGGACAGACGTCCAGCCTCATAGTCCAGGAATATTCCTAGTCGCTGACACAAAGGCTGCTGATGCAATTCTATTTCCTCCGAGTCATGTATCACTGAATGCTCTCCATTATGCATGCAAAACCCCCAGGACCTCTTATTATATCCAATGTTGGACTTGTCCCCTTTCCTTTCTATGCTCTCATAGGCCATTCCCACCCCCCAGAGCCCCGACTCACTTGCTTCAACTTCCCAGTAAAGTCTTCCTGAGAAGAAATTCTGGATGCTTAAAACCTGTAAGTTCTCAAATTTATTGTCCGATTGTCGATGCTGGCTAGTTTTTGACCAGTAGGCAGTTCTTAAGTCATCGGATACAGCCACATCGTTAGCAGCGCTGCTTACGTCCAGTAGAATTTCGGGAGTTTCCAGCATGTAGAACCCTCTCTTTGCTTTTATTTCAGACACAATATCTGCTAAGGCTCTGTGCAGTTTCACCGACATCAGATCCTCATCCAGGCCCCCTACAGCAAGGACCTCTTCATCATCTCTGTCCAAATGTTCATCCTCATCCTCAGCACTATAAAAAGCAGTATTATCAGATTCCCATCCTTGTAATACAGATAACGGATCAGTGGAGTTACACAGCTCCTCAGTGTGATGTATCTTAATAGAAAGCTCATCTTTCTTTATTTCCAGCTGTTGGATTAGACCAGAGACTTGGAGTGAAACCTGCTCTTCCTGCCCGGAGATCTCACTCAGGACTCGCTTCTCTAGAGCTTCCAGCTGTTCTCTGATGTCCCTAATCAGGGTAGTGACTCTCTGTGTTATATCAGATGCTTTTTCTTGTACTTTTCTCCTGTGATCCTGCAGACCCTGGACTCTTTTCTCAGCCTCCTCTCGCTTTGATTTCAGTTTCTCCAGAACATCTCTCAGTGTCTTCTTCTTCCTGTCCGATACCTCCTTCAGGAGTTCCACCTGGTGTCCCTTATGATGTCCAAACGCAAAACAGGAGACACATACACAACAGGCATCTTCACAGCAATAATACTCCAGGATCTTCTTGTGGACAGAACATTTTATGTCTTCCAGGGAAGTGGTGGGTTCCGTCAGGACGTGTTCCTCTGACGTTTTGTGTGTTTTCTAGGTGACCATTGCAGAGAAAAGCCTCACAGTGCAGGCAGGCTTTACTAGCGGTCACAAAGGCATGGATACAGTAAGAGCAGCAGATCCCGCTCTCTTCTTGCACAGCCGGGGGCGACTCGAAAAGCTCCACAATTCTACACAGAATCAGGTTTTTTTTAACCTCCGGTCTATTCATAAACTTTTGTTTACATACAGGGCAGAAATAGTCTCTGTCGTCCTGAAAATCCCATGTTTTCACAATGCATTTCTGGCAGAAATTATGTCCGCAGCTCAGTGTTACGGGGTCTGTATAAATCTCCCGGCAGATAGAACACTTCAACTCCTCTCGCAGGTCAGGAGACGCCATTCTTGTGAGCAGAACAAGAAGTGAGCACTGTATTGTATTTTCACATAAAAGAACCAAGGAGCACTGTTTACTTTCTAAGTCACGCAAGTTGTGGAAAGTTTATAAGTTGGACTTTGCCTCCATAGTAACCATGTACGTATACGGCTGCAGTAATCAATATAATGTAGGTCTGCAAGGTCAGCTATAAAGAGCAAAAAAACGGTGATCGATTTTAACCCCTTCATTGCCAGAGGGGTACGAAGGGGTTAAAGGGATAGTAACAAGACAGAAAAAATATATATATTGTATGGTTTGTCCTCCTGAGTAAAACAAGGGTGCTCCAACTGCTAAGAGTGTTTTATTCCAAAGTTATTGCAACAGAAACTTGATTTTTTTGTTAGGCGCCGTATCCCAGTGGCCTGAATTTGCACAGTGGCGCTGTTGCTACACCATCCTATGGTTATTTACGGTTAACTGACCAGAGCTGTCCACAGGATGGTGTAGCAACAGCGCCACTGTAACACTGCAGGTCATTGAGATATTGCACCTAAAGAAATATTCATGTCTGAGCTGCAATAATGTTTGAAAAAAGCGCCCCTCAGAGTGGGGAGTACCCTAGTCAGGACGGTAAACCCGACAATAATTATATTTTTTACATCTTAAATGTTACTGTCCCTTTAATGCTAGTTAACACTTTGGCCTTATAAACAAAGTCAAAGTGGATCAATTCTGGGGTAAACCAACTGCACGACAGGGAACAAATCAAACTCGCCCTCGATTTCAATAGGGCTGTTTACCCCTTGAATTCTAGAGAGGTCTCCAATGGTGACCTCTCCAGCATTCTAGGGGTTAAATGATCATTTTAAATCAGTGGGAATCTGAGGGGTGGGGCTGTTGTCCCTCTATGGGGCAGTTTTGTGCATAAGGCTGATTGTTCATTTAACCTTTTGAGTGCCAGAGGTGTACATAATGCTTTTTTTTTTTGCAATGCCTTGCCTTCCCTCTGGCATTCAAAGGGTTAAACCAGATGTGAAACCTGTGGCTCTTCAGCCGCTGAACTTAGGGATGTAAGTGCAAAGCAAAAGGGGAGCAATTATGTGTTAAATAGACTGCACCATAGGGGACACATACAAATTGCCAAATATTGGGCTTCTTAAAGCGGAACTTTCATATAGTAATTAGTCACCCTTTAATAATTAAACATATGACGTCTAGCTTGATAATACGTGTATTACCTATCAAAATTGTTAGATTCTAAAGTAATATTTAATCTTCAGAGCCAGGCGTCCGTGTAGACATTTTGTCTGCGCTTCTGCGCCGTAACCGGAAGGGACTGACGGCTCAAGAACGTAGACTGCACTAACCTGGCCGTCAATCTTCGAATATTAAAGGGGAACTTTCAGCTATTTCTAAGTCGCCGTTCATTCATTAAGCGCATGGTGACTCGCCTGGAAATCCATGTTATACCTTTAAAGTGATAGTAATACTTAAAATGTAAAAAAAAGTATGTTGTAGAGTTTATCCCCCTGAGTAAAACCAGAGTACTCCCATTGCTGAAAGGTGTTTCATTCAAAAGTTATTAATTTTAAAAGTTGAATTTTTTAGGTGCAATATCACAGTGACCTGAAATTGTACAGTGGCACTGTTGCTACACCATCCTATGGAGATTTATGGTCAACTGACCAGAGCTGTCCATAGGATTGTGTAGAAACAGCGCCACTGTACAATTTCAGGCCACTGTGATATTGCACCTAAAAAATTCAACTTTGAAAATTAATAACTTTTGAATGAAACACCTTTCAGCAGTGGGGGTACTCTTGTTTTACTCAGGGGGATAAACCCTACAACATATTTTTTTTACATTTTAAGTATTACTATCCCTTTAAAAAAACTGCAGATTCTAAAGAAATCTTTGCCGTTTCAAGACTGACGGGTAGGTTAGTGCGGTCTGCGCGCCTGTGCCGTCAGTACCTTCCGGTTACCATGTGGTACGCTGCAGTGCTACTCAATGGAGACCGGGACTGACAGCGCAGGTGAACAGACAAGATGTCTGCGCTGTAGCCTGGGTTCCGGTCTCCGAACGGCAAGGATTTCTTTAGCATCTGTGATTTTTTTAAAGGTAAGACGTGGATTTACAAGGTAGTCGGCGACTAGCTAGGAAATCCACGTCTTACCTTTAAAAAATTGCAAATTCTAAAGAAATCTAGTAGTCGCCATGCGCTTAATGAATGCATGGCAACTTAGTAATATCTGAAAGTTCCGCTTTAAAGGGATAGTAATACTTAAAATGTAAAAAAAATATGTTGTAGGGTTTATCCCCCTGAGTAAAACAAGAGTACTCCCACTGCTAAAAGGTGTTTCATTCAAAAGTTATTAATTTTCAAAGATGAATTTTTTAGGTGCAATATCACAGTGGCCTGAAATTTTACAGTGGCGCTGTTGCTACAAAATCCTATGGACAGATCTGGTCCCGGGACCATATATCTCCATAGGATGGTGTAGCAACAGCGCCACTGTACATTTTCAGGCCACTGTGATATTGCTCCTAAAAAATTCAGCTTTGAAAATTAATAACTTTTGAATGAAACACCTTTCACCAGTGGGAGTAGTCTTGTTTTACTCAGGGGGATAAACCCTACAACATATTTTTTTTACATTTTAAGTATTACTATCCTTTTAAAGATTTCTTTAGAATCTGGCACTTTTGAGCGGTCAGACACGTATTATCAAGATAGTTGCCATACATTTAAAGGGATAGTAATACTTCGTTTTAACTTTATTTTATTTTGTAAGCATTAAAAAAACATGAAGAACAATATAAGTCTTATCTCTCAAACCTTTATGGTTTGAGAGATATTCACAAACAAAGTTTCCCCCTCCCGCCCCTTTTACCTAGTGTAAGCCATCTCTTCTCAGATGTGGAATGCAGTCTATAGACCAGACAGATAACAGAAGGGAACAATCTTCTTCCTATGAGAACAATGAAATCCCCGCCCCCTTGACAAGCTTTTCAGGTTCTTCCCTTATCTTAATTGAAGATTGTCCCTCTCTGCAGTCTACCTGGGCACCTCCCTTCTGATCTGGTTGAACGGGGGGGGGATACTTTGTTTGTGAATATCTCTTAAACCATAAAGGTTTGAGAGATAAGACTTATATCATTCTTCATGTTTTTTTAATGCCTACAAAATATAATAAAGATAAAACTAAGTATTACTATCCCTTTAATGATTGAAGGGCAACTTATTCCTAAGTGAAAGTTCCGCTTTAACCTTGGCGGTGTGTTGGAGAGAACTCCTGTATTCCAGTGGTGAAAAGCCCCATTTAAATTCCTGGGAATCTGTAAATTATCTATTTGTTGCCTATAGTGCAGTTGGTCTGATCCAGAATTGATTCTCTTTTCCTTTGTGCATACTGCATGTTAACTCGTCCTCAACTGGCCAGCGAAGGACTAAATGGAAATAGAAGATTGCACCTGGCACAGACACTATTTACCGGAGGGATTCTCAGGGTTTTGACCCAAATCTCAGTTTGTCAGGGTGAAGCGCAGAATTCTCAGGGTGATATATGTTACCCACTATCTCATGTGCACCAATGAACTGCTTCTTTAGTCCCTAAATTGCTGCCATTTCTATCAGACAGACAGACAGAGGGACATGACCTGCTTCTCTTCTGTGTCTTCATGAGAAGCAAAGACTCTAAATTACGCCGTGTTAACCATTTGAATGCCAGAGGGGTACACTTATAAGAGCACCTCACGGTTAGAGCAAGCAGGGATCTATCGCCAGTAATCTACGTTCTGGGAAGATTAGGGGTTAATATTTGAAAGATCTCAGGTTTGGCTCATTTTGAAAGCTCTCAGGAGTAGGGTGACCACACGTCCCGGAATGCCCGGGACTGTCCCTTATTGGGGGTCTGTGTCCCGCATCCTGGGTCACCCCCACCGGACAACAAAGAGTCCCGGAATGGAGCAACATGCACCAGTCCAGCCAGCCAATGAAATGTATTTGCTATATGGTCCTCATTACATTTCATTGGCTGGCTGGCGTGCGAGACAGCTGGGATGGAGCAGGTATGCTGGCGCTGAGAGTGAGACCCACAGCTGAGGCTCTTTCTGAGGCTGACACAGAGTAAGAGTTCCCACTGGGAACAGCCTCAGAAAGATGGTCAGCACCAGCGGGAGCCTCAGCCGCGGGACTAGGGTGAATACATGTCCCGGAATGGCAGAACGGAAATGTGGTCACCCTACCCAGGAATTATATTTACACAGAGGTTCTCTGGGACTTTAATGCAGTCATAGTCACTGGTGCTAATCTTCCTATACACAATCTCCACACCTGGAAACTGTCCGGATCTGCATTCTGTACACCTCTGGCACACAAAGGGTTAAGTTTTCAGACTGAATTACCAGGTCTCCGGAGGCAGAGGTTGATTCTCTGAGTTTGTTATTTTTCCCACCCTGTTCCTCCCACTTCTCCTCCTTCCACCCTGTTCCTCCCACTTCTCCTCCTTCCCACCCTGTTCCTCCCACTTCTCCTCCTTCACTCCCTATTCCGCCCACTTCTCCTCCTTCACTCCCTATTCCGCCCACTTCTCCTCCTTCCAATCTTGTTCCACCTACTTCTCCTCCTTCCAATCCTGTTCCTCCCACATCTCCTCCTTCACTCCCTATTCCGCCCACTTCCCAGTCACTTCTCCTCCTTCCCACCCTGTTCCGTCCACTTCCCACCCACTTCTCCTCCTTCCCATCTTGTTCGGCCCACTTCTCCTCCTTCCACCTTATTCCATCCACTTGCCATCTACTTCTCACCATATTCTGCCAACTTCCAACTGACTTCTCCTCCTTCACACCCTGTTCCTCCCACTTCCCATCCACTTCTCCTCCTTCTCACACTGTTCCACCCACTTCCACCCACTTCTCCTAATTCCCACCCTGTTTCTCTTACTTTCTCCCACTTCTCCTCCTTCCGACCCTGTTCCGTCCACTTCCCACTCACTGCTCTTTCCCATCCTGTTCCATCCACTTTCCACCCACTTCTCTCCCTTCCCTCCCTGTTCCATCCATTCTAGCCCGCATCTCCTCCTTCCCACCCTGTTCCTCCCACTTCTCCTCCTTCCCACCCTGTTCCTCCCACTTCTCACCCTCTTCTTCTCCTTCCCACCCCTGTTCCATGCACTTCTCCTCCTTCCCACCTTGTTCCTCCCACTTCCCATCCTCTTACTCTCCTTCCTACCCTTCTCCACCCACTTATCCTCCTTCCCATCCTGTTCTACCCACTTTCCACAGTGTCCCTGTGTTTAGATCAGACTGTGTGGTGTGTATATAAATGTATCACCTGCTCCACAGTAATACAGCTCACACTAATGTCTGTATAAACTTCACTATATGTGTATATAAATTAGTCTACTAAATATAAATACTTTGGTCTGGGTCTAAATCTTTTATTCAGTTACACAAAAAGGTGTCAATAGGTCATGAAATAACCTAAATATTATTGGTAATGCCCTTCCACCAGCCGTACCCCCAACAAAAGTACCTAAAAATTGTGCCTCTTTTTGGCCATCTGAAGTGTTGGGAGGTATGCTAATTGTAGATGTTCTCTCTTAAACAACAGCACAAGGTCAAAATTCAAAGGGGCCATTAAGATTTTCTGGCCATAGCAAGCTAAGTGGGAGATTATTATTATGTGTTATCTCCTTTAAAGGGATAGTAATGGTTAATTTTAAGTTGATTTAATATTGTAGACATTAAAAAAGATTATCATCAATGTAAGTCTTATCTCTCAAAACTTTATAGTTTGAGAGATATAACTTGCTAAAGTTACTTTTCCTGGCTGTTTTACTCAAGTCTGCCATCTAGCTGACATCTGCAGATTCCAGTCATTTGACCAGACAGAGGCTCTTCAGCAGAGCTGAAATAACGCTATTTAGAAATAAATACTTCATTGGAACAGTCTACAAAGTGTGCTTTCAAGCCAGGCACACTTTGTAGACCGTTCCAAATTAAGTATTTATCTTTAGATATTGTTATATCAGCGCTGCTGAAGAGCCACATCTGGTCAAGTGACCAGAATCTGCTTCTGACAGCTTTACAGCTCGTCAAGCAGAAAGGGGAGGGACCAGAGAACTTTGTTTTACTATATCTCTCAAACCATAATGGTTTGAGAGATACGAATAAGTGCAAGTACTCTCTTTTAATTGTATCTACCATATAGTTATACTTTTTTTCTGACATTACTATCCCTTTAACACCTTGGGTGCTACAGAGTCCTTCTTCTGTAGCATCCCAGAGGTTAATTTCTCTTTTTAAACCCCATAATGTGTAGCCCTGCGGTGGACTTTAAAGACATATATGATACTTTTTGGGATGAATCTCGGTGCCCTTCATGTTCATAGATAGAAGCTCTACAAGGAAGGAAACTGAAAAAAATACATGAAAGTAAAGTACAAGCAAATATTGACATTATTGAACCATAAGCCCTTTGTCTGTTCTTGTCAGACTGACGGACACGCAGCCTTATTAATGTTGGTGACACTGGAAAAATCCAGCAGAAGTGACGTCCATTGGTGTCAAGGATTGAAGTCCAAGTGTATCTTCATCATGGCAACAGGACTAAACAAAGGCTTATCTATCTAATCTATCGCATACCTCCCAAGTGTCCCTTTTTAGGAGGGACAGTCCCTCTTCCAGACCCAAATCCCTCTGTCCCTCTTTCACACCCTGCTGTCCCTCTTTTAGGACATGAGATTGTGTAGTGTGAATATTAGTGTATCACATTGCTCTATAGCAATAAAACTCACTTAATGTATGTTTAAACTTCAGTATTTGTGTTTATAATTTAGTCTGTATAAATAAAATACATTGGTCTTGCTCCAGATCCTTTATTCAGTTACATAAAGAGGGGTCAACTAGTCTAGATATAAACTTAAAATTCTCAGCAATGCCCGCCCACCAGCCACACCCCCATCAACACCACCTAAAACAGAAGTGTCCCTCTTTGGCCATTTGAAATGTTGAGAGGTATGCTATCGGTCTATCTCATATCTATCTATCTATCTATCTATCTATCTATCTATCTATCTATCTATCTATCTAATATTTATCTATCTCATATCTATCTATCTATCTATCTATCTATCTATCTATCTATCTATCTAATATTTATCTATCTCATATCTATCTATCTATCTATCTATCTATCTATCTATCTATCTATCTCATATCTTTCTATATATCTATATATGTATAAACAAATAAAAAAGATTTAAGGAAAGATTACTAAATGCGCTTCAACTCAGAACGTTTTATCTCATAAACATAAGATATAAAAATTTGCCAATAAAATAAAATACAAATTAAATTATAGAAAAAAATAAAATAGATTGAAATAAACGTTCAAATCTCCCAAATATTTACAGGGTCTGTAACATTATTCACACCCAGTAGATCCAAGGGTTCAGAAAATCAGCGTATTGTAGAGAAGAGAGACAGAATACTCAGTGAATTGTATATATGGTACCATACCGTGTGTTAATCTGCAATTACGCTTTGATAAGGCTCTTTTCACGTCTGTTTCCACTGGATAAAGGATCCTAGTGCACTTCTTGAATCACAAATTATGGCTCATCGACAAAATTACAGTATGTAATACACCCAACGAATCAATAATAAATCATACAGTCTTACATTTAAAGGGATAGTAATACTTAAAATGAAAAAAAAAATATGTTGTAGGGTTTATCCCCCTGAGTAAAACAAGAGTACTCCCACTGCTGAGAAGTGTTTTATTCAAAAGTTATTAATTTTCAAAGTTGAAATTTTTAGGTGCAATATCAAAGTGGCCTGAAATTGTACAGTGGCGCTGTTGCTACACGATCCTATGGACATCTCTGGTCCCGGGACCATAAATCTCCATAGGATGGTGTAGCAACAGCGCCACTGTACAATTTCAGGCCACTGTGATATTGCACCTAAAAAAATTCAACTTTGAAAATTAATAACTTTTGAATGAAACACCTTTCAGCAGTGGGAGTACTCTTGTTTTACTCAGGGGGATAAACCCTACAACATATTTTTTTGACATTTTAAGTATTACTATCCCTTTAAATAAGCCATATTACATTTGACAAATTCTGTTATTTCACTCCTTCCCACAGTAGCTGATTATTACTTCCAAGAGAGAATTCTATTTCTTGATCATCACCAGATCGATCGGTGTGATTGTTTGTAGTGTATTAAATCATATACATCAATGTCAGCTTTTTAATTTCTTGCTATTGTTGACAGGTGTGAAAACAACCTTACTAAAACATAAATGCAGATTAACACACTGTATGGTACCATATCTACAATTTAAAATTGGGTGGGAAGTGGGAGGAACTGGGTGGGGAGGAGGGGAAGTGGGTGGGAAGGAGGATAAGTGGGTAGAACTGAGTGGGAAGGAGGAGAAGTGTGAGGAACTAGGTGGGAAGGAGGAGAAGTGGGTGGAACAGGGTGGGAAGGAGGGGAAGTGGGTGGAACTGGGTGGGAAGGAGGAGAAGTGGGTGGAACTAGGTGGGAAAGAGGAGAAGTGGGTGGAACAGGGTGGGAAGGAGGGGAAGTGGGTGGAACTGGATAGGAAGGAGGAGAATTGGAAGGAACTGGGTGGGAAGGAGTAGAAGTGGGAGGAACTGGGTGGAAAGGAGGAGAAGAGGGAGGAACTGGGTGGAAAGGAGGAGAAGTGTGAGGAACTGGGTGGGAAGGAGGAGAAGTGGGTGGAACTAGGTGGGAAGGAGGAGAAGTGAGAGGAACAGGGTGGGAAGGAGGAGACGTGGGAGGAACTGGTTGGGAAGGAGGAGAAGTAGGAAGAACTGGGTGGGAAGGAGGACAAGTGCGAGGAACTGGGTGGGAAGGAGGAGAAGTGGGAAGAACTGGGTGTGAAGGAGGAGAAGCGAGAGGAACAGGGTGGGAAGGAGGAGAAGTAGGTGGGAAGGAGGAGACATGGGAGGAACTGGGTGGGAAGGAGGACAAGTGTGAGGAACTGGGTGGGAAGGAGGAGAAGTGGAAGAACTGGGTGTGAAGGAGGAGAAGCGAGAGGAACAGGGTGGGAAGGAGGAGAAGAAGGTGGGAAGGAGGAGACATGGGAGGAACTGGGTGGGAAGGAGGAGAAGTAGGAGGAACTGGATGGGAAGGATGAGAAGTAGGAAGAACTGGGTGGGAAGGAGGAGAAGTGGGAAGAATTAGGTGGGAAGGAGGAGAAGTGGGAGGAACTGGGTAGGAAGAGAAGAAGTGGGTGGAACTGGGTAGGTAGGAGTGAAAAGTGGGAGGAATTGGGTAGGAAGGTGAAGAAGTAGGAGGAACTGGGTAGGAAGGAGAAGAAGTGGGAGGAACTGGGTAGGAAGGTGAAGAAGTGGGAGGAACTGGGTGGGAAGGAGAAGAAGTGGGTGGAACCTGGTGGGAAGGAGAAGAAGTGGGTGGAACCTGGTGGAAGGAGGAGAAGTGAGCAGAGTTTCAGAGAAAACTGCCCACATCCAGATAATCAGCCGAATCACATGAATTACATCATACTGGGGGGGGGGAATAGGTGGAACAAAATGTAAAGTGGGCGGGGTTACCACTGAACTCACCAAGTCGGAGCGTCACCCGCTGTTCACGAAACCTAGTAATTCAGTCTGAAAACCAGCGTTCCCAGTGCAGATCCGGAGAGTTCCCTGGTATGGAACCTATATGGTCAGTTTTAGAGCCACATAGCGGTGCATGCACCAGTGAAAATCATTTCTGGGAAAACGCAAGTGACCATACGTACCAAATTCCCACTGATCTAAAGGAGGATTGTAATAACTTGAATGCTAGTGGTCTCCCGCGTATTAAAAGTTAGGCATTTCCAAGTTCCAATTTAAAGTGAACCCATCACGCTAAGAAAAAAAGCTTTTGTTCATTTTAAAGATAATTAAACTCAGCCTATATGTTGTGTAAGCTATTTGCAACATACGTAGTTTTTGAGGGATTAACCTTATGTGTTTATGGCACAGTCTGGCACTTTATGCTAATTAGATTATTTGCTGGGCCAATATTACCACACGCTGTGGCCTCAGTGAATCTAGGCAGGGCCCACACACTGAGAGCATCACTAATAGATGATTTAGTACGTATATAAATGTCCTTTAAAGGGATAGTAATACTTCGTTTTAACTTTATTTTATTTTGTAGGCATTAAAAAAACATGAAGAACGATGTAAGTCTTATCTCTCAAACCTTTATGGTTTGAGAGATATTCACAAGCAAACTTTCCCCTCCCGCCCCTTTTACCTAGTGTAAGCCATCTCTTCTCAGATGTGAATCTGGTTGTAAGACCAGACAGATAACAGCAGGGGACAATCTTCTTCCTATGAGAACAATGAAAACCCTTCCCCCCTTGACAAGTTTTTCAGCTTTTTCCCTTATCTTAATTGAAGATTGTCGTCTCTGCAGTCTACCTGGGCACCTCCCTTCTGCTCTGGCTGAGCAGTGTTACATCAGTAAAAGGGGCGGGAGGGGGATACTTTGCTTGTGAATATCTTTTAAACCATAAAGGTTTGAGAGATAAGACTTATATCGTTCTTCATGTTTTTTTAATGCCTACAAAATAAAATAAAGATAAAATGAAGTATTACTATCCCTTTAAGGTGGAACTGTCATCATTAATATTGAGCCCCAAAATATAAGAACAAAAGTGATATTACAGACTTACTTGTAGTATAATATAGCGGCATTAGTGAGTGTATAACTTTTTAGGCAGACAGGGGCTGGCAGGGATTTTGCAGTAGGCGTTGTCTGAGCCTGCGCTGTCAAACCCTTCTGGTGCCTTAAGGTACGAAGGCATTCAACTCACCAATCATGGAGTTGAAGGGGACGGACAGCACGTACTCAGAGATGCCGGCTCTGCAAGATTTCGCTGTTCCCTGACGCCTGTCTTCTTAAAATTTCTATTTTCACCAATGCCGCAATTATACTTGAAACTACAAGTTAGTCTATACATATCGCTATTGTAATTTTATTTTGGGGCGCAATATGAATATGATGAAAGTTTCTGCTTAACCCCCTTAATGACCCTGACGGTCATAGTACGTCAAAGGTCGTTCTGACTGAACGACCCATGACATACTATGACCGTCATGAAATTCCAGGCTCCCCCCGCGGCTGCACGCCATTTGGGGAGTCCGGAAACGGAAGGAGCAAAAAAAAAAAAAAAAAAGCTCCGTGGTCCTTAACTGACCGCCGATCGACCGGTCGTTAAGGGGTTAAAGGTATAGTAACACTAAGTATGTACAATGTATATATAGTTTAGCCTCCTATGTAAAACAAGGGAATTTCCACTTCTGAGAGGATTTTTATTCGAAAGATATTGCAGCTTAGACTTAATTTTTTTTAGATGCAATATCTCAATGGCCTTAACCCTTTGAGTGCCAGAGGGATAAGGAACGCATTGCAAAGCAATGCTTTCCGTACCCATTCTGGCTCTCAAAGGGTTAAGTTTTGGAGTGGTGCTGTTGCTACATCACCCTATGGACAGCTCTGATCAGCTGACCATATACCACCCTAGGATGGTGTAGCAACAGTGCCACTCTACAATTTCAGGCCACTGAGATATTACAACTAAAAAAAAAAATCAGGTTTGAGCTGCAATAACTTTTGAGTAAAACACTTCTCAGCAGTGGGAGTTCCCTTGTTTTACTTAGGAGGATAATCCATTCAATATTTATTTTTTACATATTAAGTGTTTCTATCTCTTTAACTCTTTGAGTGTCAGACATGGATCCAATGTATTGCACTTCTGGCACTTAAAGGGTTAAAGGGATAGTAATGTTTCATAATAAAAACAGCTCTAATTAATCATCATAGTATTTGGACTTTGGAGAGTGTTATATCAATTCTGTCAGAGTTGTAGTTCAAGAATTATTAAATGACAAAGTATCCCCCCTCCCCGCCCCTTTTACTGATGTAACACTGTTCAGCCAGATCAGACGGGAGGTGCCCAGGTAGATTGCAGAGAGGGACAATCTTCAATTAAGATAAGGGAAAAACCTGAAAAACTTGTCAAGGGGGGCAGGGCTTTCATTGTTCTCATAGGAAGAAGATTGTCCCCTGCTGTTATCTGTCTGGTCTATGGACTGGATTCCACATCTGAGAAGATGGCTTACACTAGGTAAAAGGGGCGGGAGGGGAAACTTTGCTTGTGAATATCTCTTAACCCATAAAGGTTTCAGAGATAAGACTTATATCGTTCTTCATGTTTTTTTAATGCCTACAAAATAAAATAAAGATAAAACAAAGTATTACTATCCCTTTAAGAGAAAAGTATTCCTGTAGTTATTGTTCTTATATCTGTCGACCCTCCCGCTGAATCAAATTCCAGTTCTTCATTTCAAGTGATTTGCTTTACAAGTGGAATTAAAGTCATGAATTTCCCCGTGGTGGTGGTGGGGTGGACATAAATTTTAAAGGCATCAGACGTTCGTAACACCTTAACCAAGCTGTTAATGTGCCTTCTGACAAGGAATTGATTGGAGATTAGATATTTAAAGAGACAAGTTATCAGTTGAGGGCAGGACAATGGATCCAAGGGTCAGATCTCTTTGTACGCATGTGGTGGGGAACTGTAAATTTCTTCCCGTTATGGATCCTTAGGGACTGGATTTGGGAACCACATTAACATTGAAAAGAAATGATGTAAATGACTTTAATTAAAGTGACTTGACCATCTGCCCAAGAGGACAAGTTTGGACATGTTTGACCATCACTTGGAAAGAACTGCTCAGGACAGAGGTCAGTTATTTTCAGATAGCACAGGGAATGCAACCTTTGGCCCCCTGGATTTTGGAGACCACAACTCATTCTTCAATGGGACAATATTCTGGATAAGAATCTAAGTCAATGGCATAACACTCAACACTTAAAATTGCTGGGGTCATTACTGAGAATTTTTAAGTTATTTCATGACCTATTGACACCTTTTTGTGTAATAAGACCAAAGTATTTTATTTAAAAAACGAATTTATATAAACATACTGATGTTTATATAAACATTAATGTGAGTTTTATTGCTGTGGAGCAACGTGATCCACTTACATACACACCACACAGTCTGATCTCCTAAACACAGGGACACCAGGGTGATACACTTATATATACACAGTGTATATATAGAAGTGTATCACCCTGGTGTCCCTGTGTTTAGGAGATCAGACTGTGTGGTGTGTATAGAAGTGTATCACCCTGGTGTACCTGTGTTTAGGAGATCAGACTGTGCAGTGTGTATATAAGTGTATCACCCTGATGTCCCTGTGTTTAGGAGATCAGACTGTGTGGTGGGTAAAGAAGTGTATCACCCTGGTGTCCCTGTGTTTAGGAGATCAGACTGTGTGGT
The DNA here is from genome assembly GCA_037306005.1 of Rhinophrynus dorsalis. Lineage (NCBI taxonomy): Eukaryota > Metazoa > Chordata > Amphibia > Anura > Rhinophrynidae > Rhinophrynus > Rhinophrynus dorsalis. The sequence continues at coordinate 17,119,586 of CM074725.1, forward strand.
GTGTATAGAAGTGTATCACCCTGGTGTCCTGTGTTTAGGAGATCAGACTGTGTGGTGTGTATAGAAGTGTATCACCCTGGTGTCCCTGTGTTTAGGAGATCAGACTGTGTGGTGTGTGTATATAAGTGTATCACCCTGGTGTCCCTGTGTTTAGGAGATCAGATTGTGTGGTGTGTATTACACACCACACAATCTGATCTCCTAAACACAGGGACCCCAGGGTGAGAAAGAGAGACAGAGGGATTTGGGACTCAAAGAGGGACTGTCCCTCCTGAAGAGGGACACGTGGGAGGTACGGACCCCTAATATCTCCTATAGAGGGTCACTTGGGAGGTATGGACCCTAATATCTCCTAAGGGGAGCTTTTGGGAGGTAAAGACCCCTAATATCTCCAAAAGAGGGACACTTGTGAGGTTTGTATCCCTAATATCTCCTAAAGAGGGACACGTGGGAGGTATGGACCCCTAATATCTCTTAAAGAGGGACATATGGGAGGTATGGACCCCTAAAATCTCCTAAAGAAGGACACATGGGAGGTATGGACCCCTAATATCTCCTAAATAGGATCACTTGGGAGGTATGGACCCCTAATATCTCCTAAAGAGGGACACTTGGGAGGTATGTACCCCTAATATCTCCTAAAGAGGGATACTTGGGAGGTATGGACCCCTAATATCTCCTAAAAAGGACACTTGGGAGGTACAGACCCCTAATATCTCCTAAAAAGGACACTTGGGAGGTACAGACCCCTAATATCTCCTAAAGAGGACACTTGGGAGGTACGGACCCCTAATATCTCCTAAATAGGGACACTTGGGAGGTATGGACCCCTAATATCTCCTAAAGAGGGACACTTGGGAGGTATGAACCCTTAATTTCTCCTAAAGAGGACACTTGGGAGGTATGGACCCCTAATATCTCCTAAATAGGATCACTTGGGAGGTATGGACCCCTAATATCTCCTAAAGAGGGACACTTGGGAAGTATGTATCCTTAACATCTCCTAAAGAGGGACACTTGGGAGGTATGGACCCCTAATATCTCCTAAAGAGGGATACTTGGGAGGTATGGACCCCTAATATCTCCTAAAGAGGACACTTGGGGGGTACGGACCCCTAATATCTCCTAAAGAGGACACTTGGGAGGTACAGACGCCTAATATCTCCTAAAGAGGACACTTGGGAGGTACGGACCCCTAATATCTCCTAAAGAGGGACACTTGGGAGGTATGCAGGGCCGGACTGGGAATAAAAACCAGCCCTGGAAAAAATTGCTTACCAGCCCCATAGCATAACAGCATTTTTTTCTTGTTCATAAAAGGGGAAACCATGCATTTAAAACACATTTGAATGCCACCACAAGAGCAATATAGTTAGATGTCACCATAAAACAATACAGAGTTATATGCCACCACCAGAGCAATAAAGAGTTATATATATATATATATATATATATATATATATATATATATATATATATATAGTGGGCACTCCTATTATAAAACCTAATAGTATAGGCACTGGAACAACTGCCTGTGTGCTACTCAAATGAAATTACACAAATGTAGAAATGGTATAGAACCATGAAGACCCTTAATAAACTAGCACCTTTTTTTGCAGGTCCTGGTCGTGCACTCATTTCATGGTTCTATACCATGTGTACACACACACACATATATATATATACACATACATCTCCCACCTTTTGCCTCTTTCTCCTCCTCTTAATTCCCACCTTTTGCTTTGTTCTCCCCCTCTTTACTCTTGAGCTCCCTCCTTTTGCCTTTTTCTCTCCCTTTTGATTACCCTTTCTCCCCCTCCTTGACTCTTGATCCCCCCTTTTGCCTCTCTCTCCCCCTCCTGATCTTTCCTCCTTTTGCCTCTTTTTTTTTTCTCCCATTTGCCTCTTTTTTTCCCTTTTGACCCCCTCTGCCTCTTTCACCCACTGTTGATGCCCCCTCTTGCCTCTCTTGATCCCCCTTTTGCCTTTATAGCTCTTTACCCCTCTTGCCTTTCTCCCCATCTTGATCTCCCCTTAATGGGATCTCTCTGGCTCCTGCCTCGGCTCCTGTTCAGCGAGCTCGTCTCGACTCTGGGCTGGGCTGGCCTGTGTGTGTCACTGCCTCTGTCTCTGGCGCTTAACTTGGGTGCGGGGCGGCCCGGCGCTCAGACGCAGTCACGCGGTGCTTGTCTTCACGCCGCTGCGTAGCCTGCATCTGATGTCACCTGGCCTGTCTCCCCTGCACCAGCACTGACAGTCTGAGTCCACTATTGGACACGGCCCGGCCCCGGCGGCTGTCAGGTACTTCTTCAAACATATCTTCCAGTCTTCTCGCGGCCGTGGTGGCAGTCCAGTCACCTTGCGGCCACAGACTGGCATGTAACATAATTTTTTTGTTTAAGGCTGCAGCCCCAGGGAAGCCCAGTGCCGTCGGCCTACCGGGAATTTCCCCGGTATCCCGGTAGGCCAGTCCAGCCCTGGAGGTATGGACCCCTAATATCTCCTAAAGAGGGTCACTTGGGAGGTATGAACCCCTAATTTCTCCTAAAGAGGACACTTGGGAGGTATGACCCCTAATATCTCCTAAAGAGGGACACTTGGGAGGTATGAACCCCTAATTTCTCCTAAAGAGGACACTTGGGAGGTATGGACCCCTAATATCTCCTAAAGAGGGACACTTGGGAGGTACGGACCCCTAATATCTCCTAAAGAGGGACACTTGGGAGGTATGGACCCCTAATATCTCCTAAATAGGGACACTTGGGAGGTATGGACCCCTAATATCTCCTAAAGAGGGACACTTGGGAGGTATGGACCCCTAATATCTCCTAAAGAGGTACACTTGGGAGGTATGAAATTGGCTTCATGCAAATGTAGGGCTAGATATTTGATTCCCATTGTAATGTGTTGGATACCTCTCTGGCATTTAAAGAGTTAAGAACCAGGTGGGTGTGCAGTGCGTTGCTCCACAATGCAGACTGAAATTATTGCAGTGTGCCCGGGGGTCATGCCCTGAGTATCTAGGGAAGGCAATTAATGTGGTCTGTTGTTTCAGGGCACCCAGACACATAAATATTTATACATTCCCTTGTTTCATGTTGAGAAATCCCATTTAACCCTTTGAGTGCCATAGGGGTACGGTGCGCATTGCAAAGCAATGCTTTAGAGACCTCTCTAGCATTCAATGGGTTAAAAGTCTCATTTAAATCTAAATTTAAATTTATGACCCATGGTGCATTTGGTTTGCTCCAAACAACTTGATACATCAGCATCAATAATATTAAAGGAAGCATTGAAATATCTCTTGCACTACTGATTTATTACCACAAGGTGGCGATAAAAGACTTAAGAATTGCATTTAAATAGTCATTCCCTGTGAGTCAACTTTCCACATTTTTTTTGTTTTTGTTTTTGGTCTTGTTTAATTTAAAATAGATGCCAAATGAATGACTATCACTCCTTTGGCATCTACACCACTGGACTAACACGGATATACTAAACTGAATAAAATTGATTAAAAATTGTTATATTATAAAACCCTTATCAAAGTGATTCCAAGGGACATTAAAAGAAAAAAAAAAAAAAAAAGAAGATTCATTCCGGGGCAAGTCAACAAAAATTGTCCCTAAAACCTTGATCCACAGGGATAAAACCCAGTTTAAATTCATTTGTATTTGCCCACAAAATTGCAGTTTGTTTGGTATGGGATTGCTCAATTTTATTTGTATACATAAATTGTTACATAATAGTTATGTTGAAAAAAGACTTGCGTCCATCAAGTTAAACCCTTTTCCTGTTCTTGATTACAGCTGCATACCTCCCAAGTGTCCCTCTTTAGGAGGGACAGTCCCTCTTTTAGACTCAAATCCCTCTGTCCCTCTTTCCCATCCTGATGTCCCTGTGTTTAGGAGATCAGACTGTATGGTGTGTATATAAGTATATCATACTGCTCTACAGCAATAAAACTCACATTATTATTTGTTTAACCCCTTAAGGACCATTGCCGTGTCAGGACCGTCACGGCTGTCCGGAACTTAAGGACCAATGACGGTCCTGGCACGGCATGGCGTTCAGGGCTCCCGTTGCGGCTGCATGCCGCTCCGGAAGTCCTGAACCAGAAGCGCCAATAAAAAAAAATGCCCCGTGGTCCGCAAGTGCCGGCCACGCGTGCACGCTCCGGTCCTTAAGGGGTTAAATGTCAGTATATGTGTTTTTAAATTAGTCTGTGTAAATAAAACACTTTAGTCTTGTTCTAAATCATGTATTAGGTTACACATGGAGGTGTGTAACTTGTAGCTATTAAAAAGATCCAGATATATTTCCCTAACTGGGAACATTTTTGCTCCAAGTCCCAGGAGAAACACTTTAGGGTGTTCAAATAGCGCATTTTGTGTCGTATTGTGGGTGGGGCTTAATCAGTGTGTGGATGAAAGGAGGAGTTTGACATGAAATGGGTGGGAACATGGGAGGAGTAGGGAGGGCAGTGGGCGGAATGGACTGGAAAGTGAGTGGGGTTATAGATTATTACAACGAGAACAAACACAGCGCAAAGGTGTGCATCTAAGAGCAAACTGTAAGGTAAACTTGGCGAGCTGTACTCAGATGGACAAATCCCTCCCTGAAAATGTGTACTCACTAGAGAGAGAGGCTTCGTCCAGCCTCTGGGAATTAACTCATAAAAAGCCTTTTACAGCCAGGCTATGGCTTGACTTCTCCACGATTCTTTGGACCTCTCAGTTATCTCCCGGTTTCCAAAACATCACAAATATAACTGAGAGACACTACCTGAGCTGTTTCTCTGCCACAGTTTATTGATAGTATACAATTCTAAAAAGAGTGTCTAAAGGGATAGTAATACTTCGTTTTATCTTTATTTTATTTTGTAGGCATTAAAAAAACATGAAGAACGATATAAGTCTTATCTCTCAAACCTTTATGGTTTATGAGATATTCACAAGCAAAGTTTCCCCTCCCGCCCCTTTTACCTAGTGTAAGCCATCTCTTCTCAGATGTGGAATCCAGTCCATAGACCAGACAGATAACAGCAGGGGACAATCTTCTTCCTATGAGAACAATGAAAGCCCTCCCACCCCTTTTACCTAGTGTAAGCCATCTCTTCTCAGATGTGGAATCCAGTCCATAGACCAGACAGATAACAGAAAGGGACAATCTTCTTCCTATGAGAACAATGAAAGCCCTGCCCCCTTGACAAGTTTTTCAGGTTTTTCCCTTATCTTAATTGAAGATTGTCCCTCTCTGCAGTCTACCTGCGCACCTCCCTTCTGATCTGGCTGAACAGTGTTACATCAGTAAAAGGGGCGGGAGGGGGATACTTTATCATTCAATTACTCTTGTACTACAACTCTGACAGAATTGAAATAACACTCTCCAAAGTCCAAATACTATGATGATTAATTAGAGCTGCTTTTATTATGAAACATTACTATACCTTTAATCACTTTAAAATTGTATACTACTGATAAATTGTGGCAGAGAAACAGCCCAGGTAGTGTCTCTCAGTTATATTTGTGATACATTAGAGACGGGAGATAACGGAGAGGTCCAAAGAAACGTGGAGAAGTCAAACCAAAGCCGGTCTATAAAGGTTTTTTATGAGTTAAGTCCTAGAGGCTGGACGAAGCCTCTCTCTCTAGTGAGTACCCATCTTCAGGGGAGGATTTGTCCGTCTGAGTACAGCTGGCCAAGTTTACCTTGTTTGATCTTAGAAGCGCACCTTTGCGCTGTTTGTTCCCTTTGTAGTATTTCTGTTTGGCGGCTGAAGGGGTCACGTGATCGGGTGACCAGAACACAACAGCAGGTCAAATCGAAAGTGAAGGACCCAGAGAAGACTCCCAGTGGATGCAAGGACTCTTTGTTTTGGGACTGAGTGTAAATTATTAACTTGCCTTTTTATTTCCTAAGATAGTGAATGGTAGCGCATACCTCCCAACATTTCAAATGGCCAAAAAGGGACACTTCTGATTTAGGTGGCATTTTTGGGGGCGTGGTTGGTAGGCGGGGCATTGCGAAGAATTTTTAGGTTACTTCCTGACCTGTCTGCACCTCTTTGTGTAACTGATAAATGATTTAGAACAAGACCAAAGTATTTTAATTGCCCATATTAATGAATAAACACATATACTGACAATTAACATTTGCGTGAGTTTTATTGCTGTGGAGCAATGTAATACACACCACTCATTCTGATGTCCTAAAAAGAGGGACAAAGGGTAGAAAACAGGGACAGGGGGATTTGGGTCTCAAAGAGGGACTGTCCCTCCTAAAGAGGGACACTTGGGAGGTATGGTAGTGCAGCTAAAATTCGGATAAGTGTGAATATAGGTGGAAATTCAGTGTTCAAACTTAGTTATTTGTTTTGGGGGTTATGGATTAACTCACCATTAGGGTTGCCACCTTTTCTTCAAAAAAATACCGGCCATAGCATTCTCTCCATAGACTTAAAGGGATAGTAATACTTAAAATGTAAAAAAAAAATATGTTGTAGGGTTTATCCCCCAGAGTAAAACAGGAGTACTCACACTGCTGAAAGGTGTTTCATTCAAAAGTTATTAATTTTCAAAGTTGAATTTTTTAAGTGCAATATCACAGTGGCCTGAAATTGTACAGTGGAGCTGTTGCTACACCATCCTATGGAGATTTATGGTGCCGGGACCAGAGCTGTCCATAGGATCGTGTAGCAACAGCGCCACTGTACAATTTCAGGCCACTGTGATATTGCACCTAAAAAAATTCAACTTTGAAAATTAATAACTTTTGAATGAAACACCTTTCAGCAGTGGGAGTACTCTTGTTTTACTCAGGGGGATAAACCCTACAACCTATTTTTTTTTACATTTTAAGTATTACTATCCCTTTAACACTGGACAGAAGCCAATTATTTACCGGCCTGCCAGTAAAATACCGGCTGGGTGGCAACCCTACTCACCATTCCGGAGAATCAGCCCCTGTCTTTGGAGAACCGGTAATTCAGTATGAAAACCAGAGTCCGGGGCAGAACCAGGGAATTCCCAGGTATGGGTATGTCCCTTCACTATGGCCATCTCTTGGTGTCGTGTTGTTCCCTGGTTTTCCGGGTTTTCTGGCATTCTTTGTACGGTATCCTGTTTTTCTCCTGGTTTATTTTCCCCGCATTGTCCTATGACGCTCTTGATGAGCCTTTATCAAGCGCCGGCGCCTTGTGTCAGCACGCCATCAAAGTGTTCCAGTCGTGTTCTCAGTTCCGTCTTGTTCTTGTGTTTTCAATGTATGACCCGGCCTTCCTTCGACCCTTACATTACCCGATTTGGCTCTGTTCTCATAGTCACTGGAGCCGAGAGGCGTGCAATGCATTGCAACATTCCTTAAAGAGATAGGAACACTGAACGTGTATAAAATACATACCTTCCAACATTTCAAATTGCCAAAGAGGGACACTTGTGTTTTAGGGGGTGTTTCTGGGGGCGTGGCTGGTGGGTGGGGCATTACCGGGGATTTTTAGGCTATTTCATGACCTAGTCATACCTCCTTGTGTAACCTAATAAATGACTTATAATAAGACCAAAGTATTTTATTTGCACAGACTAATTTATAAACACATCTACTGTTGTTTACACAAACAATAATGCGAGTTGTATTGCTGTAGAACAATATTATACACTTATATACACACCACACAGTCTGATCTAAACACAGGGACACCAGGGTGATACACTTCTATACACACCACACAGTCTGATCTCCTAAACACAGGGACACCAGGGTGATACACTTCTATACACACCACACAGTCTGATCTCCTAAACACAGGGACACCAGGGTGATACACTTATATACACACCACACAGTCTGATCTCCTAAACACAGGGACACCAGGGTGATACACTTATATATACACACCACACAGTCTGATCTCCTAAACACAGGGACACCAGGGTGATACACTTATATACACACCACACAGTCTGATCTCCTAAACACAGGGACACCAGGGTGATACACTTATATACACACACCACACAGTCTGATCTCCTAAACACAGGGACACCAGGGTGATACACTTCTATACACACCACACTGTCTGATCTCCTAAACACAGGGACACCAGGGTGATACACTTATACACACACCACACAGTCTGATCTCCTAAACACAGGGACACCAGGGTGATACACTTCTATACACACCACACAGTCTGATCTCCTAAACACAGGGACACCAGGGTGATACACTTATATACACACCACACAGTCTGATCTCCTAAACACAGGGACACCAGGGTGATACACTTCTATACACACCACACAGTCTGATCTCCAAAACACAGGGACACCAGGGTGATACACTTATATACACACCACACAGTCTGATCTCCTAAACACAGGGACACCAGGGTGATACACTTCTATACACACCACACAGTCTGATCTCCTAAACACAGGGACACCAGGGTGAAAAACTTATATACACACCACACAGTCTGATCTCCAAAACACAGGGACACCAGGGTGATACACTTATATACACACCACACAGTCTGATCTCCTAAACACAGGGACACCAGGGTGTTACATTTATATACACACCACACAGTCTGATCTCCTAAACACAGGGGCAGCAGGGTGATACACTTCTATACACACCACCCAGTCTAATCTCCTAAACACAGGGACACCAGGGTGATACACTTCTATACACACCACACAGTCTGATCTCCTAAACACAGGGACACCAGGGTGATACACTTCTATACACACCACACAGTCTGATCTCCTAAACACAGGGACACCAGGGTGATACACTTCTATACACACCACACAGTCTGATCTCCTAAACACAGGGACACCAGGGTGATACACTTATATACACACCACACAGTCTGATCTCCTAAACACAGGGACACCAGGGTGATACACTTATATACACACCACACAGTCTGATCTCCTAAACACAGGGACACCAGGGTGATACACTTATATACACACACCACACAGTCTGATCTCCTGAAAAGAGGGACATCACAGTGGGAAAGAGGGACAGAGGGATTTGGGTCTAAAAGAGGGACAGTCCCTCCTAAAGAGGGACACTTGGGAGGTATGAAAATATATACTGTAGTGTTTATCCCCCTGAGCAAAACAAGGGCACCCCCACAGCTGAGAGGTGTTTTATTCAAAAGATATTACAGCTCAAACATGAATTTTTTAGGTGCAATGTCACAGTGGCCTGAAATGTTACAGTGACGCTGTGGCTACACCATCCTGTGGAGATTTATGGTCAACTGAGCAGATATGTCCATAGGATGGTGTAGCAACAGCGCCACTGTACAATTTCAGGCCACTGAGATATCACACCTAAAAAAAATCAAGTTTGAGCTGTAATAACTTTTGACTAACACACCTCTCAACAGTAGGAGTCCCCTTGTTTTACTCAGGAGAATAAACCCAACAATATATGCCTTTTTACATTAAGAGTTAAAAGTATCATGTGCAGTAGGCGGAGTTTTGAGTCCTGTAGTCCTGCCAGTAACTGTCATGCCCCCTCCATTAACAGGATATCCTGAAGACATTATCTCTTGAACAAAGGCATAAGGCCAACATTCATAGGGACCATAAGGATTTTTTTGTCTTAGTAAGTGTGTGTGTGGGGGGTTTAGTATTAGGTGTTGTTAGTTCTTTTCAGTTTGTCACAGTGCCTTAAAGGGGCAGTACACTTTATTTTATGAAAATCTATATGTTATAGCACAGGCTTAGCCAGCCCTGGTTCTCAAGAGCTAACAACAGGACAGGTTTTCAGGAAATCCCAGCTGGAGTTCAGGTGACTCTGTCAGGGATTCCGTCTCTTTAACTGATTCAGCTGCACTCGAGCAGGGATATAGAGAAGATCTGATCTGTTGGTTTATGGAGTGTGTGAGTGTAACTGTGTGGAGTGTGTCTGACTCTGTGCAGTGTGTGTGTGACTGTGTGCAGTGACTGTGTGCAGTGTCTTGCGTGTGACTGTGTGCAGTGTGTGCGACTGTGTGCAGTGTGTGTGTGACTGTGTGCAGTGACTGTGTGCAGTGTCTTGTGTGTGACTGTGTGCAGTGTGTGTGACTGTGTGCAATGTGTGCGACTGTGTGCAGTGTGTATGTCACTGTGTTGAGTGTGTGTGACTGTGCACAGTGTGCGTGTGTGACTGTGTGCAGTGTGTGTCACTGTATGCAGTATATGTGCAGTATGTGTGTGTGTCACTGTGTGCAGTGTCTGTGACTGTGTGCAGTGTGTGTGACTGTGTGCAGTGTGTGTGAATGTGCTCAGTCCATGTGTGTGTGTGTGTGACTGTGTGCAGTGTGTGTGACTGCTCAGTCTATGTGTGTGTGTGTGTGTGACTGTGTGCAGTGTGTGTGTGACTGTGTGCAGTGTGTGTGACTGTGTGCAGTATGTGTGCAGTGTGTGTGACTGTGTGCAGTGTGTGTGTGACTGTGTGCAGTGTGTGTGAATGTGGTCAGTCTGTGTGTGTGTGTGACTGTGTGCAGTGTCTGTGACTGTGTGCAGTCTCTGTGACTGTGTGCAGTGTGTGTGTGCAGTGAGTAGGTCTGTGACTCACACAGTGTGAATTGTGCTCTAATGAAAGCTGCTCTGGGGGATGTGGGAAAGTTATGAGAAGAGACAATTGTGGATGTGATTGGGGGGGGGGGGATCTGAGGGACCCAGAGCAGGGGGTGAGGGAATGAATTTACCTCCCTTGTCTCCCTGCCTTACTCTAAACGTCTGCTCAGTCACTGTGCTTACACAGCTCTATGGAAAAGGCTTAAAGGGATTTTGTTTATTTGGGTTTTTGTTGCACATCTGGAAGCAGAGGAACAGGTGAAGGGATTTAGGGGCCTCTACCTCTAGGGGCAATGGCTTCAGTCAACAGGTGCTGGCAGATCACAGGGACACCTCTAGGTCTAGACTGCTGGCGGTCAGGGAGCGGACGCACAACCACAGCATCCACGATAAAAGGGGGTTATAGGTCACAAGACCCAACAACGAAAGAAGGGACTCGCCTAGGAGTTTCAGAAAGGGGTTCCGAAATATTAAATGATATTACAAAAATACAGTAGACGTCAGCACGATGCAGCCACCACCAGCTGTTGTTGGACAACACCTCACATCATTTGATGTGAGTTGTAGTCCAACAACAGCTGGAGACAGGCCCTTATGTACAACATCAGTAAATATCTTACTAACGCTTCGTCATCACATTCCATCAAGTCGCATTTGACTTTTCCTTAATGCGATGGGGTGAAAGTGTCTGGGTTGTGGTGCTGGGCAACTGGATCCCCCCCACCCCCGCCTCTTGGTTTGGAATTGGGAAGAATTACTCCAAATCCTTTACTGCCCATAATCCCCTTCCCAGAACATCTGGTCTGTCCGCGGGGGTTCTAGTCTCTGTCTGTGGCTTATGGGTATAGAGGGTTAATGTCAGACCCCCTGCCAGCTGTGGATTATAGGACACCGTCTGATGCCAACAACATTACAACTGCCGTCCGTTTCATCCAGAGGGGGGAGATGTTACCCCAGAAACAGCCTGAGAAATACTGCAAAACACAGACTGATTTAACCCTTTTTCGTGCCAGAGTGGTGTTCAACTGATTGCACAGCAACGCATTGGAGACCCACCTCTTGCATTCAAGGATGAAAAAAGCCATTTTCATCAATGGGAATTTGTGAATTTGGGGGGATTTCTCCCATATAATGCAACTGGTTTGATCCGGAATCATTCCAGTTCTTACTTAGTACATCAACCACATCGATTCTGCAGAAGTAATTCTGGAATAAACCAACTGGGGAGGAATGAAAATTCCCCAAACTCCTATTTATTCGGGGATGTCAAGCAGTTTTTTCTAGAGATGTCGTTCTTCCTGCCCTGTTCCTCTCAATTCCCATCCACTTAGCCTTCCTACCCTGTTCCACTGACTCCTCCTTCCTGCCCTGTTCCACTATCTACTCCTTCCTGCCCTGTTCCACTAACTGCTGCTTCCTGCCCTGTTCCATTAACTACTCCTTCCTGCCCTGTTCCACTAACTGCTCCTTCCTGCCCTGTTCCACCCACTTCCTGCCCTCTTCTCTTTCTCACCACGTTCCACCCACTTTTCCTCCTTCTCGACCTGTTCCATCCACTTCCCACCCACTTCTCCTTCCCACCCTGTTCCTCCCACTTCCCAAACACTTCTCCTCCCTGCCCTGTTCCACCCACTTCTCCTTCCCACCCTGTTCCTTCCACTTCTCCTTCCCACCCTGTTCCTCCCACTTCCCACCCATTTCTGCTTCCTGCCCTGTTCCTCCCACTTCCTGCCCTCTTCTCCTTCTTATCGCCCTGTTCCATCCACTTGACACCCATTTCTCCTTCCCACACTGTTCCACCCACTTCTCCTTCCTGCCCTGTTCCACCCTCTTCTCCTTCCGCCCTGTTCCACCCACTTCTCCTTCCCACCCTGTTCCTCCTACTTCTCACCCACTTCTCCTCCTTCTTTCCACCCTGTTCCTCCCACTTCCCACCCCCTCCTTCCAACCCTGTTTCTCACTGTTCCTGCCCTGTTCCACCCACTTCCTGCCCTCTTCTCCACTTTCTTACCCTGTTCCACCAACATTTCCTCCTTCCCACCCTGTTCCATCCACTTGCCACTCACTTCTTCCCACCCCGTTCTGCCCACCCTCCCACCCACTTCTCCTTTTTCTCGCCCTGTTCCACCCACTTCACACCCACTTATCCTCCATCCCACCCTGTTCTGCCCACCTTCCACCCACTTTTCCTCCTTCCCACCCTGTTCCTCTCATTTCCCAGCAAATTCTCCTCCTTCCCACCCTATTCTGCCCACTTTCCACTCACTTTTCCTCCTTTCCCCCCTCCAATTCCCATCCATTTCTCCTTCTCGCCCGTTCCACCAACTTCCTGCCCATTTCTCTTTCCCACCCTTCCCACTTCCCAGCCCAGTCCTGGTTAAGCCCAGCCACATAATGAAACCCAACCCACTTTATGATGTGATTTGCTTCATTAACATAAGCCTGTTCGCAGCCCATGAGCCCTTTCCAGGGGCTCCACAGGAGGAAGTTCCCAGGTCTTGTGATAGGGAGTGAGTGAAACCAGGCAGAGAGTGGGGCAATGGGTGAGAAAATGTGAGGGGGTGGAGGTTACCACCGATCTTGCTCTCCCAGTGAATCACCCACTGCCCCTGGATACCCGTTAATTAAGTCAGAAAGCTGGAGTGTCCGGGTCAGATCAGAGAGTTCCCAGATATGATTCCCACCAGCTCTCTTGGCTCAGGATGGTCATATAAATTTCCTTCAGTGGGGTCGGCTTGTGATTATCAGTGGGAGACCAAAAGGAAGCAAGAACAGAAGGAAGAGGAAATCATGTGACTTGAGAGACGACAGAGGAATTAATTAAATATGCAAGGTCAGGGATCTATTTACCAAGAAGAATTCTAAAACTATTTTATCTTCTGTGAGGCACTGTCCATTTAACCCTTTGAGTGCTGGAGTGGTGTGCATTGGATACCTCTCTCTGGAGCATGAAGGGTAAATATAAGTGGGGGTTAATATTCGGACGCGTCAGTGTTCCGTTAGATTTAGAAGGATTGGACGATAAGATTCTGCCCTTCACACCAGAATGAGATGCCGGGTTCAGTCCAGATCTTTGATTTTTATGGGGTATTTACACATTTTTTGCAGGCCCGTTAGAAAAAAAATATTCTTTCAGGGTGTTACTAGAACCTGTTGGGTACTGGGGTGATGCCCCCCACGTGTGATGGGCTCTGTCATGACTGCATCCTCTGGGTATCCTTTTAAAAGGTCGCGCACAAAAGAGCGTGCGACCACATGACACTTTAACTATGTCGCCATGATAAAAATGGCGACATGAGAATCTTGCTCTGCATGACAGCGCGAGATTCTCATGTCGCATACTGAACGGGCGCATAACTTTAATCAGTCCTCCCCTCCTAAATACTTATAGAGCCCCTACTATCCACACATGGGCTTGTTCCCCGCTAATCCAGTGTGGGAAGGACAAATGTAGTGTATAAATTATACTCACTGCAGTCTAGGAGAGAACGTGGCCACCTAAATAACCGGGAATGTTTCCCCCCTCCGTGATGCTTGCTCCACTCTGATCCGAGCACCTATTCTTCCCGCTGCCAGTGGTCTGATTGGTCTCCATGCACAGTGACCTGCAGTTGCGGAGTTCTGGATTTTCCATCTGTCAGAGGACATGTGTGGATAGTAGGGGCAAGGACAATGGGCTCTGGCACTAACTGGCTACCGGCTCTATAATTATTCAGGAGGGGAGGACTGATTAAAACTGTGCGACCGTTCAGTATGCGACATGAGAATCTCGCGCTGTAATGCAGTGCGAGATTCTCATGTCACCATTTTTATCATAGTTATTGTGTCATTTGGTTGCACGCTGTTTTGCGTGCATCCTTTTAGAAGTGAACCCATCCTCTGTACTCCTTATAGTTACACCCCTGAGTAGGTTGAGGGCCTTAGTGATTTGAATTCTGGGATGGCAGAGAGACGCATGAATCTGCGCGGCCGTCCCGGAAATCCTTGAACTGCCAGAACCGTCACAGGTTCATAAGCACCAGAACTGGTGTGATGGTCCTGGCACATCGTGAAATGCACACCCCTCTTGTCTTTAAAGGGTTAAGATTAGCATGTGCAGTTAGTGGTGGGTGCGTCCCGTGCTCCTGCAAAAACTGTCATGTCCGGCTCCATGCAAATGGCTTGGACTACTGACTGAGGATATTATCTGTCAGACAGAGGCACAAAGGTTTTAGGAGATGTTAGTTTTCCTTTAAATTGTCGGATACAGGCAATGGCAACCTTTGAACCTTTGTTGCTCTAGCTGTTGGGGTCTACAGCTCCCATAATTTACAACCAACCAGCGGCTGGTTGAGGATTATGGGAAATGTAGTCTTCAACAGATAGAGTGCCAAAAAACATCACAACCTCATGAATGCATAAGACAACTTGTTGGATATAATGTGATTAAACCATCATTGTATTAAGGAGACATTCTGGATGCGGTAAGTTTGACATCATAAATGCATTATGATGACATCATCATTGCAGAAAAATGACATCATGGACATCCCTTTACTTCTAAAAAGGCCTATTGCAGTGCATACAGTATTTATCTCAGTACAGGAGCCATGCAGTCCATGTGACACAGTCTGAGGTTGTGGGCGCTGTAGTCCTATACATGTGGTTTATGTTGGTGATCTTAGGCTCCACAGCTGTTGAGGACTACAATTCCCATCAACCTCCAACCAGCCAACAGGTGGAGAGCCAATGGTCACCTACCCCATGGTATATTGAAGTGCATAGCCCAATATTTGCCCCCCTCCTCTGCACATCTGGAGTCCAAGCCCCCCTGCTCTCCTTCCTATGTGAAGCGGATATAATTGGGTCTGTGAGTTTGCAGCAGGTGGAGGATGAATCCATTGAGGGATATAATATGTTTTAATGAAAGAGTCATGTACGGGGCTGCGCAGATAATGGGCTCCTGGCCCTCTGAGGCCGTTAAGTAGCAGTGAATGTTAGGAATTTGTCACTATGCGCTGGGAACGCTGGACTGCCTACAGCTGTCTACAGACACCGGCTTCCCTGAGATGGGGGGGGGGCAGGGAGAGAGGGGAATCACAGGGGAAAGGGGATAGCATAGGGGAGGATTGGGGATCTCAATAGAGGGAAACAGGTAGAGAGGAGGCACAGGAGAGCAGTGTGAGAGGGGGCACAGGAGAGGAGTGTGAGAGGGGCACAGTGGAAGAAAAGAGATAGGGGGCACAGGAGAGGAGTGTGAGAGGGGGCACAGGAGAGGAGTGTGAGAGGGGGCACAGGAGAGGCGTGTGAGAGGGGTCACAGGGGAGGAGTGTGAGAGGGGTCACAGGAGAGGAGTGTGAGAGGGGGCACAGAAGGGGAGGGGGAGAGGAGCACAGGAGAGGAGTGTGAGAGGGGGCACAGGAGAGAAGTGTGAGAGGGGGCACAGGAGAGGAGTGTGAGAGGGAGCACAGGAGGAGAGTGTGAGAGGGGGCACTGGAGCAGAGTGTGAGAGGGGCAGAGGAGAGGCGTGTGAGGGGGGCACAGGAGAGGAGAGTGAGAGGGGGCACAGGAGAGGAGTGTGAGGGGGCACAGGAGAGGAGTGTAAGAGAGGGCACAGAGGAGTTTGAGGGGGCACAGCAGAGGAGTGTGAGGGGGCACAGGAGAGGAGTGTGAGAGGGGTCACAGGAGAGGAGTGTGAGAGGGGTCACAGGAGAGGAGTGTGAGAGGGGGCACAGAAGGGGAGGGGGAGAGGAGCACAGGAGAGGAGTGTGAGAGGGGGCACAGGAGAGAAGTGTGAGAGGGGGCACAGGAGAGGAGTGTGAGAGAAGCACAGGAGAGGAGTGTGAGAGGGGGCACAGGAGAGGAGTGTGAGAGGGAGCACAGGAAGAGAGTGTGAGAGGGGGCACTGGAGCAGAGTGTGAGAGGGGCAGAGGAGACGAGTGTGAGGGGGGGCACAGGAGAGGAGAGTGAGAGGGGGCACAGGAGAGGAGTGTGAGGGGGCACAGGAGAGGAGTGTAAGAGAGGGCACAGAGGAGTTTGAGGGGGCACAGCAGAGGAGTGTGAGGGGGCACAGGAGAGGAGTGTAAGAGGGGCACTGGAGAGGAGTGTGAAAGGGGCACAGGAGAGGAGTGTGAGAGGGGCCACAGGAGAGGAGTGTGAGGGGGGCACAGGAGAGGAGTGTGAGAGGGGCCACAGGAGAGGAGTGTGAGAGGGGCACAGGAGAAGAGTGTGAAAGGGGCACAGGAGAGGAGTGTGAGAGGGGCCACAGGAGATGAGTGTGAGAGGGGCCACAGGAGTGGAGTGTGAGAGGGGGCACAGGAGAGAAGTGTGAGGGGGCACAGGAGAGGAGTGTGCTTTGCCCCAGAATTACTCCAGTTTAGGGCCCAGAGTGTTATGAATTGACTAGAAAAATAATATTGTTTTGATTGTCACAGTATTAGTATTAATATTAACCACTTGAGGACCAGAGGGATGCACAATGCATTTCAAAGCTATGAGTTGTGTACCCCTCTGGTGCTCAAGTGGTTGATCTTTATTTACACATTACGCACCACATTACAATGAGGAACAAACCAAACTAGCAGTCATGAAAATGCACAATAACCACAGCTGGGAACTCTCCGGATCTGCCCTGGAGACTGTATTTTAGAGTTAATTACCGGGTCCTCTGGGACAGAGTCTGATTGTCCGGTGGTAGTGAGTTTCCTCTCAAACTCTGCCCACTTCTCCTTCCCACCCTGTTACACCCACTTCTCCTCCTTCTCACCCTGTTACACCCACTTCTCCTCCTTCCCACCCTGTTTCTCCTACTTCTCACCCTGTTCCTCCTACTTCTCCTCCTTCCCACCCTGTTCCTCCCACTTCTCCTCCTTCCCACCCTGTTACACCCACTTCTCCTCCTTCTCACCCTGTTCCTCCCACTTCTCCTCCTTCCCACCCTGTTCCTCCCACTTCTCCTCCTTCCCACCCTGTTTCTCCTCCTTCTCACCCTGTTCCTCCTACTTCTCCTCCTTCCTACCCTGTTCCTCCTACTTCTCCTCCTTCCCACCCTGTTCCTCCCACTTCTCCTCCTTCCCACCCTGTTACACCCACTTCTCCTCCTTCTCACCCTGTTCCTCCCACTTCTCCTCCTTCCCACCCTGTTCCTCCCACTTCTCCTCCTTCCCACCCTGTTTCTCCTCCTTCTCACCCTGTTCCTCCTACTTCTCCTCCTTCCTACCCTGTTCCTCCTACTTCTCCTCCTTCCCACCCTGTTCCTCCCACTTCTCCTCCTTCCCATCCTGTTACACCCACTTCCCTCCCACTTCTCCTTCTCACCCTGCTTCTCCCACTTCCTGCCCACTTCTCCTCCTTCCCACCCTGTTTTGCCACTTCCCTCCCACTTCTCCTCCTTCCCACCGTATTCCGCCCACTTTGCCTCCTTTTCACCCTGTTCCGCCCACGTCTCCATTTCACTCTGTTTTTCCCACTTCCCACCCACTTCTCTTCCTTCCAACCCTGTTCCACCCACCTCCTACCCACTTCTCCTTCTTCTCACCCTGTTCCTCCCCCTTCTCCTCCTTCCCACCCTGTTCCCCCACTTCTCCTCCTTCTCACCCTGTTACTCCCACTCCCCACATACTTCTCCTCCTTTCCACCCTGTTTTGCCCACTTTCCATCCACTTCTCCTCCATCTCACCCTGTTCCATCCACTTTTCCATTTCACTCTGTTTCTCCCACTTCCCACCCACTTCTCCTCCTTTACACCCTGTACCTCCCACTTCCCATCTACTTCTCCTCCTTCCCACCCTGTTCTGCAAGCCTCCCGCCCTCTTCTCCTCCTTCCCACCCTGTTCTGCAAACCTCCTGCCCACTTCTCCTTCCCACCCTGCTCCGCCCACTTCCCATCTACTTCTCCTCCTTCCCACCCTGTTCTGCAAGCCTCCCGCCCTCTTCTCCTCCTTCCCACCCTGTTCTGCAAACCTCCTGCCCACTTCTCCTTCCCACCCTGCTCCGCCCACTTACCATCTACTACCTGCCCACTTTATGACAAAACAATGACAAATCCCACCCACCCAATTAATGCCCACCCCTTATGCCGTAAATATTGTCATTTACAAACCCCTGGTTGCAGCAAATGAGCCCTCCCCTGGGGCTCGAGTGGATGAAGCACCCAGGAATGACAATGACTCAATAGAGAATGAGGGGCCTGATATTAAGAGCTTACACTCTAGAACATGGACGTCCAACACACGGCCCATATGATCCCAGGATGCGGCTCACCTGAGATTTTTTAATTATCTAGCAGACATGAATTAATAGGCCAGTAAAACCTAATCCCCTGCTTGTCAGTACCAGTTCAAGAATAGACGTCTGTTTTATATCAGTACTGATATTTTTGAATAGCTGACAGACTATAATTCACCATCGTTATCAATATAAAAACAAACATTATGTAGCCGTCACACTTCTGGCTTTGCGATCACCTGGTCCACATCTAAAATAACTTGGACGCCCCTGCTCTAGATACAGGGGAGATAGAACACAAGAGGTGAGGGCTTTGTGCTGCGGCAGGGTTAGGAACATTACTGCTCCTGTTAAGTAGTGCAGTCCAGGCCATCTCCCTCCCCGCTGCACATCAACATGCTGTAGGTAGGACGGGACCGAGCTCTCCAATTGGCTTTTCACACTCTTGAAGTTTCATCAAAGAACCAAAGACTTTGTCCATCTGGTCACTGAGACTTTTCATCTCTCCACAGAAGGACGAGGTGGGGGCAGGAGAGCTTCAGAGTAAAGTCTGAGAAGAGAGAAGGAATACAAAGCTGGGGGTAGAGGATTTTATGTGGGCGAGGACAATGATCTTGTGTGAATCAGGACCTGGAGTTGTCAGCGGGGAAGGGAGAGAGAGAATAAGGGAGAGGGGAAGGGAGAGAGTGTGTGAGAGAGAGGGATAGGGAGAGGAGAATGGAGAGAGGGGAGAGAGAAAGGCATAGAAGAGAGAGATAGGGAGAGGAGAATGAAGGGAGGGGGGAGGAAGGGATAGAAGAGAGAGGGATAGGGAGAGGAGAATGAATGGGGGGTGAGAGAGAGAAAGGGATAGAAGAGAGAGGGTGAGAAAGAGAGAGAGAGAGAACTGAGGGGAGAGAATGAGGTCTTAAGAAAGAAGGGTGAGAAGAGAAAAAAGTAAAATATTATTATAAAGAATCATAAAATGTAGGGCTTTTTCTGTAGTGTAAAACAAAGGTACGCAAATGGGGAGATGCTCCACTCCACAGTTATTACTACACACAGACATACACACACTCAGACATATACAAACACAGACATATACACACGTATACACAGACATACACCAAACACAGACATATACATACGTATACACAGACATACACCAAACACAGACATATACACACGTATACACAGACATACACCAAACACAGACATATACATACGTATACACAGACATACACCAAACACAGACATATACATACGTATACACAGACATACACCAAACACAGACATATACACACGTATACACAGACATACACCAAACACAGACATATACATACGTATACACAGACATACACCAAACACAGACATATACACACGTATACACAGACATACACCAAACACAGACATATACACACGTATACACAGACATACACCAAACACAGACATATACATACGTATACACAGACATACACCAAACACAGACATATACATACGTATACAAAGACATACACCAAACACAGACATATACACACGTATACACAGACATACACCAAACACAGACATATACATACGTATACACAGACATACACCAAACACAGACATATACATACGTATACACACACATACATGCACACACAGATGTATATATACACACACACACACACATAGACATATACACACATAAACACACTCACACACATAGACCTATATACACACACACACACACATATACACACACAGATACACAGACACAGACATATACACACATAACACACATGCACACAGACATATACACACATGCACAGACATACACACACAGGCATATACACACATACACAGACATACACACTCATACACACACAGACATACACACACACATATACAGACACACACAGACATACACAGACATACACACACAGACATATACACACATACATATACACACACATACATAAAAACACACACAAATGTACACACACTCTCACACACATACAGACGGACAAATCTGGGGAAATCATTTGCAATTGGTCAGTTTTAGAAGACGCTGGGGACTCTTGTTGTGGCCCAGGAGACCTCAGAGGTCGTTATATCCGGTTCATGTCACATAGACTGCAGCTTCTGTAAATCCTGTGCATATTTATTTTCTTTTATTTTCTGATGATTTGGGATTTGTTCCCCTTTGTGGTGTCCAGTCGCCTACACAAGGACTTAGATAAACAAAGGAGTTGGAGAGCGGTCCGACTCCGGATGAGTAGCCGTCACATGCAAGTGTCTGAAGAGGTCAGAGGTCAGCGTGCTACAATACATACTCTGGAGGATACGTTCTTTGGATTTTAATACTTTAACCCTTTGAATGCCTTGCGTACCCCACTGGTACACAAAGGGTTAACGTAGAACTAACAACTCTTAATAATAACCCCCACTTAGTTTACTACAGCCAGCAAATCCTAATGGCCCTTATGAATTTTGTCCTTGTGTCTTTGTCAATGACATAACATCAGCAGTAATCCCAGGATATCCGGTTCATGGAAGCAGACATGACGGTTATTAGTGGGATCACAGACCACAAACTCCACCCACTACACATCGTAGTCTTTATCCCTTTAAGGACCAGTGTGGTGTGAAGTACATTGCTTTGCAGTGCTTTCCGCACCTCTCTGGTGTAAGACACCTCTAGTGTAAGACACCTCCCCTCAGATGTGGAATCTGGTCACATGACCGGACAGATCACAGCAAGGGACAATCTTCTTACTGTGATCATAAGGAAAACCCTGCCCCCCTTGACAGGTTTTTCAGGGTTTCCCTTATGATCACTGAAGATTGTCCCTCTCTGTGATCCATCCGGACAGTCTTGCTGCTCTGAGGTGAGCAGTGTTACATCAGTAAAAGAGGTGGGAGGGGGATACTTTATCATTCAATTACTCTTGTACTACATCTCTGACAGTATTGAAATAACTCTCCATGGCCCAAATACTATGATGATTAATTGGAGCTGCTTTGATTGTGAAACATTACTATCCCTTTAACCCCTTACCGCCCGAGGACGTAAATGTACATCCCGAGCGGATGTCCCTTGTGGACAGAGGACGTACATGTACGTCCCGGAAATCCGGGTCCCCTCGCGGCTGCACGCCGTTCATGGACTGCGGATTCTATTTAAAAAATACAAAAAAAAGTTCGGCGGGCATTAAGTGCCGGATGCGTGTGCGCGCGGCCAGTCACTAAGGGGTTAAGGATTGGAAGGATGCACACTGCTTTGCCAAGCAATGAGCTGCACAACTCTCTGATTCTTAAAGGGTTAACCCCTTAGATGCTGTAGAGGCCTCCAACACATTGATATAGCAGTATATGTGGAAAGGAAAAGGAGATTGCTAATGTCAGAGTGATTTATGTTAGACGTTTTATCTGTTATTTTGCAGCGATCTTGATGGTCTGACCCAGTGACCGCTCAGCGCTACATACACATGTAGGAAAGATTTCAGAACTCCTGCATCAAATCAAGAGAACTTTATATAGTAAACGCTGTCAGTAAAAGGATATGAATGTGGCGCCTTTAACCCTTTGCATGCAATGCGTTGGACATCCCTCTGCACTCAAAAGGTTAACCATTTGACTGCCAGAGGTGGGTGTCCAATACATTGGTTTGTACAAAACATTGGTTTGTTGTAGATGTATCTGGCTCTCAGTAGGTTAAATTAGCTGGTCAAATTGGTAAATAAACTGGAGAAATCGGTAAATCCACTGGACATTATATCACTATATATAGTAGAAAAATAAACGGACCAAATTAGTATATAAATTGGTAATTACAGCCATAGGGTAAGGACAGGGATAGAATAGGATCAATGCCTGAAAGCAGTGATATTATAAATCGTATCCTTCACTGTCTATTACTAAGTGAGGATGATGGGATTTGTAGTCCATCAAAAGGTGGAGAGCTACAGGCTGCCCACCCAAAATCACTCACTTCTCATTGTGTCTGTCTCTCTTCTCCCCTTCAGTTTAACTGTTCCATCTCCCTGTCTTTCTCATCCTCTTTCCTCCTTCAGGAATAATCTCTCACAACCACTTTCCCCTTCTGTCTCTCTGTCTTCTTCTCTCTCTCCTTTTGTCTTCTTCTCTGTCTCTCTCTCTTTCTCTCTCTCCTCTTCTCTCTCTCCCTCGCTGTCTTCTTCTCTGCCCCCATCTCTGTGTTCTTCTCTCTCCCCATCTCTGTGTTCTTCTCTCTGCCCATCTCTGTGTTCTCTCTCTCCTTCTCTGTCTTTTCCTCTCTCTTTTACTCTGTCTCTCTCTCTCCCTCTCTGTCTTCTTCTCTCTCTCCGTCTCTCTATGTTCTTCTCTCTCTCCATCTGTATTGTGTTTGTTTGTTTGTTTTTCCCTCCCTACCACTCTCTCTCCACCACTCTCTCCCTCCTACCACTCTCTCTCCACCACTCTCTCCCTCCTACCACTCTCTCCCTCCTACCACTCTATCCCTCCTAAAACTCTCTACCACTCTCTCTCTCCCACCCTACCACTCTCTCTCCACCACTCTCTCTCTCTCTCTCCCTCCTACCACTCTCTCTCCACCACTCTCTCTCTCTCTCTCCCTCCCTACCACTCTCTCCCCACCCCTGTCTCTAGTACCACTGTCTCTAGTACCACTGTCTCTAGTAGCACTCTCTCTACCCACCACTCTAATTTTCTCTCCCCGTCTCTCTACCCTCTTTCCCCTTCCCTTATAACCTCTCTGGCTCTCTCCCTGCCTCTCATTCTCTCTTTCCATCTCTCTGTATGTCTCATATCTGAGTCTTTCCATCTCTATGTATGTCTCATATCTGAGTCTTTCCATCTCTATGTATGTCTCATATCTGAGTCTTTCCCTGTCTCTCCCACTCTTGTGATCCGTCCCTCTGGTCTCTCTCTCTCTCTCTCACTTTATTCTTAGTCCTCGCTGCCAACTAGGATTTCAGTATTTTTCTTTTAGACATGACCCAACTCCCACAAACCCTAGTCATTTATATGAGATCAGCACATACCCAACAGTAACAGCATTAACTTCTAATATCCCCTCAGAAGATCATATATCACAAAGTGGAACATCTGTGGAAAGGGGAAGATTTTTAATGAGTGAACTAGGTAGATGGGAGTTTATCAGCAAATTTCTCCATAGACTTCAGTTCTGTGAGAGGAAACCGCTGCTAGCGCTTATGAACTGCAATGCAATCAAGGTCGTATTGTGCAGCTCTGTACAATAAGGGTTAATGTGTGCACTGATTACAGACAATGGACAATACACCCACTGACACTAACTCCCCAGATCTGCCCCGGAGTTAATGACCTTCACAGGGGGTCATTCTCCTGGTAAATT
The DNA here is from genome assembly GCA_037306005.1 of Rhinophrynus dorsalis. Taxonomy (NCBI): domain Eukaryota; kingdom Metazoa; phylum Chordata; class Amphibia; order Anura; family Rhinophrynidae; genus Rhinophrynus; species Rhinophrynus dorsalis. The sequence goes on from CM074725.1 coordinate 17,143,706, forward strand.
AGTTTCTAGGTCACCCTGCGGGTCACTTTTAAAAAGCTGCATGCAAAATAGTGCGCAACTACAGGGCGCAGTCATCATGTCGTCTTGATTAAAAGAGCGACATGAGAATCTCGTATTGAAGGACTACGAGAGATTCTCAAGTCGTGCCTTCAATTCCCATCATCCTTAGCACCCGATTTACAGAGCCCAGCGCTGAACAGCCACTAAACTGAAATAACTGTGGGACATCCTATATAATAATTCGCTATGTATGTTTGTCAGAAGCAATCATGCGCAGTAGCGACAGCTGCGCGCGCTGTAGTCATGCACCTACAGACTGCTCACGCCGCGGACTGATAATGGAGAGGGGCGCTCCTAATTTAGACTGCAGAGAGGACTACGTTTTAATTTCGGAGCGCCCCACTCCGTATCAGCAGCGGCGCGGGCAGTTTCTACTGTGCATGACTGCACCGCGGCCATTGCTGGGAGGCCGTCGCTGCTTGGCACTGTGGCGCGTGTACACGGGCTGTTCAACTAGTAAGTAATAAAACCCCACTTGTAAACCATACAAATACATAGAACTACTTAACGGAAGTGTAGACTGTACATGGAACGGCACTCAGGTAAGCCGCTCCGGCCTCTCTCTATCCTTCTCTGCGTGCAGAATGACAGGGAGGAGCGGCGCACTCAGAGAAGGGGAGAGAGAGGCCGGAGCGGCTTACCTGAGTGCCGTTCCATGTACAATGTACTCTTCCGTTAAGTAATGCTATGTAACTCCATTAACCCCTTAAAGGTCCATGACATGCCAGGACCATCATGGATAAACTTCCCTTAACCTTTGGGTGCCAGAGGGGTACGGAACGCATTGCTTTGCAATGCGTTCCGTACCCCTATGGCACTCAAAGTGTTAAGGACCGATGACGGTCCTGACACTCCATGGAATTCAGGAGTCCCCACATGAACCCTGAATATGATATGCAAACAAAAGGTCAGTGGTCCTTAAAGGGATAGTAATGTTTCATAATAAAAGCAGCTCTAATTAATCATCATAGTATTTGGACTTTGGAGAGTGTTATTTCAATTCTGTCAGAGTTGTAGTTCAAGAGTAATTGAATGATAAAGTATCCCCCTCCCGTCCCTTTTACTGATGTAACACTGCTCAGCCAGATCAGAAGGGAGGTGCCCAGGTAGACTGCAGAGAGGGACAATCTTCAATTAAGATAAGGGAAAAACCTGAAAAACTTGTCAAGGGGGGCAGGGCTTTCATCGTTCTCATAGGAAGAAGATTGTCCCCTTCTATTATCTGTCTGGTCTATGGACTGGATTCCACATCTGAGAAGAGATGGCTTACACTAGGTAAAAGGGGCGGGAGGGGAAACTTTGCTTGTGAATATCTCTCAAACCATAAAGGCTTGAGAGATAAGACTTATATCGTTCTTCATGTTTTTTTAATGCCTACAAAATAAAATAAAGATAAAACAAAGTATTACTATCCCTTTAAGTGGTTAGAGATCCTATTTAAATCGATGGAGACCTTTTCACCCTCTGCGAGGCAGTAGATTTTACAGCAGAATTAATCCACTCTGCTCATATACACGTGGCCCACTGGGTTTTATGTTCAATGGAAAACTGGGTGAAATTCACACCTATACACTGCCCCATATGGGAGAAATCGAAATTCCCATTGATTTAAATGGGGCTTTTAACCCTATGAATGCTAGAATGGTTTTGCAATGCATTGTGGGGTTATAAGACCCATTTAAATCAAAGGGAATTTTGGGACGTTCCATTCCCCACATAGTGCAGTTGGTTCGCCACAGAATTGCACCTCTCTACCTACGTGACAAATAAAAATGTTCCAAAACTTACACTGATTTAACCCTTTGAGTGCCAGAGGGGTACGCGAAGCATTGCTTCGCGTACCCCTCTGGCACTCAAAGGGTTAAGGACCAGGGGACTGTGCAACCCTTTAAGGCCCCCCCAGTCCTGAAAGGGTTAATCGAGTCTTTTAACCCCTTGAATGCTATAGAGGTCTCCAACGCATTGCAAAAACCTCTCTAGCAGTCATAGAGTTAAAATACACATTTAAATCAATGGGAATTTTTATTTGTCCCCAGATTCACTCCTGTTCTCAGTTCATCACCCCCAGAGCGGAAATAAAATGTATTTTTAGTAAGGGCCATGTAATCTTTTTTTTTAATCCCGCTAAATAAATAAACATTACCATACGGGCGAAATGCTCTCGTCTTCCTGGGAACGTAACACACAAAACAAACAGGAGGTTTTATCAAGGAGAACCCCTGGGCCCCTCGTACAACTGCTTCTGATTTAAGGGATCAGCGGCTGGCGTGTCTCACCAGACTGTGAGAAGCGGAGTGTGGGATCGGACTGCTTACAAGGGCTCCACAAGAATCCCAAACATATGGACTTTAACCCTTACACCGCTGCACTGTGGAGCTGCAGGTTTATCACCGTGGATGCTATTGGCATTGCCTAATGCGTTGGCGATAAATGACCACTTATCACATTAAAGGGATAGTAACAGTTAACATGTAAAAATATATATAGTAGTGTTCATCCTTCTGAGTAAAACATGGGTACTCCTGCTACTGAGGTGTTTTATTCAAAAGTTACCGCAGATCAGACTTGAACTTTTTTAGGTGCAGTATCTCACTGACCGGAAATTTTACATTTGCGCTGTTCCTACACCATCCTATGGGCAGCTCTGGTCAATTGACCATAAATCTCTATAGGATGGTGTAGCAGCAGTGCCACTTTAATATTTCAGGCCATTGAGGTATTGCACCTAAAAAAAACAACAAAAAACTTTGAGCTGTAATAACTTTTGACTAAAACACCTCTCAGCAGTGGGAGTTCCCTTGTTTAACGCATAGGGATAAACACTAATATATATTGTATGTTTGTCAGAAGCTGTCATGCGCAGTACAGACTGCCCGCACCACGGCTGATAACAGAACGGGGCGCTCCAAATTCAGACCGTACCATGCGCAGAGAGGACTATGGTCTGAATTTGGAGTTCCCCGCTCTGTTATCAGCCGCGGTGCGGGCAGTCTCTACTGTGCATGACTGTACCACGACCATTGCTGCCTGGCATTGTGGCCCGTGTACACGGGCTGGTCAACTAGTGTATATATATATACAGGGCTCAAAATTTCCACTCGCCACTAGCCGATGGCGAGTGAAAATTTAGCCCTGGTGAGTAGAAATTCAGCCCTGGTGGGTATGTTAGGGCTTGCAGTGGAGAGTAACTTTTCAGGCCTGGCTAGTAGCAAAAGACATAAACATTTTAAGCCCTGTATATATATATGTATATATATATGTATATATATATATATATATATATATATATATATTTTTTTTTTTTTTTTCCTTACATATTAAGTGTTACTATCCCTTTAAATCAGGGAAGCTTATAAAACATACACTCACACTGCAAGGCCGCACTGATTCCTATGCAGTGTTGCAGAATGAAGATTTTATAAGCGTTTCTCATTCAAAGGGTCAGTAATGTCTATATATTAAAAAAAAAGGGTTATATTGCAGCTATTGGAAAGTTAAACTAAACGACCCAGTCCCACCTCTCAAACCTTTATGGTCGGAGACATATCGAAGGCTAAAGTTCCCCGCTCCCTCCGCTTTCCCTGATGTCAGCTGTAAGCTGACAGCAGGAGATCCTGGTCCTGGGACAAGCAAGCGGCTCTTCAGCAGAGCCAAACAGCACAATGTAAAAAGAAATACTTCATTGGAATGGTCTACAGAGTGTGCCTGCAAACCAGCACACCTTGTAGACCGTTACGATTAAATATTTCTTTTTACATTTTGTTCTTTTGGCTCTGCTGAAGAGCCGCCTCGAATCTCCTGCTGTCAGCTCTACAGCGGACATCAGGGAAAGCGGAAGGAGCGGGGAGACTTTAGCCTTGATATGTCTCACACCATAAAGGTTTGAGAGATGGGACTTGTGCTCATTTAGTTTAATTTTCCAGTAGCTGCAATATAACCCTTTTTTAATATATAGACATTACTGAACCTTTAACGCTTTGAGTACAGTGGCCAGTTTGGTCTTTGGCGGGCGTTAGAGCACTACACTTTTTTTTATGAAAAAACATATATTGTAGGGATTTTCCTATTGAGTAAAATAAGGGTACTCCCACTGCCGAAAGATTTATATTTCCAGAGTTATTACAGTTTAAACCCATGTTTTTTTTACATTGGCAGTGCCCTCTAGTGGTCAAATTCTAATTAGAGTTCCTGTTAGATTCTAATGGAGAGGAAAGTCAGAAAAGTCAGAGACATACAGTTCTCCATAGAATGTGATAGAAACTGCTGAGTCACTTCCTGTCAGTTAGAACTATCAGGAAGTAAACACAGTAAATTCACTTCCTGTCAGTCAGAACAATCAGGAAGTAAACACAGTAAATTCACTTCCTGTCAGATCTATCAGGAAGCAAATACAGTAAATTAACTTCCTGATTATTTAAACTGCTATACATTTTGAATAAAACATCTGACAGCGATGGGAGTGACCTTGTTTTATTCAGCAGGAAATGATCTATAAAATATGTGTTTTCATAAAAAAAAAGTTTACTGCTCCTTTAAGTCTGTTTTGGCTGATTAATTAAAGGAAAAAAAAATACATTTATAGTTTAAGGGGAATTAACCCTTTGAGTGGCAGAGGGGTACGCAAAGCATATTGCAACGCTTTGCGTACCCCCTCTGGCACTCAAAGGGTTAAAAGATTGGTGCAGGAACATGGAATAAATGATCCCAAAATTCTGAGCGATGAAAGTAATGTGTATTATGAGGAGATCCTATAAAACTGGGGCTAAAAGTCCCCTCCAGCGTGACATAGAAACATAGAATATGACGGCAGATAAGAACCATTCAGCCCATCTAGTCGCCCATTTTCCTACAGTAAAAACCTCAAACCTTATCTGGTCCTTGGTCTTTTCTTATGTTAAACACAGCCTTATGTCTATCCCATGCATGCTTACATTCCTTCACTGTGTTAACCTCTACCACTTCTGCTTACCTACTACCCTCTCAGTGAAGTAAAACTTTCCTACATTATGTCTATACCTCTGTCCCTCTAGTTTTAAACTATGACCTTTTGTCCTAACATCGTACGGGTCTCACTTGCAGCACCAGCATACCTACTCCATCCCAGCTGTCTCACACACACCAGTCCAGCCAGCCAATGAAATGTATTTGCTGTATGGTCCTCATTGGATGGCTCAGCCAGCCAGTGAGGACCATATACCAAATACATTTCATTGGCTGGCTGGACTGGTGCGTGTTGCTCCATTCCGGGACTCTTTGTTGTCCTGGTGGGGGGTGACCCGGGACGCGGGACACAGATCCCCAATAAGGGATAGTCCCGGGGATTCTGGGATGTGTGGTCACCCTACTCTCTTCTCTCCTCCTAGCTTTACATGTTCAGATCCTTTAGTCTATCCTGATATTCCTTTTCCTGTAAACCAGTCACCATTTTAGTAGCCCTTCTCTGAATTCTCTCTAGAGTATCTATATCCTTCTGGAGATGGGGTCTCCAGTACTGTACACAATACTCTAGGTCTCCAGTACTGAACACAATACTCTAGGTCTCCAGTACTGTACACAATACTCTAGGTCTCCAGTACTGAACAGAATACTCTAGGTCTCCAGTACTGTACACAATACTCTAGGTGAGGTCTAACTAGAGATCTGTAGATCTGTAGAGACATGTTCTCAGGATTGCCTCAATTAAACACAAGTGGATGTCTTTAACTCAGACAGGTCCATCAGGATGACTGAACCACCAACTGATCCACAAAGGTGAACGTGAGAAGATCATGAAATCCTGCACCGTCGGGGGGTGTGGGGGCGCAGGTTTGGGCGGCCTTTGCTATAAAAGATCATAGGAGAGGGCCTTGCTATAAAACTTCATGGGGACGACTGTCACATGTAACATAATGATTCCCTTGAAGTTTAACAAGGCAACTGATGTAAGTAAAGTAATAAAACCAGTGATCCCAATAAAGTGTAACCATATGGACACCACAGAGATCTGCAGCACAAAGGAGACCTGTCTGATTTATTTTATTCATTTAGAAAGTGTTTTATCAGGAAGAATACACTGAGATTTCGCTCATTTTCAAGTATGTCCTGGCAGGGACGTGCACAGACATTTTGGGGGGCAGGGGCTCAAATGAAAAAAAGGGCACTTCTCATAATTATTTATTCAAAATATATATTTAAAAAAAAAGAAAAGAATTTACATCTCAGGAGCCTGTAGGCATGGAAATCTGAAGCGCCCCCCCCCCCCATTGGCCATCTCCACTGGACACCTCCACAATGCTCCTAATTCCACTTTGCCCCCCATCATCTCCATATTGTCCTTACATTGTCCCCTGTCAGCTCCATATTGCCCCCATCAGCTCCACATTGCCCTCATCATCTCCATATTGCCCCATCATCTCCATATTGCCCCCATCAGCTCCAATTTACCTTCACATTGCCCCCATCAGCTCCATATTGCCCCATCAGCTCCAACTTACCCCATCAGCTCCATATTGCCCCATAAGCTCCAACTTACTCTCACATTGCCCCCTTCATCTCCATATTGCCCCATCAGCTCCAGATTGCCATCAGCTCCAACTTACCCTCACATACATTGCCCCATCATCTCTACATTGCCATCATCTCCATCTTGCCCCCCATCAGATCCATATTGCCCCATCATTTCCACATTGCCCCCCAGTGTCCGTTTCCTACCTCTTCCCTGGTGGTCCAGCGGCAGGAGAGGTCTGTATGTGCCTCCTTTGGCACAGACCTGTAGCTGCTGGAGCTCCCGCCCAGTCTTCTCTTCATGCAGAGCGCTGGGAGATGATGTCATCTCCCAGCGCTCTGTAATACTAAAGAGCCGACGAGGGAGCGCAGCATCTACAGGTCTGTCCTGAAGGAGGCACAGACCTGACTGGGCAGTGGGGGGGGGTTGGTGCGGGCGGCGAGGCAACTTTTTTTTTTTGTTAAAAGGGCACGAGGGCACTTTGGACAAAAAGGGCAGGTGCTCAAGCCCCCCTTTGGTGTCTATGTGTGCACGTGCCTGTGTCCTGGAGTTCTTTGACATATTAACAAAAAATAGAGAAATTATATAAACAAACTATTTACAGTTACATGTTGTTTTTAGATACACAGAATCAGTTATTTTTAGGGATTTTAGACTGGGAGAAGAGCTGTTTTTTTCTGGCAGGTTATTGCAGGTTTTCTGAGCTCCGATGGAGAAGGCAGTGGGGATCCAAGAGTTAAAGTGGATTGTTACATGGGAACCTCATCATCTTCATCCCCAGGAGGTGGGGCTTATGTGCTGCAACCAGGGGATGTAAATGACACTATTCACATTATAAAGATGGTGGTGGCTTAATAGGGTGGGTGTGGCTTATTACCATTGTGTCATAGAGTAGGTGGGAAGTGGGTGAGAAGTGGGCAGAGCAGGGTGGGAAGGAGGAGAAGTGGGTGAGAAGGAGGAGAAGTGGGTGGGAAGGAGGAGAACTGGGCGAAACATGGGAGGAATACAGTAGTATGGAGGAGAAGTGGGAGGAGCACGGTCAAAAGGAGGAGAAGTGGGAGGAGCAGGGTGAGAAGGAGGAGAACTAGGAGGGAATTAGGAGGAACAGGGTGAGAAGGAGGAGAAATAGGAGGGAATTAGGAGGAACAGGGTGGGAAGTAGAGGAAGTGGGAGGAACAGGGTGAGAAGGAGGAGAAGTGGGTGGGAAGTAGGAGGAACAGGGTGGGAAGGATTAGAAGTGGGTGGGAAGTGGGAGGAACAGGGTGGGAAGGAGGTGAAGTGGGTGGGAAGTGGGAGGGACAGGGTGGGAAGGAGGTGAAGTGGGAGGAAGTAGAAGGAACAGAGTGGGAAGGAGGAGAAGTGGGTGGGAAGTGGGAGGAACAGGGTGGGAAGGAGGAGAAGTGGGAGGAACAAGGTGGGAAGGAGGAGAAGTGGGTGGGAAGTGGGTAGAACAGGGTGGGAAGGAGGAGAAGTGGGTGGGAAGTGGGTAGAACAGGGTGGGAAGGAGGAGAAGTGGGTGGGAACAGGGTGGGAAGGAGGTGAAGGGGGAGGAAGTAGAAGGAACAGGGTGGGAAGGAGGAGAAGTGGGTGGGAAGTGGGAAGAACAGGGTGGGAAGGAGGTGAAGTGGGAGGAACAGGGTGGGAAGGAGGTGAAGTGGGAGGAAGTGGGAGGAACAGGGTGGGAAGGAGGTGAAGTGGGAGGAAGTAGAAGGAACAGGACCTGACATCCCTGACTGACTAAAGTTGTTATCTCTTAAACAGGCAACATGCATAGAGGCCCATAAGGATTTCTGGCCATAGTAAGATAGAGGGGGGTATTATTAAAAGGTGGTAGTGCTTAATACTGACAAAATATATATTGCAGGGTTTATAGTGCTACATAATACATGGGTACTCTCACCTTCGAGAAATGTTTTATTCAAAAGTTATTGCAACTCAAACCTGCACTTTTTGGGTGCAGTACCTACATGGCCTGTAATTTTATGCTGGCGCTGTTGCTACCTGGTCAGATCTGTCCATAGACTGCTGTAACAGCCGCTCCACCAAATATTTTCAAGCCATGAAGGCTGCATGAAAAAATGCTAGTTTGACCTGCAATAACTTTTGAATAAAGCATCACTTAGCGATGGAAATACCAGTAATTAATAGTGATGAGCGAGCGTGCTCGGCCGATGCTCGGATCGGCTCGAGCATCGCTCTGCTCGGCACATGGCGGTACTCGTCGAGTACCGCCATGTGCTCGCCCGACATGTTCGGGTGGCGGGGATCTGTGCCGGAAGAGGCACAGATCCCAAGAAGCTCCGCTGGACCACCAGGGACTGGAGGTACGGGGGCATTGCGGAGATGAAGGGGGCATTGCGGAGATGAAGGGGGACATTGTGGAAGAGGGGCATAGACTCTATGCCCCTCTTCCACAATGTCCCCCTTCATCTCCGCTATGCCCGTCTTCCACAATGTGCCCCTTCATCTCCGCTATGCCCCTCTTCCACAATGTGCCCCTTCATCTCCGCTATGCCCCTCTTCCACAATGTCCCCCTTCATCTCCTCTATGGCATAGAGGAGATGAAGGGGGACATTGTGGAAGAGGGGCATAGCGGAGATGAAGGGGCACATTGTGGAAGAGGGGCATAGCGGAGATGAAGGGGCACATTGTGGAAGACGGGCATAGCGGAGATGAAGGGGGACATTGCGGAGCTGAAGGGGGCATTCGGAGATGAAGGGGGCATAGCGGAGATGAAGGGGGCATTGACCAGGCACCCTCCCCTCATCAGAGCAGGGGGTGCCTGGTGTTGCCCCATTCATTTCAATGGGGCTCGGGTGCTCGGCCGAGCACTCGAGCCTCAGGGGGTGCTCGGTCAGAGCACCCGAGCACCCGAGCATCGTGGTGCTCGCTCAACACTAGTAATTAACTCAGTTGGATTAACTCTGGAATGCAGAATTTCTCCATATTGAAGGGATAGTAATACTTAAATGGATAGCAATGTTTCACAATAAAAGCAACTCCACTTAATCTTCATAGTATTTGGGCCATGGAGAGTGTTATATCAATACTGTCAGAGTTGTAGTACAAGAGTAATTGAATGATAAAATATCCCCCTCCTGCCCCTTTTACTCATGTAACACTGATGACCTCAGAGCAGCAAGACTGTCCAGATGGATCACAGAGGGGGACAATCTTCAGTGATCATAAGTAAAAACCTGTCAAGGGGGCAGGGTTTCCTTATGATCACAGTAAGAAGATTGTCCCTTGCTGTGATCTGTCCGGTCAAGAGACCAGATTCCACATCTGAGGGGAGGTGCCTTACACTAGGTAAAAGGGGCGGGAGGGGGATACTTTATCATTCAATTACTCTTGTACTACAACTCTGACAGTATTGAAATAACACTCTCCATGGCCCAAATACTATGAAGATTAATTGGAGCTGCTGTTTTTGTGAAACATTACTATCCCTTTAAAATTTAGGGTTTATCCCTCTGAGTAAAACAAGGGAACTCCCACTGCTGAAAGGTGTTTTGTTTAAAAAGTATTACAGCTCAAAGTTTTTTTTTAAGTGCAATATCACAGTGGCCTGAAATGTTACAGTGGCGCTGTTGCTACACCATCCTATGGAGGTTTATGATCAACTGACCAGAGCTGTCCATAGAATGGTGTAACAACAGTGCCACTGTACAATTTCAGGCCAATGTGATGATACTGTAGCTACAAAAATCAAGTATGGGCTCTAATAACCCTTGAGTAAAACATCTCTCAGCAGTGGGAGTACCCATGTTTTACTCAGGAGAATATACAGTACAATATATATGATTTTACATATTAAGTATTACTATCCCTTTAAGAGTGAGATGTGGGGGATTAGTCACCTCATCCTGTACCTAGCAATGTTCCTGATGTTGACCTGTAGCTGGCAGCGCGGAGGTTACAAATATTCATTTCCACGGAGCAGTCCAACGGTGGGAGGAATTCCAGAGCACAGCTAGAAAATCGACTCGGATTTCATGGGAAGAAAGTTCCAATGCGGAGAAAGAAAGAGAATTTTTTTAAGACAACTCATGAAAAGTGAAGCGTGAAAATGTGGATTTTATGCTGTGAGGACCTGGGAAACTGTAATACCAAACAAATATCAAATTGTGCAGCGTAAACTGTACCTCCAGGGCTAATTTAGTGCCTCTGCCGATCAGGGGGAAAAACGTAACCTTATGTTTTAAATTAAATAATGACGGTTTTATTCAGTGGTGCGTTGGAATAGAGAGAGAGAAAGATCCCAGATGCCTGGGAAATAATCATTTATTTTGAAATCACCAGAAATTCACATTTTTTCCCACTCGTTTTAAAGCCTAATTCCTAAAAAAAAAAAATGTTTGGACCATAAGCATAAAAGCTTTGGGACAAATCTGGGAAGAAGCAACTTTTTCATAGGGGGGAAAATAAACGGTATCCTTTTAACCCCTTAAGGACTGGCATGCACACGCGTGGCCGGCACTTGAGGACCACAGGGCTTTTTTTTTTTTTTTTAATTACGGTTCAGGGCTTCCAGAGTGGCGTGCAGCCGCGCCGGGAGCCCTGAACTCCATGCCGTGCCAGGACCGTCACTGGTCCTTAAGTGCCGGACCGCCTTGACGGTCCTGGCACGTCAATGGTCCTTAAGGGGTTAAAATGTCTCACTGAAAAGTGCGTGATACGAAACGGCACATTCACCAGGTTGCAGTGTTTAAAGGGATAGTAACTAGTGATGATCGAGCACCCCGATGCTCGGGTGTTCGGGTGCTCTGGCCGAGCGCCCCCGGAGGCTCGAGTGCTCGGCCGAGCACCCGAGCCCCATTGAAGTCAATGGGAGGACTCGAGCATTACACCAGGCACCCCCTGCTCTGATGAGGGGAGGGTGCCTGGTTCATAGGAAAAGGTCAGAAAATGATGGAAACACCACAGAAATGGTTCAGGGACAGCATAGGGAGGATGTCTGGATGCACATTGCCCCTTCCTCAATGCCCCCTTCATCTCCACACTGCCCCTTCATCTCCACGATGCCCCTTCCACACTGCCCCTTCATCTCCACACTGCCCCTTCATCTCCACATTGCCCCCCTTCATCTCCACACTTCCCCTTCATCTCCACAATGCCCCCCTTCATCTCCACCATGCCCCTTCCACAATGCCCCTTCCATCTCCACACTGCCCCTTCCATCTCCACACTGCCCCTTCATCTCCACACTGCCCCTTCCACAATGCCACCTTCTCCACACTGCCCCTTCCATCTCCACACTGCCGCTTCCACACTGCCCCTTCCATCTCCACAATGCCCCCTTCATCTCCATCTCCATGATGCCCCTTCCACAATGCCCCTTCCACAATGCCCCTTCCACAATGCCCCCTTCATCTCCGCAATGCCCCTTCCACAATGCCCCCTTCATCTCCGCAATGCCCCCATCTCCACTTCACCTCCACATTGCACCTTCATCTTCACATTTCCCCTGGTGGTCTAGCGGTGTAGTTGACAGATCTGTGCCTCCTTCGGCACAGATCTCTTTGACTGAAGCTCCCGGCGCCGCTGTAGTAATGCAGAGGCTGGGAGATGATGTCATCTCCCAGCGCTCTGTATTACTAGAGCGGCGAGATGAGTGAGAGATCAGGTAAGCTGCGGGCGAGGGGGTTGAATCTCCCGGCCAAATGAGGGGTGCCCGGAAAGCCTCATTCAAGTTGAATGAGGCTTTCCGGGCCCCCCTCATTTGGCCGGGCCCTAGGCAGGCGCCTTGTGCGGGGAGGAGACCCGAACATGGCGGGCGAGCACATGCGGTACTCGTACGAGTACCGCCATGTGCCGAGCAGAGCGATGCTCGAGCCGAACCGAGCTTCGGCCGAGCATGCTCGCTCATCACTAATAGTAACAGATAATTTTTACAAATGTGCATCTTGTAGCTATTAAAAAAAGCAATTAAATGACCCCAGTCCCATCTCTCAAACCTTTATGCTTTGAGAGATAATCGTAGTTAAAGTTCTCCCCCTCCCTCCCGTTTCCCTGATGCTAGCTCTCTAGCTGACTGCAGGGGAATCCGATCCCGGGACTGGCGGAGGCTCTTCAGCAGATCCGAGATTGCATTATTGAAAAATAAATCCTTCACTGGAACAGTCTACAAAGTGAGCACACTTTATAGACTGTGCCAGTGAAGGATTTCTTTTTCAATATCTCTATCTCGGTTCTGCTGAAGAGCCTCCGCCAGTCCCGGGACCGAATTCCCCTGCAGTCAGCTAAAGAGCTAGCGTCAGGGAAATGGGAGGGAGGGGGACAACTTTAACTACGATTATCTCTCAAAGCATAAAGGTTTGAGAGATGGGACTGGGGTCATTTAATTGCTTTTTTTAATAGCTACAAGATGCACATTTGTAAAAATGATCTATTGCTATCCCTTTAAAATGGTGACATGACAATTTCACCCTGCATCAAAAGAGCAAGATTCTCATGTCGCAGGCTTAAAGGGATAGTAATACTTCGTTTTAACTTTATTTTATTTTGTAGGCATTAAAAAAACATGAAGAATGATATAAGTCTTATCTCTCAAACCTTTATGGTTTATGAGATATTCACAAGCAAAGTTTCCCCTCCCGCCCCTTTTACCTACTGTAAACAATCTCTTCTCAGATGTGGAATCCAGTCCATAGACTGGACAGATAACAGAAGGGGACAGTCTTCTTCCTATGAGAACAATGAAATCCCTGCCCCCCTTGACAAGCTTTTCAGCTTTTTCCCTTATCTTAATTGAAGATTGTCCCTCTCTGCAGTCTACCTGGGCAGCTCCCTTCTGCCCTGGCTAAGAAGTGTTACATCAGTAAAAGGGGCGGGAGGGGGGATACTTTGCTTGTGAATATCTCTTAAACCATAAAGGTTTGAGAGATAAGACTTATATCATTCTTCATGTTTTTTTAATGCCTACAAAATAAAATAAAGTTAAAACTAAATATTACTATCCCTTTAAATCTCGTTTCAACCTGCATCTGACATTGTAGTGCTCTGAACTTTTTTTTTACCCTTTTGGCGCCAGAGATGTATTGCGTTTTCAACTCTGTGCTAATGGCAAGATACATAGAAGACGTTGCTTATTTGAAAGTTCATAATGGCAATCTTTTGCTTTTCTGGATGAATTACACAAAACCAATTGTATTTTCACGTACTGGTTTTATTTTTTTGAAACTACTCTGCAGATCCTGAGTTTGCCCCTGTACGACGCTCGTCTTATGACTACACTCACCCCATAACCACCGGGCTTAGCACACATGAATGCAGCCTAATCCAGCACGCTGCTACTCAACTGAGCCACGCGTTTTTTGGACCTCCGCCTCCCGTGATCACACCGCTGAATTCATTTTCCTTCTAACTCCGAGAAGAATAGGAGTTACTATGTAAAGAGCACTCTGGAGAATTCTGAGGTATCTCTTTTGTCCCCTCAGCGCTCAAATCAAACACAGTGATTATACAACAAATAGTGGTGCAGCCGGGACACTATCTTCTACCACAGATACAAAACAAAATAAGTAAAGTTAACTAGTCTCAGCGCTCCACTGAATTGAAATTTTTGAAGCAGTAAAATACATAAAACTGTTCCTATTTGGTATGGAGAAAATCGTATAATATCTATACAGTATTATGCTCAGTGTTAATAACAGTTGTTTCCTTATCCAAAACGTTCCTCCGTAATTCTCCAAAATATATATAGGAAGATATCAAAAAGGAACGTCTCAGACCACCATAAAGTATCCCCAATAATGGAAATATAGCAGAGTTTTAGATTACTATCATACTCGAAACATATATAAAATATTCATAGTCCAATAACATGTACCTTGTGAAATTCTTAAATTTCGACGTTGGGGATCATATCCACGCATGTATCATATAAAACTTTCAGTTTTCAGAATTTGGAATTTTACCATATAAATTCCTTATCAATGGTGTAGATTCAATGCGAGCATGAAAAGAAGATATAATATAACATAGCGTAATCTGGATACAAATTGAATGTCAATATACACATATACTATAGTCCAAAAGTATCAATTATTTGTTTGAGCAGTCGATTCTAACGTTGTTACTCACTTAATTATGGTGTCGCCTGAATGACATAAAGTCATGCAAGCTATTGAGTGTATGCGGGATTTTGTAAGGGTTGCCCGCACTCAGCCTCCGTAAGTCTATTGTTCCAAAACTATTAAAATAAAAGTGTACTCACTCTTATATTCCTGCCTGGGAAATCGGAATGATTTACCCAGGACTTAATAGGTGTATGAGGGATTCATTCAAACCGCCCTCACTCGGTTCGCTCTCGGTCTTAATGTGGGTTATTCTCACGGAGTCCAGAAAGCTGTATGTTCCGTCCAGGAGTTAGTGATGTTTTTCCACGCTATTACTGCGTGTAGGAGCCAATGATATAAAATTCCAAATATCAAGCGGTCTTCAAGTAAAAAAATATTTTATTGCCATAAAATAAAAACAACTCTTGTCTACGGTTACGATGTATCCAAGATCTAACATAGGCAGCTATAGACGGCCCGCGTCTGTTTGCAGCATATATTAACCCCCACGTGAAACAATTGCCACACTGGAGGAAACTTAGATAATGGAGAATAAAGTGAACCTAAACAAGATATTCTATAGTATCCCAACGCGTTTCGTGCTATTAAACACTTCCTCAGGGGTATCAATCATATGTAAGTGTACGATAGTTGTATATATAAAGGCTTTGCATCTGAATGGCGGGAAATTAAGTTCAAATCTCCGTCAATCATGATTAAGCCTATTATCATCAGCTGACATTCGTTAAAATCTTGTATCCTTAACACCAAATCCTTTCCACATAGAAAATGAATTTTTAACCCTTTCTTTGGCTATCTATTCCGAAGGTTAAATAGATTTTTAACTCTTTCTTCAATCAAGAAGATTTTATATTTGTGGATGATCATATGTGTTTCTCCAACCTTTTAACTTAAACAATTCACATTTATCTTTAAATAGTTATTATTATAAGTTTTATAAGTTTAGAAAGGATTTGGTAAGGTCAACATTTTTATCATCTTATCCATTTAACAATACAATCTGATAATTACTTGTATCAAATTATTACATGGATTGCACACAAAGTTGAAATTAATAAACCACATGATAATAAACTAATGCATTATAGAGCATTTATAATGACATTCATTCTCTTAAAAAACAATTCAGGTCAATTCCTATATTCAAACCCTTGGGTGTTAATGTCTTCAATTTGTATATCCACTCGGTCTCCTTCCTGGATACTTTATTAAGAGTATCATCTCCTCTCCAATGTGAATCTATCTTATCTATAGCCGTAAAAATTAATCCAGATGGATCTTTATTATGTATTTTACTGAAATGATCTGACACGCTATGTGTAGTAATCCCTTTTTCTATATTCCGCATATGTTCTCTTATCCTAATATTAATACTTCTTACTGTCCTACCCACATATTGCTTCCCACAGGGACATTCAATAAGATAAACCACATTTTTACTCTTACAATTAATGAATTGTTTTATATTGAATGTTTCCTCTGTTTGGTTGGATTTGAAAGAATTTATGCGTCGTCTACTATCTTTACTAGTCTTGCATGTTATACAATTTCCACATTTGTGAAATCCTTTAAGATCTTGTTGAAAATAGGATTTGGTTGGTCCAGAGTGATTAATAAAACTGGGTACTAATTCTTGTTTTAAACTTTTACACTTCCTAAAGACAATATTCGGTTTGTTTTGTAGATGTAAATACATAATAAAGATCCATCTGGATTAATTTTTACGGCTATAGATAAGATAGATTCACATTGGAGAGGAGATGATACTCTTAATAAAGTATCCAGGAAGGAGACCGAGTGGATATACAAATTGAAGACATTAACACCCAAGGGTTTGAATATAGGAATTGACCTGAATTGTTTTTTAAGAGAATGAATGTCATTATAAATGCTCTATAATGCATTAGTTTATTATCATGTGGTTTATTAATTTCAACTTTGTGTGCAATCCATGTAATAATTTGATACAAGTAATTATCAGATTGTATTGTTAAATGGATAAGATGATAAAAATGTTGACCTTACCAAATCCTTTCTAAACTTATAAAACTTATAATAATAACTATTTAAAGATAAATGTGAATTGTTTAAGTTAAAAGGTTGGAGAAACACATATGATCATCCACAAATATAAAATCTTCTTGATTGAAGAAAGAGTTAAAAATCTATTTAACCTTCGGAATAGATAGCCAAAGAAAGGGTTAAAAATTCATTTTCTATGTGGAAAGGATTTGGTGTTAAGGATACAAGATTTTAACGAATGTCAGCTGATGATAATAGGCTTAATCATGATTGACGGAGATTTGAACTTAATTTCCCGCCATTCAGATGCAAAGCCTTTATATATACAACTATCGTACACTTACATATGATTGATACCCCTGAGGAAGTGTTTAATAGCACGAAACGCGTTGGGATACTATAGAATATCTTGTTTAGGTTCACTTTATTCTCCATTATCTAAGTTTCCTCCAGTGTGGCAATTGTTTCACGTGGGGGTTAATATATGCTGCAAACAGACGCGGGCCGTCTATAGCTGCCTATGTTAGATCTTGGATACATCGTAACCGTAGACAAGAGTTGTTTTTATTTTATGGCAATAAAATATTTTTTTACTTGAAGACCGCTTGATATTTGGAATTTTATATCATTGGCTCCTACACGCAGTAATAGCGTGGAAAAACATCACTAACTCCTGGACGGAACATACAGCTTTCTGGACTCCGTGAGAATAACCCACATTAAGACCGAGAGCGAACCGAGTGAGGGCGGTTTGAATGAATCCCTCATACACCTATTAAGTCCTGGGTAAATCATTCCGATTTCCCAGGCAGGAATATAAGAGTGAGTACACTTTTATTTTAATAGTTTTGGAACAATAGACTTACGGAGGCTGAGTGCGGGCAACCCTTACAAAATCCCGCATACACTCAATAGCTTGCATGACTTTATGTCATTCAGGCGACACCATAATTAAGTGAGTAACAACGTTAGAATCGACTGCTCAAACAAATAATTGATACTTTTGGACTATAGTATATGTGTATATTGACATTCAATTTGTATCCAGATTACGCTATGTTATATTATATCTTCTTTTCATGCTCGCATTGAATCTACACCATTGATAAGGAATTTATATGGTAAAATTCCAAATTCTGAAAACTGAAAGTTTTATATGATACATGCGTGGATATGATCCCCAACGTCGAAATTTAAGAATTTCACAAGGTACATGTTATTGGACTATGAATATTTTATATATGTTTCGAGTATGATAGTAATCTAAAACTCTGCTATATTTCCATTATTGGGGATACTTTATGGTGGTCTGAGACGTTCCTTTTTGATATCTTCCTATATATATTTTGGAGAATTACGGAGGAACGTTTTGGATAAGGAAACAACTGTTATTAACACTGAGCATAATACTGTATAGATATTATACGATTTTCTCCATACCAAATAGGAACAGTTTTATGTATTTTACTGCTTCAAAAATTTCAATTCAGTGGAGCGCTGAGACTAGTTAACTTTACTTCTTTTGTCCCCTGGTATTATCGCTGTGGTCTGGACCGTGGAAAGTGTCTTGGACCTGGTATCTGAGAGGAGGAGGATGTGGACTGAAGCGAGATTTAAGCCTGCAACATGAGAATCTCATGCTTTTGATGCAGAGCAAGATTTTCATGTCGCCCTTTTAAACATTGCAACCTGATGACCGCACCGTTTCGTATCACGCACTTCTCAGTGCGACATTTAAAAATTACCCCAAATACAACTCTCAACTTATATAATTGTGTTTTGAACCCCTTGAATGCTAGAGAGGTCTTTGCAATGCATTGGCAACTTCTCTAGCGTTCAAGGGGTTAAAAAGCTCGATTTAAATTAATGGGAATTTGGGGAAAGTTTTTTTGTTGCTTGTGTTACAGTCGGTGTGTTTTTATACATATGGGACCATTGTTTTAACCCCTTAAGGGCCCATGACAAGTCAGGACCATAGTGGGTGAACTTGTCATAAGGACCCATGACGGTCATGGATTTCAGGGCTCCATATGAGAGATCTAAGTGCAAAGGCTCCATAGAATAACATAGGAATTGGAGAAGTGATATCACTGGAGAAGTCATCTCCACTTTATCACCTCTTTATCACGCCTTAGTGCATCACCCCTCCCGCTTTGTTTGGACAAACAGCCCTATTACATCCTTGTCTGTTTTCCTGTTAAACGAAGTAAAAAACAGACATCCTCTGTGGTACAGTTTTCTTGCCCTGATTCCGTGTCTGCCGGTGTGACTGATGAATTTCCATTCCAGAGTGTATAATGGGTTAAAACAGGACTCCATAGGCTGGTCCTGGGACATTTCTTAACAGTGTGTGACGACGGAATTAAGTACCAAAATTGAGACTGTCCCTCTAAATCAAGGACGATTAGGATCTATGCAATGCAGTCTGAGGTCCCAGAATTAGACACATGCTTCTGGTTTATATATATTGCTGCAATGTTCAGTGTATCCAGAAGTTTACATTCCCCTGTTATGTCCTGTTTATTTAAAAGGGAATTGCACCTACTGAATAATTGCCTTTTAAAGGGATAGTAATACTTCGTTTTATCTTTATTTTATTTTGTAGGCATTAAAAAAACATGAAGAACGATATAAGTCTTATCTCTCAAACCTTTATGGTTTGAGAGATATTCACAAGCAAAGTTTCCCCTCCCGCCCCTTTTACCTAGTGTAAGCCATCTCTTCTCAAATGTGGAATGCAGTCCATAGACCAGACAAATAACAGCAGGGGACAATCTTCTTCCTATGAGAACAATGAAAGCCCTGCCCCCATGACAAGTTTTTCAGGTTTTTCCCTTATCTTAACTGAAGATTGTCCCTCTCTGCAGGCTACCTGGGCACCTCCCTTCTGATCTGGCTGAGCAGTGTTACATCAGTAAAAGGGGCGGGAGGGGGGATACTTTATCATTGAATTACTCTTGAACTACAACTCTGACAGTACTGACATAACACTCTCCAAAGTCCAAATACTATGATAATTAATTAGAGCTGCTTTTATTATGGGGAGATGCACTAAGGTATGATAAAAAAGGCAATAAAGTGGAGATAACTTCTTCAGTGATACCACTTCTCCAGTTCCTATGCTATTCTATTGAGCCAACACACTAAGATCCCCCCTCTTGAGAAATCTTAGTGCATTGGCTCCATGGAATAACATAGAAATTGATGATATCACTAGAGAACTTATCTCCTTTTTATCACCCCTTAGTGCATCTCTCCAATATATTTAAAAACAGGATTACTTAAATCTTCTTGGTTTATGTACTACATGCAACACTCATCAATGCATTGTATACTTCTCCAGCATTCAAGGGGTTAAAAGCTCTTCCGGGAGCATTGTAAGTAAAAATGGGGTTTGAAGTATTGGCGCGGTCTATCTAAGACCCTAAAACGGCGCACTGGTACGTGTAACAGATCACGTGTACTGGCTACTCAGAATGGATCAAAGCAGTCTTTAAGGGAAGATAACTTCCCTGGGTCGCAGGTCCTTAAGGGGTTAATATATAAAGTTAAATTACCTATATGTTTTACTAAATTTTTTTTAATTTAACCTTTTCTATTTTCTTATACACTTCTGTGTCCCTGACAGCAAGCTACCAGGATCTCTGTTTCTAGACAGTTTCTGGAAAAGTGATCATCAAATCAGGACAGAGATACAATGTAGCACAGTCCCTGCAGCTTCGAGTGCCCTGTGCATTGTATTATATATACATTGTATCACTATATCTGCTTTCACAGTAGCAGCATTATAAATTTACAGCCTTCAGTGTCTCGCTTGAGTTTCTACAGAGACAGCTGATGATTCCTATTAGCTGATGTGAACTGCACGGCCAATAGAATTGAGCTTGGATTTTATCAGGGCAGGGGAGGGCTGGCCTGGGGGGCAAGGGGGCAATTGCCCCCCAGGCTGGTCATGAATATGGGCCAGTGGGCCACTGCCTCCCTCAATTTCCCATTTGCTGCTGTAAATAGAGTAAACATAATTTAAGGAGCTATACGAGTATTGTAGCTCCATTTCAATTGTCATCTCTGTGATATCAATAGTGTAGGTCCATTTCAGTTATAAGCTCTGTGGTATCACTAGTGTAGATCCATTTCAGTTATAAGCTCTGTGGTATCACTAGTGTAGATCCATTTCAGTTGTAAGCTCTGTGGTATCACTAGTGTAGAACCATTTCAGTTGTAAGCTCTGTGGTATCACTAGTGTATCTCCATTTCATTTATAAGCTCTGTGGTATCACTAGTGTAGATCCATTTCAGTTATAAGCTCTGTGGTATCACTAGTGTAGCCCCATTTCAATTGTAAGCTCTGTAGTATCACTAGTGTAGATCCATTTCAGTTGTAAGCTCTGTGGTATCACTAGTGTAGATCCATTTCAGTTGTAAGCTCTGTGGTATCACTAGTGTAGATCCATTTCAGTTGTAAGCTCTGTGGTATCACTAGTGTAGATCCATTTCAGTTATAAGCTCTGTGGTATCACTAGTGTAGATCCATTTCAGTTATAAGCTCTGTGGTATCACTAGTGTAGGTCCATTTCAATTGTCATCTCTGTGATATCAGTTGTGTACTACCATTTCAGTTATAAGCTCTGAGGTATCACTTGACTTAATCCATAACATTAATGCCACCTATAACATTAACAAAAGGGGGTGGGCTGGAGTGGTAATAGAAATAGGCCACTTAATTGTACTTGCCCCCCAGGCCAAAAGTTGCCAGCCCTCCCCTGTATCAGGGCCGGATTTATCATAAGGCAGAGTAGGCATCTGCCTACAGGGCACCCCACAGAGGGGCACCTGTCATTGGGACCCATTTTTTGTTTTAACCCTTTGAGTGCATTCCCCTCTGGCACTCAAAGGGTTAAAATTAGCCTCGCCACACTCACTAACCCCATCCCCACCCGGTGAGGTCTATGCCACAGACCTGTAGCTGCTAATCTCCCTCATCGGCTCTTTAGTAATGAAGAGCGCTGGGAGATGACATCATCATGACATCATCTCCCAGCGCTCTGCATTCCTGAACAGAAGACCGCGCGGGAGCAACAGCAGCTAAAGGTCTGTGCAGAAGGAGGCACAGACCTGCCAGCTGCCACGCCGCTGGATCACCAGGGAGAAGGAGCGTCCATAGGAGGTAGGAAACGGATAGGAGGTAGGAAACGGACACGGGAGAGCAATATGAAGCTGATGGGGCAATATGGAACTGATGGGGGCAATATGGAGATGATGGGGCAATTTGAGGGCAATTTGGAGCTGATGGGGGGCAATATGGAGCTGATGGGGCAATATGGAGAGGGTGGGGCAATGTGAGGGCAATATGGAGCTGACGGGGGCAATGTGAGGGCAATATGTTGCTGATGGGGGGCAAGTTGGAGTTGATGGGGCCAATATGAAGCTGATGGGGGGCAATGTGAGGGCAATATGGAGATGATGGTGGGGGCAATGTGGAGATTAGGAGCATTGTGGAAGTGTCCAGTGGAGATGGCCAATGAGGGGGGGGGGGCAGATTTCTGTGCCTACAGGCTCCTGAGATCTAAATCCGGCCCTGGATCTTATAGTCCCACCTCTGTTAATAGCTGCATTAGAAACCTAAGTCTCTCAATATACAAATCCTCCCGGGCCTCTCCTTCTCAGAGTTGATGCAGTGGGCTCCAAAGAGGGAGCTGATGATTCCTATTGGCTGTTGCTACACCACACTCACCAGCACAGCCAATAGGAAGGAGGCTGTCACTGGCAGCTTGAATTCTAGTAGGAGGTGGGACAAGAAGCCTTGACAGGACTCACAATTAATGCTGTAAGTTTATACCACTGCTACTCCCACTCATACAATATGTCATATAAATAGAATTTACAGAGCGGTAGTGTTCCCATGCACTAGAGAGAGGATGTTACACAAGATGGATTTGCCTCAGTTTATCAAGTGAGAAAAAATATCTCTAGACAGAAAAAGCTTTTGGTTCCTGTTATATTACAGGGTCTGTTTAAAGTAAACACTACTGCTGAAGTGTAAGGAATTCTTAAATGAAAAAGTATTTTACAACTTTATGTATACCCATGGGAGCAAATATACACACACAGAATCTATCTCTTAAAGGGATAGTAATGTTTCAAAATAAAAGCAGCTCTAATTAATCATCATAGTATTTGGGCCATGGAGAGTGTTATTACAATACTGTCTGAGTTGTAGTACAAGAGTAATTGAATGATAAAGTATCCCCCCTCCCACACCTTTTACCTAGTGTAAGTCACCTCCCCTCAGATGTGGAATCTGGTCTCTTGGCCGGACAGGTCACATCAAGGGACAATCTTCTTACTGTGATCATAAGGAAAACTCTGCCCCCCTTGAGAGGTTTTTCAGGTTTTTCCTTATGGTCACCGAAGATTGTCCCTCTCTGCAATCCATCCGGACAGTCTTGCTGCTCTGAGGTGAGCAGTGTTACATCAGTAAAAGGGGCGGGAGGGGATACTTTATCATTCAATTACTCTTGTACTACAACTCTGACAGTATTGGTATAACATTCTCCACGGCCCAAATACTATGAAGATTAATTGGAGCTGCTTCTATTTATGAAACATTACTATCCCTTTAAGCACACAAACATGCACACATCCCTCAGACACAGAGACATGCATAAATAGTGGTGCACAGACACACATCAACACAAATACACACACAGACTGAAACACACACACATGCATACACACAGAGAGACAGAGACACATACTCTATCACACACACACGCAGCCTGTCTCTTTCTCTCTGACACACATACACACATCGACACAGACACACATAGACAAGCGTTAATACAGACATACACAGTCTAACATAATGACACACATTAACATTTCACAGACACACAAAGTCTCACACACACAAACACATACAGATTCACACATACATACATACATACATATACAACAGAGACACACACATAAATGCAGACACACACAGTCACACATATACAGATTCACATACATATACCCACACATAAAAGGTACAGAGGCGCACACACACACACAATTTGTTACAACTTGACATATGATATTACATACACTTTTCAGCAGGCAGGGAGGGGGATAAGTTTTGGTTTGCACACTTACTTCCTGGTCCGTCAAGGGTTAACTTTGCTATCCTATATCCTTACTATCCTATTAAACCTTTGAGTGCCAAAGAGATGGGAAATGGGTGACCACGTGTCCTGGATTGCCTGGGACAGTCCCAGATTCCTGTGCATCCCCTGGGCAGCCCTCTTCTGGGACATTACAAAGTCCCGGAATGAAGACTTTAGAAGGAGTTCTGCCCATTGCCTGACAGGCAATGATGTCTCTGTTGGGCTGCAAGAAAATGGCTTCCAAACAGAGCTCTAATCCTGACATCAACCGAGAGCTGCAGTGCAATTTACTGTAATGTTAGTTTAAAGGGATAGTAACGTTTCACAAAAACAGCAGCTCCAATTAATCTTCATAGTATTCAGGCCATAGAGAGTGTTATTTCATTACTGCCGAGTTGTAGTTCAAGAGTAATTGAATGATAAAGTATCCCCTCCCGACCCTTTTGCCTAGTGTAAGCCGCCACTCCTCAGATGTGGAATCTGGTCTCTTGACCGGACAAATCACAGCAAGGGACAATCTTCTTACTGTGAGAACAATGACAACTCTGCCCCCCTTGACAGGCTTTACAGCTTTTTCTATTATCTTAATTGAAAATTGTCCCTCTCTGCGATCCATCCGGACAGTCTTGCTGCTCTGAGGTGAGCAGTGTTACATCAGTAAAAGGGGCGGGAGGGGGATACTTTATCATTCAATTACTCTTGTACTACAACTCTGACAGAATTGAAATAACACTCTCCAAGGCCCAAATACAATGATGATTAATTAGAGCTGCTTTTATTATGAAACATTACTATCCCTTTAAGGCTTTGGGTGTGATGTACATTATCTTGTAGCCCACCACAGGCATCACTTTTTGTCACAGCAGTCTCTGGGGAGTTCTCCCTCTAGTGGTTAGAACTCTGCAGTGCGCTCAACTCTCTGCAGTGTCACTGAATGGCAACATTGAAATGTGGTCCCCCTAATGGGAAATTCATTGCAGAGCAAAGTGCCGTGCCCCCAGTTGGTGTTAACTAAAGGGGGCTGTTTCATGGGATTAGTAAATCTCTTCCTGTGTCCAAATAAAACTACGTTATATGACATTCAGGGCCTTATTCATAATAAAGATGACGCAGACCAATGATCTAGATTCTAAAATTAACTTGTACAGTAATGCATTCAAAGGGTTACACATTCCATTTAAAGGGGAACTATCACCCCAACTAAAGACCACCCCACCTAATTAGGGATCTAGTGATAAGCTTAACAACCAAACTGTTATGTAGAATAAAGAACGCGTTAGTCTAAAATCCTACCTCAGCTGACACTGACAGCCAGGCAACAACGCAACATCTTTACTTACAGACGTCTGCGCGCCTGCAGCGTCAGTCCTCTAGTCTCATCTAGGAGGCGTTGCATGCTACCTTAAGGTACAGGAAGGGACTGACGGCGCAGATGCCTCTAGAGCGCTGTTGCCTGGCCGTCAGTGTTGGCGGAGGAAGGATTTCTGACTAACGCAGTCTTTATACTGCATAACAGTTTGATTGGTAAGTTTATCGCTAGATGCCTAATTAGGTGGGGTGGACTTTAGTTGGTGTGATAGTGCCCCTTTAAAGGGATAGTAATACTTAAAATGTTAAAAAAATATGGTGTAGGGTTTATCCCCCTGAGTAAAACAAGGGTACTCCCACTGCTTAAAGGTGTTTCATTCAAAAGTTATTAATTTTCAAAGTTGAATTTTTTAGGTGCAATATCACAGTGGCCTGAAATTGTACAGTGGTGCTGTTGCTATACTATCCTATGGAGATTTATGGTCCCGGGACCAGAGCTGTCCATAGGATCGTGTAGCAACAGTGCCACTGTACAATTTCAGGCCACTGTGATATTGCACCTAAAAAATTCAACTTTGAAAATTAATAACTTTTGAATGAAACACCTTTCAGCAGTGGGAGTACTCTTGTTTTACTCAGGGGGATAAACCCTACAACATATTTTTTTTTACATTTTAAGTATTACTATCCCTTTAAATCAATGGTCATTTCCGCCCCTTTAAATCAATGGCCATTTCTCTGTCTCCCTCCTCGTACTGCTGGTAACACCAGAATGACTCCAGTTTACCTTAGTAAGTCCTCTTCACACTGCGGCATAGATCTATAACATTCATCAAACAAGCTCTGAGGTTGAAAGGGTTAATCCCGCATCCACGGGGTTACATGCCAAGAATGTCATCGCACCCCTTCAGGGCTCCCAGTCGGTTGCTTCAGTGCTGAGATGTATAGCTGGGAAAGTATGCAGAGCCGGTTCAATACAATGGGATGTTATGGTTTGGGCTGTTGGACAGGGATTAACTGTGACAGGCTCAATGGGAATATCTTCCACGCTACCTCCCTGAAGCTTGTCCTGCTATGGGATTCTGAACTGCTTCCCATGCCAGAGATTTACCAGATGGGACACGAGAGTGCGGGATTGCTCTGGGATGAATGTACCATTACACTTGTGTTCGACTCCGTCGCTAACGACTGCGCTTCAGGGAATACGCTACATGTCAAACATGCGGCCCTAGGGCTGCCTGCGGGCCCCTATCTATTAACCCTTCGAGTGCCAGAGGGGTACGCAATGCATTGCAAAGCAATGCGTTGAGTACTCCTCTGGCACTCAAAGGGTTAATCTTCAGCCCCCAACAGAATTTCTCATTTTAACCACAGCGCAGCCCTGCTGGTCCATTGTCCATTTTAGATCGCATGGCTCTGTTGTCACATGGTAGAGCAGGGGGAAGAAACGTGTGCCTTTCCAGCTGTTTGTTGGTTGGCGATGATGGGAGCTGTAGTTTCCAAGATATACATACATATATTTTGGTGGGGAGATCTGGAGAGAGGAAAGAAAAGTAATTATTTTGTTGCTTTGATGTGGCTGTTCTGACAATGAGTCTACGGCTTACCTCTAGACCAGGGGTATGCAACTTTATTTATATGGCGTACACTGTGTGCGCCATATAAATAAAGATATACATACCTACTAGTGTTGAGCGAGCGTGCTCGGCCGATGCTCGGATCGGCTCGAGCATCGCTCTGCTCGGCACATGGCGGTACTCGTACGAGTACCGCCATGTGCTCGCCCGACAAGCTCGGGTGAAGAGGATCTGTGCCGGAAGAGGCACAGATCCGAAGAAGCTCCGCTGGACCACCAGGGAATGGAGGTACGGGGGCATTGCGGAGATGAAGGGGGCATTGCGGACATGAAGGGGGACATTGTGGAAGAGGGGCATAGACTCTATGCCCCTCTTCCACAATGTCCCCCTTCATCTCCGCTATGCCCGTCTTACACAATGTCCCCCTTCATGTCCGCTATGCCCCTCTTCCACAATGTCCCCCCTTCATCTCCTCTATGCCATAGAGGAGATGAAGGGGGACATTGTGGAAGAGGGGCATAGCGGAGATGAAGGGGGACATTGTGGAAGAGGGGCATAGAGTCTATGCCCCTCTTCCACAATGTCCCCCTTCATCTCCGCTATGCCCCTCTTCCACAATGTCCCCCTTCATCTCCTCTATGGCATAGAGGAGATGAAGGGGGACATTGTGGAAGAGGGGCATAGCGGACATGAAGGGGGACATTGACCAGGCACCCTCCGCTCATCAGAGCAGGGGGTGCCTGGTTTGATGCTCGAGTGCTCCCATTGTATTCAATGGGGCTCGGGTGCTCGGCCGAGCACTCGAGCAGCAGGGGGTGCTCGGTCAGAGCACCCGAGCACCCGAGCATCACGGTGCTCGCTCATCACTAATACCTACATATATTTTGGTGGGGAGATCTGGTGATAGGTAAGAAAAGTAATTATTTTGTTGCTTTGCTCTCAGTGGTTAGCACTGTTGCCTTGCAGCGCTGGGGTCCTGGGTTCAAATCCCACCAAGAACAACATCTGCAATGAGTTTGTATGTTCTCACCGTGTTTGCGTGGGTTTCCTCCGGGTACTCTGGTTTCATCCCACACTCCAAAAAAACATACTGATAGGTGAATTTAGATTGTGAGCCCCAATGGGGACAGGAACCAATATGAGTGTAAAGCGCTGCGGAATCTGTGTGCGCTATATAAATAAAGGATTATTATTATTATTTGCTGTGGCTGTTCTGACAATGAGTCTGCGGCTTACCTCTAAACCAGGGGTATGCAACTTTGTTGCAGATACATTTCATTGGCTGGCTGGACTGGTGCGTGTTGCTCCATTCCGGGACTCTTTGTTGTCCCGGTGGGGGGTGACCCGGGACGCGGGACACAGACCCCTAATAAGGGACAGTCCCGGGAATTTCGGGATGTTTGGTCACCCTACTCCTCACGTCCTGCTGTGTATAACCATACCTGGGAACTTTGTCTTGTGGAGTCTGTGGTGCCGCTGGGGGGGATATCAATGATGTGATTTGTGCCAAAAGGGGTGGGGCTTAATCATAAGTGGGGGTGGGGCTTAATGGACATCAAAAAGTGGTAGAAATAGACTGGGGAAGGAGGAGAAGTGGGAGGAAAAGGGTGGGAAGGAGCAGAAATGGGCAGCGTTTCATTACAAACTCCCCACATCTGGAATATCAGTGTCTGCCCCAGAGACCCAGGAATCAACAGGAAAAACCGGACCCTCCGTGTGCAGATCCTGAGACTTCCCAGGTATGGGAATTGTTCAGTGTGTGGGATCAGGGCTGGTGCAAGGATTTTTGCCACCCTAGGCAAAACCTAATTTTGCCGCCCCTTGGCTCCACCCCTTGTGCCCGACCCATTTATGCCCCGCCTCTGTGTGTGTTTAAGTGTCAGTGTGTTTCCTATATGTGTCAGTTTGTGTGTGTGTTCTCTATATGTATATGTGTGTGTCAGAGTGTGTGTTCCCTATATGTATATGTGTGTCAGTGTGTGTGAGTCTCTGTAAGGATATCAGTGTGTAAGTATGTGTGTGCTTCTCTATATGTGTATCAGTGTGACAGAGTGTATGTTCTCTATATGTGACTCTCCCCCCCCTTTGACTCTCTCCCCCTCTTGACTGTTGATCCCCCCTTTGACTCTCTCTCTTCCCTGTCTGACTCTTGACCCCCCTTTTGATTGTTGATCTCCCCTTTGACTCTCTCTCTCCCACGTCTGACTCTTGACCCCCCTTTTGATTGCTGATCCCCCCTTTGACTCACTCTCTCCCACGTCTGACTCTTGACCCCCCTTTTGATTGTTGATCTCCCCTTTGACTCTCTCCCAGTCTGACTCTTGATCCCCTTTTTGACTGTTGACCCCCCTTTGACTCTCTTTCTCTCTCCCCCTTCTGACTCTTGAACCCCCTCTTGACTGCTGATCCCCCCTTTGACTCTCTCTCTCCCCCATCTGACTATTTATCTCCTCTTGACCCCCCTTCCACTTCCACTTCCCGGTGCACGTTGCTCTCTCTCCCAATGAGTATGTTTCGGTGCGCTCCCTTGGCTGGCTATTTTTTTAACCTTTTCAGTGAGAGAGGGGTATACAACGCATTTCAAAGCTATGCGTTGCGTACCCCTCTGGCACTGAAAGGGTTAATGTAGCACAGTGATGCCCATTTCTCTCTCCCCCTCCGCTCCTTCAATCCTGGTCCAGAATTGAAAGAGCGGAGGGGGAGAGAGAAACAGGTATCGCTGTGCTACATTAAAAAAATAGCCAGCCAAGGGAGGTCACCGAAACATACGTTTTTTTTTACTTCTGCAGTAAATGGTGAGCGGCTGGGGGGGCCCGATGCACCCTCAGAGAATGTGCGCCCTAGGCCGGCTCCTACCTCGCCTATAGGTGGCGCTGGCCCTGTGTGGGATTCAACTATATTTGATATGTCTGCACTAGAGTGTATTCAGGACTGGAGTGATATCTGAGGTGCCTCTAGGCAAAAACACCCATGTGCCCTTAGACCCCACCCCCTAACCCAACCACTGTTGCCTGTTACAGAAAATGCTCATATCCTATTATATAGAAGCAGAAAGAAAGGTAATAAGCCCTTTATTCTTATTGTGGTCTCCAAAGCATTGCTTCTTGTTGAGCACCTCTACAATCTAATGGGTTAAATACTGGTCAGTAAATGGGGCCTTTTAACTGCCCTCCATACACCAGGAACATTGAGATTGTTTTGGCCAGCATGCTGAGACACCTCCCCTCTAGGGTGACCACATTTCCATTCTGCCATTCAGGGACATGTATTCAACCTAGTCCCGCGGCTGAGGCTCCCGCCGGCACTGACCATCTTTCTGAGGCTGTTCCCAGTGGGAACTCTTACTCTGCGTCAGCCTCAGAAAGATGGTCAGCGCCGGCGGGAGCCTCAGCCGCGGGTCTCACTTGCAGCGCCAGCATACCTGCTCCATCCTAGCTGTCTCACATGCACCAGTCCAGCCAGCCAATGAAATGTATTTGCTATATGATCCTCATTGGAGTGAGGACCATATACCAAATACATTTCATTGGCTGGCTGGACTGGTGCGTGTTGCTCCATTCCGGGACTCTTTGTTGTCCCAGTGGGGGGGTGACCTGGGACACGGGACACAGATCCCCCAATAAGGGATAGTCCCGGGCATTACGGGATGTGTGGTCAGTGGTCACCCTACTCCCCTAAGAACTTGGACCACTAGGTAGTTGTCTCCAATGAGTAATGGGAAATCTGGGTCTGAGTGTAGAATAGATGTAGTACTTACTGGGGTTACTGCAGTTTAAACTAGTGTTTTTTTACATTAACATGTCCTCCAGTGGTCAGATTCTAATTCATTATTCTGTTACATTCTGCTTGAGAGAAAAGCAAATGACAAACAGTCCTCCATAGACTGTGATAAAAAATGCTTAGTCACTTCCTGTCAGAACTTTCAGGAAGTAATCACACTGTAATTCACGTCCTGACCATTTGAACTGTTATAACTTTTTAATAAAGCAACTGATTACTGACTGTTATTTCAATACTGTCAGAGTTGTAGTTCAGGAGTAATTGAATGATAAAGTATCCCCCTCCTACCCCTTTTACCTAGTGTAAGCCCCCTCCCCTCAGATGTGGAATCTGGTCCTGGGACCAGACAGGTCACAACAAGGGACAATCTTCTTACTGTGATCATAAGGAAAACCCTGCCCCCCTTGACAGGTTTTTCTTATGATCAGTGAAGACTGTCCCTCTCTGCGATCCATCCAGACAGTCTTGCTACTCTGAGGTGAGCAGTGTTACATCAGTAAAAGGGGTGGGAGACAGATACTTTATCATTCAATTACTCTTGTACTACAGCTCTGACAGTACTGAAACAACACTCTCCATGGCCCAAATACTATGAAGATTAATTGAAGCTGCTTTTTTGTGAAGCATTACTATCCCTTTAAGAGTAACCTGTTTTTTATTTAATGTTGATATTGCTTTAATATTTGAAAATAAATAATTTAAAACTTTTAAATTGAATCCTCTCCTAATCTCTTTAGCCAGAAGACTATTACATTTTCTGCATGCATGATCCTTCATAAAGAGGCTGCGTTTGATTCATGATGGCGGCATAATACGATTAAAGGATTAAAGGGGAAGGCCAATATTTAGCACATAACACTGGAATTAAAAAGTCATTCTCCTGAGGACTAAACTGTGGTAATAGTTATGACAGGTTTATGAGATCATTTCCACTAAGGACCAAAACGTTGTAAGGTCACTGATCTGCTTAACTTCTTAGATGACAGAAAGGTCCTCAATGTATTGTTTCATAATTCCTTGGAGAAATCTCTAGTATGTACAGAGTTAAAGGGATAGTAATGTTTCACAATAAAAGCAGCTCCAATTAATCATCATAGTATTTGGGCCATGGAGAGTATTATTTCAATACTGTCAGAGTTGTAGTACAAGAGTAATTCAATGATAAAATATCCCCCTCCTGCCCTTTTACTGATGTAACACTGCTCACCTCAGAGCAGCAAGACTGTCTGGATGGAACGCAGAGAGGGACAATCTTCAGTGAGCTTAAGGAAAAACCTTATCACAGTAAGAAGATTGTCCCTTGTTGTGACCTGTCTGGTCAAGAGACCAGATTCCAAATTTGAGGGGAGATGTCTTACACTAGGTAAAAGTGGAGGGAAGGAGATACTTTTATCATTCAATTACTCTTGAACTACAAATCTGACAGTATTGAAATAACACTCCCCATGGCCCAAATACTATGAAGATTGATTGGAGCAGCTTTTATTGTGAAATATTACTATCCCTTTAAAGAGAGAGAGCACAGTATCACTAGAAAAAGCATGACATGCAGAATCCTCAATTGTCCTTCCTATCTGTGAACATTCCACCCAGCAAAGTTCCCCTCTTGTTCAATTTATACATAAACACAAAGACACAGATATGGGTAAAATGGCCACAGCCTTTTATTTCCAATGAATAAATAAATAAAGAGGACCTTGCCAGTACTACATATACTGAAGAATAAATTCCATAACCAGCATTCAATGAGAGTACCCTACTATGCAGTGCCGTCCTCCTTTGAATATTTTGACTGCTGCTGCCACCAGGTGAGGGCAGCACCGATAAGAGTGGATCAAAACATGCAGTAATCTAGCACGGGCAGTAGCAGCGTCTCTCCCAATCATTCCATCTTTTATAAGTGGGGGATACCCTCCTTACTCACCCCGTCAAACTGATCTTACATGCATTTCTCTGGCAAGGTCCTCCCGCGACTGTGACAATAAACAGCATTCCATTAAGTTAAGAGACAAATTAAGCCACTGGACACACCAAGATCCATCCTTCAGCGCTCAGGAGAGGAAAAACCCCCTGTGGAGGAAACCTCTGGGGAACCATGGCTGAGAGGACTGCCCATTCCCCTAGGCATTAAGATGTGAATGCAGATAATAAAACAGACTATGCTTTGTCCTTTATACACACAATTTACTAGAATAAATCATATATGCACAGACATATATATAAATATGCATACACACAAACATATATACGTACACAGACATTGTTAAATACACATGTGCAGGTTACACATAATGATGACACCTGGACAAATACATTATAACATTCCAAGCAAAATTCAAAAGGAAGGCAATACAAATTACAGGAAACAAGAGAAAGGGAAGATGCAGACACATCCCAACTGCGGTAGTGAAAGAGGAGAAGAATGCATAAAACGGGTTAGGAAGGATTTGAGAGTGGTTAAACCAACCTGCCCCACAATCAAAACCTACGCCCCCCACCCATACCTATCCCCAATAACAGCAACTCCCAACCTACACCTCGTCATATTATCCCAGGATGAAATAAAAAATTGCATAAGGGCCCCGCAAGCCAGGAACAAGGCTCCCATTGCCTATCCATAAGAGGCTACATAACAGTGGGAATGACATTCTATAAAGGAAGTAACATGGAATGCAGTTAGCAAGTTACATATCAAAGATTGCTTTTTGCCCCTTCTACCTATCCTGTATAAGAAACTTATAAACAGGACGGGAGGGTGGGTGTTACCACTTGCTCAGGCCCAGGAAGACTGAAGTATCTTCACTTCTTCTAAGCCATTTCCTGCCATAGCTCCACCCCACACAGCCAGCAGGCTTCTTACTTAACCCTTTGCTTCCCAAATCCATGTGTAGTTACTTTTTCAGTTATAGACCACTAATCTTAATCTATAAGACCTGGTTACAGGACATTCGATCTGCTGTCATGTGCCCTTACGCTTATGGCTCCTGGGCTTACTATACTCTTATAGACTTAAAATAGAGTAGTCAATCTAGTCTAATCTGTCTTTCTATCTATCTCTATATTTGTCTCATATCTATCTATCCATCTATCTCTATATCTGTATCATATCTAATCTATCTATATATCTATCTATATATCTGTCTGTCTATATATCTGTCTGTCTATGTTTGTCTGCCTGTCTATCTATCTGTTTCTATTTTTTTGGTGGTTAATCTGCCTTCTGGTGGCAGCCATTTGGTTTTCTGAAAAAAATCACTGATGCAATGGGGAGGAGCAATCAAAACAATGTTATTTCACTTGTAAAAATAAATAATTTAGGAGGTGAAACTTATGTATTCACAGTGGAAACCTCTTCAAAATGGAGTCTAGCTCACTGCTGTTTAGTAGCACAGCTCACAAGGCCCATTTTACCGATCTACTCTGTCCCTGCCTAATGCCATTGATGGGAACCATGGTAGAGGAGTAACTAATGGCTGGCCTAGGTGGATGTCAGTCACACATGATTGGCTGATGCTCACGTGTGCTGGACAATGATTGGGTAATTGCAAAGCTCATATCAATGATTTAATCATCCTCAAGAACCATCCACAATCTGGCCCCATAGCCTGCTGTGCAGATCTGCTCTGCTGAAACTTCCCTGAGATCTGGTTTGCATGTTGCTGCATGACTCATGGTGAAACCAACCATGTGAACAGCTCGATATGCAAAACTCTGAGGTGTCAGGTAGTATGTGTGGCTCTTAGGCTAACAGTATACAGTGGAAGCAAGCTGGGGTGTCACATAATGTATGTGGAATTCAGTGACTGCCAGTGGACAGTGGAACAAGCACGGGGTGACAGAACTACACGTACAATGTGTGACACCCTGCCTGGTTACACTATCCTGTATGTTCAGTTCTGTGACTAACAGTGGAACAGGGCTAGAATGTCATACAGTGTATGTGTGGTTCTGTGACTACCAGTGGAACAAGGCTGAGGTGTCAGTGTATATGTGGTTCTATGGATAACAGTGGGACAGCGGAACAAGGCTGGGGTGTAAGTGTATGTGTGGTTCTATGGATAACAGTGGGACAGCGGAACAAGGCTGGGATGTTAGTGTATGTGTGGGTCTGGAACTACCAGTGGACATTAGAACAAGGCTGTGGTGTCAGATAGTGTATGTGTGGGTCTATGACTACCAGTGGACAGTGGAACAAGGCTGGGATGTCAGACAGTATATGTGTAGTCTGTGACTACCAGTGGACAGTAGAACAAGGCTGGGGTGCCAGACAGTATATGTGTGGGTCTGGGACTACCAGTGGACAGTGGAACAAGGCTGAGGTGTGTCAGACAGTGTATATGTGGCTGTGTGCAGACTGGGGTGTCAGACTGTATATTCCCGTCATTTGCAGAAAGCAAAAGGTGAGCAATCCTATATAATAATTTGATAAATCGTGTGTAATGCCGCAACATGCGCAGTAGACACTGCTGCGCGTGCCGCAGTCATGCACAGTAGAGACTGCCCCGCGACCGGGTGGCAGTGGCACGGTGGCCTGTGTAACGAGCTGTTCAACTAGTTATGGAATAAACCAAATGAATCATAGGAAACATTTTAAAAATCCCAGTGACTTAAATCATGCTTTTCAACCCTTGAATGGTAGAGAGATCTCCAGTGCTTTGCGAAGAAATAGTAAGCTAAATGTGAGTGGACCAATACAAAGTGTAATATTTATTCAAGACAATTAAAAAATAGAGGACACATTTTGTAATAGAATTCTTTTCTTTATGTATATATATTTATATAAAACATCACAATGCACAATACAAATGAAGTAAAATTACAAATTCAGATGACAGTATACACAGGGGTAATTTACATATAAGTTCTTTGTCTTTCAAACATATTTACATAAACTTAATTTACAGGTTATGGAACGAGATGTGGCCCCTTAAAGAAGCCACAAGATCTGGCAGTGACCTAGCTATTACATTGCAGCAGTACCATAAGGTGCATGTTACCTCTGTTTGGGCTGGAACATCCTGACATTCTAGAACACAGCTGGAACTTCCTGACATTCTAGAACTGAGCTGGAACGTCCTGGGGAACGTTATCCATGAGTTGGTCATTAAAGAAGCAGTAAACTTTTTATTAAAAAAGGATACTATAGGCCTTTTCCTGTTGGAATAAAATAAGGGAACTGCCACTGCCGATACATTTTTCAAGTGTAATTACAGTTTAAACTACTGTGTCTGTGTGTTTGTTTGTTGTTGTTTTTTTTTACATTAGCAGTGCCCTCTAGTGGTCAGATTCCAATTAGTTATTCTGTTACATTCTAACGGAGAGGAAAGTCAGTGACATACAGTTCTCCATAGAATGTGATAGAAACTGCTGAGTTACTTCCTGTCTGTCAGAACCTTCAGGAAGTAATCACACTGTAATTCACTTCTTGACAACTTTAACTGTTATGACATTTAAATAAAACTACTGACAGCAGTGGGGGTACCTTTGTTTTACTCCTTAAGAAAAGCTCCATAGCATATAAGTTTTAATTTAAAAAAAACAAAACACCAAACACTTTTAACCCATTAATGACTGCCCGGTCCCGGAGTGGGAAGCTGTAGAGGATCACGGCAGTTTTTTTTTCTTATGGAGCCGCACTGCCATCCCACAATTCCATGACGTGCCAGGAACGTCTGGACTGGAGTGACGGCCTGTCACGTCATGTGACATTAAGGGGTTAAATATCGTTTTCCCTTATATCTAGATTCCAGCCAACACAGAGGTAAGATGACAAATTTTAAAATAAAATAATAAAAGAACACAATTGCAAATAAAAAGGTTTACCCCTTTGAGTGCCAGAGGGGTATGGAAAGCATTGCTTTGCAATGCGTTTCATACCCCGCTGGCACTCAAAGGGTTAACATCTTGCACACTAGAACAGTCTCCCGAGCATTGCTTTACAATACTTGCATCTAAGGCATTGAAGCAGAACAATCATATATCACAATAACTATCTGAGTGTGGTATTACAGGACAA